>JAVIWC010000631.1:1200000-1800000 GCA_031894815.1 Creontiades dilutus
CGTTTAATAGCTATTCAAATTTTATATTTTCCATGGGTATTACGTATTTAGAACGAATACGTTAAGTCGCGCTCAAGTTTTGATTTAGAGACAAATTTTACCTTTGTAATCGATCGAGTTTCATATTTCAACATATTCTAAATGTGTTGGTTTACATTTCAAGATTCATAAATACTTGAAGAATAAAATAAAAATAAATAATAAAAAAAATGCTGCAAGTCATTTTATTGTAAAGAAATACGAGTTCTGCAGTTCCATAGTCGGATTTATGCAATGAATGATGAAACGGAATAAGTTCATATCTTTTCTAAGGTTTTAACACACGAAAAACCAAAGCTTAGTAGAAATTCAAATCATGAACGCAAGCCAAATGAATAATAAACCCCAGTGAAAGAATTTGCAGCGTTTCATGCATATCAGAATGCTTCAACCCGTGTATCGGCTACAAAGCCTTTTAGGAGTTCACTCCGGTGTCCACATTACTACATCACTAGGTTACTTATATCAAACCAAAAACAATAATAAACCAAAATAACGCAAATGTTGGCACCATAAATCGGGCCTTACATCGGGAATGGTTTGACCTACGGACCTGGGGAGGGGCTCATTCGATTCCTCGTGGAAAGTTCTTCAAAAAGAGTCCAAATTTAGGAAGCCTTGACGTTTTTTTTAGAATCTTAGGGATTTTACAAAACTTTGACAACCCGTAAAGGGCACTTTAAATTAAGTGAGAGAGCTGGCTCAAGCATTGGGCCGTCGCCGGACCAACATGGATTTTTCCTGAAAATTTCAGCTTTTCTGCTTCAGCCGTTTAGGAGAAATCGTGCATACGGCGGACAGACGGAAAAATTTGTATTGCAGATTCGGATTGTACACCCTTTGAAACGTAAACCATGAAATTTTCAGGGGGGTTTTTTTTTTTTTTTTTTTTTTTTTTTTTTTTTTCAAGGGTTTATTGAATAATAAACCAAAAATTGGATCAAATTATTTCATTGCCACACGGTTTTTCATCACTCCTTACAATGTTTTGAAAAGTAGCCCCCAACTGACAGGAAAGGGTGTTTATGAAGTCGCTTCTGCTTTGTTGGCCTCCCTTATTCAAGATGGTGCATACGCTGATGCTTGGATTTCGCCTAGGCCTTCCCAGTCAGTTCTACAGGGAAAACCATCCCTGGAGGCAGCAGTGTGGATTTTCTAACTCTCACTCTCTACTCCGATAACATTCTGACTGTTGCTAGTGACTCTTGATCACACTTGTTGACAATGAGTGTAGTTGTTGGAGGTTCGTTGACAACATTTTGGTTCAACCAGTTTCAATTGATTTGTGGCCTGTAAAGGCGGTGAAAAGCTATAACTTCACTCCCTACTCTCTCACCCCCTACAATATCCAGAAAATAGCCCCTTAACTTGTAGGGAGTGAGATCTGCTTAGAGCAAGTGAGATTTTGGCAAGGAAACCTTAGTATTTACTGTAGCTAAAAGTTGCTAATTTGTGCTGTTCCACTAACCTAGTTTCAAAGACTTGAGCGGCAATTCCAATGGAGGTTGGAGGCTCAAGAGGGGAGAAAATAGTAGTATATACCTCACTCCCTACAAAAGTTTTTTATTTTTTATTTTAATGTGGCGTATCAGTAGTACGGTTTAAGATTATGTGTGCTCACTTGGGTAATATGCCGATAGAACCGCTGTGATTGATTAGGAGCAAGAAAATTGATCAAGTTTCAAAATATTTTTTTTATAAAAGCCGATACCCAAATGTGATCGAAATTTTGAAATGGCCCACCCGTGTGTGACGCATTCTGCCGACTTTGCCCAGCCTGCTATTCTTAACCGATTTTCATGTTTGTTATTTAGTTCGATCCGTATTTTAGTCTAGTTGGGAACTAATTTCGGAAATTTTGCTTTTACTTACTGGAGAAGAAATGGAGCTAATCTAATCGCTACTGGAAAGGGAACTCTCGATTCTCGTTGTTGAAGTAGAGCTTCTCGTTCGTTATTTTTCTTAAAAAGTATGGAGCTTACCGGAATCCACTCCTAACTACATAATTCATCGTGAGTGTTATGTCAGCTCTTTGTACCTAGTTCTCTTGAAACTTCAATTTAGTTATATAGAACGGAAGGTGAAATGGGATTCAGTAAGCTCCCACTTCAACTGACAAAAGATAGTGTGTTTTTTGGCATGCAAAATGGGAGGGCATGTCGTTGAAGCAATGAGTGGATTTGAGTTGTTTCGAATTGAACCCAGATTCAGTTAAGGCATTTGCAAATGTTTTCATTTATTAAGGAAAAACAGCTGGAATTGCGCTAATGGGAAAGTACGGCGAAGAGTTTTAATAACCATCTTGTGTACAAATGTTTAGAATCTCCGTTTGTTGCCATGCACAGTCACTTAAACCCCATTATATCGAAATTACTTTTGAATGTACCTAGTGAACAATTACAGAGGCGTATTGCTCAAAATAACACACCAAAATGCGGTTGGGAGCATTTTGCTCCATTTTCGGTCGTTTAACCCGCTTTTGACATCCTGTGTGTTAACATCTCAATGGGTCTTCAGAAAGTCTGATCTCGGAGATGTAATCCACCATCTTCGGCAATCAGACAATATACCCTCACTCCCACAAATTTGATTCGGAAGATTACTAAGATTTTATTTATCAGATGTTTGAAGGCTATGGCTTCATTTTGTTCGAAAACTATTCTCATTAGCACCATGTTCAGTAGTATTGAACGTCCTCACAATATCATATTCAATTCGGTCACGGAATATTGTTTTTCTTCTATAATATAAAATTACATATAAAATGTTATAAGAAACGGGTACCATTAATCCCAAATGTCAACCGACTCTTTTTTTTACAACCAAGAAAAGGGTGAAGCTGAAATAGTTTTATTATGTATCCCAACTCATAATTATTCCATTGGCAACACATCGTAAAAACGTCACAAGTAATCTTGTATTTATAAGAAGTTTCTGGCGTTGGTGGAATGTGACAAACAAGACGGTTCACCCACAAGATGATTCCATACAAATCGCTGACGGCGCTAGTGATTCTTGCGCTAGTGGTTATTTGCCTCACCAGACCAGTAAGTATGTTAGCGGACTTGTTACGATCTGATTTTTGACAATGAGATAGAGGAATGATAGTATTGACATCGCATTTTAACTACAGCAATACCTCCCTTAACGTGAATTCGGACTACGTACATTTCGGGTAACGAATAGTCTTGACAATGTTGTCCGCATAATGAACATTTTTCCGGAGAACGTACAAAGTTAGGGCGTACATATTTTTACGAATTTTGAACTGAATAATGACCGAAATCTGTTTATTTCGCGTGAAATACCATCATTTATGCCGATTTTCAACTCTCAGATCAAATGATTTATCACTTGATTACTGAAGAAGGTTACAATCTCCTGTTTTCACATTTTTCAACCAGACCTCGAAAAAAATACCCGTAACAATCTGAATACAGGCGCCTAAAATAAAGAAGTTGACGCGAAATATACAAATTTCGGCCATTATTCCGCAAAAATTGAGTGAAATCAAGAAACGGATAACATCACGTTAATCAGCGTTAAAAGACAATGAAAGTTCATGTGCCACACTTTAAAGTTCAGCATCACCCACTATTTGACAATTTTGGGGTAGCGCAACTTTGCGTGCTCGCTGAACCGGTTACGCGCAATCAAAAAAAGGTTTTTGACGGGTCACATTTTCATGGAATCCAAATCTGCAATAAGAAATTAGGGTTCTCATTTAAAATGAGAAAGTTAGTGTCAATTGCGCATGGTTCCGCAGTTGCGCGGAGTGCGCAAATATGATATTTGAGATCCTTGGAAAAAAAATGAAGATTCAAAATAATTTTTTTTTTGTTTACTCCCATTTGGACGACTTTAGGAACGGGGGGGGGCAACAGCAACAGAGCGTGCGTGTTTCACAGGTGATAGAGCGATTATTGAATTTCAGGAGATATGCATACAGCACGTAAATCTGTTCTCAACCAAAATACCTACTTGGATTGATCAGTTGATCATATTTTTGTGCCTCCTGAAATTCAATAATCGCTCTATTACCTGTGAAACACGCACACTCCAAAGCTTAGTAGAAATTCAAATCATGAACGCAAGCTAATATAATAATAAACCCCAGTGAAAGAATTTGCAGCGTTTCATGCGTATCAGAATGCTTCAACCCGTGTATCGGCTACAACGTCTTTTAGGAGTTCACTCCAGTATCCACATTACTGCATCAATACATCACTAGGTTACTACGATGAAAACATAAACAATAATACACCAAAAAAACTCAAATGTTGGCACCATAAATCGGGCCTTATATCGGGAATGGTTTGACCTACGGGCGTGGGGAGGGTCTCATTCGATTCCTCATAGTATGTTCTTCAAATAGGTAAATATTTAGGCAGATTCGATTTGTTTTGAGGTTTTTAGGGATTTTACAAAACTTTGACAGCCCTTAAAGGGCACTTTAAATTGAGTGAGAGAGCTGGCTTAAGAATTGGGGCGTTGTCGGACCAATATTGATTTTTCCTGAAAATTTCAGATATTTTGCTCCAGCCGTTTGGGAAAAATCGTGCTTACGGCGGACGGACGGAAAAATTTTATTGCAGATTCGGATTCAACACCCTTTGAAACGTAAACCATGAAATTTTCAGGGGGGGTTAGACTTTTTTTTCAAGAGCGATTACAATGGTTTATTATTGAATAATAAACCAATAGAGAATCGACCAAGACCACAGACTCCTAGGTTGGTAAGTAACGGAGCTTGGTACGCTGTTTTTAATTGCACGAATCATTAGATGCATCAGCAGCAGAAGAAAGAGAAGACACCCACCCGAGTACGTACTAGCTCGTTCATCCAACGCTGCCGGGGGTACGGACAAACTCAATTTTCTCAATTTGGGCATTCAATTGTTTCAATGAGGACGATTTGAAACAAGTTCCAGATTTAAAAAAATATCTCTCAAACGTAAATTAAATACTTTAATTCATAGTTTAGACTTGTTAACAGTCTAAACATAGAATAGTTGTAGTTATACTGATTAACTATTATTGTCGTCTCATTAATCAATTCCGATCTCCCTCTAGATAACCGATAAAGACAAGAAATATCTCAGGAAACAACAAGTACACTGGAAGTCACCGAAAATATCAAAATTTATTTCAGGAGACAAATCAGTAAGTGTGTCGCTATCGAAACAATTAGGAAATATTATTTGTGTAAATATTATTATGTGTGTAAGTTACGTAGTCCTTTTACAGATGGAATAAAATAGTAAAACACTGCCATCAGCAGCCCTGCCTTCCCTATCGGCGCTCCTCGCCTCGAGACAACCGAGGCTCGGGGCCAGGTGTAGTTGCGCTCTCTTGTCTTGTACATAGCCCATTACATTTTCGTTTGTCTAACTTATAACTTTTCGGTGTTTAAAATCAAGTTCTTTTTTAAAGACTTTCTCCGTTAAAGAACATTTCTTGTATATATTGGTGTATTTGCAATATTTTTGGATGAAAACAATAACTGACAACTCAAAAATATTTCGGCTTATGAATGCCTTTAAAAAAATCAAAAGTCTTGCCTCATTGAAACTCGCGTCAGTTGCGTTCAAAACCCAAATTCATCTGGTATGGAATTCTATAAGAATAATCAAACTATTTCAATGATCCATATCTTCACGTTTTGGATACGGGGAAGCTTTGTGCCACACCCACCCAACCAGGGACGTAACTAGCGGGGCCCCGGGCCAAATAGGCAAAAAAGTGACAGCTTACCAAGTTCTTTTAAATATTATGACCGTTTGGAGGAAATTTGAAAATATTTACTAAAAGGAAAAATAATATAAATAAGGAATGCAATAGGCCTACAAGAAAGGACAAAGGATAAAGAAAACGTATACTTCGCGAGGCGAGAACTAGCCTTGAGCGGCCGTAAGCAGGGCAGTTGACGAGGCGAGTCTACTCCATTCGAATTTTTGGTTTATATTTGCCAAAACGGCCTCCATGATGCCTATCCCAATATAACCACAGCTTTGAGAATTTTTCTTACAATACCCGTGTAGCATCGAATGAAAGAAGTTTTAGAAAACTGAGGATAATCAAAAACTACATCAGGAACTTGACAGGACAACAACGACCAAGCAACTTGGCCATCATATCAATAGAGCACAAAATAGCTTCAGCACTATCTTTTGATGGTATCATTAAAACATTTGCAGCAAAAAAAGCCCGACAATTTTGATTTTAAAGTTTGTTTAGGGCTTCCATTTCGTACAAAAATTTATTTATCATCTATTACTTTGTTAAGTTTAATAAAAATTATTTGGTATTTTACATTGAGCACCTGCTTACCAAACCTTCCTCCTTGAAGTAAAAGAGTTTATACATTGTGAATAAACCAAATTATTTATATTTTGGTTCATTGGTATATTAAGATGGTATGAGTCATGAGATATCGGGTCTATGAGGGGGGGAGCCAAATTTATTTCTTGCCCCAGGTGAAATACGGGCTGGCTACGTCCCTGCACCCAACTTGTCAAACTTAAGTTTATAAGTCTACAATCGGTTTCCGTTTTCGGTAGATGGGACATTCTTTTCTTCTAAAATCAAAATTTCCGCTAGTATTTTGCGTTTAGCTGAACAACTTTCGTTTTGTGTCTGTCTGTGTGTCCGCAGTTGAAATTTTCAGGATGTATCAAAGTCTTGGATGGTCTCCTATGAGTTTCATTGTTCGTAAAATCATTACGTCACTGTGCGCACGCGTAAAAGTAAAATGTATCAAGCATAATTGAAGATCGGGGAGGAATTGAAGAATGGGGAAGATCGATCTAATGATCTCATATAAATTTCAAAACGATAGCTTAAGTAGCTGTTTGCATGAACGAACGTGAAATGAGTGATATGGTTAGAGTCTCGATTTTAGAATCCGTCGCCTTGGGAGGTGAATCTGGGTGGCGGAGCATTATAACCGCATCCACCTGAATGGAAGGGGCAACTAAACCATTCCATCACCTCACATGTTAGCTTGAGCGTGGTTACGACCACTGGGCCTTTTAATCAACTGACCTGACGCCCCTAATTACTCGCTTTTCTTCATTGGCTAAATGCTGTTAACTATAACCCCTTTAATAATCATCATATCATTTAACTATAACATCATTAATTAACTTTATTAATCATTAACTATAACCCCTTTAATAATCATCATATCATTTTCCAGCCATATATATTGCGAACCCCCCACCAGGCTTTTCTCATAGCCCTGTGTGCTGGATATGGTTAGTTGGCCCTTCCCGATTTTAGAATTATTCTCCTTGGGAGATGGATCACACGTTTTCAAACGTCTGAGTCATCCTCTATGCGTGGCGGAGCATTATAATCGCATCCACCTCAATGGAAGGGGCAGCTATACCAATCCATCACCTCACATGTTCAACATATTTTAAGATTATTCAAATCATTTCAATGATTTGTACGTTCTTATTACCTGTAAGAGGAAGCTATTATTCATCAGACATTTGTTTTCGTTCCAGAAAAAAGGCAATATGTACACGTATAATGTCACGTACTTGGATGAAAAAGAATCAAACATATGCAATGTGATAATCAAAGAGAAGCGGAAAAAGGACGGAATGGTGGAAAGTAATCACAAGTGGAAGTGCACTCCAAAACAAAAAGAAAATGCTCATTCCAAATTTGTCGGGGAGGATTATTCATAGTAAGGCTCCACCTTCCTTTGTTGAAATAAATCACAATGACAGAACAACCAGTGGTCTTCAGGATTGCTATGAAATGAATCCCATTACCTATTACCAGTTTTAATTACATTTGACAATGCAATTTGGATTGTCATTACCTATTCCTGGGATGGCCAACGGCAGTGTAATTAGTATCCCCCATTCTCATGTAATGAGAAGGGGACTTTAAGGGGCCATAACATTTAAGATGCAAAATCAGCGGTTGACATCGATATACAGGGTGTAACGCGAGTCGTGTCTGACCGCTCTTCTACGTGTTCTACAACCGATTTCCGACCAAAAGAGTTGAACTGCATGACGGCATGTTTTTGCTGGGCAGCCTGTCGTATGGTGGCCATGTGCGTCGGGGAAGTGGGAAGCTGTGGGCGCGTTTCCCTGGTGACATGGTGACGATGTGAGGGGGTGATGGTTCCTGGAATGCCCCATTGCCTGATAAGCGTAGGCAGGATCAAGACTTCGGACTATGCAGACTCTGCATGGACACCGCACCTCTGAGGCACTCATCGCACGGAGGTGGCAGCCCAGGACTACTGTACACACCATTCTCATTGTCTTGGCCTCCCCCAGTGACACGATCTTCCATCTTTCCCTTCACACTGGGCTTTTGCCTCATAGTAACTTCGCTCTCTGGGCTGCTACCTGAATCTGCTTTCCCACTTTTCTTTCCTTTACAACCTTTCCCTGAAGTCCCCACAGGCGCTGGACCTCCCATCACTGTGGATGGCCTAGTAGATGAGGGTGACTTTGAGATCCTGAAATCGAGAGAAAATTGTATTTAGACTGTCTATCTTTTGAATCAACATACTATCAAGTTACTATTATCACTTTCAAAAAAGATATAAACATGAACATACCCATTCACTATTTAATTAAAATTTCATCATTCAAACTCAAAAGTCATCATGCCTTTTTGCAGTACACAATCGAATGGCACGTCGGTTTTGATAAATGCAATGCAATAAAGATAAATAAAAAGTTACTATGCTGTAAATTTTTCATTCCGCAATCACAATTACATCAGTTGAACTTTCAGTCTCGAAAAGGGGAGTACGTGCAACATGTCCACTTTTCACTATGATAGAAATGATGAAGCAAAAGTGAATAACATATATTAAATGTAAAAATGGTTATCCAAATCCTTAAGAAAGGGTTTTCCAAATCACAAAATTTTACTTGAGTACGTAAAATTGGTCATTGCAGGGGGTCACTTTGTAACGCTTGATGCTACATCATTATGATTTTTTTCCGAGTTTTTTCGTTGAAGGCTTCGTTTCAGAGTTATTTCATTTTCAAGATTTCTTTTCGTGTTTTCGTCTTTAATTCACTAAAATTGCCTAAACTTCTTCGATTTGCACAAAAAATTCAAATTTAAGGACACCGTTAGAAAGAGGGTTAAATATTCTGTAGTTTTAATGCTTAAACATTTTTTTAAAGCAGAATTAAGGTTAAAAAAAAGTCCGATAAGTAAATGACTTCAAAATTTTAAAATTACCAATTTTTCAAACGCTCTGTAACTCTATTAATTTTTGTAGTAGGACTGTGCAGACATCCTAAAAACTGCGCCAAAACGTCAGCTTTTTAATGAACTAAACAAATCGATTGTAGTAATTGGATTTCACAGTGAAAATGAGGTTTGAGTTTTTCGGAATCGAATGGAGACACTCTCACATCTCCTCAACGGCCGTATAACGCTGACCATCTTAGGACAGGGGTTTGGAATTGCAAAGAATTTAAATTTTCACTTTTTAGGAACTCTATTAAAACGCTGCAAATTCTTTCGAATTGAATAATATTAACTTCGTTATTCTCTTTCAAGGCTTATGCGAATGCTAATCGTGAGAACTCATCTACCAAGACCAAAAACGATTGCATAGTTCGCGTGATTTCCGATTTTTTCATCTTCTCCGCGAAATCGAGATGCAATAACCCGAAAGCCGATTCCGCCTTTATGAGGATAATCATGGTGTCTGGTTTCGCTCGGTTCTTAAATTTCGTTGTTTGGCGGATATGACAGCTTTTAATGTAATTTTGGATGTCCATTTTCCTACTCTTCCAGTAAAATCGTTTTTCAACTTTGTAATAAGTATGTTCTGAAAAACCCATCATGGCCCCTTGAATGGGGATCGTCATGATGAGCTCGCAAAACCTCTTGAATGGCAGTTACATTTATTTCTTGGCGGTTATCTACAGATCTTTGATTCCCATGATGGGCCTGTTGTTACATTCAGGCACAAACGGGAGATGGCATCTGCATCTTCCAATTCTTTCCCGAAGTGGTGATTTATCTTGACGCTGTAGGATATCAGAAATGCCTGTCATATTCCTAGTCTACCCTTTGGTTCCTTCAAGTTCAATTAATGTGAAAGGGCCTGATGATCAGTATGAACTGTGAGCTCTTTGCCTTCAACATAGGATCTAAAGTACTTGATCGTTATGATCACGGCCAGAGCCTCCTTATCAGATACCAAATAATTTATTTCTGATGGTTACCCGATTACCCTCAGTTGTCTAACTTTAGAGCTATGAATCTCTCTTAGGTAGGGAATAGCTCCACAACCGTACTGAGACGCATCAGTGCACAGTTCAAAAGGTAGTTCCAAGTCCGGGAGCTACAAAATTGGATTGGATGAAATTTTATCAACCAATAATCGAAATGAGTTTTCACAATCATCATTCCAAACGAACGCCACATTTTTGCTCTGAAGACTATCAAGTGGTCTGACAATCGTGGCCTAATTTGGTATGAATCCTCGTAAGTGAACCTGTAAATACGCATAGAGTATGAAGATCGTGGGGCCTTTTCATATTTCTCACTTCGGCAATTTCCTCAGACGTTTTACCACTTGGTGTGTGCTTTGAGCACAATCAATATCAGCACTCCCACCAATTAAAACGTCATCAATGCAGACACAAACGCGAGGATCGTTCAATAATTTGCCCAAGATGGGAGGTGAATTTTTCCATCCGAATGGAAGCTTATTAAATTCCCACTGCCCGAAAAGAAGGACAAAAGAGTTTGAGCCTTTCGTCTCCTCAGTCTGAGGTACCTGCAAGAATCCATCCTTAAGGTCTAGTTTGGTGAAAGCTTTACAACACCCAAATCTACAAATGAGGTAATCGATGATTGTTAAAGGAAATGGATTTAGATTGGTTGCCTTGTTCATTTCCCGGTAATCCTGACGTAAGCGCCATGAGCCATCTGCCTTAGGTACAATTACACAAGAAGAGATTCTCTGATTATCTTTTTGTCTAACAGCTTTTGTCCAACTTTCTTTCATCTATAGGTGTACGAAAAAAAGGAGCCTTTACATAATAGCATGAGGAGATAAGTATGCTTTCGCTTGATTAAAAGAAGAAACTTAGGGACTGTGGGAAAATGATAATTAACAGGCTTTCAGAAGTACTTTTAATATAAAAAAAAAAAACATAACCTAGGAAGTAAAATCACAGGTGATAGAGCGATTATTGAATTTCAGGAGATATGCATAGAGCACGTAAATCTGTTCTCAACCAAAATACCTATTTGGATTGATCAGTTGATCATATTTTTGTGCCTCCTGAAATTCAATAATCGCTCTATCACCTGTGAAACACGCACACTCCAAAGCTTAGTAGAAATTCAAATCATGAATCATTGAATAATAAACCCCAGTGAAAGAATTTGCAGCGTTTTTTTCCCCGAAGGACTGATATCTTGAATATTGCCACTCAATACTTTTTAAAAGCATGTTTAAATTACTACAATTTAAGATTAAAACCATTGTTGTAAATGCGATAGTTTTGGAGACATGCGCTTCAAAAATTTGACAATTTTTCCCGAAAAAATTTTGTTTTTGTTTGTTTTCTGACGAACACTATCTCCAGACACCACAATATTTTATCATTTCAGGTGACAAACCTAGAAATAAAAGTTGTACGGTATCCAATTGCCTTTTCCTTGGGTTACATTTTAATATTATGTCTTCATCCGTTTGAAAGTCGAACTATTTCAAGATATGTCTGTGAGGGGTTCACATAAAATGACACGTGATGTATGAAAATCAGATTTATGGCAATTGAAATAAAATTATCCAGTCAACTCGAAACGAAAATATGCCTATTACCAAAATCATCTCTCAATGATCACGTTTAAACTGTTTTTAATTATAAGGACATGTTTAGAGCGAATATCATCGTCATCGATCGCAATAAAATCGAAATCAGCTGATTTGCGTTTCATTGGAACGGTATGCCTATTGTTGAAAATATCAGAGAGACTAATCAGTTCAAACCACCTTGAAAGGAAGTGTTTTAGAAATTTAAAATTTTGGGTAAAATTATGAACTGGGAGTTCCTTAAGAATAGTTAGTTCGTTTAGATTCCCCCAAATACCTTTGTTCATTATCAGAAATGAGTTTTTTCAAAAGTGGATTTTTGTCCATAATGTTGATACATTTTCTCTTAGAAATTCCAATTGTTGACACTTGTTGGTCCTAATTTTGACACTAATGCTTTCTACTAACCCTTCGTTTTCTTGATGTAACTCACCTGAGGTACCTATCTGAATAGCTAAAAGAGGCTTTGAGACCATTTAAGACAAATTTAACCAACGAAAGGGTTCCGAATTTATTAACTTTAACGTACAAGTAGGTAAAACACACATGAACGAGTTCTACAGGATTTCAGAATCGTAACTTGACGACGACAGAGAATGAAGATTTCGACACAGGTTGAATTAAACTTATAGAGGAACTGGAATTGAAATTTCCTTGTATTTCTTCAGTAGTTACTGGGCTTGGGCAGTTTGCAAATTACGTTATCGACTATAATAGAGTATATATAGTAGGATCCTACTATAATGCAGTATATATACTATAATACAGTAGCATATTGAGATTCTTGAATCTTTTCATTGGGATAAGTGGAACCTTAAGTTGACATCGCCTGTTCCCAATGATGACATTAGGTTCCTAAAGTTCACATGAGTATAACTTGAAATCATTTTGTTGCTATATAATGATATTATTATTTCAATCCAATCACAGAATGATAGTACCAATCACTTCTTAAATAAGGGGGATGTACACAATTTTCGCTATACAATTAAAAAGGTGAATTACAATAAATAAAACACCAAAATGCGGTCGGCGGTATTTTGCTACATTTCCAGTCGTGTAACTCGCTTTTGACATCCTGTATGTTAACACCCAATGGGTCTTCAGAAAGTCTGATCTAGAAGATGTAATCCATCATCGTCGGCAATTAGTGAATATATTCCCACTTCCACAAACTTGATTCGGAAATGGAGTTTCGGAAGAATTTATTTTTCAAATGTTTGAAGGTTCTGGCTTCATTTTGTTCGAAAACCATTCTCAGTAGTATTGAACGGTCTCATAAATTTTTCCAGGATCATATTCGATTCGGTTCACGGAATATCGTTTTTCTTCCATAATACGAAATTACGTATAAAATGTTATAAGAAACGGGTACCATTAATCCCAAATGTCATCCGAATCTTTTTTTTTTACCACCTAGAAAAGGGTGAAGCGGAAATAGTTTGCCAACTCATAATTATTCCATTGGCAACACATCGTAAAAACGTCACAAAAAATCTTGTATTTATATGAAGTTTCAGGCGTTGGTAGAATGTGACAAGCAAGACGATTCACCCACAAGATGGTTCCATACAAGTCGCTGACGGTGCTTGTGATTCTTGCGTTGGTGGTCATTTGCCTCACCAAACCAGTAAGTATGTTAGCGGACTGGTTACGATCTGATTTTTGAAAATGACATAGAGACAGGGGAATGATAGTACTGACATGGAATTTTAACTTTTGACTACGAACTACCATTGTCCATGGGGTGTCTGTGTGCTACAGAGACAGAAATGATCCAAATGGAAATGGTTAGGCATAGTGTGGGTTGTATGGAAGTGCTAGATTTATTTGCAAAGGAATGAGGAAAGTTGAAGAAATTTGGAGATCAAAAACCACATTTGAGGGCTAGTTTGACAGAATTCTCGGTCATGATCTCAGGCAGTCCTAGAGAGTTAAACCGAAGAGCTGAAATTCCAAAGACTCGAACATCAAAAACTTTCAAAATAACACCATTACTTAGAACGTTGAAATTTCGATATCTAAAAAATGTTGACTTAAAGTCTTGGAACCAAACTGCCTTGATTGGATGATAGCTCCTCATGAGAGACGTATTGCAAGTTTTATCAACCTTCTTTCTACCCTCAAAAGCTTTGACATAGCAAGTTTTAGGAAGACTAGGATAGGCGTGATGTCATTTTTGGTTATATTCACCCGCTGAAGACAGAAAAAAAAATGTTTCGGCTGTTTTACGTCAATGCCCAAGTGGGAGGGTGTTTCGAAAGACAGGTTGAGCAGGTAGAGTCGTTTTGGTTCATTAGTTGTGAGCAAGCCGTCAAGCGTTAAGCAAGTTAATGGAGCTTGGTATGCTGTTTTTAATTGCACGAATCATTGGATGCATCAGCAGCAGAAGAAAGAGAAGACACCCCCCGAGTACGTACTAGCTCGTTCGTCCAACGCTGCCGGGGATACGGACAAACTCAATTTTGCTTCCGAGTCTACCAAGGTAGCGGAAGCATTGTTTTCACTTTCGGAATGTGAAAATTTTTTTGTCTCCAAAATCAAAAATTCCACTCGCATTTTGCATTTTAGACCTTTCTGAACAATTTTGGTTCCGTGTCTGTCTGTGTGTCAGCAAATCCTTGTTACGGGCAAAACTACACGAAGTTATAGTCCGATTTTGATGAAATTTTCAGGGATTGTGAGGGTTGGGGTGTAGATGGTCCCCTATAAGTTTCATGACCCCCGAATCAATAATAGCCTCTGCGCATGCGCAAACGTGAAATCCTTGTTACGCGCATAACTCCGGGAGTTCTTGACCGATTTCGATGAAATTTTCAGGGATTGTTCGGTTTGATGTGTAGATGATCCCCTATAAGTTTCATGACCCCCGGATCAATAGTAGCCTCTGCGCATCCGCAAACGTGAAATCCTTGTTACACGCATAACTCCGGCTGTTTATGACTGATTTCGATGAAATTTTCAGGGATTGTTCGAACTGATGTAAAGATGGTCCTCGTGAGTAATAAAGAGAAAATAAAGTTTTAGCCTCGAGCTTGGATCGAACCATATTGAACCATCATTGAACGATGCATATATTTTATTTTATTTATGTAAAAATATATAAATAAATATAGTTTGTTCAATAGTTGAACATGCCTACCTTTATTTTCTCAAGTTATGCTCCTGCATAACAATAAATTTACCCTAATTCAATATTTACTTCGCCTAATTGAACGAAGTTCTTTAGTCAATAATAATTTTCAATGATCTATACAGTCATGTTATGGATACGTGAAGCTATGTGCCACACCCACTTGACAGACGTTTTTTCAATTTGTGCATTCAAATGGTTCAATAAGGACGATTTGAAACAAGTTCCAGATTTAATAAAATATCCCTCAAATGTAACCCGAATACGTACCCACTTTTTAACAGTCTAAACACAGGACAGTTTTAGTTATAATGATTAACTGCTATTGTCGTATCATTAATTGATTCCGATCTCCCTCTAGATAACCGATAAAGACAAGAAATATCTCAAGTCACAACAAGAACACTGGAAGTCACCGAAAATATACAAATTTATTTCAGGAGAGAAATCAGTAAGTGTCGCTATCGAAACAAGTACTAAATATTATTTTTAAATGTATGTATTCATTTGGGTATTTGCAATATTTTTAGATGAAAACAATAACTGGGGACTCAAAAAAATATTTCGGTTTATAAATGCCTTTTGAAAATTCTAAAGTCTTGCCTCGTTAAAACTTACGTCAGTTGCGTTTAAATCCAAACGCATCTGGTTTGGAATTTTATAAGAATAATCAAACCATTTCAATGATCCATATCTTCATGTTTCGGATACGGGGAAGTTTGTGCCACACCCACCCAATTTGTCAAACTTGAGTTTTGAAGTCTACAATCGGTTTTCATTTTCGGTAGATGGGACGTTCTTTTCTTCTAAAATCAAAATTTCCGCTGGTATTTTGCATTTGGCTGAACAATTTTAGTTTTGTGTCTGTGTGTCCGCAGTTGAAATTTTCGGCCGGTTCGGGTTTGGGATCATGCATGACAAACGTTCGTTTATTGAGATGTAGATACATAACTGGATAATGTAACATAGAAAATTCGAATGAGTGTTGTCATTGTTGTCAAAAATGTTTAACGTCGTCCTCATTCCTCATCTCCGTACCACGTACCGTTCCTGGTGCTCACGCTCGTCAGATTGCTCATTATGTCCTGGTCGTTGGCATACTTCTCCCACAGATCCTCCAAGTAGCGGAGCATGTCTGCTGACTCTTTTCGTGGCTTGTTGGCAGAACCTATGAAATAATAATAAAATATGATATGATCAACGCTTAGTTTCCATGTAAGAAACTGACCTTTCTGTACGCTCGATATTTTCAACTCGCTTCCCACTTGAACTTCTAGAAGTACGGATATGAGAAGATGTATGTTGGGGTGGGGCGTGTAGAATCGGTTGTTGAAATCCCTGTGGAACGCTTTTGCGCCATTCGTCGTTCTCAGTCTGCTTTCATGAGGAGCGTAAGCCCAAAGGGCCGGGGGAATAAGTTGTCGTCTTCTACGTAGGTCCTCATTCCTCATCTCCGTACCACGTACCGTTCCTGGTGCTCACGCTCGTCAGATTGCTCATTATGTCCTGGTCGTTGGCATACTTCTCCCACAGATCCTCCAAGTAGCGGAGCATGTCTGCTGACTCTTTTCGTGGCTTGTTGGCAGAACCTATGAAATAATAATAAAACATGATGATGATATGATATGATGATAGTAGCTGGATTCTGGTGATAGAATCCCGCTCTCTTTCCGTGATCCCTAACCCGTGGCGTTGGCGATCCCAAACCCGCTACCTTCTCAGCCACGCTTCGCCGCTCATGATCCCAAACTCGTGCCAGCCTAGTCTTCGATGGTCTCCTATGAGTTTCATTGTTCGTAAAATCATTACATCTGTGTCCACACGCAAAAGTAAAATGGATCAAGCATTATTGTCTCTGGTTCTATTCATCCAATCTCCTCAAATTTGAGTGACAGGCCGGTCGAATGATCTGTTATGAATTTCAACACGATAGACGATTTCTACTATCGGTTTTCAATTTCGATCAAAAGTATCTCTGTGCATGCGCGAATATTTATATTGTTTTCACTCGATTTAGAGGATTTTTCAGGGAATTTGCAAAGAGGGGGGGGGGGGGGTTGTGTTAAGAGAGTCGTTGCTCACAAATCTCATTCAACACTCTGCCCATACGCAAACGAACAATCCGCCATCCATAACTTCTTCACTTTTTATTAATCCGATCTTTTGGGGGATAGTTGAGAAAAGCCGGTTTATCCATGTAACAATTTCAACTCGATCGTATCCTTATTCTATCCACTGCAAGTTGTGATGGATATGGTTAGTTGGCCCTTCCCAATTCTTGAATCCGTCGCCTTGGGAGATGAATCAGACGCCTTCAAGCATCTGGGTCATCTGCTGAACTGAGGCATTACTGCATCTAGCTCAATGGAAGGGGCACTTATACCATTCCATCACCGCACGTGTTAGCTTGAGCGTGGTTACGATCACTGGCCCTTTTATCATCAACAGTCCTGTCACCCAGCCATTCCCTCGCATTTCCCCTTTGGCTGTATGCCATTAATTATGACCGTCGCAGGCATTACTGCGCCCAGCTCAATGGAAGGGGCACCTATACCATTCCATCACCACACATGTTAGCTTGAGCATGTTTACGACCATTTATTTTATTATTAACAGTCCTGTCATTCACTCGCATTTCCCCTTTGGCTGTATGCCGTATGCCATTGATCATGACCAATTTATTAATTGTCATACCCCTGCCCTACTTATTGCGAGCCCCTCCCCTCCCCTCCCCGGAATGTGAGTCGTACCTCCATTCAACCCCCCTGGCTTACCTCAGAGCCATGGGAGTGCGATGGATATGGTTATTTGGCCCTTCCCGATTCTTGAATTCGCCTTGGGAGATGAATCAGACGCCTTCAAGCGTCTGGGTCATCTTCTGAGCATGGCGTGCACTACCGCATTCAGCTCACTGGAAGGGGCAACTTTACCATTCCATCGCCTGACAAAGTAGACAACCTTTAGGAGTTGTTGTATGCGGGAACATTACTTCTCGGCAAATGGTTGTAACAAACTTTTATTCCACATCTTTTAAGATTATTTTAAACATTTCAATGATTTGTACATTCACGTTGTTACCTTTGAAAGGAAGGTATATTCAGCAGATGTTTCACATTTTTTGTTTTTCTTCAATTGCCATTAGCCGGAAGCAACAGCCATGAAGGATTTTATTACAAAAACATATTATCTATATACATAATCAATTATAATGGTCATAATAATGAACAAGCTGCAAATTAAACATCAATTCCAACTTCGATAATAATTTTACAAATTGCTTCATAAACAAACTTCGATCTTGAATACACTATTTGATAATAGTGAACTGGTTTATCTGGGTGTGATGTAACAAACTTTAATTTTTTTAATATTTATTTTTAATATTTTAATGATTTGTACATTCTATTATTATTACATTTTTTTTGGAAGGTTAAAATTATATTCAGTCATTAAATGTTATTTACAATTATATATATATATATATATTGTTTCACATTTGTTTTCGTTCCAGAAAAAGGGAAATGTGCACACGTTTGACATCTCGTACTTGGATGAAAAAAAATCAAAGATATGCAATGTGATACTCACAGAGAACCGAAAAAAGGACGGAACGGTGGAAAGTGATCACAAGTGGAAGTGCACTCCAAAACCAAAAGAAAATGCTCCGTCCGAAAAAATATTTGAAACTAATCAATTCTTCGGTGGTGCTGATGAAATTGATCGTTTTGGGTGATACTGCTGAGCTAAGGAGTGTCTCTGCTCGATTATATGAAGCGAAATTCTTCCTGATTCACGTTTTGTTGGGAGCATATAAGTCTTATTCATATAGGTAAGTACCAAATTAAGGAAATGAAGGCGGAATAAACGTACAATTACAGGGCAATTAGCTGGACTTTTTTTTTATGATCATCACCAATCATTATCGGAAACCTGGTAACATCTCTCAATACAACTCTTTCAATTGGTCGACAATATCGATTGAATTAACGGAGAGGTTAGTTGGGGAGCATTCGCCAATCTTTGGCAGTGATGCCGCCCACTTCCTAAACCGTCGGTCTGGCGAATTTCCTTGTTTGCTTCCCTTAGATAGATAGATAGATAGATAAAGCATGCTTTATTGATAAGTACAATGCACCAGCAGATAAATACAATCAAGAAGTCATGCAAATCATCGTGGTCATAGAATGACCGTCCGAGGGATTCGCCGTCAAAAACAGTTTTAGCTAGAAAAATAATAATAATTGCTTCCTTAACGATTTTTACAATACATAATATAACGTCTAACTAATGCTAATGGATATCCCTAACACATGATATAACATAGAAATAATACTTAATAATATACACAACACATTCATAATGCCATAGCTGGAACCCTTCTTTCAAGAATGGTTAAAAACCATATTCAAGCTTCGCCTTATATCTTAGATTCCAGGCCACCATACAATATTTTATTAATTTAGGACTTCCAGATTTTATCAACTTTACGTATTCGCCCCAATTTAATTCAAAAATACCCAAATATTTTGCTCTCACAGCACGCAGTGCACTACACCTGGCTATAAAATGGTAACAATTCTCAATATCTCCACTGCTGCACAAGAAACAGGTTTGGTTGGTGGATTCATATGGCCTGTAATTTAGCGCCAAAAGGTCCCCTCTAATTTTGAACAGCCACTTACAATGAATGAAGTTTTTAGTGTGCATAAGTGGTACTACATCATCCTCGAGTCTGAGAGCACGATATTGAGGGTGACTCAGTGAATTTAACGCATTAAACTCATACTCGGTAACCATTGCTCTCTCTATCTTGCTAAGACTCTCTTCAATAAGGTTCTTCCAATCGCCCACATCCTCAAAACTCAATAAAGGTGTTCCATATTTTGTTTGCTTCCCTTAATGGGGCAAAGCCCATTGGTAGGTGGTAGTGACGATTTTTGTAGTCACAAACTTTCAAATAAGTTTCTAGGCATTAAATTCACGTTAGAAGGCAAGTGATTTCATTTCTGTAAAGGTTGAACTACGTTTTTATACTTTTAAAAGATTCTTCAACAAAAAATAAAAAGCCCTACATTCTGAAAGAGGATGTATTGAATGGAAATAATCGTTACAGGTCGTGGTAATAGTATATAGAGCTTTCAACATCAATTAAAAATCTTGGTTTATTATTCAATAATAAACCATTGTAATCGCTCTTGAAAAAAAAAATTCTAATCCCCCCCCTGAAAATTTCATGGTTTACGTTTCAAAGGGAGTAGAATCCGAATCTGCTATAAAAATTTTCCGTCCGTACGTCGTACGCAAGATTTTTCCCAAACGGCTGGAGCAAAAGATCTGAAATTTTCAGGAAAAATCCATGTTGGTCCGGCGACGCACCAATTCTTGAGCCAGCTCTCTCACTTAATTTGAAGTGCCCTTTAAGCGTTGTCAAAGTTTTGTAAAATCCCTAAAAAGCTCAAAAAAAGTCAAGGCGGCCTAAATTTGTTCTCTTCTTGAAGCTTTCCACGAGGAATCGAATGAGCCCCTCCCCAGGTCCGTAGGTCAAACCATTCCCGATCTATGGCCCGATTTATGGTGCCAACATTCGCGTTATTTTGGTTAATTATTGAAGTTTTGGCATATTATCAAATTGAAAATTTTGTCAAAGTAATTTGAACCTTGGCACAAATAAATTTTCATATTTTTGGCATCTCAATTTAAACTTTTGGCGACTCAATTTCAACTTTTTTCAATTTCAACCGAACTGCTCTTTTTTGCAAAGTCTGGATTCTTCTTATTTGAAAATTGCAAGCAGACGCTCGGATCTCTCATCCGTACATCCATATAGGGCGTGTTATCGACAGATAGATTCTTCGTTTTAGATGTAGAGGAACAGTGGATGAAGGCTTCAGTAACGGTCGTAGTTGGGCTAGGCGTGAGCGTACTCTCTGAATGAGGTAAGTTAATGTGAGGTCGGGGGCGGAATACAGGGGCAGTGCCCCCCCCCCCCCCCAGGCGGATCAAAAATACACTAGATATAATAGAAATATTTTGATATGTTTTAGAGATTTTGAAATTTGAATTGATAGTTGTCTCTCAAAAACTTAAATAGCTATACCTACTGGTTTTATTTCACAATAACTATGGACATTTTGGTTTATTATTCAATAATAAACCATTTTAATCGCTCTTGAAAAAAAATGTTAACCCCCATAGCAATACAAAACTTTCCGTCCGTCCGCTGTATGCCGTATGCACGATTTCTCCCAAACGGCTGGAGCAAAAAATCTGAAATTTTCAGGAAAAATCCATGTTGGTCCGACAAAGCCCCAATCCTTTAGCCAGCTCTCTCACTCAATTTAAAGTGCCCTTTAAGGCTTGTCAAAGTTTTGTGAAATCCCTAAAAACGTCAAAAAAAGTCAAGGCAGCCTAAATTTGGACTTTTTTTTAAGAACTTTTCATGAGGAATCGAATGAGCCCCTCCCCAGGTCCGTAGCTCAAACCTTTCCCGATGTATGGCCCGATTTATGGTGCCAACATTTGAGTTATTTTGGTTCATTATTG
Source organism: Creontiades dilutus (assembly GCA_031894815.1). NCBI lineage: Eukaryota > Metazoa > Arthropoda > Insecta > Hemiptera > Miridae > Creontiades > Creontiades dilutus. The sequence goes on from JAVIWC010000631.1 coordinate 1,221,546, forward strand.
TTTTTGTCTTTGATTGCAGTAACCTAGTGATGAAGTGAATGTGGATACTGAAGTGAACTCCTAAAAGGGTTTATAGCCGATACACGGGTTGAAGCATTCTGATATGCATGCTCCGTCTTACGAAATTTAAAATTTTCAAATAGAATATTTTTCCATTGTAATCGCTCTTGAAAAACGGTGCGAATTCTTTCACTGGGGTTTATTATTCAATGATTCATGATTTGAATTTCTACCAAGTTTTGGAGATATGCATAGAGCACTTAAATCGGTTCTCAACCAAAATACCTATTTGGACTGATCAGTTGATCAAATTTGCGTGCCTCCTGAAATTCAATAATCGCTCTGTCAATGTGAATCACGCACACTCCAAAGCTTAGTAGAAATTCAAATCATGAATCATTGAATAATAAACCCCAGTGAAAGAATTTGCAGCGTTTTAACGTAAAATAAAACGTCTAAAGAGCCGCTTCATGGACGCCAAACTCGTGCCGCCGTCCTAGGCCTTTGGTATATGGCGTACGTGTATACATATGAAAATATAGGCCTGAAACGCATCATTCTGCCTTTACTCTTCTTAAAATTTTACCCAGTTTCACTGTGGGGTTTTTCCCATACCCCCAGAACCCCCGGTAGGTTGCCCCCCCTTACACAAATCCCGGATCCGCCACTTTGTGAGGTTCCGATAACAGTTTTTTTTGTCTAGGTTGACTCCTAAATATTTCACGCTATCCTCCTCAGTTATGTTAGTCCCATTCAACGTGATTGCTGTCTTCGCGTAATTGCGCTTGTACGTGAAATAACACTTCTTGGACTTTGACGGGTTGAATGCTTCTCTCCAGTTCGTACACCAGTTGCCTACATCGTTGACGAAACTTTATAGCTTACTGGAAACTTCATGTGGTTCACCTTTTGCTAGGTGCACACAAGAGGTCATATATGTGAAGGAATCCTAAAATAACATACCATTTACGCATTAAGTCGGGAAAATCGAATTGTTGCTCTTAGAAACCCTCTGTGAGAAGACAATATATTCTATAAGAAAAGAAAGAAAGAAAGAAAACATATTTATTTATCGATATAAGTAATACATGCAAAATAGTTGTAAATATGCTACAGCAATGGACTTGACGTCCGTCTGCCGGAATGAACCGAGCCACCAATCTTAACAATTAGACAATCCTAACAATCTTAACTTATATTATTACATTTATTTCAGAGGTTCACCAATTAAACTCTGTGACCAGGTAGGAGCGATATCGCCAAGAGTGGAATGCAAAATTCGCCACAGCCAACCATTCATCTTTTTTGTTCAGTAGCTGAACCATTCGCCCCATGTCCAACACAGTTTCCCCCAGGAAGCGCATCCTGAATTCCTGAAGCACAGGGCAGGTCCCGAAGAAGTGCAGGACATCCTCATTCGCAACCAAATTGCTCATTGATTGATTGATTGATTGATTGATCATTGCTCATTCTGGATAGAGCAGAAATTTGAATTGCTACGTGATTTGAAGCATTCACTCAGAATTGGCTGTCAAAGTTGAACTTTGCATAATAAGGAGCGCACTTGCCTGCCGTCACCCTATGTGATTTTTCACTCAAATTTCAAAACTTTTGTCCTGTAATTTCAGAGAAAAAGCTGCCCATGTTGGACGGACGTTTCCTTTTTAATGCCGAACGAAATAACAATACAAGTACCTACACCGAAAAAATTACTTTAACCGATAATAAAAATAAATATGGTTTCCAATGAAACCAAAGCCGTACCGATATTGTATTACATATTGTATTAAAACCGCGAGGAAAGCAGGTATATATTAAAGGATACCACTTCATTACTCTACTTTTAAAAATGGATATGAGTAAGCTTCTTCGATTAACTGCAGTGCTGACGCTTGCTTTCTCCTTTGCATTTTCAAAAGAGGTAAATGAACTGATTGATTATACATTTCCTTCTCGACATTACAACAAATTTTGTCCTATAACAATTTTTTTCTGAAAAAGACCCTGAAAATCTGATTTTTTTGCTCATAAAATTTATTTTCATGTTTCCGACCTAACTTCACTAGGAAAGGCGTAACTCTCTTAATTTTCTCATTAATTTCAAATCTGATAACACCGTTGGAAAGATGCATATTCAAACTGCAATGCATATTCAAAATTATATAAACCAGCTGAGTAAGTGAAAAATCAAAGATAAGTGGCAATTTTTTGTTTGGTTGAACTTGATGCTTTGGTATATTGAAACTTCTGAAAATTTTGAGTTTAATCTCATTCTTCAGGTATTGAAGCTCCATAAAAATTCTTGTTTTAGCATCCCGTAGATCAAAAATTTAATTCTCTTCCCAACAATGTAATCCAATTTGAATTTACTCTTCAAATTAAGATGTTAAAAACAAGAGCAAAATTGGCATAACTCTCTCAATTTACTCTTTGATTTCAAATCTGAGAACGCCGTTGGAAACAATTCCATTCTTCTCAATGCCTATTCAAAATTTCATAAACGAGCTGAGAAATACGTGACAATTTTTTAAGCTACAACTGTCTGATTGACTTGATGCTATTTGTAGAAGCAATTTATGTCAAAACTGTGAAATTTTGAAACATCTCAAAATTTTGGCTTTCATTTCATGTTTCAACTATTGGAACCTGCTAAAAAATTCTATTTTTGCATCAAGGCAATGAATAATTTAACTCACTCTCCAACAATGTAATCCAATTTTAATCTACTCTTTAAATTAATATGTTAAAAAATACGAAAAAATTGCCATAACTCTCTTAATTTATTCCGTAATTTCAAATCTGAGAATGCCGTTGGAGAGATTTCCAAAATTTTATCTATTTTTCATTTTGGCCAGGGGGTGCAGATGCGCTGAATTAGCCAAAACTAGTAGCTAAATTGTAAAAAACCCTCGTCGGTTTCATTCGACTCAGGATCCAATTTTTCACGTTCATTTCGAACGGGTTTCAAATGTTCAAATCAATTCCATGTTTTAGGCTAAAAACACTAAAATAAAATTCGAAAGAAGCAGTTTTTTTTATTGAACAAAACAACACAATTTTAAGGAATGGGAACGTCCTACGCCAAGGCTTCAGAACCTTTCCTTTTGAGGTTTATAAGCTTATTTTCATGAACTTTGGTTCAACAGTTTTGGAAACAAGATCCAGACGGATCATCTCATGAAGTTGATTTGGTTTATTATTTGCAGTTTCTTGTGATTAGTTTCTGTTTAATGTGACGTTTGAGGGTACAGGATTACTTATTAATTCAGTTTTTCTTGTTTCTTTATCATCACACAGTTGAGTAAAAAAGATATCAAATTCTTCGAGAAAAACATTCCGAAATGGGGTGCTCCGGATATTGGGAAGATGACTGGCGGAGACGTTAAGGTAGTTTGAATTTTCGTTTGTACGGCTCAATCAAACATCACTATTTTGCACCTACTCACACCTAGCACACCTACAAATTAGTTGTAATTTCTTGGACATGAACATTCACTATCCGCTCGCTTTTCATCGACAATACCGATTTCTCTTCTACCATCTATTTGGTGCTGTGCTGTAAATAGAATATATAAAATTTAATTACAAAATATGAAGCATATATTCTATTTGACAGGTAGGTTACCTTAAAGGCTGTTGCTTCCTTTAGTTTAAGCTCGAAGCTGGTCTGGGAATGTCTGACTAACCTCAAGAGAGTGGCTCAGAGAGGTGATTCTCCTCTGGATTCCTAGGCGCGAAAGTCATGAGAATAGAATGATCCTGATTTTCTTGCTAAGAGAGTCCCTGCCTGAAGGACCAGAACATATAATATTTAGAGCCACCGAAAGCTGTCTATAGAATATGGCTAACAACTGGAAGAGAAACCAGCAAGAACAATACGTACAAAACCTCGCATGCCTGAGACAGGCAAAACTATTGAATCAGTCGCCGTGCGTAAGAAAGGTGAACATGTTCGATCAAGATACCTCGGAAGAGATTTGTATTATCTCCCGATGATGTTTCCTAGTTGGCATCCACCGATCTTCTCCAGTTCGTTACAAACATGGGGAGAAAGAGTTTTTGAAAAATACTTTTCACTGGGTTAATGCCGATCCGGTCGACCCTTCTGATCGCAGGGCAGGGATCCTAACAACGCAAACCCATAGCCCCTCTACCATTATTGAAAAAGAAAAAATCTATTTGATACCAACATTGATGTCATGTGTGTTTTACTGATCCAAAACCCATCTCGTCAGATAGTTCGCTGGTGCTCTGCACGATTCAGTGGACGGTAAAGAACTCCATCAGTGCTCTGAATCCCATATTTCTCCCAGTGAATGATGCTGATAATGGGGTTCGGTGAGATGTTGTAAAGGTAGGTAATTATGGGGCGGTGGATGCCCTGTGCCTCGTGTGCCAGAGTAAAAGTGAGGAAGTATAATAATACAGTGAAGTAGAGACAGAATCACCGCACGCCATTATTCATCAACATGCAGTTTGTCTAGCATAAAGCATGGCAATCCAGTGACAAGGATGCGGATATCACAAGCCATGAGATCAGGGTAAACGTTGTTTTCAAGTCTGAAGATCCTTCCATAATCCTGGAAGTTAATAGATATGGAGCGACAATAAGGAAGTATAAAAGAAATGATCAACTGCAAGTGATATCTGAGCTGGGACTGACTCAAGGAAGCTCTGTGGTTATTCATCATTAGGTTCAGTTGGGATGCATTCCCCACATAAAAGCTCCTTGCGTCATCTTCCTCGAGCTTCTTACAAATCAGCTGGTACAAGCACATTTGTGGCATTCTGCTGATCCTTGACACTTGTATGCACTTGAGGGAGCTGAAATTCGAGTTCTCAATGGCCAACTCAAGGAGCTTAAGTACATCTTGGTCTTTGGAATAGGTGGAGATCTGGTTGTTGGTGATTATCACGCTGAACAACTGGATGCTGATGAGAGAATATTTTACCAAAATCTTCCCGTTTCAGTAGGTCATCCGAAGTGCCTCCAGAGGAACTCGACCACGTGTTGGCCGTTGTTTTTGTTTGTAGCTCACGTGGAATGGATTCGTTCTGTCTTCAACAAAGTGCCTTGAGTAATCTCTTTCCATCAGTTTTCTTTTAACCCCAGACAAATAGCCTTCCAAGTTCCCCCTGACGTTGCATATTTGGTGGTCTCTAATGGACAAAGATCATGGGATATATGTGTTTGAGTGTGATGTGTCATTTGAGTTTGTTTAATTATTTTTAATATAGATATTCCGCTTTCACACAAAACAATAACATGACTATAGCAACGTAAGACAGAAAAATGAACTATACTTCAGTAACCAGTATGAAAAAGTATGAAAAAAAACCTTTGTATGTCCCTATGCAACCGTCATAACTCTGTGTTTCTTTACGATTGCGAAGAACCATTCGTTAATGTAATTAATTATAGATAAATGAATTTTCAGGTAGTAAAAGGGGTTAAAAAAATGACGTTTACCTATGATGCTGAGGACCAGACTTGTACTGTCACCTATCAGACGTCAAAGCGCGGCTCCAGCAACGGCTGGTCTTGTGGACCTAAGCCTGTAAAAGATGAGAGTGGCTCATCTTCACAGGCAGAAGACAGTGAGGAAGAATCAGAATCAAAACCCAGTCAATCAAGCACAGAATCTAATGAAAAGTCTAAAGATGACTCGAGCTCAGGGTCTGCTAAAGAGTCTGAAAATGACTCGAGCTCAGGGCCTGCTAAAAAGCCTAAAAAAAACTCGAAAACAGGGTCAGCTAAAAAGCCTAAAGATGACTCGAGCTCAGGGTCTGCTGAAGAGTCTGAAGATGACTCGAGCTCAGGGTCCGCTAAAAAGCCTAAAAAAGACTCGAAATCAGGTTCAGCTAAAAAGCCTAAAGATGACTCGAGCTCAGGGTCTGCTGAAGAGTCTGAAGATGACTCGAGCTTAGTGTCTGCTAAAAAGCCTAAAAAAGACTCAAAATCAGGTTCAGCTAAAAAGCCTAAAGATGACTCGAGCTCAGGGTCTGCTGAAGATGACTCGAGCTCAGGGTCTGCTAAAAAGCCTAAAAAAGACTCGAAATCAGGGCCAGCTAAAAAGTCTAAAGATGACTCGAGCTCAGGGTCTGCTAAAAAGCCTAAAAAAGACTTGAAATCAGGGTCTGCTAAAAAGCCTAAAAACGACTCGAGCTCAGGGTCAGCTAAGAAGCCTAAAGATAACTCGAGCTCAGGCTCTGAAGATGACTCAGTGTCTGTTAAAGCCCCTAAGTTTTCCATAATCAGAGAGCCTGATGCCAAGAGCTCCGGTTCTGCTGAAGACTCTAACAAATCAAGTTCGGACTATGAATGAAACGCATCATTATCATTGTAAAGCTATTTTACAAATAAAATCAACTCTTCCCAAATGGGATATATACGCTTTTTTTTGCAATCTAGAATGCCAGTTCGTCTATTAATGCCAACATTTGTCGGAAAAAAAATTCCGTTATACTTATCAACAGCTTGACAAAATTTGAATTGGCCCCTACGTCTTATGACGTCTTAAGCTGCAGTAGCAACAGAGTCAACGAATGTAAGAATTCTGAGGGTGCCCTTCGAATTGCCCGTAGATTACCACAGCAAACGTTCATAATTACTGTTTTTTGTTGTCTCAACCGAAAGAACAGCTTGAAAAAGAAAAACAGAAAAGCTCCTTCTTTTATCCACCGTCCCTTTTCACTTTTCATCACAGTCCCTTTCTTTTGGATCGTGTTTGCTTTTGCCTGAGTTAGTGGCTGTTGTTAGCTTTTTGGGAGGAATTAGGCCATAAACTGGAACACTTGGGTGATCATGGACAATATTCAAGCACTGTCATTGTCATTTGTACATTTTCAGATAGAAAAACAAACCATATTTAAATGAATTGCTAGGTTCATTGTTATTTACGTTCTATCTAGCGATTTAAAATAGTTTTGAATGTCGTCACGCAACCCCCCCCCCCCCCCCCACCCAAGAATTTCAGTAATGCAGTCTGTGTCACCCCCCCCCCCCTGCTTATGATGAAACCCAGCCCAGCCCAGAAACAAAACCTGCAACGTCCCCCAGACAACTTTTCGATGTTGTTTTTCCTATATTCAATGCCCTGGATATTATTCAGCCATGACTTCACTCCTAACCACCAGAAAATCTGTTCGAACTGGGATGTTTTGCAAGTGAGTCTGCTTAAAATTCGATACATCTTATTTTATCATTAATTCTGCTGGGAGTCTCACCAAAAACCGGAAACAATTAAGACTTTTATGAGTTAGAAAAAAACGGGACACCTCTATGGTTCTACTGCCAGATCATTTAAATGATTAATTTTACACATTCAAGTACCGAAGATGAAAAATTGCCTATGCAGCCTACAAATATGGGATTCTAGCTAGGAGGGGAGCTAGTAAACGGAGATGAAAGCTATGGCTGGGGGGGGGGGGGGGTAACAAGGGTTAACGTGAGCGCATTCTGTGTTCATAAACGGTACTTACTAACCCTAACCAACTCCCTGGAAAAATCTGTAGATTCAACCAGAGCACCAGAGAGGCTAGTGCTTACCAAGGTGGTAGGTACACGAATGAAACCCTCGGGCGGACGGAAAAGTGGTGATGCCAGGATAACAATGCGCGGAAGGAGCCCACCCGACGGTTAGTTGAAGGAGTGTTGCGGGAGGGGGGGGGGGGACTGTTGGCTCGGTCGCTAAGAACTGGATTGTACTCCTGTTAATTATTTAAATGATAAAAACGTAATGATGTTAAGACGGACACTACTGATGCTATAAAACCGAGTACACTATCGAATCGATAAATCTTACAAAGATAGAGGAACGTCAGAAGGCTTCTAAGTGAATACGGGAAAGGGGCTATCCCAAAATGAAATGGAGGAACAATTCTATTTTGCTAAGATTAAGTTTTTTAACTCTTCGTGGGGACTTAGTGTTATCCACAGTGTTTCCCCCTGAAAATCAGTTCAGAAAATATAGCTTTCTAAGTTGCTAGACAACCAGACCCTCATAACAGGTGTGTGAATTTAATGAAGGGATCTGTTTTATTGATTTTTTTTCTTGAAACGAATTTATTTGTCTTTTGGACCCTGACCATAGGACGATAATATCCTATACCACCGGTTCCCAACCTGTGGGCTGCGGGCAGTCTGGTACTGGGACGCGAGTTCTGATCAAAAGAATAAGCCGAAATAAAATTTGTAAAAAAAATTAAAAAAAGCTATTGAGAGTTTCAACAGTTAATATCAGACTGGAGATGGTTACAATTAAATTTAAACAAAGTGTTAACTATTCGATTGTATACTTCGGTGGATCAAAAGTGGAACATGGTTCTTTCGACACATTTCCAATCCTACATGATTTTCTTGAAACCAACGAAGTGAAAATTGACGAAAGAACAGCTACAACCATTCAAAAAAAACCCTTTGCCTCCAACCTCAGGTAATTTAAAATTATTTTATTTGTTTTCTTAATGTTATATTACTATTTCCAAAAGGCCTAATCTTATTAAAAACATATATATTTTTAAACAGAAACTTTTAAAAATAAGTTATTTGTAAAATAGTACTTATATTTAACATTCATTTATTTTAGCTACTTTTCTTAAACTGTTTTTTAAATATTTTATTCTTCATTCATCTAAAAATCTAAATGAGAAATACTACTCCTACCTATCCTAGAACTACAGCCGATATTAGGCCTTGTGAGCGCAGATTTGTAACTAAGTTTATAAAATTAAGTTCTTTCATCTATGAATTCTTAAAATTGTTCCTTGTTTAATCCTTATAGACATATTTTACTAATAGTTACACGTCATGGGGTATATTGGTTATAATATTATACTCCTTATCCTTCAAGGTTTTATTTATTTGGTTTATTATTCAATAATAAACCATTGTACCTAATCGCTCTTGAAAAAAAAAAAATTCTAACCCCCCCTGAAAATTTCATGGTTTACTTTTCAAAAAATGTAGAATCCAAATCTGCAACAAAAAATTTTCCGTCCGCCCGCCCGCCGATTTCTCCCAAACGGCTGGAGAAAAAATTTGAAATTTTCAGGAAAAATCAATATTGGTCCGGCAACGCCCCAATTCTTTAGCCTGCACTCTCACTTAATTTAAAAAAAAGTCAAAAAACCTCAAAAAACGTCAAGGCGGCCTAAATTTGGACTTTTTTGAAGAACTTTCCATGAGGAATCGAATGAGCCCCTCCCCAGGTCCGTAGCTCAAACCATTCCCGATGTATGACCCGATTTATGGTGCCAACATTTGCGTCCACATTCACTACATCACTAGGTTACTGCAATCAAAACAAACACAAGAGTTTTTTTTTTTTTTTAATCGCAGTAACCTAGTGTAGTGAATGTGGATACTGGAGTAAACCCTAAAAGGGTTTATATCCGGTACACGGGTTAAAGCATTGTGATATGCATGCTCCGTCTTACGAAATTTAAAATTTTCAAATTGAATATTTTTCCATTGTAATCGCTCTTGAAAAAAATGCTGCAGATTCTTTCACTGGGGTTTATTATTCAATGATTCATGATTTGAATTTCTACAGGTGATAGAGCGATTATTGAATTTCAGGAGACACACAAATATGATCAACTGATCAATCCAAATAGGTATTCTGGTTGAGAACCGATTTAAGTGCTCAATGCATATCTCCTGAAATTCAATAATCGCTCTACCACCTGTGAAACACGCACACTCCAAAGCTTAGTAGAAATTCAAATCATGAATCATTGAATAGTAAACCCCAGTGAAAGAATTTACAGCGTTTTTTCTTGTATATTTAGTAAGTGGGCCTCAAAGATTAAATTCCAAAGTAGGTGGTCCCCACAATTAAAAAGGTTGGGAACCGCTGTCCTATACAGCACAATACTTGTAACCAGATTTTTACAAGAGATTATTAATTTAAAACGCGGGTTATAAAAACGATTCCTATTTATTTCTGACAATAATAGACACTCGAAAAAACAAAGTGGATGTTGGTTGAGCTATTTTGTCATTTTTTTAGATCTTTGCAAAAAGTCAATAAAGTTAAGAAATAATTTTTTTACTGTTCTGCAATAAAATAGCGTCAATTTCTAAGGTTATAGACATTTTATATCATATACGGATAGATGATTCTTCCTATATCCGAAACTGACCATTTTTCTAGAAAAAAACATCTACAGAAAATGATGTCACTTATAATAATGGGCTATTATTTGAGTTAATAAAAAAAAGTGATAAAAAATGAACTCAAACGAAGCGATAATTTCATGAGGTGATGATATCGTTAAGAGTAAATGAGAACTACCCATATTATAATGAGTCAAAGTTTGAAATACCTTGATGAAATGTAGTAGTTAAACATCTCGGGCGATGATTACGTCTTTAAAGTTGAGTAACGTGATGTTTCTATTCTAATTCTAACAAAATTACATTAGGCCCGATTTCCATATCATGCGAGTATGTGGGTGATTTTCATTTTACGGGACAATCGAGGTTTTGATTCTGACTAAAAAATTTTGTTCTCCTAAATTTACGATTTTTGTTATTACCTATACAATGTAGATTTTACTCTAATGGTATAGTGATGTACAAGCACGCACGATTTTCGTTTGTTTCCTCGAAATTCTGGTTTTAAAATTTTATAGGACACGACAATGATAGGTATGTATCCACATAGGACATGACAATGAGCTTTGTCAACCATATAACGATAGAATTATGCAAACGATGTGTAGGTAAGGTTGAATGAGACAGTTATTTAAACCAAAAACATTTCAATTAATAATTGAAGCAAGATGATTTATTTAAAATAATCACGGTTCACAAAAGTGTAGTTGGGCGGGCATCTGATTTCGGTTTTTCCTGACTTTGTGCTACAACAAGACTCACGGTCGGAGATTAGAGGTACATTTCGATCAATTACCGGCATGTACAATGAAGAGTAGCCGAACTTTGTTACCGCCATGAGTAGGCCTAGTTACCACATAAAATCTACAAAAATGATTTTTGGAAAAAGTTGAACAGAAAATTATTTATCAATTAAGAACATCATGTATTTAACTGATCACTGATTCATTAAACTTATGTTATTATCTATTACGGTAAATTACCTCGCAATTTATTAATAAAGCATATAATTGTAGCTCGAAGCTAACAGATAGACTCATCCGCCGCCGCGCACGTGCAATTTTTAAAACAGTTAAGTTGTATTGTTTATCGCTTTTCATTATGTTTACTAAAAAGTTTGAGTTCAATAAAATATTTCTTTCTTTTTAACCTAATACTTAGCAGAGGCAAATAGTTAGTTTTGTGCTCAGAAAATTATAATTTCTGACATGTTTTTAGTATATGAAATGTCCTAAAAAAAACACTTTTAAGGGGTATAGTTTCTAAAAATTTTCCGGAGGAGGTACCCCAGAACCCCCGTTCCCCTGGGTGTATATATAGGTATATTGGCATATTACATATAGGTATAGAGTTACGGTACCTCAATTCTTAGAAATCGAGCACTGGTTATAATCATCTAGTTCATCTTAATGAACCGTTCAATAACGATTTGATTTTTGATCACATTGATTTGAGGTGAAAATGTGACACAGGTAAGCCATGGCCGCTTCAATTTGTTTTAATTTGAGGTAAAAAAACGACTTACATTATCAGGAGACGTAACGCTAGGTTGTGGTCGATGGTGTGTAAAGTAGGACACATTTTTGCTTATAAGCAAGCGTTCGTATATTGGATACGTTTCTCGAGAAGACGCCGTCATATTTCTTGTACGTAGAAACGTCCAATCCAAGTGTACCAATATATTTCATAATTTATTTACAAATTTACGGACAAGTGAAGCTTAGAAAGGTGTTTTATTGTATCTAGTTAGATTTCAGTTGTCCTATTCCCACAATATATCACACAACTGTGCGTATTTTGATAACAGCTTTCGTTCCGTACGAAGGATCTAGTTGAATTTATCGTTCAAGAAATTATATCATATTATATTAAGACGAAATCGTTCCATAGGTCAATGGAGACACACAGAACACCTGTTATGGGACACGCTAAAGAACCTTTGTTTTTATTTTCAATCGTCAAATTTTACGATTTATTGAAAATAATAAACCAAAATAAATAGATAGGATATCAAACGTACTTAATTTATTTGTATTTGTTATGTTTTATTTTATTATTCTATAAAAATAAAAGTATTACCTCACATTTCAGGGAAATTCGAGACATGCTCATGTTTAACTCATCTACATAAATGGAGTTATATCAAAAATGGATCGTATTTTCAGTGCTCGTAACGATTTGCCCATCACGCAAAGTTAGCGTTCGTTTTTTTCTACTTTTACATTCATTTACTCAAATAATTGTCTGATTTAATTATCTGTACATTACACCGTATATTTCGAGCTTATGAACTGTATCCGTTATAAGGCACGCATTCTGAGATGGTATCTTGAACTTTTACAAAATTGGAATTTCACACTTGAAGGTAGCAGTATGGTTAAGAAATCTTTGAATTGTGGGGGTTGATTTTATTAAGGCTTCATTTGTCCACATAAAGAAACCTTACTGGTTGGAAGCAATTGCTTTTGATGGGGAAGTTGCTAAGACTTCAATCCCTTGTGGTTAAACCAGGGGTCTGTGCTGGGCACAAGCTTGTTCTTGATGTTTATCAATGACATAGCTTTCAATATTGGAAACATTGACCAAATATTGATCTTTGCTGAAAACGTTTCGTCCTCGTAGGTATCTATAGCAAATCTTTCTTCCTTACAAGTACAACACTTGTACATGTCTATCGAGGAGTTTTGCAAGACCCACGCATTAGCATTGGATAAGGACGTACCTCAATCCGGACTCAGTCACTCGCGACGAAGTTGTGGAAACCCATTTCAAATAAAAACGGAGTTTCTTCATCTCTTCAGCACATAGGGCCTTCGTCACGTAAGGACCGTTGGAAGCTTCAATGGAGAAAGCTAGGTCCCGCGACGATGGGATCCCCAGAGAGATGACAGGATTGTGCTTGAGTCCTTTTTCAAGAAGCGACACTTCTGCATGTGAAAATGTAACCCCTAACAAGTTCTCTACTTTCTTGAAAAAGGCAGGCGAAGATGATGGCTGCGATCCTATCTGGGATGTTGGCTTCTGGGTTTTCTGAAGTTGTTCAAGCTTCCGAAGAAGATTTGTCTTCTTCTTCGTACCCTTCTGCCGAGCAACTTCGATGGCATGTTGCTCGATGACCTCCCATTCACGGTAGTCATAGCTACAGCTCTTGAAAGATATAATACATCTTTTCCCAGGCAAAATCACGAACACTATACCAGCGGCGGAGCTCACTTCAGACAAGCTTGAGTTGAGCCTCCTTAATTATCCTATTTGCAGCATCAGAGGGATGCTTGTACTGTACATGGACGTAATTTGGAATAAGACGCTTCGTAATGCACTGCTGATTGAACCAAATGTTCCTTTCAGCAATGGTTATACGTACCTTCAGTTTGATGTACCAAATCGCGATTTCTTCTTGACTTGCAGCACTAATACGGACTAAGTCACTCGCGACGAAGTTATGGAAACCCATTTCAAATAAAAAACTCCGTTTTTATTTGACGTAACTCAATCCCTGGAGATGTGTCTCAATGTCTGGAGCACTCAGCGAATTTCTTGCAGGTAGATTTTCTTGGCTAAGTCACATCAAGGCTCTCTCATCTAAGCTGACCTCTTATAATTTTATATCGCTAATACCACACCACCAAAAATCCTAAAGGTGGTCCATATTGCATGTTTTGGTAGCAGAATGTCGTACTCTTGCAGGGCATTTCATGTCATAGTTCATCCATATTTTGCCTTCAGAAGCCAGCGGTTCGGATTCTGCTGAAGTTAGACTGGAATCCACCACAATGGACGTTTCAGCAAAATTTGGCAGCTCTCAACTGTTTATTGTTTGTTAGAACCAGCCTGGAGCTATTTAATGAAGGTTCAGCCCTCCACTAGTATTCTACTAGGAAGAGTCGCGATGTCCAACTACAGGCCAAAACTTATTTCCTGACACAGAGTTTCTTGGTGACCCAAATCGGCAATTTTTCTGTTCCTTGTTTTCAAATTTAGTCCTCTAGTAGATATTGATATGAATCATAACATCAGCAAATATGTATTGGGTAAAAATTTTGTAAGTAAGAGGTAAGAAATCAGCTGTTTTAAAATTGGGGTCCTGGGTTCTTTCGGTTTTAGTATTAATTAAATTAAATCTTGAATATTGTACTTTTAATGTCAATTGATATTGAAGAATCAAATTAAAGAATGTCATGACTGAAGGTCGAATGTATTGTCATTTAGGAAATTATCTTTCCGAAGTCAAGGGAATATCTTTTCGAAAACTTCAGAGTAAAAATAGTAATAACAAATAGTAGGGTTGGAAATATAACAAAAATTACCTCACTTGAGAGCATCCATCCTACGTCCATGGGATCTCTAAAATTTGTTTAGTGATTCAATAAAACATTTAATTCAAGTAGCGGCCTGCTTAACGACTGCACTGTATTTATGACGGGTACGTAGAGATTTCACGAGTACCATTAATATAATAAATGTGTAGCATATTGTCCTATAATTTTTGTCAAACTTGTCTATCCATGGTTGCAGGTAACTGATCATGAAATAGACGTTCTGATAAAGTATTTCAAAGGTTGGGAGAAATATGGTTTCGCCCCGGTTGACATTATTTTGGACGGAACTGTCCAGGTACGTGCCTGACAATAATAACTTTAATATCTTAATATCGTGCAAAATTTATACAGGGGTCGAAAATGGAAGGATCTGATATCAGAGCTATAAGTAATCAGAACATCCTAGGCATTAGTGAAAACTTACCCCTGATTTCTCCTAAACCTTACCCTGTCATAAGAGTATTTCTGAACTCATGTCATTTCAAATGTTAACCCCTCATTGTTTCATAAAAAAACGCTGCAAATTCTTTCACTGGGGTTTATTATTCAATTGGCTAGCGTTCATGATTTGAATTTCTTCTAAGCTTTGGAGTGTGAGTGTTTCACAGGTGATAGAGCGATTATTGAATTTCAGGAGGGTGATTATTGAATTTGTAGCGTTTTACCTACATTTACGGGAATGCTTCAACCCGTGTATCGGCTACAAAGCCTTTTAGGAGTTCACTCCAGTATCCACATCACTACATCACATCACTACATCACAACGTCACTAGGTTACTGATATAAACAAAAACAATAATGAACCAAAATAACGCGAATGTTGGCACCATAAATCGGGCCATGGATCGGGAATGGTTTGACCTACGGACCTAGGGAGGGGCTCATTCGATTCCCCGTGGAGTGTTCTTCAAAAAGAGTACAAATTTAGTCCACCTTGTCTTTTTTGAGGTTTTTAGGGATTTTACAAAAGTTTGACAACCCTTAAAGGGCACTTTAAATGAAGTGAGAGAGCTGGCTCAAGAATTGGGGCGTCGTCGGACCAACATGGATTTTTCCTGAAAATGTCAGCTTTTTTTCTTCAGCCGTTTGGGAGAAATCGTGCGTACGGCGGACGGACGGAAAATTTTTTATTGCGGATTCGGATTCTACACCCTTTGAAACGTAAACCATGAAATTTTCAGGGGGGTTAGAATTTTTTTTTCAAGAGCGATTACAATGGTTTATTATTGAATAATAAACCAAAATCAAGTACTCCGATCAAAACGAAAGAGTGCGAAGGCCGCACTTTCTGAGCACAAGAAATTGATCGTTCCAAAAAAAGTACTAAAATCAGCAAACAAACCTGTTAAAAATAATTAAATTTATCATTTTTACAAAAATATTACAAAACATAAAGCTTTGATCGAATATCAACAACAAACTTCATACCTCAATGCACCAAATTAAGCCGAGAAAAGTAAATACATATAATATTTATATTATAAATAGGTTGAACACAATCCTAAAACCCCTAAATCATAGCTTGAATATCAGAATGTTACTATCCTTTTCATTCGGATAACTCATCATAGTTTCATTTGTAGACGATGCAAATCATTACACAATGGTTTACCTTCTTTTTTTTAGATATTTGTAATTTTATTGTTATTATTATTATTTATTATATTATTCGATAGAATTTCTGGTACTTATTATCGAAACTTTACGCTTGGTGCCTTGATACATTTTTATTGTATTCGTGGTGACCCAAAAGAAACTCATTTCGTTTCTCCAATTTTATTACTACCGACGTTTGAATGATTCTTTAACAAATTTAACAATCAGTTTACTATTTCCTCTCCCCAGCTAAATTTATAGTGGTAAAACCCATTTCTGTTTGGAAGGTGTCGGTAATTGGATACGGCCTTTAATAAAAATGGGTTTTATTTCAGGAAATTTTACATTTCGAGAATGGAATCTAATTCTGAGGATGTGTAAATTGTTTATTCTTAGGTTGATTAATTCCGTGGCACCTATTGAAAAGTAAAAACATAGGCCAAGTTATAGATATCGAATCATCTTAAAAGGTTCTTAATGACGTAGATAATTATCTACGTTTTCTATTGTAATTATACAATTAACGTCTTTTAATTACGAGTATAATTAGCTTGTTGACAGGATTCACGAGACAATATGTCTTTGAACTCGTTCCTGCAGACTTCAAATTCGTAAATTTTATCTTGACCGTGTAGACATTTATATGAGATGATTAAACTGCCCTTTTCCAAATACCCTTCGAATTTGAGAAAGATCGGACGATTAGAAAATTGAGAAATTATGCTTGGTAGTTTTTTTTTTTTTTTTTTTTGCTTATGCGCAGAGCGATGTACTGGTTTGTGAGCAAGAAAACTATTGGATTATTACAAAAATTTCATATTTTTGCATGAATTTCAGCTACTGATGATACGATTGAGAATGTGATATTTTTAGACCATTTTCCCCGACTACGTGCCATATTTGAACAAGATCGGAAGATTGGAAAGTTAGAAAATAATGCTTGATGGATAGCAGAGTGACGTGATTCTTCACCGATGGAATTCAAAGGCCATCTACACCCTCGCCCGAACACTCCCTGAATATTTCATCAAAATCGGATAAAAACTGTAGAAATTGGGCATATTACGTACCTTCATGGATTTGCGGGCACGCAGCAGACACGAAAGGAAGTGTTCCAAATGGTCCGAAACGTAAAATGCGAGTGAAAATTGTGATTTTGATGAGAACATTATAGTTGATCTCCAGAAAAAAACTCTCCCTCAAACTCGGAAAAACTGTCATGATTAAGGGGAAAGCGATCAAAATTGTTCTTCAAAACAAACTAACCGTGTACAACCAAGTCCTAAGGCCTGAATGGGCTTAAGGAGCGTGAGAGAGGGAGCTCCACTGCTTAAAGCAATCGGGAGGTGTGGACAGGAACACAACTAATCTACGCTGGTACATTCAGTATGATAGACTTCGCCAAGATCAAGAGGTGGAAACTAACAAGAAAAGTTCCATCTTTCACCACATGAGGCTAAAAGGTCATGTTTACATCGGAGCTGTTCATTTGCTTGATGTGAGCGACTTTGAGATGACTCAGGAGAAGAAAACCACACGAACTAACCAGTAAACGGACGGGTATATTTGGTGGGGGACCGCACCAGGATGTATCATTTCCAGTGGAAAAGTTTACCAGGCAGAACTCTTTGCAACGGGGGAATGTGTGGCAGAGAATCTGAGACGATAAGAGTAGGAAGCATCTTTATTCTTCCAGATGGAAAAGCTCCCCTTAAAGTACTTGCAGCTGTTCAAACCAGGTGAAAATTGGTCAGCTTCAAAACGTACTGAATTCCTTGGGGGAATCAAGAATATCGCCTTGGAGCGGGCAGGAGTGCAGGAGTGGTAGGTAACGATCAGACCTGAGAGCCAATACATCATAGGACCCGAATTCAGTCTTGGGTACAGCAAAATGCTCGGTAAAAACTGCCTTGAAGGAATGGGAAAGGAAGGAACACTAAATCACTTTAGATATAATACAAAGTTATAAGGTCGATGGACAGAATTGTAATTATGAACGACACTAAAGAACAACACAATGACACTATTCTTAAATTTAGAATATCTTGAGTGAGTAAACATGAAAATTAAGATCAGAATGTTGATAAATCTCAGCTAACATAGTGATCGTCACAAATTTAAAATAATGTTACAATCATGACATCATATTGATCCAATCGTTTCTCAATTTCAGGTAATTGAAAACAAGAGGAGATTCACAGTGAAATTGATGATAGAGGACGGTCAGAAGTGCAAAGCCAATGTGTCATTGGTCGAAGGCCAATCTGAAGGTCACGCTTGGATATGCGATCGGAAACCGTGGAAAGATGGACACAAAGAGTCACAAAGATCGTCGATGCGTCGTGTAAAAAAAAGAAGGAATAAGCCGAAACGAAGGATGATAAAACGAAGAACAAAAAAAGCACAAAAACAAAGTCCTCACTAAGCACAAAGCAATAGACAACTAGAAAACTATGGAACTGCGGTAATTTCTTTCGTACTCGTCCTACAATGATGGATTTTACCAGGGGATTCATCAAGGGAACGTAAAGATGTCCAAGTGACTCGTTCGATTCATTGACGGAATATTATGAATAACAATAAAAAAACATGACTGTAATTTCGAAAGTTTTCAATATTCTCATTTTTTAATAGTTTAGCCCTTTGATTTCACCTTTTAGAACTGACAGAAACTGATGAATAGAATTCAGCCTCAGAAGTTTTGAAGAAAAGCACTGGACGGCACACAGTGGGCTAGGATCGTCGAAAAGGGCTTAAAACTATATATTTGTCGAATTATTGGAGCAAGAAACCCAAACTTTATCACATTCGCAAGTCTAATGAGCAGAATATAGAAAAAACGGTTTCCGTCAAAATTTAGACAATTATATAATTCGCTAACGTGATCCGAGGTTTTCCCAAAATCCCTAGTTTTAAAGAGTTTCCCAAGTTGGTGTTCTGTTTTTATTTTTCTGGCCAAAACCTATTTACCGAAATTTTCCAATTTACCGAACTTGTGGTTTTGAATTTGCCCACCTTTTTAGAAGTTGTTCTTAGGTTGCCATTACCTACTAAAATACTTTTAAATGCCTTGTCTCGAAAGGAACCTATTGCCTATTTCATCGTTAGAGTACTGACGACCCTGGAGCTAATTTCAAGCCTATTTGATCTACAGTGATGACATTTGAATGAATCTCCCGTGGGATATCTGCAATACAGTTACAAGGTTTGAATCCCAGTTGATCCAGTCACTGATCAACTGGAGGCCCTTGGGGCTGAATTCCTCCCCATTTGATCTACAGCGCTGACATTTGAAATGGAGCTTCCATGGGATACCTAAAATACAATTACAAGATTTGAAGGAGCACTGGTCAACTGGAGACTCCTGGTTAGTTTTATTCTTATTTAATTTACAGTGTTGAAATATGAAATGGATTTCCCATGGGATACCTATAATACAGTTACAAGCTTTGAAAGAGCACTGATCAACTGGGGTTCCCGTGATAGCTAATTTCATTCTTTTTTCACCTGCACAGCTCTCATTTGAAATGGAGCTTCCATGGGATACCTAGAATGTAGTTACAAGATTTAAAGGAGTTCTGGTCAACCGGGGGGCCCCCTGGGGCTAATTTGGTTCCTACTTGCTTGTTCCTTCCATGGCACTACAATCCGCAGGGGATTTGGGCCTCCTGGTCATCTCTGTTGTTTGCTGCTGCTCTCCAGTTCTGAATTCCCAGGATGGACCGCGCATCCCCCACCACACCGTTGGCCCAGCGCAGCTTTGGCCAACCCAGTCTTCTTTTTATATAAATGATTTCGTCCAGAAGCTTCCGAGGGATCACTTCTGGACTAATTCTGGCTACACGTCCTGCCCAACGGAGTCTTCCAACCTTTATCACCCTGACGACATCCCAGTCACTGTAAAAGCCCATAATTTCGGAATTCGTTCGTCTTCTTCAAGCGAGCTCCTCTGGGTCAAACAAGGCCCCCAGGATCCTATAGAAAATCTTTCCCGCAAACTAGCGCAGTTCTTCCTCACTTGCTTTTGTCAGCTATTTGACCTACATTTTTACCATTTGGGATATCTAGAATACAGTCGATAGGTTTGAAGGAGCAATGATTAACTGAGAGGCCCTTTAGTCCCGAAAGGATTACATTTTTCATTAAAATTAATTGTAATTATAGGCAAAAGTTCATTGGAGTTGATGGTAACACGTCTGTAAAATCCATTCAATACGGTTTTGGTTTATTATTCAATAAAAAACCATCGTAATCGCTCTTGAGAAAAAAAAATTCTTACCCCTCCTGAAAATTTCATGGTTTACGTTTCAAAGGGTTTAGAATCCGAATCTGGAATAACAATTTTTCTGTCCGTCCGCCGTTCGCCGTACGCACGATTTCTCCAACGGCTGAAGCAAAAAAGCTGAAATTTTCAGGAAAATCCATGTTGGTCCGACGACGCCCCAATTCTTGAGCCAGCTCTCTCACTTCATTTAAAGTGCCCTTTAAGGGTTGTCAAAGTTTTGTAAAATCCCTGAAAACCTCAAAAAAAGTCAAGGCGACCTATATTTGTACTCTTTTTGAAGAACATTCCACGAGGAATCGAATGAGTCCCTCCTCAGGTCCGTAGGTCAAACCATTCCCGATGTATGGCCCGATTTATGGTGGGATATTTTGGTTTATTATTGTTTTTGTTTTGATATCAGTAACCTAGTGATGTAGTAATGTGGATACTGGAGTGAACTCCTAAAAGGCTTTGTAGCCGATTCACGGGTTGAAGTATTCTGATAACCATACAAAAAACGCTGCAAATTCTTTCACTGGGGTTTATTATTCAATTAGCTTGCGTTCATGATTTGAATTTCTACTAAGCTTCGGAGTGTACGTGTTTCACAGCACAGGTGATAGAGCGATTATTGAATTTGAGGAGATATGCATAGAGCGCGTAAATTTGTTCTCAACCAAAATACCTATTTAGATTGATCAGTTGATCATATTTGAGTGCCTCCTGCAATTCAATAATAGCTCTATCTCTTGAGAAACACGCACACTCCAAAGCTTAGTAGAAATTCAAATGAACGCAAGACAGTTGAATAATAAACCCCAGTGAAAGAATTTGCAGCGTTTTTAAATAAAAATTTTGTTCTTGCGAATCAAAAATCGAATTGAAAAGGACGCAAAGTAGTCGATGAGATTAAATTTAATCATTCTAGGGAAATTCCTTAATAGAAGGGAAAAGGTTGAAATAGAAAAAAAGGAAGGTTTCGTGTAGGTGATGTTTTTTATTAAGATCTTGCTCTTTATCATATGAACATACGTTTATTTTTCATTAAAAGGTCGATTATTCGTTCAGCTACATCGAGCTACGATCTTCACTACCACTGAGACTGTGTTTTTAAAATAAACGTGAGCAAGACAACTCCTGTCGTTGGAAGGCCGATACAAGGCGGTAATTGCAAAAACGCCACCTTTCATATTCTGCAAATGAAAAGTTCCAGTCATGCATCATGGTATCGTGACCGTATTTTCCAAAACTATCTTGTGTAAATGTAATTTAAAGCAAATTTATGTTCGATTGAGTTGAAACGTGAGCACTGTGTGAGCAGAGGACCCACTATCTATCTTTTCTGTACAAATAATTTGTTCTAAATTGTGGGGACCAAATTTAATGGTCACTACCGCCACTCAGGAGCAGAAGAGCAGAAAAGTTTGAAATCCAGGCGATACGCAGAGCCTCAGGATGGGTGAGAGGATGGTGGAGTTGTGAGTTTGGTGAGGGGGGTTAGGAGTTTGCTGTCCAGGAGCTAAATTCTAAATTCTCTCATTTCTCGTCAATTCAATGTCAAACTAATTTTTTTCACGACGAGTTATTTGTCGCCCTATAACGTCGATTTTACCGCGTGTTAGTTTTCTGGTATCAAACGCTACTTTCTCCTTTAATCAGCAGAGTAAAATCAAAATTTATTATACCGTTGGAAAGCTGTGTTTCTGGCGCAGTTTTGTGGCTTAGCGGCAATGGTTCATTATCTCGAATTATCCGTCGTTAGGGGCTTTTAAAAGCGGAAAGTTTTCAAAAAGTTACTAACTTCACGTTTCAGGTTGCTTAATTCTCCGTAAAATTCAACTGAAAAAATTTGGTATTAAGAAGATAGGAAATTTTACGGTTTTCCTAACGGTATCTTCCAATTTGGGGTTAAGCGGCGGTAGTGTCTGGTCGGTATATCCCTATTCCTAATTTTGAATAATTATGAACAAAACGAGTAAGGTCCCTTACATGACTATCATTATTATATTCAAACAAAGATTTTAAATTCAGAAAATATTAGGTTTGCTTTTCAAAACAATTTTTAACAAATTTGTCATCGAAATCCATTTTGAGGCATTCTGAAATTATTCCTGGATTTTAACAAATAGGTATATCATTCCACTATATTTCATTCCAGGGTGACGATTCAATAGAAATGAAAACTTCATTCTTTCGCCGAAAAATCGAGAATTACGAAATAAAGAATGATTTCATGGATAGCACGGTTTCAGGACATTAAACTTGTCAGATTTCAACAAATTGGCTTTCAAAAATCTTTTCTTTTTTTTAAATTGACGAATTTGAATTCTTTCAGCAGAATGCTATTCACAAAAAATCAATCAAACATGAAAATGGGCATTTGAAAATTTATTTACAATATCACTAAGTATAACAGCAGTGTTTATTCAGAATACTCTAAAACGTGTTTATTATATTCTAAACGTGCTTACCTCTTTCGACATATTGAGTATCCGTTTGGGTTTAATGCCTCTACTTTGCAGCACATTTGAAACAACGGGGCTGTACGACCATGCATTCGCCAAATATCCCTGCACATCAAACGGGTGATGATTAAAGTTCGAATAATAAAAATTGTTAATTATAAATTTTATTACGAAAAAACGAGTTCTAAATAGTATCCCTCTATTCAAACAAATATTTAAGATTTGCATCTGTATAAATTTTCAAAGAATTTTCTAGGGAAAATGAAAGTATTTTCGAAAAAAGTTCTCCATCAAAATTGTGAAGCATTCTGAAATTATTCCTGGATTTTAATGCTGTACATGTGTTTTTGTCATATCATGTTTTCTTCATTTCCAACAATAAACCTTTGCAATATACCATTGGGATTAATATCTTGTGAATAAGTATGAAACTACGATATGAAACTGCGAGCTAATGTGGGAGCTGTCCAGGGAATGAGGGATTCCTGTGTGAAGGTTATAGAAAGAGCTATTTCCCTACCAACTGTTTGGGTGAATGTGAAAGTTCTCTGAAAATGTTTATGACAGCATGAACAGTTCATGACGCTTCTGGTCAGTTAGGCTAAAGCAAAGCATGTTCCGTGCTAATTAAAATTCACACCTTTTACCTAGGATCCTTACCTTGTTGAAGTTATATGACCTTTTTGCTTCCGAGTCTACCAAGGTAGCGGAAGCATTGTTATCACTTAAGGAATGTGAAAATTTTGTTGTCTGCAAAATCAAAAATGCCACTCGCATTTTGCGTTTTAGACCCTTCTGAACAATTTTGGTTTTGTGTCTGTCTGTCTGTCAGCAAATCCTTGTTACGGGCAAAACTACACGCCGTTATAGTCCAATTTTGATGAAATTTTCAGGGATTGTGCGGGTTGGGGTGTAGATGGTCCCCTAAAGGTTTCATGACCCCCGGATCAATAGTAGCATCTGCGCACGTAAGTTTTTGACATATTTTTTAATTGATATTTTTGTCCAGATATATTTTTTTTCTAGTTTCCTCCATTGTTTAATTTGAGAGGAAAGGTCTTATTTCAAGCAAAAATCTGGTTTCATAGGAAATACAAATGAAAAATGGAATGATCCACAGGTGGATCATTGCCAGGTTAGGGTAACAACTTAGCCATTAAAAATTTCTAACGCCTTCATTTCAATTCCACATTTAAATCAATCATTGTTTTCTTCTGACGTCTATTTTATCTTTTTATCATAGGTTCTTATGTATAGAAACTTTAAACTTGAGAAGAAAGGATTCTACTCCTGTGCCCTCCTCCCCAATCACCAGATATCAGTGAAGGAAGAAGATTAGTATTGTTGGGATGTCCTCTAATAATTATTAGATATAGATTACAACGACATAGATTATAATGTATGATTCGTTACTTGTAACTGTAATATTAGATTTTATATTTAAATGTTACCCAATTAATTAATTTCCTTACGATGGAAATATTTTTTTATAACTCGTGAAACGATAAAGTGATGATTTTCTAAAAGTCTGAGATTGAAAAATCACTAAGTATCTGAATGTGATAACCACTCATTCTATATAGTCATAATGTGATAAATAAATGTTAGAATGTTACTATGAAATGATGTTTGTTCCTTTTTTGACCTCTCCGTTCCATTGTAAAACTAAGATATTCCAGTAGTTGAATTACAAAATCGATATGCACCTAACTTGGCAATGATAAATTGTGTTGTGTTCTAGAGATGTTTTCTAACATTAAGAAAAAATATTTCAATTGGTTTGAGATACTTCGTTTTTCTGCCAAGACAAGGGGTAACAAAACCAAACGGCTGGTAGCCACAAGCTACTTACTTACCTCGTACGAACTACAATCAGTTCATCCGTCTATAAGAGTTCATCGTTACCATTGTTGTCCCATTTCACACCCGACAGGTTTCAATCACTAAGCTACCTTCGTGGTTAAATTGCTCTTTCTCTTTTACCTGTAACTAATCAATCACTGAGTACTGCTCAGTGATTATGCCACATAACAGATGTATTTTGGTTTAGCGTTTGGCTTACAGCTTCCAGCTTACACGTGGCATCACATTTTCATTCATATCTCAGGTCATACATGACAAGAATTCAGAATAATGTAGATATTGGAGTAATACAGTACCGTTACTAAAGGTCTTAAAAATAAAGCTCTGCTCTTGGTTGTGTTTAAGAATTGCACAAAATATGTTGTCATGACACCATTTGAGCCGCATGATGCGACTACCATAAACAGTTCAAACACGCAGTACAGCATAAATACACACAAATCATTCTTTAAATCATCGATAATACATATTAGAAAGATTTAAATTCCATCGCAGTTTACCAAATCGTCACAAATTGCCCATGCGCACATGTCTCTAGGCCTCTACGATCAAAATAATCACTAAAAATGTCATTTAATGAAATGGGGTTGGTCCCATCTATATTTCAGACAACCAGCCCTGTTCGAAAAGCCAGGGAACGTATATTTCTTTATAAAGAAGAACATATAATCTCCTATACGAAACCAGGTTGCTTTGAACAAGAAAACAAGTTCTTCTTCAATATTAGCCGAAATTTAGTCCAATTTAGCTTACTTGTCCTGCATGGCGATATATTATCTCACAAAACAATGCCATTGTGAAAAAACCCTGGTAGGCCATGAGAATGTTGAATCAGCTTCAAGCTTCTTAGTTGTTAAATCAAATTATATCCTGATCGATAAAATGAAATATGCTCATTAAAATTGGGCACTATAGTTTTTTTTAAATACCTAAACTATCTTGTTAGAAGTGGAGTGTGGAGTAGCTATGTCATTAAGGCCTTTTTATGATTAACGGCGAGCATTAGGCGATGATGGAACTAACTAGGTAGTAATTCAGCCGATCCGTTTTATTCCATCTGGTAAAAGATTTCGATGAGCGCTTTCATAAATGGTGCTATATGGAGGGTATCGGTAGAACGTATACTTGTCTGCTCACCTGCTAGAGTGCGCTGGAATCACGTTTGGGTTAAAGACGGAATTGGGCTTTCACCTCCTCGATGATTTTTGCTGGGCAGACATGAATTTCAACTGTTGCAAACCACGGTTTTCTGAAGTTCACCACTCATTTCAAAAAAAATGTTTGTAGGTATATACGTACCTACTAGTGAAGTTCTTAAAAAGGTAGGATTGAGTCGTTTGTTTCACGATTTGAAGCCGAGAAAGCGGACAAGGGACAAGATTGATCTTCTTGGTATATTGGTGGGTGAAAATTGAATTTGGCTGGGAAAAGCACATTTTTCGTGGTTGTCCCTGTGGGGTTCGAGGATCTATGGAGCCTTCCACATCTACCCGGAATGTTAGTCCGACTTTTTATCTCATTCGTAACACATCGTTGTTCATTTCTGTGGTGTTTTAAATTAAACAATGGCAGAAGTCGACGTGGAAATTTTAATTAACTTGGTGCATGACCACCCAGTCCTATGGGATAAAACCCTCGAACAATACAAGGACAGGATACTAACAAGGAATGCTTGGATAGAGGTGTGCAAGGCACTTGACGATAAATTTAAACGAATAAGTGATAGAGAACGCACCGATTACGGTGAGAACCTACCTTAATTTTCACCTTTTTAGCCAATTTCCAAAAAAATGAAGCAATGGCAATAAGCTCGAAATGTATAGAATAGACATTTTTTCCAAATGTTCTCAGAGAAATCCATTTCAGAATATTTTGATATGTTTTCTGAAGTTTAACACTTTTTCATATTTATGTATAATGTATGTACTTATGTAGGTATGTTATACGAGGTGTCTCGACTTGAGTAAGGCTTCAGGGATTGATTCTGCAACTAATTTCTTATCGAAAGTACCTCTTATTTTTAGGCTTCGATTTCGAGTTTTCGAAGAGTATTTTCGTGTTTTCGACCTTGTATCCTAAAAATTGCTGTAACTCCTTTATTTTTAAAGTAAATTTAAATCTGAGGAAAAAAAAGATGGTCCGGGATCGGCCACGGACACTGGGCAAATTTGAAAGCAACTATATCGACTACCCGGTCTCGTTGCCGGGTAGATCGCCGGGTACCCGGCTGCCGGGTTAGTGTGAAACTAGCCTTACGGCCTCGTTGTACCCTGGGGGTTTCAGGGCAGCAGATGAGATTACGTCGGGTTAACACGATCCGTGAATAAATTCGGAAGGAGTAAAAAGAAGCGGGATAGGTTCCGAGTGATCGGGATATTAACCAAAATGAATCACGATAGGTATGTTAACAAATTATAATCACTCCGTCATTATCAACATTTTATTTATTAGTGCAGCAAAGCACACATAACGTCAAACTACCAGCGTCGTATTTTTGGACGAAATACAAGTGACAGCCGCTAAACTTGATCACGGTTGACATTTTCATTGACAAACACAGGTTAGCTGTATGACATTGTTGAATGTCACCTGGTTTCTGAAAAATTGGTGCATTACGCAGTTTCCTCCATTCGCAACCGTGTAATAAACAATTAGCATAATTTCATTCTGCTTATTCTGGAAAAAAGTAGCATTCATTGAGATACGAATTGACAAAATGTAAAGAATCCAAACAAATGGTATACAGTTACTGAATGTCGTCAAGAGTTACCAGTATAAATGAGCATAAACGCTATGTTGCCCTTAACATAAATAATGAAAAATTATAGCATACTTCCATCGAAACTCTATCGATCCTATTTGGCCAGAATCCTCGGCTATTGGCGATCTGTGAAGCCAAATGAAGGTACATCGCTCCACTTTTAAGGACCTTCACAAATGCAAACAACACAGATTTTTCGGATAAAAATGCAAATTAAACCTAGTTAACAAAGCCTAAGGGTGAAGCCTATTTTTGGGCTTTAAAAAAAGGTTGTTTTAAATCTGCAAGTTTTATCTCAAGGGTCTCAAACATGTGAACGCTGCCCAACGCTCTACTTTTTATCGCAAATTCACATTTTATTCATGATTTCATCAAAATTTAACCCTTCAATCGGTTTTTTTTATAACACACACCATGAAGCTCAGAGACCGTTCAAAACTGCTCACCCCTTGCTAAAATCCTATGTTTTGGGCTGAAAATACTCCTTTTGTTTAATCTGTTTTCCAAGGATCCACCTTCTAGTTGTTTGACAATCATATTACACGTACACGCACACATGTACATAGATGAGCAAGTGTTCACAGATAGTGTGATTGATAC
The DNA here is from genome assembly GCA_031894815.1 of Creontiades dilutus. NCBI lineage: Eukaryota > Metazoa > Arthropoda > Insecta > Hemiptera > Miridae > Creontiades > Creontiades dilutus. The sequence goes on from JAVIWC010000631.1 coordinate 1,249,534, forward strand.
GATTGTCAAACAACTAGCAGGTGCTGAGTCATCCAACACTGAGATGTGGAACGCAAAAGACTGTTCCGCAAGTGACAGGGGCAAGAAGGCAGATATCATTGCCATTATGCACAAATATGTTGACTAACGAATAAAAATTCCTCTATTAATAAATAATTTATTGTTATTGAAAAGGAAATCATTGCGATTAAAGTAATCAAGCCGTAAAACTATGACGATTCCCAGGAAAACTCAAAGAATTTCACTCACTCGTGGACTTGGTTTATTTGGTTTGCATTCGATAGAAGTGAAGATTACAGCGAGGGCAACAAAACTCGTGAAAATCCTCATTAGAAGCGAGCTGTACCTTGAGGCCACCAATTTAATGACTGAGTACCTCCAAACATTTCACCGCTGATTTGCCTATTTTGTCCCATAGGCCACCGTCTATGACAGTAAACGCCGCCCCTAAAATAATGATGCCACGCAATTGAGGAGTTTGTGTCCAAAAGGTACTATATCCGTTTAGGTCATAAGCGAGAAATTTACGGAAAACCATTACAAGCAGAAAAGTTGCCCCGTGTCAAAAAAAATTTTTTTTTTTATCATTTAAATGATTAACAGGAGTACAATCCAATTCTTAGCGACCGTACCGACCCGACAGTTCCCCCCTGCTCAACACTCCTTCAACTAACGTTCGGGTGGGCTCCTTCCGCCCTTTGTTATCCCGGCATCACCAATTTTTCCGTCTGCCCGAATGGGTCATTCGTGTACCTCCCCCGATCCAGCCGTAGCTGAGCTAGAATCCCATATTTGTAGGTTGCATAGGTAATGTTTCATCTTGAGGTACTTAAAGTGTAAAATGAATCATTTAAATTAATGGTAGAACCTATTCTACATATAATATTAAACATTTCGCAAAAAGAAGCAAGTTATTTCGAGACGTCTATTAATTCAGGTGGGATTGAAATTTCAAGAGTTGGGATAGAGTAAGTACTTTTTGTAGTCTAACCCTTAAACCTGGTCAACCTTTACATGGTACCAGACCGATCCACGCCTCTGCTATTATTTCTCAAAACCTAATCATCATTGTATACCCCACGCCATCCCCACAATTTCATTAACTGGAACTGATTGAACTACACCTGCTAGACCGAATTCGTGCTATTCGTGCAATTCATTATGTTGTTCCTTGAATCAAAAATTATGTTTTTCGTTCACATTGTATTTGATGATCATTGATCTATTTTTTCCCTGAAATTGAAACGAAACAGTGAAAGAAGTCCCAGTCAAATTAAACCTGGTCAACTTTTACATGGTACCTGAAAACGTCTTGTTTCTAAATTCATCATTTCATACTCCACGCCATCCCCACAATTTCATTAACTGGAACTGATTGAACTACACCTGCTAGACCGAATTCGTGCTATTCGTGCAATTTATTATGTTGTTCCTTGAATCAAAAATTATGTTTTTCGTTCACATTTTATTTGATATTACTATTTCCCATAAACGAAACAGAGAAGTCCCAGTCATCGAGCAAGTCGCTAAAAAACTCTAAATTCATATTTCAAGCACCATGGCAGAATATAAGGCATGCAATTTTGCAGCAGAAACTTGAAGGTATAGTACATGCCCACCTGTCAACAAAGTCAAATTAGGCCCACCTGTCACAGACTTATCGAAATTTCACCTGTCGCGCTATGGGTTAAATATCATTTTTTAACATCATCTAAGTCGTCTAAGCCCAGAAGATTCTAAGTGAATTTTGCTAAACATTGACTCAGAATCGGTAGTTATTGACTGAACCTCAAGATTTCATAAACATATCATCAAGCGAGAACCTCAGGAAGAAGACTTAACATCAATAATTTTTGTTGTTAATTATTGTAGACTACATGTTGAAAGTTCATTTTTTGATGTAATAATTTACAAATAAACGTGTTTGATTACGTTAGTACGTACCTGGTGGATTTTCCAACGGTTAAGTAAAATATACACTATTGTGAATTCTTCCTCCATGTAAAGTACGTCCACAGTGAAGACTTTGAAGGAAATTATCCGTGATGAAATTGTTCGAGGAAGTAGACACAAAAATGAGCAGCTGACGAACCTCCAAAACGAAGAAGAAGAAGAATCAGCTGATAAGAAATTTCTTTTGGGCTGGTTGGCTGATTACGGGCAGGGTGCAAGAGAAAATTTCGTGAAGGATTTTTTAGGCCACCGTCAGTCTAGCTGGGCATTCTAGTGTCGTTTTCCTTCAAAATCAATCAACCTATCTGTCCGTGTTGAGGCCCGCTGCCTCGAAACAAGTTTTTCATTCGATTATAGCCCAACCTCGATCTTATTCCGTGCGCAATGGCGGCTTCAGGAAGGATCTTCTGTCATTTCTTCGGTAAGCCATATTGAAATTACTAAGAATTCACCCCTAGATAAGATTTGAATCGCTCCGGCGTTTGTGGTAGTTCGTAACTTAGAAGTATTTCGTAGGGCTTTGTCGTTTATATTGATTTACATTCATACGGGATGCAGTTTATACTGAAGGTTTTGTTAAGGGGGTCTGGATCTATTCTTATTCGCTTGAACCTTAAAGATAAAAACATTGATTCTATTTCCGTCTTATCTTCTCTAGTATCACGCCGATATAATTGTCTAGAAATTCTTTCACGGTTCGCTTAGGTTGGTAGATATTTAGACGTTACTCGTGGTTTCAACGATTGTTTTTCGTTTGTGCAGGACGTAATTTCAATTCCGTCAGGCAGAACTCCGTGTACGCTGCCACTAGAGGGAATTTGCAGTTGACGAAAGATACAAAGGTGATTTGTCAAGGTTTCACTGGCAAGCAGGGCACGTTCCACAGCCAACAAGCCATCGAATATGGCACAAAACTCGTCGGAGGAGTATCACCGGGCAAAGGCGGCAAAAAACACCTTGACCTCCCCGTTTTCAATTCCGTCAAAGAGGTAAGTGTGCAATGATATTGTGTAGGGTTTTCAAACTCTCCGAGAGTTAAGGTGTTAAAGGAAGTTGAATAATGCAGAGACGGACACCGACAGTTGACTTTACCCGACTATATTATCTGACTAGACAGCATGAGCAATACATATTTTAACATTAGAGCATGAAGGACTAGGTAAAATATAAACATGACACATCATAGCATTGTCTAGGTTTTAAATTCATTTTGGAAAGTTATTTATTGCGACAAAAGACACGATAGAGGGAGGAGTCACCTCAACAGGACCACCAACACATACCTACACACCAAATATCCACTTCCAACAGGTGTGTCCCCAGCCCTACTAGTAGATCTCAAAATTATCATGGAATTTAGACATGAGTGTTATAGCATTTCCAGGCCAAGTGAAACCTTTTCCAGAGAAAATGAAACCTTATTACCTATTTGTTCCCTATACTATTAAGATGAGATCTACGATAATCCTATGCCAAAACTTCATAGAACTATCATTTTGGTTTATTATTCAATAATAAACCATTGTAATCGCTCTTGAAAAAAAAATCTAACCCTCCCTGAAAATTTCATGGTTTACGTTTCAAAGGGTGTAGAATCCGAATCTGCAATAAAAAATTTTCCGTCCGTCCGCCGTAAGCACGATTTCTCCCAAACGGCTGAAGCTAAAAATCTGAAATTTTCAGGAAAAATCAATATTAGTCCGACAACGCCCCAATTCTTTAGCCAGCTCTCTCACTTAACTTAAAGTGCCCGTTAAGGGTTGTCAAAGTTTTGTTAAATCCCTAAAAACCTCAAAAAATGTCAAGGCGGCCTAAATTTGTACTCTTTTTTAAGAACACTCCACGAGGAATCGAATGAGCCCTTCCCCAGGTCAGTAGGTCAAACCATTCCCGATCTATGGCCCGATTTATGGTGCCAACATTCGCGTTATTTTGGTTCATTATTGTTTTTGTGTTGATATCAGTAACCTAGTGACGTAGTGATGTAGTAATGTGGATACTGGAGTGAACTCCTAAAAGGCTTTGTAGCCGATATACGGGTTGAAGCATTCTGATAACCATAAAAAACGCTGCGAATTCTTTCACTGGGGCTTATTATTCAATTGGCTTGCTTTCATGATTTGAATTTCTACCAAGCTTTGGAGTGTCCGTGTTTCACAAGTGATAGAGCGATTATTGAATTTCAGGAGGCACACAAATATGATCAACTGATCAATCCAAATAGGTATTTGGTTGAGAACCGATTTAAGTGCTCTATGCATATCTCCTGAAATTCAATAATCGCTCTATCAAATGTGAAACACGCACACTCCAAAGCTTAGTATAAATTCAAATCAAGCCAATTGAATAATAAACCCCAGTGAAAGAATTTGCAGCGTTTTGTTAACTTCTTTCTGCGATAGGTACAATTCTATCTACATGCGATTTGCAGGGTATCTACCTACCTAGGTACCTCGTTTCGCTCATTTTCTCAATAGGTTTAATTTGATATGGAAATGCTATACCATTCCAAAAATTTAATAAATTATCAAAATCTGCATTAAAAATTATACTTTCATTTCGTAAGTTTTTGAGATAATTTTTTCAATTTTCATTAAATATCCCGTTGGAGGAAGCGAACGGATGATCGTAGAGCAATCCAAGTGGTCTCATTATGTATAGCAATAATGGTAATCAAAATCAGCCCTGTACATATCCATCCATTTTGAAAGTTTTCGATATCTCGATTTTTCAATCATTCAGCCCTTAAACATTACGCCTGAAAAAATTGCTGACACGTCCTAGATCGATTGATGATTTTTCAGAGAAATTTTATAGGCGATTGTTTAGCAGTTTCGGAGAAGAGCTCCGGTTGACGGACAGCGTTCTCTTTCCAGTTCGATTTTTAAAATCTACGTAACTCAAGATGTAAACCCAAAAAATTTTAGAGGAGTTGAACATTTTTTTGTCGGTCAAAGGTTCAGAATTTTAAATGGTGTTCTATTCGTAACGAGTCGAAATCTAATGTTTCGCGATCACTCTCCCACTCGTATTTTCTGGTTCTTCTCCAATTCATTCTGTTTCAACCCCAATAAACGCTCGCTTTGCTGGAGAACAAAAAATAACAATTAGAAGCGAGTTAGTTGCTTGTTCATGAATATTTCCCTGCCTTTTGTTATTCAAATAACTTTAAACAGGCGTTTACTGTAGCCAACTCCAATACATCTGTTTAAATACCGCATTTCAAGCAGTATTTTTTCTGTTCACTAATTGTTTTCTTCCTTTTTCCAATCTGACCAATAATTATGTTGCGTAGTCAATTTTATGTTGAAATAAGAATAATAACAAATTTACTGCTTTTGGTTTGTTATTTTCGATAATCTTTCTAATTGCCCAAGAAAAACAAATTTAACACCCCTCTAATTGTTTTGGTTTTTGATGAAGTTCTTATTTAGTTTTTATTTTTATTTAATTGTAAATCTAGAATCCATTGTAGATCGATTACTAAATAAATTAGCCACAATCAGTGTATTTGACTTCTAGATAAACCGAAGATGATAGGACGACTTCGTTAAGTATAGTATTGCCAGATAAAGTTAACCTTTTTACAGATGAAATTGATCGTTTTACTAATGAATTTAAACATTTTACAAATAAATTTAATCATTTTACTATATAGTGAACAAGTTCACCAATTTAACTACACCCTACATTGTTCATTGTTGCTTGTTCACCCCTTCATTAGGAAGATTGTTTTTGATGATGTTATTTTTCCTTGTTTGTTTTTGTGCGTTAAAAATTGAACTTATTTTCGTGTGTGCTGAAGCAAAGAGATTAAATTCAAAAGTTTTCGGTACTTGGAATTTTTAAAAATATATCAGCACTTTCATTTTTGCCGCATAGGATTTACAGAAACGTATGAATTGAGCCCACAAAATGCCCATGAAATAAGTTTGTAATTCATGGACATCTTTTCAATGAATAGAGCCCGTGTCGTTTTTCGATCATCTGTTCACTCTCCTTTAGTACTAAAGGAAAACTTTTATAGGAAAAAAGAACGTCAACCTGGAACCAATCAATCAATATCAATCAGCTCATATCGTTGCTATACTTTTCACGAGTTACCTTTGAAATCGAGTTATCTCAACTTTTGTTACTACATATTTGAGAAAAAGTGAATGATATATGAGTGTTTTATTATATCTCGTTAAATTTCAGTTGTTCTATTTGTGGATTTCTACGTCTTTGTCTACATTCAGTGTATTAACTATAGCAGATATTTAGATATCAGTTTTTATCACATATAGAGGAATTTAAAAAAAAAAAATATATTGATTTACATTAACCTAGTGATGTAGAAATATGGATGCAAATGTTGGCACCAAACATCGGTAATTATCCTATCTAATACAGAAATGATGAACCATTTTTTTGAAATTTCTGTACAAAAGACACAACTTTTTTTTTTTTTTTTTTTTTTTTTTTTTTTTTTTTTTTTTTTTTTTTTTTTTTTTTTTTTTTCGATGAGAATGCGGATTTGTAAAATGAAATGTGGGAAAGAGGGTTGTGAAAACGAAAATATTGAAATTCGAATATCTCAATAAATTGTCAACTGGTTACACTCAAATTTTAAGCTCATTGTTATTATTGAAGAAATAAAGGTGCGTAGTGAATACGATTCCACGTCTTTCGGAAATATATCTGAAACCTTGATGTCTATCTTATCAGTTATCTCAAATGATATGCACTCTGACAGTGCACGCTAGGAAGATACCTGAATGTAGTTTTTATGATTTGAAAATCACTGCCACGTTCTCTATGCGTTGTTTTAAAGTGGCCGTCCTTCGTTCTAGCTTATCTTTCGTAAACATCTCGAAGGCCAATGGAGAAAGTTCCATTCTCTTATCCTCAATTGGCACCCCCCCTCTCAACTACTTTTGTGGGAGTTCAAACTAGAACCGCTAACGCGCAGAATCTCTTGTGGCTTTCGTAGAAGACAAGACGAAGTTCGGGAGAAGCAATGACGATTTAAAATGTCGATGACAGTGATATGCAGTTTAACTTTTCAATAAACGGGAACCTACTAACTGTTCTGCGTGGTGGCAAACCTACAAAACCATGAATACTACGTTTCTTGAAATATCCATTTTGTTGGGGCCCGTAAACAGAAAACCAATCTCATCACTACCGTAAAAACGTCTGCCAAGTGGGTGTGGCACATAGCTTCCTCGTATCCATAACATGACTGTTTAGATCATTGAAAATTATTATTGACTAAAGAACTTCGTTCAATTAGGCGAAGTAAATATTGAATTAGGGTAAATTTATTGTTATGCAGGAGCATAACTTGAGAAAATAAAGGTAGGCATGTTCAACTATTGAACAAACTATAAAATTTCATCGAAATTAGTCATGAACTCCCGGAGTTATGCTTGTGGCAAGGATTTCACGTTCATGCGCAGAAACTACTGTTGATCCGGGGGTCATGAAACTCATAGGGGACCATCTACACCCCAACCCGCACAATCCCTGGAAATTTCATCGAAATCGGACTATAACTTCGTGTAGTTTTGCCCGTAACAAGGATTTGCTGATAGACAGGCACACAGACACACACGGAACCAAAATTGTTCAGAAAGGTCTAAAACGCAAAATGCGATTGGAATTTTTGATTTTGGAGACAATGCTTCCACTACCTTGGTAGACTCGGAAGCAAAATTCTCTGCGGAATTGATTTCTATCTTTCAAATAATGAACCTGAATCGGCCAACAAGAATACAATCTACCCACTCAGCATTGGTTGGTTTAGTCCCAAAAAAAGGGTTCTTGTTTTTTGGAATGAGAATACAAAAATTAATTGAAAAGACGAATGCTGCATTTCACCTTAACTAGCTGATTAATGTGGAAGACATTTAATTATAAAATCTTCATCTTTAATCTTTGGCTGATGATGATTCCGAAAATCAGCATAACTTTCATTCAAATCTCTGAGGTAGAATTGAAGTTTTTTTGCGATAGAATTCAGTAGAATGAATCGAATGTGCACTCGGGAGTACTCGCTTTGTGCTAATCGCGTTTATCGTATTTTTTAGAATTTTCTGTGGATTTGCTTGATTGTTATCTAGGTATATAATTTTCACAAATTTTTTCTAGAGACACAATAATTGACATCAAAAGTCGTAATGTTCTTCGGTCTATTTAGTTCTAACTCCTAGGTAGCCCAATCGCATTACTCGCTTAGATGCTATGGTCTAAAAACTGTTCAAAACTTGCCAGGAACGTGGTTTTTCAGGATTTTTACTGACTTAGGCGTGGCTTAAACCTGATGGATGCGGGCGCGAGGCCCCAGAAATTGCCCGCGGGTTAACACCGTCGCAGGGTTCCGCCTACACGGGCCCGTCGCTCAAGCTCTGCCTACCTCCATTTTTCATCAATTTTGTTCTCTTGGGCTCTCGATACATCTACGCACTTGTGATGTTTCTGTTATCCAATGTACGTCGCTACCCTTCTGTGGAGAAGAAATCAGCAGCATGTGCTGCAGAGGCTGAAGGCCTGTTGGATCAGAATGCGACTTGCAGCTATTTTTGGGTCCATCCTTTCAATGTCGGAATGGATGCAGACTAGAAATTCGCTAAATTTTTAAATTTCTGTTGCTGAAATTTGAGAAACCGAAAAACACTCGTCCCCGTCGTCGGCTAGTGTAGGACTTGAGATTAATTTTTACCTGTTCCTCACTCCCAAAGGACCCTCCCGGTCAGTTGCAAATGAGATGTCGTAGGATGTTACACAAGAAGGAGTGAAATTTTGTAATAATTTGGGACGATAAACACTGGGATGTGTACCATACCAGTCCAAACTCATCTGACATTGATAATCTAATATTCAATGGTGAACATTTTGTAAACGTTTGTAAATATCTATATTTTTTTTAACCCCATATTTCCATTTGCTCGTTTTGACGACTTGTCAGTCAGAAAAAGTTGTGGTGGGGGGCTTTGTGAAATGATTTGCAGCGTTTATTTTGATAAACTTAGAGTTATGCTCGCCATGCCCCTATAACTAAAATAACTATTTCAGGTCTGGGCAGATAAAAAACATGGAAAATTCATGTTTTTCATCATATTTTGCTCTGTAAAGCCCATGAGCACCACTTGAAAAAGGTTTCGTTACTCAGAAAAGTTCTAGACGATCAAGTTTTGCGGCGGATGAAATCCACAAATGTCTCTAAAAGAGATTGAAACAAAGAGTAATGTTTCTAGTTAATTATTTGTTCGAAAATGTGTCAAAGTGTACGGTTCGTGAAAATTATTTTCTCACAGAAAAAGGACCTCAAAACTCATAAAGAGCAGCTTCCCTCCTCCCACTGGGCCGGTCCGATCCGCACATTGAAAAGTTCTTATTTTTTCATCAGCGTCTGTAAATAGAACCCGTTATGAGTCTCATGGTCGCAGTTGCTCGAAGTGGTTTTTACAACTACATCACCTATTGCAAGTTTGAAAGAGGATTTTTTTGAGGTACACCAAAGTTGAATGAATGATAGTGAAATTTTGACAATTTGATAGTGTTCCTAAGAGTATTATATCCCGCCCAAACAAACCTTTTCAATGAATAAATTAAATGAATCGTAGTGCTTATACCACCCAAAGGAATCCTCACGTCAGGACTTTCGGCTCAACTTTCAGGGATGAGTCTGACCGTTTAGGTTCCAGGAACTATACACGCAGACGAATAACAGGTTAATATTTGTCATTGTGAAGAAGAGGGAACTTCACCTGTGCGCTCCGATGGTTAACAGTGGTGACGAGCAATTCAAATCTTAACTTCGGCCTCGAAAACTACCTGAGAGTATTGGTTTTTCGAATTTTGTCGATCCCTTGAAGGACTATGAGTTGAGCCCATAGGACTGTGCCTGCACCTTCTAGTGGGAAAAAACAACCACAGTCAACAACAAAAGACATTTTCAAGCTACATGGACAAATTATGTACGATTCTCAAGAAATTGTGTCACAGATCTGGTTACCCAATCAACGCCTTATTTGTCGATACCAAAATATTACAATAAGCCTTCTCTGTAATTTGATTCAGGAGTGATTTCCCTCAACATTTCGATACCAAAACATTAATCAAATCATGCAAAGAAGAGAAATGCATGGTGGGAAGAGAAATTGACTGGGAACATAACAACAGAATTTCAAATTTTAGCAAGCCACTCTCATAATCAAAGTTCATGATTGACCCGTCTTCAAACAGATACAGTTTGCCTTGATTCTAACATTTTTTCTTCCTCATCTGCAGTTTGAATTAAAGCAATGAATCTCCTACTCCTCATAATTGCCAATACCATGCAGTACCACTTGCAAATACTGTTTTATTTCGTCATGATGAAAAAAACCAAAATTTGTTCGGGTTTGTTTGATTGGATTTGTTATAGCAAATTTCCTAAGCACTTTTAACCCGTACAGTTTATTGATGCATTTCATGTGAGTTTTACTTGTTATTTCAAACAGGCCAAAGACAACACTGGAGCGACCGCCACTGTCATATACGTGCCACCACCCGGCGCTGCTAAAGCCATCCTTGAAGCGATCGACGCTGAGATGCCGCTCATTGTCTGCATCACAGAAGGCATTCCACAACAGGACATGGTCCGCGTCAAGCACAAACTCGTCCGTCAGAATAAGTTCTGGTTGCCCCAACTGCCCTGGTAATCGATCCTGAAATGGTATTTTAATTTATCCTTCTTGTGTCAGTAATGTTTTGTTACAAATCTCAATTATTGTAAAAACGTCTGCCAAATGGGTGTGGCACATCGCTTCCTCGTATCCATAACATGACTGTGTAGATCATTGAAAATTATTATTGACTAAAGAACTTCGTTCAATTATTCGAAGTAAATATCGAATTAGGGTAAATTTATTGTTATGCAGGAGATAACTTGAGAAAATAAAGGTAGGCATATTCAACTATTGAACAAACCATAAAATACCTATACCAAATCTCAACAATCCCTGAAAATTTATCGAAATCAGTGATGCTGAGTTATGCTTTCAAGGATTTGTGCGCAGAGGCTTATTGATCCTTGTTAGGGGACCATTTCAAACAAGAAAATGTCATTAAAATTGGTCAAGAAAAGACATTTCGTTTGCGCACTACTATTGGAGCTCATAGAGGACCATCTACACATCAAACCGAACAACCCCTGAAAATGTCATCGAAATTGGTCATGTCATGCGCGTAACAAGGATTTCACGTTTGCGCATGCGCAGAGGCTACTATTGATCCATGAAACTCATAGGGGACCATCTACACATCAAATGAACTCCCTAAAAAGCCATCGAAATTTGAACTCTTGCGTTATCGACGTTTGCACATGAGATTGATCCGCTCATGAAACTTATAGGGGACCATTTGAACATCTGAAAATTTCAGAAATTGGTCAGGCTGGAGTTATTCGTAACACATGACAGGACATGGATCCGCATGTCCTATAGGCCACAAACCAACCCGCACAATCCCTCCATCAAAAGAATAACTTCGTGTCCCGTCATGGATTTGCTCACAGACAGACACACACACAGACAGACACGGAACCAAAATTGTTCAGAAAGGTCTGAAACGTATCATGCTCCTGGAAATGGTATTTTAATTATATCCTTCTCGATGTGTAAGAGAAGCAGTAATGTTTTGTTACAAATCTCAGATTATGGTGCAAAATCAATGCATGGTAACAAATTTATCCACACATCTTAAGACAACAGAGCAGAAAGTATTGTTCTCAGAAGCCTCCTGTAGTCTTGATCCAAGCTGTTCTATGCCCAAATCAAGTACCTTCTCCCACTGTTCTTCAGACATCCCAATACTGGGTTTTCCTTGCCTTAAACCTAGCAAGATCGTCCAAACTTAGCACTTCATCCATCCCTCTTTTTCAAAGTAAAAATCCATGGACTTATTATTTTCCACATATAGACATTCCTGAAAAACATGAGATAGTTTCTGACGTCCAGGAATGCCTTGCCTCCCAGTACCATCAGTGACGGGAATGAATACATCGTCTAGAGGAAATAATAGATCCACGGAAATTGCAGAATTTAGTTGAATTTAACAGAAAGAAGATGCCTTGCAAACGTTCTTTGCTTAATCGTCTGTCCTATGCTTCACATTCATACAAACCTTCCCCGTTTTAATAACCAGAACAAATTAGAAATAAATGGACAATGTTTAGAATGGATATTTAGATCGTTCCAAGGAAATCCCACTTTCAAACATTCATTCCTAGAGTACACAATTTACTTCATACTATTCAATTCATTTTGGATTTAAATTGGACTTGCTGGTCTCTAAAAGTTGTTTGATTTTCAGTGCAAAATCGGAATCATGCCGGGGCACGTTCATAAACGGGGAGTCATCGGTATTGTCTCCAGGTCCGGCACCCTCACTTATGAAGCTGTTCATCAAACTACCCAAGTAAGTCTGTACCATCGATTGGTGAAGGATTAATATGGATCAAACTAGTTGATAGGTTTGAATTACGTTTGAAGGGTAAACCAATTTAATGTGATGTAATCAAAAATGGCGATTCGCCAAGGAACATTTTTTCTCTACAAGCAAATATAGAAATTTCCCTATAAGCAGGGTCGACACTATGCTGGCAGTAGGCTGGGCGGGCTAAGCTGCGTTGATGTAGACACCCTGGGCTGCTTTGCCAGGTTAGAAAATGCCGGCTCGGGTCGTGCGGATTCCAACCAGCATAAAGTTGGTACAGATCAAAGGAAGCCGAGCCGAGCCAAACAAAAATATAGAGTGGGGACGTCCCGAGCGGCTTCTGTTACAATTAAACCTTGGGTCAAACTAGACGGATTAAGGACACTTTAAAAAAACTTCTAAAAAGTACCCGTCAACGAAGTCATCTGTCTTGGCTGGATTTTTGCTCCAGCCGTTTTGGAGAAACCGTGCGTACGGCGGACGGACGGAAAAATTTTTATTGCAGATTTGTATTCTACACCCTTTGAAACGTAAACCATGAAATTTTCAGGGGGGTTAAAATTTTTTTTTTCCAAGAGCGATTACAATGGTTTCTTATTGAATAATAAACCAAAATGATCAATGTTATTTTAAAAAGATGTTGAGTTGATGTTCAATTCATTCTCACATTTTACACGTGTTTTTTGAATGTAGGTCGGATTGGGTCAGACTCTCTGCGTCGGAATCGGTGGTGACCCCTTCAACGGGACCGACTTCATCGACTGCCTGGAGGTTTTCCTGAAGGATCCCGAAACCAAAGGAATCATCCTCATTGGAGAAATCGGAGGCGTTGCGGAAGAAAACGCTGCCGAATACTTGATGAAACACAATTCGGTGAGCAACTCTCTATTATTCTGTGGGATTTCGAATGCAGGCCGTTCCTTTTCATTTAAACCACCGGCTTAGTTTGGGATTGCCTTTAGTAATAGCCTAAGAGTCAGTAACATCAAAAATATCGATGATCGATAAATTATCTATTATCATGGAATATGCTTTAGCCTTGATCTAACTGACAAAAGAATGTTACATTTATCCAGGGGTGCCCACAGGGTTTACACGAAGGGGGGGGGGGGGGGGTAAAGCTGATCGAAACACTGTTTAACGTGATGACATTCAAATATATATAAAACATCACTAAAACGTAAATAATGATGAAGCTAGCTAGAATTACTAGTAATTAATTTAAATATGGTTTGTTTTTCTAGTTGAAAATGTATAAATGACAATGACAGTGCTCGAATATTGTCCGTGATTTTGCCATGGTTTTCACTACCTTCATAAATCTTCTTTTAGTTTTAGATAAAATCATGGGGTGCTTACGAGTATTTTTTACATTTTTGTTTTGGAAAGAGGGTACCAATTTATGGTGGGCTGGTTCTAATTTTAGGGGGGGGGGGGGGGGCATTATGACGTTCAGGAGGGTGGGCACCCCTGATTTATCGGAATCAGTATGGAGTCACAAAATTTCGTCACAAAGACTCGTTAACATATGTGATATTTTGTTCTGACGCGGTGATAATATACCATAAGAATATACTTCCATTAAAGATCGTAGTGAGTCATCATAAGCTTAATAGTCTGTGACAACCCTTACATGCCAGTCTCACTCTAGCCATCCTCAGGTGAAATTGTGCCCCAGACCGGATTGCCCTCCATCAACGTCTTCAGGTGTATGTATTCCAAATAAAATTGAACCGAATAAGAAAGCGCGGCTAAAGCATGTTCCATGTTTTTTTTTTTTGAATTTTAGCCATAGGCTCTAAGCAAAAGCATCTGGGGCTTGCTTGAGGGAATCCTAGTTTGTTATTGAAATTACTCTAGTACCTGAGTAGATGACAGAAAATAGATATGTAAAAATGGACTTAAATCAAGAATGTCACCCAGCGTTTGACGGCATGAGCGGCCAAGCATACTGAGCAGCCCCACTCAAAGTGGGAGCACTTGCCGGTCGGTCTTGCCCCACGGAAATATGGGAAATGAAACCAATAGCACCAACTCGAAACTTTTTTCACGCGTATAATTTATTGCTCTAATATGAACACTGTCAAAACATGCAAATAGACAATCACAGTCACATGACTCCCGACCCAAGTAGGTACTTCTCAGTTATTCGATCTGGGCTCCTAAAGAAACGATTTGGACATAGCTAGGTTAACCGTTAACATCATATCTCGATTTCCACGCGAACTTTTCGTTAACAAGGCTACTTTGGGTTCCATCGGATATCTTCCAGTCACTGGATTCAAATGGCCTCCGTACCTGCTGGAGACGGGAATGTACCATTTCTAACTGTGCCTTTAGACCATGTAAAAATGGAAGTAAATCATGAATGTCACCCAGCATGGGGGCCGGGGAAAACTTTGCAACTAGTTGCTCTCATGTTGGTTAACATGGCGTTTATGGGTATCTTCTATTGTTACCAACATCTGCATCAATCCATACGCGCAATGATGTACCCACTGCCCTCAATGATCCAAGTGAAAAATGGAACTAAGAAGTGACCATGGATCCCAATAAAAGGAAGTAAACCTATTTTGCCAAGCTTCGGATGCGTTATACCTCCATAGTTTCGACAACTTCAAAACTTAATGCCGTTGTAATTTCCATAAATAACAATACCTCTCTTGCATTAAAAAAAATCAGTGTTAAGGTGAACCCAAGGAAGATATAAATGGTTGTGCAGTTAACTGATGGAGGCTGTATTTCAAATCAATGCGTACATGCTCAATCAACGAGTATGGAAATACGTAATTCAATTAGTATTCGTCGATAAAGTGAACCAATCAAATAAACACAGGTGTTGTTGAATAAAACCTTAGGGTGCTTCTGCCAAAGTTGAGGTTTCGCGGGTAGTCAACAATATCACAAAATATGCTGCTTTGCCACTACTTAGTTGAGAAAGTGAAGTCACTTTGATATGAAGTCAGTCAAGTTAACAAGGGTGTAAGAGCAAGCTAGAAACGAAAGAGAGAACTGACTCTGGATTCTGTTAACTAAAAAACGGGAAAATTTTGTTTGGAGGGGAAGTGAAGAAAATCTAGAGTGGGGAATCGTGGGGAGCAGAAAGGGGATTGTAGAAACCAATCAGGGACGGGGTTACAACTACCCCGGGAAACCCCAGGGTGCTAGGGGGGAGACTATAGGTAACTGACCATTTTCCAGAACAAGGGTGGCTTGGGAAAAACCTAGGGCGCAAAGCAGCTTGGGGAATTTCGGATCCATTAAAGGCTTTAAATACTTTCACATAAGAACGGGATTCATGACAATGAAGTAAAGGCGGCGAGTACGGTCATTGTTACTTGCAGGCCTTGAATAGGAGTCAAATGTGGTTTTCAAGAGGTAATTATCTCCTTTACACGTACGTTCATTCACGCGAGAAAGCCGTATCGCTCACGAAAGATTTTGCGAGTAAAGGCGTCGGAGAGGAAGGGGAAAGGATAGGAAAATCACGCGGTCAAGACAGCACACTCTTACCCTCAGGATAGAGTGTGCGTGTGAAGATGAAGGAAAGCATGGAGGATTCGCTTCGTCCCCGCCCGTCCCAGCTTTTTGTTATCACTTATCAGTAGTGTTATTGTTTGTTCCTGGGATACTGTTTATTCCTGGGAAATCACTGGGATACTTCTCCCTTAGCTCCTGTATGAGGGGCAGGTGACCAAATGTACAATAGGTTTTGGTCCAGACTCTTCTGGCCCGCTTTTCTTGGCCATACACCGCAAGACTGGCAAAAGCAACCGCAAGGGTTCTTTTGCGCCTTGAAATTATGTCCATCTTGTAAACAAACTGTAAAAATCAAACTTGTAAAACTTGTAAAAATTTTTAACAATTAAAATAGTTATAACCGCGAAAACAACCAACCAAGCAACTGCACACTCCAAAAGAAACTGCATGAAAAACATACGTTCCAACACGCAATTTCTGTCGTGGGTGAATCGCCTTTACATGGACGTTCTTTCCCTTCCAAGGGAAACGGGAAAGCGCAATCGCGAGCGAAAGAATGTTCAATTAACACATTAGTGTGCGAGCTTCCCCGCGCGCAGTCCCGTGTGCTCCTGAGCATACTCGAAAGAACGTACGTGTAAAGGGGGCTAATGACCCAAACACCGAAAAACTCTTCGTGATCCAAAACTATTTCAGATACATCTGAACAATCAGCTAATTCTGTATTCGTTTGTATTTTGACCATATTGGCTAGCTCTGGGGTATGTTTTTCATCGAGTTTAACCGCATTATTTCATTCTGCAAAAGTTTTAGTTGAAACTTTATTATTTTTGGTGAAATGCTTCATCTAGTTGTGTTCATTTCCAATACAGAAACATCCCATTGGAATGAAAACCAGGTTTCACTGCAGGGGAGGCCAAAATATGCAATCAAGATAAGATAAAAATATTTTCTTCAACTTATTGACCATCAATGTGTCTTGTTTGATTGTCAGGGAGCAAACGCCAAGCCGGTCGTTTCATTCATTGCCGGCCTCACTGCACCACCCGGCCGCAGGATGGGTCACGCAGGAGCCATTATTTCCGGAGGCAAAGGAGGAGCACAGGACAAAATCAATGCACTAGAAAAGGTTTGAATTACTTCCTGTATTCAGCTATTATATTGTCTGAGAAAATGGCATTGTAGTACCAACTTAAACCCTAGTTGTCACTGCTGGACTTCATTACACTTTCTCATTTCCAGGCTGGTGTCATCGTCACCCGAAGCCCGGCACAAATGGGAGTTGAACTAGTCAAAGAAATGAAGAGAAAAAATCTGTGAGTGCCCATAAGCTTTCCCCCCAGAAACGTAAACAACTCCAAAGTAGATGAATTTAACTAGGATTTTTTTTTGTAAGATAAGATATCAAAATCAACAGGTGCGCTATGGATATATCGTACCTTCATAATTGTTTTAGAAGTCATTTCGCTGGTCGTGCTCTCTTAATAAGATGTCCGCCTTCGTTTCGGCGTCATCTCTACCAATTAATCCCTATTTAACGAGAGAATTTGCACTATTCGTCGTTCCTATTGGCTAAATATGAACTGAGTTATTAATTTATCCCCCTAACCTATAAATTACTCGTTGAGCTCGAAGCTTCCAAAATCCTGCTACTGGTTATAAATGTACTTTCTCGACTTACATGAACCACGTTTACCAACAGTGGTCGTTCATTTACGAGGTAATTCCAACATGGTATTGTTAATTTTTATACTAAATATCTTGTGTCTTAAAAGACAGTTTTGAAAATCTTTATGTTTATATATTTTACCTTTGTTGATGTATTAAAAAAGAAATCAACATGGTGGTGGCTATCTTATTTTTACCTCCTTCTTTCTCTCTATTCTTTTTTGTGTTCATCTGAATTAATACGATTTATTGATGTTGCTTATCCATTAGTCAATAACGCTTTGTAAATACGCACTGAAATTCTTGACTGTGCCTTCTGTATTGAAATCAGGATTTGCAGGTCTTTATCTAAATTGCAGAATTTGAAGTAGAAACTAATTTACTTGAAAAGATGGATTCGGTAAAAACGTTACGTTATCGTGTCATGAGGACGATGATTATGAATATGGACATGAACTGAACGGTTCAGGTAAAAGATAGAACAAAACCTATTGGACGTAAATGGTGACATAAAGCGCCTGGAATGTTATTAATGAAGATGGAATTATTCATCCTTGAGTTGCCGGAGTGTAGGAAGAATAATGAACAAAAATTCTTAAGGTTTCCTTCAGTAGACATATGTTAGACCTAATCGTTAATAACATGAACTTTTGTATAGAGTTCGTTAATGTTGTTAACCATTAATAACCATCGAAATCTTGCTAGGAATGTAAGTCTGGTTGACGAATTTGTTGTCATTAGAAAACGAATGTGTTCACTTTTCTCTTTCCACAAGTTTTTGAATGGAAAAATGAAACATACCGAGTTGAGTCAGGTCATTCTGGAAGTGTACTCTGATAGCTGTGTGGATTGGTCCCACAACAAGTTCGATATGCTATCGATCCAATAGGAAACTGTGCTTGTTACTGTACTTGTATTAATGTTAGGATTTACCAGCGAATCCTAGCATTTCCCCTGTACTAGAGACTTTTTGGTGCGGTTCACGCGACGACGTTGACGGTACTGTCTGGAGAAAAATGCAGACTGCGCATGCGTGACGTCCCGTCTGAAATCGGTTCTCCTATACGTCTTTCCTTGACGAATTGGCAGTAACATAACCTTTATTTATTATTCAATTGGCTTGCGTTCATGATTTGAATTTATACTAAGCTTTGGAGTGTGCATGTTTCACAGGTGATAGAGCGATTATTGAATTTCAGGAGATATGCATAGAGCACGTAAATCTGTTCTCAACCAAAATGCCTATTTGGATTGATCAGTTGATCATATTTGTGTGCCTCCTAAATTCAATAATCACTCTATCACCTGTGATACAGGGACACTCCAAAGCTTAGTAGAAATTCAAATCATGAACTCAAGCCAATTGTATAATAAACCCCAGTGAAAGAATTTGCGGCGTTTTTTATGGTTATCAGAATACTTCAATCCGTGTACCGGCTACAAAGCTTTTTAGGAGTTCAATCCAGTATCCACATTACTACATCAATAGTACGTTACTGATATCAACACAAAAACAATAATAAACCAAAATAACGCGAATGTTGGCACCATAAATCGGGCCATAGATCGGGAATGGTTTGACCTACTGACCTTGGGAGGGGCTCATTCGATTCCTCGTGAAGTGTTCTTCAAAAAGAGTACAAATTTAGGCCGCCTTGACTTTTTTTGAGGTTTTTAGGGATTTTACAAAACTTTGACAACCCTTAAAGGGCACTTTAAATTAAGTGAGAGAGCTGGCTCAAGAATTGGGGCGTCGCCGGGCCAACATGGATTTTTCCTGAAAATTTCAGATCTTTTGCTCCAACCGTTTGGGAGAAATCGTGCGTACGACGGACGGACGGAAAAAATTGTATTGCAGATTCGGATTCTACACCCTTTGAAACGTAAATCATGAAATTTTCAGGGGGTTTAGAATTTGTTTTTTCAAGAGCGATTACAATGGTTTACCTATTATTGAATAATAAACCAAAATGGAAATTGAGCTATTGCACTTGCGATTAGTGTGTGCACCCACTGTCGAGTCTATTTTAAGGCTCTTTCCTTACTCATTACCTACCTAGGAAGTTGATACTACTACATTTCATATTACATAAATGTATTTGTTTCAATCTTTTACAATTTAGATCCGGTGGTTCGCCGAATCAAAAGCGGAGAAGTGGTAAAGATGCCAAAGACTGCTGAATAATGGTGATTTCCACAACGTAAAAGGAGACTGCCCTTGGCTCAATGCAATTCTCTGGTCAAGAATTAACGAATAGAATCCGGAATGTTCTATGCCCTGACTGCAATATTTCCCTTCCTTCGATTTTGGCAATAAATATTATTTTTCCATTAATCGTTATTAAATTTCTGTTGGTTTTGGTCGTGTTCAAGTTTAGTTTCATTTATTATCAGTCTGCATCCAAATTGGTTTCAGCCATTTAGATTTACTGCTTGCCAGCGGCGTAACGTTTTTCAGCCCCCCCCCCCCCCCCCCCCAAAAAAAAATATTTTCGGGACACCTCCCCATAATGTTTTTTCAAGTGTATTATAAAAGTCAAATTGCCGTGTGTTATAAGAGTCAAATTTTTCCCAGAGAGACATCAGTTCCTCCAGTCATTTTTAAGTATCAATATGGTATACAATTTATATTATAACGATTCGAATCAACAACATGATGAAAAACATTAAACTCTAGCAATCCACACTAACCTCAAAATCTCAAAAGTTTGTTTACATTGTAACCACCGCTTTGGAGAAGGCGGGGATACCCGAGCATGCGTAGGCTAAAACCAAAAAAGATGGCTGATCAATGAATCTACCTTACCGTTGATGTTTATAAGCTTGATGTTCCATAATGGAATTTTTCTGTGTATCGTTAGTTCCGCTTTATTCTTTAAAATTTAGAAAAAAAAACATTACGTACATTAAGTACATTACGCCATTGCTGCTTGCTTTGAATAAATCAGAATCGGTGAGGAATGTGTAGGATCACCAGTACATCTGTTACTAATTCTTCGTCCCCAAATCTAATAAATGCCTCCAAAAGTTCTTAATTACGGAAAATCTTCGGTTTGCTCACTGATATTGCTCATGTTACTCGAATAGGATCAATTTTGGTTTGTTTCAATTCATCATAGCCTGGTTTGAAGAGTAGGAGATTAAACTGTATTTAACCCGATTTAGTTTTCACTACTAACAGCATTAAGTGTAAAACTTTTCTATCTGTTAACTCTATAGTATATGACTAAGATTAAAAAATTGCATTGCTTTCTCCATGTTGGAATATTGCTTACACGCTGATCATGAGTGGGATTGATGAAAGGTATGTCTCATAGTATGTAAATTCGCCGTTTGCTTCATACTGGATTTGCTAGAATCTATTCTGAACGCATTACTGACCTTTGCACCGTAAGTACCTACTACTGCTTTCTTCTAGAACCCTAATACCTGTCTTCACTAATTTTCCAAGATAGGAATTCAATTTGCATAAGTGCAATTGTTCTCTGAGGGAAATCAATTCTTTGTAAAAGTTCTAACTTTTGAAAAATGACCAAGATGGGAAAAAAATTAACGCATTTCCTATATATCTTCGGAAATTCGCTTACAAGTCCATAAGGCATGATCGAATCCTTTTTTCCTTTTGAATTATATAAGGGTTAAGTTGTTTTAGCTGTACTGCCTAGTTTTTATTGATAGAATTGACTATGTGACGTGCCTAGTCGTAACAACTATTATTGAAAATAATAGTACAGCCACACCAATTGTGATTTAACCTCATTTTCCTGAGGGTCAAAAAGCGGGAATAGCATTTTGGCATCTGGACGAAACCTCAAATATGTAAATCTTGAACAGTGGCGGCTCCTGCCCTGAAACCCAGGGAGGTACCAAGACCGTAACAGACATCTTCGAAGGGAATGTGAGACAAAAGTCAGCTTTTCTCTCCCAAATACCGATTTCAACTACCTATATGCAAAAGGGGATCAATCTTGTCCGCTTTCTCGGCTTCAAATCGTGAAGAAACGACTCAGTCCTACCTTTAAAAGAAGTTCACTAATAGGATAAGAGGTTATTCTAGTGGGTGAGGCAACTTTTGTGCTCCTGTGTAAGCCCTCTGAAATTTTGCACCCTTCATTTGGGGTTCGCTCATTGGTTCATTCTATGGACCTGGATCCAATCAACGCTGCGTTCCCCTTCCATTCGGAGCATAGACAGGAGAGCCTGGACAACGAACCCCTAACCCCCTCACCAAACTCACAACTTCACCATCCTCTCACCCATAATGAGGTTCTCCTTGGACACGTGGATTTAAAGCTATTCTGCTCTTCAATAAGGATTCATGGGGGAAAGTTGGAAAACAATACGATTATCATATAATATTATTATTATCAGATATCTTCTGTGTTGGCCAGGGGTACAGATGCGCATGTACTCCCGTCAGCAACTGCCCCTGATCTAGAACAGCTATCTCAGAAATTTATTCTCAGGCCTTAACAGGGCCATTGGAGCTCTCTTGTATACAGTTTCCCCTTCAATCAAATGCATTATAAGCATGTACTAGACCGCATATCAAGGAAATTGAAAGGATTGCCGAAATATATTACAAACATCCAATAAATGCAGTAACTTGATTTTATTATCTTTCAACAATGGAAATCATAAGAATATTGCATGATAAGAGAATAGAAGTGGAAAAAGAACTAGGCAGCCCTTACGCGGTACTGGAAACCTACAAGCCTTCTGTTACATTGTTGTTGATTTCATTCTCCTTGTTGCATTATCCCATACTCTATCAGTAACTAAGAACTTCTACATTATTAAAACCATAATTCGCAAGGGAGGGGAGAAAAGTCTTCGAAAAACGAATTATGGTCAGTTGAAAGTTTCCTGATTTTTCCTTCCATGAGAAAAGAACTAAACTAGGCAAATGATCATGTACTATATATATACGATACAACGCATCTTCAAACTTTTCAAAATAAAAACCCATCAAAATTATCTTCCTTAGGACAAAACTGACATTACAGAGTAGGTTTGGAGCCGTTAAATGGCGAACTTAGGCCTACCGGGTTAAATCTGGCACAAACCTCAATGGTACACGAAAATCATTTCGCAAAATCAAAAATAATAAAATGACAAAAAACTCGAAAAAAAAAAGAAAATATACGTTTTTGACACCTCAACTATTATTATGTACACCTATAGAAAGCAATTTTTGTTTTATTATTTTTATCAAGTCAATAAAGAATCAAAGACTTGAGGAAAATGTACTTCATTCGTAATTCTGCCAATGGATCCAAAGTATATTCGCCGGAATTTTGTTTTTTTTCATCCATTTCATTGGGTGACTTCTTTGATGCGTCCACCATCACCTTCGGACACGAAACGTTTGCGGCCCCTGGGAAAGAAAACGAAATTAAATAGATGTATTACTTTAGTATTCATCGAAAATAACCAAATGACTTATTACTTGAGGGGGTTACATCCTCACGCAAAAATATCCTTAATGGGAGCGAGTAGTGAACTGCCAACAATCATTGGAATGTATAATCATCATTGTGCAACAAAAAGATGAAAAAGAACAAAACTATCAGAAAAAAAATAGTTTCAACCAATCCAGGAACAGGAAATGGTCAATAAGAATTGTGGCGCGGTTTTGCAAAAGGGTACAAGTCCCAAAATGGAAAAAATTGAGTTAAGATATCGATTTTTATGTAAAATTTCACGAGGAATCGATTGGTGTCATCGCGGTTTGTCAAAACGGGACAAATCCCGCCTTAAACGAGCTGGAAAGTTCGAGCGGTTTTGCAAAACGGTACTATTTCCTTGAGTTTTTCCAAAACGGTACACAAATTTTCGGGGGACGGATCGGAATATGTCTTTCAATAACTTTTCTATCGATTTTCATTGTTCGATTTGCGTTTCAATCGATTAGGCTGGACTGACGAGAAGAAAGATATTATCCAAAAACTGCTGAAATTCGTTGATATACCAGAAGAAAGCGAAAAATTCTATACAGATATGTTGAAAAATGAGGACGTCGTTATACCTGAAGATGAACCCCTGAAATTTGACAGCGCAGATGACGAGGAAATTTTTTGAATGATCAACTTCAAGTGATTCCGATCTCGAAAATTGTGATGATGGTTTTCTAAGTTACCTGGATTTCGTAGCTACTTTTGGATTATTTTGTTCTTATTACATGACGTACTTTTGATTTTTTTCACACTTCAACTGATTCCGATCTCAACATTGCGGTGATGGTTTTTGTAAGTGGTTAGCCACTTTTGGAACATTATTTTTCAATAAAAACAATCCAAAAAATTGTACGACCATATTTTTATACCTATTTAAATCTTCCAATGAATTCAATCGGAATTACTTTCTCACTAAAATCAAATCTGAATAAAGGTGGAATAAAATTATTTTGAATTGTATGCATAAAATCCATGGAATAACTTTACTCGAGTGAAAACACTCGCGAGCCGGAGTGAAAACTGTGTTTAGTACCGTTTTGGAAAACCGCCCCATTTTCACGTTCATTTTTTGATGGGATGGAAGTGGTATTGGTATCATTTTGATGTGTAGACATAATCTAACCATTGAGTGGACTCATAAGAAAGAAAAGAATTGAACTCATAAGAAAGTTAATATGCAAAGGATTGAAACGTTTTTTTCGTTTCCTGAAAATTCACTCTTTTAAAATTGTACCCTTTTGCTAAATTGCGCCTCAATTTGTTCAGCTTTTATAAGCTGCAAACTTTTTACGTCCAAGACAAAGAAGTTATTCTTTTTATTCCACACCTCTGCAGGGGTACAGATTCAGCATTATTTCCCGTCTTTGCAGAAAACCACCTAAATGCCGTTTTCAATCTCATTTCTCCTCAACCACGATTTACTACTGAAATGTTCAATTCTCAAATATCACCCTCCATGGGCCGAAATTTGTGAGGAATTAGTTTCAACTTTCGTGTCAGGTTTGTTGGAATTGTGAACGTAATGTTCATTTATCACCAACCTACCAACTTTTCTATTCCCTTCACCCTAGCGAACAACACTGTTTCCGTACCTCCTGCCGACCCTACCCACTCACAATTTCGATCTCCTCCATCTGCGAAAATTTTAATCAAACTATAATCGTCACAACTTAGTTTCTCTTATTTATTTTACCCATCACAGTTGATGTAATGAGAAATTGAATGACTCGTTGCCGTACCAGGCTGTTTTGACCGGGTTATTAACGGAGAGTGTAGCGAGAGGCTACAATTTGTTCAGTTGTTCAAACAGCTTTTGATAGAACAAAAAGAAGACGAACTATTTGAAATCTAAAAGGCGAACTAACAGAATTCGTGTCGAGTTACATTGGTAGAAATTTCAAACTAAATAAATACACGAATACGAACATCTAGATTTAGGCAAGATAAGGCACCACAATCAAGAGATACCTCAAGTTTTTTGACTTTTTCGAGACACAGTTTTGACATAAGGGGCAAAGAAGTTTGCCTTTTCATCCTACACTCTGTAGGGGTACAATGATATTTCAGAACATTTCAGCGTTATTTTCTAACTTTGCAGAAAGTCACCTAATTGCCGTTCACAATCGTGTTTGTCCTCAACCACGATTTACTACTGAAATGTACAACCCTAAAATATATCTTCACGGGCAGAAATTTGTGAGGAATCTAACTTAACATGGGTTTTGCGTCAGGTAGCAGTTGATGTAATGAGAAATTGAATGATTTGTTTTGAACCGTTTATTAACGGAGGGTGAAGCGAGAGGCTAGTTAATTCAGTTGTTCAAACAGCTTTTGATAGATCAAAAATAACTATTTGAAATTTAAACTTAATAAATGCAAACATCTGGATGTAGGCAAGATATACTACCTGCAGAACCACACTGAATCAAAAAGTACCTATGTAGATATGCCTCTGATGAGTATCTTCATTAATTAATTAATGGCAAACACAAAAACAAGTAAAGTTTACTTCCTTGTACAAATCTACAAATTCTTTGTTGTTTACAGTTTAGTAAGGGGAAGAAATCACGAGTTTCGTTGATTTAAAGTTAGATGGTTCATGCACGTACATCATGAGTTTTGGTTCATCATTCCATGGCTTTCAAGGCTTAACCCTCAATGTTATTTCCAACGAAAGTTAGCCAATCTCATTGATAGTATTTTGGTAGGAGTGGCCCTACATACTATAGACCCTTGAATTCTACCAATAAACTTTAACCTAAGAATCACACTACAGCCTAGTGTTTCCCTGTTCAGCTCCTTAGCAACTGACTGCTACTTCTTCTGTAGGAAAATTTTAACAGTAAACTTGACATAATGTTATTCGTACGGACAATTCATTGCCATAGGGCATTGACTGTGTACTATATTAGCGCCTATGGTGAGCAGGCGTGGAACTAGGCGATATGTATACGCAATTATTGAGGAGGCTTTGCCCGCCCTTCTTTTGTATCATCTGTTCTCTCTCGTTACTGATTATACGACTACTTTTCACAAGTGCCTTTTTACTATAACATAAAATCCTCCCCATCGTAGTTCCAGAGTCCCTCACAGACTGTTTTCTCAACACTTCGGCTGAGACATATGCCTTTCAGACATGATTAGTTCATATTTCTGGAGAGGCATCTGCATCTGGTGTGGAGGAGGAAGCAACAGGGATCAACGTTTTCCTTCCATTCTGCAGAAAGTATCATCCCACCAGAAAATCCCCTGCCTTTTTGGCATACATCCCGCTGTGGATGGATTTCCTGCTTTTTAGGCATGTGTCCTTCTAAATGTAGTACGAATTGTATGGTTATTAGGCAAACATCCCTTTCAAGCAGGGTTGAATGCCGACAAGGCATCCCTCTAAGAGTGAGATCATCTTTCATGTCTAAAGAGTAGATGTTCCGTCAAGAAAATTATTCTATTAGCAAATTTTCGAAGAAAATACCTCCAAGCTGTTGGGAAGTCATGCTATTTGTTGTTTAGGCCATTCTACATTAATGTTATTTTCCCCAAACTACAGGTTTTATTGACATTGTTGCAGGAAGGATTATTATGTTCTGTCGTTTTACGACTACTTTTGACTTCCTTTTGATTGTTAATGACGATAAAACCTGATTTTAGAAGGTTTAGGCCTTTCATGTCCCGGCCGAAGTGTAAACAACTTCAACCCAAGCGCTTCAGGTTGTTTCATTTCACATCATAATCTGTGATTCTTGATCCTGAGAGTCAAACATGCTGACCCCCACCAGTATCGGAATGGACTTTCAAATGGAAGACCAGAAATTTGTAAGCGTATTGTTTTTCTGGGTTGATCAGAAACGTTCATTCTTGAAAATGCACATCTTGACTACCGAATAAAGAAGAAAAGGAGTAGTTTTATCTGTGAGGCTCATAGTTTTAGGCTAATCATTGAGGACTACGGTCAAACTATTAAGATGTGCATCAATTAATCTTTGGAAATATTGTCTTAACTATTGTACTGTTCTCAATTTTCATAGAGACGTCTAAAGCAACACTCACCTGCACGGCATCTTTCGCACCAATTCGTCACTTATGACTTTCTCCTTCTGGCAAAGGGTCACGAAACGCTCTAAAATGGTCCCCGCTAGCGGCACGTCAAGAATTATGTCCGGCAAATCGTCGAACACTCTTATGAATCCCTGAAACATCACCAAGAAACACCAAAATGAAACAAAGAAGAACGAAATCTAAAACTTTTAGGGTAGTCCACTATTACATAATTGTCTGTACAGGAAAGTTACATTCCATTAAAATTTGATGTAAACTGACACTAATACGTATTCAACCTATATTATACCTTTAAAACTAGAGATACCATAAAAGTATCAAAATAGAAAATAATAGTACGTTACCCGGTTCATCATGTCCGGAGTGATAATGACTGCGTCGGATAGCGACTTTAAGAGCTTACACATAGCTTCTTCAACGTTAGCGTTCATAGCTTCCATTACCATTATAATTGCCTGGAAAAGTCGTATTTTATATTCATTATTAATTTATTGCTTATACAAAACTTAGCAAATTGTAACATAATTTTTCAATAAATTGAAATATATTAAAATTGAGTTTTATTGACTATTACTACGTTGACATCCTATGACAACATGGCTTCCATGTTTTGTTAAACAAGTTACAGATGTGAGTGGGGACCGGCAGCAGTTATCATCGCATGCCAATATTGTCTGATATAACTTAGTACTCGAAAGTTTTCCATCTCCAAGAGACAGCTGTTAACAAATATGGACTCTACCAGCAGTTAAACTAACTGTTGATCAGGATGACTCCAATGTCCAACATCCACCAGTTTCGAATGAGAGATTCGGTTGACAGTTAACAAAATAACGAGCACTAAGAGGGCAGCTGTGCAGTCCATATTTCGACATGATAATTTAGTGCTTAGCGTTCCAGAATCCAGGAAACTGCGAAATATGAGTAACTGCAATTTACCACGGTTGTTTATCGATAGCTATAAATCTCCTTGGAACGAGCCCATTAAGCACTAACAAACGAAATTCCTTGCAGATACACATGTTGGTAAGACGACATGAGCTCTCCCAGTCCATATTTCAACATAATTTTAGCTTAGAGTTCTAGAGCAAGTTCTTCACGCTACCAGACAGTAGAGAGTGGAATGCGAGTAACTGCAATTTACTACAGTTGTTATCCATAGCTATAAGTATCCTAACAACGAAAGTCTTGGCTGATAGACATCTTGGTAAGACGAAATGAGCTCTCCCAGTGACAATTCTCAAACCCGGACTGTTTATTCAGAGGCCATGTCGTTTAATGCCACGTCGTATGGAGGACATTATTTCCCACTGCCCACAGATTCCGATCTGTTTGTCCAACTAATCTATAAATTACTAGATGGATTGATTTTGGATGTTTGGTATTTTTGAGATGTCTGGACAACAGACTAAACAGAACATCCAAACTAAACAGAATATTGCATAGACAGTGTGCTCCGAGTAAAACAGACTTCCAAACATTTCTGCCTCTGGGAGCGATCCTGCTGCTGCATTCTGGGACTGCAAAGAGGCTCTCGTCTTGGTATGCACTTATTTTTCCAAATATATGCGTTCCAAAGTAGTAGCATTAGTCATGAAAGGTGGATAATGTCATTGTGTGGTTCATACAATTGATGCTCAACTGACTTAACTAGAGAGATCAACGCCTAGAAAAGCAGTCCACATCCAGCTTGCTCAAAGAGCCAACATTCCTAGTAACCCTAGATGCCTCCAAAAAAAACGTCAAAAAGTCACGTCCCTAAAAGAATTAAAGAAAAGAAAAATGAACTAGGTCAATATTCAATTGCAATCATCAATTTACAGGTCTGCCTTCAGATGAGCAATTGGTTGGACTGATCAAATTTAAAACTGGTTTATTAGTATGGTGGAACCTATAACATTCAAGAGCTCTATAAGAAACATAGGATAACTTATCTGCTAGCACACCCCAAAGGGTGGCACTCAGGTAGATGTATCTCAATTTTCAACCTCTTAAGTCTGCATTATCAATTTACAAAACATGTGGGGTAACACGAACATTACATGATTGTCCACACCTACGAAATCTGTTTTGGTAACGTGGCAAGTCTGGTATTACTTTCCAGCGCGATATTTTACATTTGGCTTAGGTCTGATGGAAACTTAGGAGATTCAAGATCTTAAAAGGACGATTATACGCTTATCCAGCGCAAAAATGAATGTTCCTATGGAAGAGTGTAAAAGAGTTTACTACGCTCTACTCGCCTAATGAATACATGAATCAAATTTAGAAGATATATATAGCCGGACAGAGAGTCGAGCTGAGCGAAGAGGTTTGTGAGCTGAAATACATTGGGATTGTTTCGTGAACTTACTTCGTAGACAAGTTCATGGTGGAAGTGAGGAACTTCGAGATCAAGAAGGCATCGAGTGGCTTCTTTAAGGTCACTAGAGGAAATGAATTCTCGCAGAAGGAGGTTCATTTGTCTGATGAGGTATTTCACAGGTCTCAACCCTCCACCGACCCCCCAAACGTTGTCAAGGCGAACCAACCCGTGTTTCATGGAGAGCAGAGTATCCGCTCGCGCCAGAGTTTGCCTGTAAAACGGATAGCATGCAGTGAGACGTCATATGGCCATCATTTGTTTAAAGAGGAACTGTTAGATAATGTCCAGATCGGTTCATTACTGACCACTCCAATTTTAGACGTTGAAACACAGAACTCGGAACTGACAGTCCACTGTTCGTTCATCACTGTTCAGAAACAGTTCTACCAACTTTAGGATTTTATCACAACTCGCAGTTGAAAACATGCGATGTTACGGTTTCTGCTGATTTTATGATCACAGAGCTGTCGTGCGAGCACATACTTGTGATGTTTGACTTTTTGAGGAAAGAACTCCTGTTTCATTTTGATTAAAAGGTCACCATCTTGAAACGACATGATTTGTAAGTTCAATAGATGATATAAGATGCGTTGTACAATGTTCCGAATTGAAAATATAAAAATATACAAATTTTAATTTGTTTAAAAAGTTTGAAACCATTGTAATAGTTCAACTCTTGATGAAAATTCACTAAAAGGAAACATGATAATGAATATTACCCTTGTGTTGAGTATGTTAGCAAACCCCCGTAACCACTGTGATATTTGATACGAAGGAATCCAATAAACAAGGAAGAAGAATATCAATTGTCAATAATCATATCAATCAATCATATCATATCAATATCATCTGCTGATAAACATTTGCAGGGCTTTAAAAGAGTAGTTATAAAACCTGCACATTTAAATTTCCAATATCACAGGAAACTACCGAAGTTGGTGGTTAATTAAGTTAGCCCTTCAGGTAATAAACTTCATTCTCCACACTAAGATTTAAAATATTCTTCAGTTTTAAAATTCATTGTAAACACCCAATTCCTTTGTATGGAATTTATTTTTTCGTATAAATTGTCAAGACCTACCTGGCCAGCTCGGTTTCCGCTTTCTCTTTGAGCGAATGAATGACTTTCGGAGGTATGCAATCATCGGCGATCGCTCGTGCCAGGAAATTGCCCAACACGACGGGTGCGTCAGGAGTATCCAAAATTAAATCAGGCAAATTGGTAACCAAAATGTCAAAAGCTGCAACCCAAAATCGAAATTCCCTCGATTAATGAACACTGACAAAACTCATGGTACAAGGATGGGTAGAAGTCAATTTTCGTCGAGTTAATTACTACAATTTGGAGTCGTAAATAGATAAGTCTTTTATTCATGTGGATTGTATTTGGTTTTTGTGAAACGCCGATGCAGAGCCGAGTGGAAAAATATGATAACACTTTTGTGAATAACGCTTTACGACCTTCAATTTTGAGTTTTCCAGAGGGGATTTCTAATGGGAAACATAAATAAGGGTTCTTACCTTGAGCGATGTCTTTTTGCTTGGCGATAGTGCCGTACATATCAGATATCAAAACTGATGTCATTTCTCGATGAGATGGCTTGTGGTCCATCGCTATTTCTATTGCAAGCTGGCACAGCTGAAATTCAGAGAAAAAATACTGGTAAAAAGATATGTATTGCAGACGTAATTAGAAGGCAGGCTATCTAATGACTGATAAATATTTTCATAAGCAAGGACGGAATTTTTTAAAATACAGCACAAAATTATTCAAATTAGACTGAGTAATGAAATAAGTACATTTTCAAGACAAACCGGCAATAATTAAATAAGAAAAGAAACAGCAAATGAAACCAAGAACAAATGACAGATTTTCCAACTCTGAAAGTACAGGGAAAGTGGTACACGTCTTCCTTATCATGGATATTGCACAATGCACACTCCTAATTACGGTCAGTGACATACAGCTTTGCATTGAGACGCAATGATTCTCCCTTCAGCTTGAAGATCAACCTTGCTGAGAAAATATCCAGTACTGGCTCACCAACCAAGCTCATGGCTCTCTGCCAGGACCACTGCTTCTTTTGCTCCTTAAACTTTTCAAGGATATCAGCAGCTTGAAGCTGGACGGATTCAAAAGTCAAGGAATCCAACTCATCCACACCCAATCCAGTGGCAAGCTGGCAAAGATGCCCATGAAATCCTGCTGCTCATCACTTCCATGGCAATTATTTTAGGAAGACGTGTGTCCAGGAGATAAGCTACTTTGGGCCTCAAGAGTAAAAGCTGATATAGTGTCCACCCCTGTCTCCAGATGTCTAACGTGATTCGGGGAAACCCCCGGTAAAGATGTTCAAATAAGTAAGTATGCTAAATATTAACTCCTATCAAAAATGAAGGGAATACGTACAAAATGTCTTTTATTGTTGAGATTCAGTTCTTGGAATGACAAGATGGCTTCATGAGGGTCTGCATGCTCGAAGTACTCCAGAATTATCATCTCTGCGGATTTCTGTGGACAGCAAAGTGTAAACAATGATTTCGACATTTCTTACAATCCTCCTAGAATAATTCATTGAGAAGCTTCATGGTGTAAGTAAATAAACCTTTCTGTAAGAAATCGATCAAATTCTTCTTTTTATAAATTCAATTTGAAGAGTATAACTATATTCTAGCTAGTCCTGCCATAAGTTCTGATACAAACGTTGAACTAGATGAACCTCTCAATAAAATGTCATCCTGTCTCGATCGGTTTGTTGTTTCCATTGATAGTGAAGAGGGGAAACCGTGCAAAGCCATTGCCAACTTCTTGCTTAGTTACAATGGAAAAGAGTGTGGCACAAAACCAACATTCGGTCGTAGCTCTAGGTAAGAAAATCCAAATTTGAGATTTTTGAAACGTTGAAAGCTCTTGGTATTAGCAGGATGATCGTTTAGCGGACTGTGAACCGTTTTTGTGATAAAGCCGCATCGGTTCTGTTAAGGCAGGCCTCGGAGTGGCAGCCAGCACTGTGTGCACCAAAAATGCTGAAATCCTCTCCGTAACGAAAAATCATGGCGAGAGAAAGGGATATTTCACCAAGATCAATGTCTCCACTGATACAATTCGACTTAGGGATGGGTATCGCAGAATGACAGGGCAAAGGTTGAACGCTTCTCTTAAAGCCATTAAGGTCGAAAGAGTGGAAGGTTTTGCTTCGTCGTTACGCCGACGGTCTCCATCAGAACATTTTGTTTTCTGACGAGAACATTTTCACCGTGGAGGAAAAATTCAACAGCCAGAATGATGGGGTGTACGCCCGCAACTCTCGAGAGGACCAAGAAGCAATTGGAAGGGTGGAAATAGGTCACCATTCTGCTTCATTAACGGTGTGGTAGGGTGTGTCTTTCAGTGGCACCACAAAATTAATTTATATGAACAAGGCGTTAAAACTCGTGCCAAAAACTATCAGGAAGTCCATGAGTGACACCTTATTCGAGGGGGGCGTTGTGTGATTCAGCAAGACTCAGGACCAGCCCACAAAGCCAGAACCATGCAACAGTGGCATGAAAACAACGTTCCAGAGTTCATAAGGGATTCAAAATGGCCTTCTGGTGGTCCCGATCTCAATCCCTCGATTACCGTTTGTGGGCAGAACTTGAAAGAATGGCTTGCCGTAGAGGCACAAGAACTTGGAAAGCTTGATGAGGTCTCTGGAAAATGCAGTGGCGAAATTTCTTCAAGAACTGCAACGTGCAGCGATCGATGAGTGGCCAGGACAGTTAAAAGCGTGTGTGAAGGCAAAAGAAGGACAGTTTGAATGATGTGGTGTTTTTATGACTATATATATTCTCTTGATGGAAAAATGGTAAATTGTTGGAAAAAACGTGTCCTCTGAACTCTATCCAAATTTTGCTTTGTAACAGAACTTATGGCAGAACTAGGTATCCATTGCGTGAATGTAATTTGGAAGCTAAAATGGTAAAGTAATCCGTGATTTTACATCCAAACAGAGGATTGGAATATAGTATATTCTACAATATTATTGCAGCCATAATTGAAGTCTCTTTCACTTTGTGTGCCCCCATTGGTTACCACCACCCTTCACTTCGTTGAGCCAATAAAAAGCGAGTGCTTTCATCTGTCACTATAAAAGCAGGATTGTTTTGTGCCTCCAAAATGATTAGTTACCCATGTCGACACAACCAAATCGACTCAATGTTTCAACTAGGTTATGACCACCATTAGTAATCATCTAATTTTGTTAAGTTTCCAAGGTCAGATATCATTCAGAAAGTAGGGCACACCATAAGGTTCATAATTAACGTTT
The DNA here is from genome assembly GCA_031894815.1 of Creontiades dilutus. Lineage (NCBI taxonomy): Eukaryota > Metazoa > Arthropoda > Insecta > Hemiptera > Miridae > Creontiades > Creontiades dilutus. Next base: position 1,283,283 of record JAVIWC010000631.1, read on the forward strand.
TCTTGGAAACATCTGGGTCTGGCCAGCTTGAATCGAACTATTTTTTCAATAATGTATGGCCAAGAACCAGGAACCATCCCTTAAAAGTATTTCTGCATCCAAGGAAAAACACATTAACCAAACAGAAGATGAATTAGGTTATTTTTCGCAAGTGTGACGCAAAGGTCGTCCCCGGGTCTATCACAACCGATGCTACCAACACTACTGGTAGCTGTACTGGCAACAAATTTAGAGTTTTTGTCCAGATTGCATATTTGTCAGGCCCCTCTTCTAGTTTTTCTCTCTCCTTGTAGATATGACAAGAATTTCTAATGAGAAGACTGAAAAGTAATGATTTTTTAAATGATTTTCTCAATTTCAATAGTCTTATTCTATTTGTCTTATTGAATAAATTTGAAAAGTGAAGGAAGACATACTCTCAACATACTGAAAACGTTCTGAGACAACAAATGAAATAAGTGTTTTCAATCACATGAGATGTTTCTACATTAAACATCACCAGTTCTCAAATGACTTTATAGAAGAGAATCTATATAAAAGAACATTGTAGTTTATAGTACCCTGAGCTCTTCATCAGATGCCTCGGGTATGAAGGTTGCAAGCTCGATCTCTCCATTGTCGAGGGAATCGCTGTCATAGTTAGGATCGTTCCTGTCTATGTCGTCCTCTTCGGCGAGTTCTGACCCCAACTTCCCCCAAACTCCTTTCCCACCAGCGCCGCCTGGAAATGTCGAGATGTATTAAACTTTAGGACGAGTAGAGTCAGAACAGCAGCTCACAGAAATCATCGCTTGGAACCACCAACTATTAAAATACATATTGGGGACGGACTGCTTGAACGTGCAAACACACGAGTATATGTATCGTTGTGTCTTGAAGGAGCTTGCTAGAGATTATTTCGATAGAGACTGATTAATGAATTAACTTATTACGTACACTTTAAATCTACCTTAAATAACTCTCATATAAACCCCTAGTTGAAACCTACATGAATCTTGGCTTCTTGAAAGAAGGAGTAACCCATAGAGGAAAACTGTATAAATTGTACAGAATACTTATTTATGACCGCTAAGTAACGGACTTAGTTGATGGGAGTTGAAGAGGAATCGAACCAAAGTGCTCGAGCATCGAGCATTCCCTATAGAGCTTTTGACAGTTTTCAACGAACAGCACTGTTGACACTGCCCAAGCATTTCCTGCGATCAGATGGCACCCAAGTTATTATCGATAGCAGCGGTTATCGCTGCATCAGTTGTGGTTCTAGATCATCTATTAAAAAAAGGAAAAGCGCAAAAGAAAAAGGCGCTGCACTTGGAAACCCCTCATACAGGGAAATTAACGTTAGACATTTTTCGTTTTCCCACACCAGATTGCGAAACAGTCGAAATTCATACCAATGCAAAAAATTACAAAAGTGAACGTCGAAATGAGAGAGAAATCGTGTCCAGTTCGGTCTCAAGGTAAACCATGTAGTTTAGGGAGCATAAGGGCAAATGAAAACGTTTTTTAATTAACAATAAAAGCACAGCCTGTACAGAAGCATACTCCAAAAATCCCCAAACCAGCGCTCCACATCCTAGAATTGCACGTACAACCCCTTTGAACACTTGCAAACTTTGCTTGCAAAGTAATATCACGGCTGCCAAACATTTTTGCCCAAGCATAATTCATAGCAAATTTTGCTGCCTTTGACTTTTGCTGTACATGATGGGGAAAAAGTTGCAGTTATTTGTTACCCATGTTAGCGGATTTAAAAGTAATTTTTTCTTTCAATACTTTGTCCCGAGCGGCTTCATTTCAGATTTCAATGAGTTTAATTATAACAAAACCGAACAAAAATACACTATTCTTATTTATGAAGTTTAAGAAATTGACTATTTATCATTTCGTCGAATCAGGTGATTCTGAGAATTCTAGTACACCAACGTGACTTTTGAGCCACACATTGCTCCTGTGGTTTAGAAAAAGGTACATACGAAATAAACATGGTTTTGTGCGTTTTTGGAAAACGCGTGTTTTGTAAAGCTAGACAGAAGTTTTTCTTGGTTGATACTCGTACAACCGCTTATGGAAAATAATAAACCGACGCCACTCTTCAAATTCAAATTCGAACCATTTCCTATCATTTTCTCAGTTTTTGCATGAGCGTGTGCAACGTACTTTTCCATATCGAATCGAATGTTATTAACCAACCGCTACATCGTAATAATCTAACGTTACAGTTGAGCAAACATGCTACTCAACTTTGTTTTACGATTGTTTCGGTTTAAAACTCTTTTAATTGTCCTGTAAAATCATCAGCTCATTGAGTGGAAGGAAAGAGAATAATTCTTCAGGGAAATATATCGAGTACCGAAATCTCCCTTATTTGTCAGTAGAGAATACTTTTCCCTTAACGGTAGGAACAACTAAAACATCACACACTGAGCTGAGCGCTGGAGTGGTGTTTCATGTTTAACTCGTACTCAAGATGTTTTGCTAGAAATCTCAGCCTAGGAAGTCTACAAAATAAAACAGATAAGTACTGGACGGAAGAAAGCCAAATATTCTATCGGATTCGATGTGTGATGGTTTAAAGAGGTTATACTTTTTGGAAATATCTGAAATTGAATTCTCTTAACCCTAGTTAGGCGGACTATGGTGGTGTTACATGGAGTGGGAACGTTTATGCTTGCCTATATTGGCTTTGCGCTTGCCTCAGGGGACTAGTTGTGCAGCGATAGGCTCATTTGGTGTTACAGTAGGCCAGGGGTCTCCAACCTACGCCCCGCTGTTACAAGGATTTGAGGCTCACCAATGAGCAGTAGCCACTAGGTAATGATACGATCTTAATAAAAACTCTCATTCCATTCCAAAAATCAAACTAACACCATCAACAACGGACAGAACCTCCAGTTTCCAAACAAGTATTCATAATCACAGAAGAAAACGAAAACATTCCAAGTTTTTCCGAGATAAAAACGTAGCTGATTGAAGCGAAACCTCAAAAATGATAATGGAGTTGAAACGACACACAAAAGTTGAAAATTGAAGGTAACTATTTCATTGTAGAAATGCAAGGTTGTTATCTGTTTTGTTACAATTCCAACTGATTTCACTTGAAATATAAAAACTTGCGGTTATATCTCATTGAACAAATTTTTGAAAAGATTGATTGGTTTTATTAGGCAACACCTCGCTGAAATCTGTACGCAACATTCGTAATTTGGGAAGTGTCAACGACTAATTTTAAAATGAGCAATAACAAACAGAAAACAGTAATTTGTGGGCTGTTTTTCACAAGGTTCCAATGGAGCCCCTTGTGAACGAAGGCGGAATAGATTCTTTCAACTTCACAACAGTTCTAATGACTAACAGATTAGATAGCTCTTTGACTACGTGACATGTTCAACTCGTTTCACTCCGAATTGATGTCATGGAAAGGTTGGTAGTTTTGTAAGAAAAAAGAAACCTCAACTGAACCCACCAAGTGTTATGTGCTAATTACTATCAAATACGATGTACGAAGGTTATCTCGAACAATCCATTTCCGACCGAAAGCGCCTCTTAGAGTTTTTGGTTTATTATTCAATAATAAACCATTGTAATCGCTCTGGAAAAAAAATTCTAACCACCCCTGAAAATTTCATGGTTTACGTTTCAAAGGGTGTAGAATCCGAATCTGCAATAAAAATTTTTCCGTCCGTCCGCCGTACGCACGATTTCTCCCAAACGGCTGGAGCAAAAAATCTGAAATTTTCAGGAAAAATCAATATTGGTCCGACGACGCCCCAATTCTTGAGCCAGCTCTCTCACTTAATTTAAAGTGCCCTTTAAGGGCTGTCAAAGTTTTGTAAAATCCCTAAAAACCTCAAAACAAGTCTAGGCGGCCTAAATTTGTACTCTTTTTGAAGAACACTCCACGAGGAATCGAATGAGCCCCTCCCCAGGTCCGTAGGTCAAACCATTCCCGATCTATGGCCCGATTTATGGTGCCAACATTCGCGTTATTTTGGTTTATTATTGTTTTTGTGTTGATATCAGTAACCTAGTGATGTAGTAATGTGGATACTGGAGTGACCTCCTAAAAGGCTTTGTAGCCGATACACGGGTTGAAGCATTCTGATAACCATAAAAAATAAATAAATAAGAAGCAGTGGAAATTCAAATCACGAACGCAAGCCAATTGAATAATAAACCCCAGTGAAAGAATTTGCAGCGTTTTTCTTTAGAGGGTTCGTTTCCGAAATATTTCACTTTCAAGATTTTATTCGTGTTTTCATCCCTACTTACTTCACTAAAATTTGCACAAAAATTTCAAATTTGAGAATACCGTTAGAAAAAGCGTTAAATTTGCTATCTTTTTAACGCCTGAACATTTTTTTAGCAGCTTTAAGGCGGGAAAAAAGAGTTAAAAAAGTAAATTTTGTAACAATTTCAAAATTACGATTTTTTGAACGCTTTGTAATCTTATTAGTTTTCTCAACTAAAACTTCTTTTCAAATTGTCCGGATCGGACGTCTCATCAAAATTGACCGAGGAGGATGTTACGGTATAAACAAACCCTATCAACAGTCTGTCAGCTAATACTAATTCGCGAATCAAGGTTAAATGAAAGTTTTAAAATTTGAAAATGAATCTGTCAGCAATGGTGAAATTGATAGTCCTACTGACTTTAGGGGAAATAATCATGAGCCAAGAGCAACCCCTGATTGGCTGTGACATCTCTGTGGCGAATTCCTTTCCGATTCACTGAAGATACTGGCATTTTATTAATGTTTTATTTAGTTGTTTGATGTTCTCAATTACTGAAATAGTAGAGGGGAAAAGAGAAAATGAATAACAAGATTTCTCAAATTCAACCCTCACCAATTTCATTACCCCAACCCAGGATATGGCGGCTAGACCAAGCTAGTGTGCGAACAAATGTAGGAATCTTTGATAACACGCAAATATCGCCTAATTCGCTTCCCCATTGTCCCTTAATCTACTTCACCTACAATGAACTTTGGGAATCTCAAAGTTTCACACGGATAGGCATCACACGTTAACATACACTCCAACGCTGAACAAGGGGATGATGGATGAATAGTTGCCCCTGACAAGGGCTGCGGCAATTTCGATTACGCCACCAACACCCAGAGGGTACCGCTGAGGTTAGCAGAACACCATGGTTCATAGCGACTGTTGATCACGTGCACCATTGGAAGAAACAGGACCTCTACTGATCAACTAATGAGCCTGGAAGTTGAAAGCCCGCATGACCAGCACATGAACTAAATTTCGACGTCAGCAGTTACCAGTAGGACAATTGCGGCGGAGATGGCTAAAGATCCAGATCTTGCAAAACTCATGTCTGATTTGATGTCAGGTGATCTGAGCGATCCACAGTATACAACTTCAAAAAAGAAAGAATCGTCATTCCCACTTGCTTACAAGACAAGGTCCTACAGGATCTACACGGAACACATGTCGGCATCGTCAAGATGAAAGAGTTTGCACGTCAACACTGCTATTGGAAGTCAATTGATAAGGGCAATGAATGAGCTGTCAAAAACTGCAGGGTTTCTGCGTATGGGTTTCTTTAAAATATTTTATCGTTTGCATATGCACAGATGAGTACCAAATTATGGAAATATCAGATGAAATGGGAAGAATTTAATATCAGGACTTCAACTGAACTTTCGAGAGATGATGATGCGTTTAGAACCTCTTATCTATTTCATTACAATAACCCGGTCAACGACGGGTAAACCAGCTAGTCGTTCAATAAATTTCAACTGATCAATGTAGAAGCGCAGGGTGATCTATCATCTATTACAGAAATAATAGACAGTTGTTTAATAATTTGAAGACTTTTATCAATCTTTTAATATTACATACAAGCAACCCGATTCAACAACAACAAATTATTTATATTTCCGAACGAGAAACTACGAACATTGACGTACCTAACTAACCAAAGAACCTGACTGGACAATTATTAATCTGTCCGTGATATCAAAACTCCCGCCCTGACGTTTTAAATGGACCTTGAATTATGAATCGTTAACTCGTCTTGCTGACTATTCTCAAACGCGTTCCTTACCTTATGAAGCTGTGGCAGTTCCCTTGAATAATAATTATTCAACAATTATTGTTGTCACTGTAACTCACACCTGTAACCTGTGCTGAAGGAGCAGATATTGGGTTCCCTTTAAGGAAGTTTTAAATTTTTAATGGGTTAATCCTCGAATACGATCCCTTTGGGGTTGATTGATTGAAATGTCGAGATACATTCCGGATCATAGTAGGATTTTTGAGCAGAATTTCGTAAACTTTGGTCCAGTAGTTTCTTAGAAATACATAATTCGTCGATTTTAAACCTACGAATATGGAAAGCTAAATCAACAACGTTTGAGGGGGGGGGGGGACAAAGGTTTATTATTGAAAATAATGAACCAAACTTGTTCTAATTGGGTTTAAACGTTAAAATAAGGGTAAACGCTTTCATTTTGGAGTCTTTCCCGACAGTGAAAATAACTGAATTTGAATAAAAAACGGAGTAATTTAGAACGTTGTCTGTTTCCACGAAAATCATGAGTTACACGGTTAAATCGATTTCGGCGGTTAAGTCATCAACAGTAACAAACATGAACTGCTTCTTTCCTTTATTTGGTTCATTTTTGTTACTGATGATGACCTAACCGTCGAAATCGATTAAACTGTGTACTCATTATTTTCCTGGAAATATAGACAACGTTCTATTTTAATCCGTTTGTATTGAAATGGGTTTCCACAACTTGGTCCGTACCTGAATTGACAAATTTGAACACTCACAGAAAACTTGCCGTGCCAATATTTGTGTAAAAATCTGACAATTCATATTGAAGACAATTTAGCCCAATGACAGGGTTAAGGTGAATTAAAACATTTTTTGACACTATAAAATTGTCAATAACAAAAACTATAAAAAGGTGTCTCAGTAGAGGCACTACAAAATTGACAGTGCCTTAAAACCTATAAATTCTTAATGAAGACAACTCGAAACCCTAGGTGCTATAAACACTTTCAGAGGATTCAGGAAATCAATCAAAACTGGTTCTGAATAACCAAAATTAATTACTTATTTCTCCATTATCAAACCAAATAAAACAGAAGAAAAAAAAGAGTTACTCCAACACGTAGGCGGTATTGTGAACACTACGGAGATTACGTAGAAAGGCTCGAAATTTTATCTTCTAAGTAAAAGCGATAAGAGAAAAAAAATAATGTCATTGCTTTTTATTCCGAGGCTCGGCCCCGTTCGATGATAGATATTTCTTCTTTCTCCGTAAGGCCGATAGTATCGGTTTATTTTTATAATATATTTTTAGACCCCGGTAAACATTAAACCGCAGCAGACGTTGGTCGGGGTGCCGTCGAAACACCTAATGGCCAGAAGAGAGGGGAAAAATAATAATAACAACTGGCAAAAAAGCGGGTATTTATTGAGGGAAATGGTAGGTTATATTAATTATTCAACATGAGCCTCAATAAAATAATGCTTACAACTTCGTGTTCTATTATCAATGATTTTCGATAACATTCTGCAACTGGGACAATCTCGTCAGTCGAATCTTTTCATTTTTAATCCAACTATCGAATTCGGCGCTCTCAAATGGAAATTTTCAACAGTAAATTCCAAATTAGTCGAACGGTAACCCAACCACCGATTGTGAACTCCGTAGCTGGTTGATGCAGTGAGGAAGTCGTTTAGCTTTCTTTAAACGAGTGTTTGGAGTACTTCCAGCTATAAACACTCTCCATATTGCACCTTTTTGGAAAGATCTCGTGCCCATTATCATGCGACAAGCAAAATTGCCTCGTATTAGACTGCAGCATTTTTCAATATCCCCATCTCCAGCCGGAAGAATTTCAAGGAAGCAATCTTGATAAACGATGCCTTTTGTTACCCCATCAATGAGATTTGTTTTATTATTCAATAACAAAACATAGTAATCGCTCTTGAAAAAAAAAAGCTAACCCCCCTGAAAATTTCATGGTTTACGTTTCAAAGGGTGTAGAATCGAAATCTGCAATAAACAATTTTCCGTCTGTCCGCAGTACGCACGTTTTTTCTCCCAAACGGCTGGAGCAAAAAATCTGCAATTTTCAGGAAAAATCCATATTGGTCCGACAACGCCCCAATTCTTCAGCCAGCTCTCTCACTTAATTTAAAGTGCCCTTTAAGGGTTATCAAAGTTTTGTAAAGTCCCTGAAAATCTAAAAATAAAAAAATCAAGGCGGCTAACTATGGACTTTTTTTTAAGAACTTTCCATGAGGAATCGTATGAGCCCCTCCCCAGGTCTGTAGCTCAAACCATTCCCGATGTATGGCATGATCTTATGCTGTCAACATTTGAGTTTTTTTTTTTTTTTTTTTGGTTTATTATTGTTTTTGTTTTTATTGCAGTACCTAGTGATGTAGTGAATGTGGATACTGGAGTGAACTCCTAAAAGGATTTGTAGCCGATACACGGGTTGAAGCATTCTGATAAGCATGAAACGCTGCAAATTCTTTCACCGGGGTTTATTATTCAATTGCCTTGCGTTCATGATTTGAATATCTACTAAGCTTTGGAGTGTGTGTGTTTCACAGGTGATAGAGCGATTTTTGAATTTCAGGAGATATTCAGAGCAGGTAAATCGGTTCTCAACCAAAATACCTATTTGGATTGATCAGTTCATATTCATGTGCCTCCTGAATCATGTTCGCGTGCATCATATTCGTGTGCCTCCTGAAATTTAGCATTTTCTCCCAAATAGAGAAACCGTACGCATGTTTTTATTGTGGGAGGAGGGGTATTGATTCAATAACAAAACGCTGCAAATTCTTTCACTGGGGTTTATTATTCGATTTCATTCATTTGGCTTGCATTCATAATTTGAATTTCTACTAAGCTTAGGAGTGTGCGTGTTTCACAGGTGATTGAGTGATTATTGAATTTCAGGAGATATGCATAGAGCACGTAAATCGGTTCTCAACCAAAACACCTATTTGGATTGATCAGTTGATGACACTCTCATGTCAATACTGGCTGTTTTGTTATTATAAAATCTCTGAAAATGAAAGTACTTACTTCAAATCCATATTTCAATAGGGGTATTCGAAGAGCTTGCTTCCAAAAGGTACTAAAGACCTTTTTTTTTTCAAAATCAAGTTATTACCTTTCCAGGGGTTTTGGGACAGAGTTCTTCATAAAAATCCAATGTACATTGCAATGCAAATGTAAATCTCTCAATTCCCAAAATTTCATCAAATTGTTAAAAACTAGGAATTAGGGTTGTTGAAAGGAATTCACGTTCGCGCATGCGTAGTGGCTACTAATGATACTAATTGGTACGGGATCATCAAACCTTCTTCTTCCCAGAATACCCTGAAAATTTGAGCCCGATCAGACAGTCAGAACCTGAGAATACGATGGATTGAGGTTTGCGCATGGTCAGGCTGATGAAATGATTTGTTAACGATGAAACTCATAGGTAACACCATACAGCCTACCCCGCACGTTCCCTAGAGATTTCTTCAAAATCGGATGAAAACTTGGAGAAATTAGGCTTCGTAGAAGGATCTGTGGACGTGTTTTTTGTGTGAATGTGACTTAGATTGTAGTTGATAATGGAGCTACGATAGGTACTATGTGCAATTTAATAGTTCAGGAATCTAGTATGTAGGTAGAATCCGCGATAGACAGGGGAGGATATTTCAGTGACCGCCCTGTCTCAGCCTTATTTTTCTTCTCAGTAAGATCTGGACCTAACAAAGAATGGCATTCGATAATGGGAAGACCAGAAGTTCTCTCCTCCTCGTCGCTGTAAAGCTATGGTCAACGCACTGGTTATAACCTTAGCTCCCTTCTAGAATCCTCTGCTACCACGGAATTTCAATACGAATATTCCTCTTTAATATTGAGTTTCCGTTACTGGAGGTCGTTCCCGACTCTCTTGGTCACTACCCTGTTTTATACCTGCTCGCTGTGGAAACCGTTTATTTTCTGGTTCGTGCCAACGTTCCCGAATTAGTGTAATTTACATTTTCGTTCCAACGCTGGTGCTTCGTTTCCCGATGATTTCAATATCCTCAAAATTCATTACGAATGTTCAGGAAATCTCTTGATATATCGTGATTCGGTTAGTACCTACTCGTCCTCCAGAACAATTCTCTTTGGTTATGCTCAAGCGCTATGGATACTATTCTTTTATGTTGTAGAAGAGACCATTCAGTGTAAAAACTTGCGACAATCAAAGGAGAGGTGGATTAGTACCTAGGTGTCGTAAACTCCTGTCCCTAATAAGTTCTGCATCCCATAAAACCTGGCACCTCCACGTGGTGCATCCAGTGTACACTCATAGAGTGTGGCTAACGCCAGAGGGACTGGAGAGCCTGCTTATCTGCGGCCTCTGGGATCTACAGGGCATGGACAACAACTTACGAGTCATAGAAAAAGTTAATATTCATGACAGTTCAACTGATGAGCTCATATGAGCTCAAAACATATTATGTTACATACTTTTTTGTGATAATCTGTTTTTTAGGATGTAGCATGTGTTTGTAAACAACATTTTGTCCAGAAAAATTCAAACTGAAGCCCCCCTATACTCAACCGAATCAGCCATGTCACCTGTAGGTGACTCTAGGATTTCACGGAACATCAACCCCCAACTCTCGCCCCAAGACGTCAAAAGTGTTTTATTCGTAACACTTATGGTTTATTTGAACTGTGAACAAGGTGAAAGTATGTGTCTGGTGTTGGCTGTTCTCTGTTGACCCCGTTGGAGGAGGATTTTAGATGTCACAGATCTACCATGGTAGGCATGGCAGCAAGCAGCACATAAAGGGGAAGCCAATCCGTTTTGGCTACAAACTCTGGTCCATAGCCACCAAGAATGGGTTCCTTGGGTCGATTGAACCTTACCAAGGTGCAAAAGCTGCCCCCTTTCCTCATCAAAATGAAGTTGGATTTGGAGCTGCAGTCGTCCTCACCACTCATTCAAGGATGCCAACAGAGCTCTGACCATACAATTTGTACATTGAAAATTTTTTCACCTGGTTGCTGTTGCTGAATATTCTTCATGGTTGGTATTCATTCCACAAAACTAATGTTTGATTCAACGTACAAGTGATAAAGTTCACAGTGTAAGATTTTGGAGGACTAATACTATATGTACTGTTGAGCTCAGGCCTAGAGTCACCTAGGTGTGACACCCTCATATCTTTTGAAAAAAAATTTTTCTCGCGGTTTTTCGTCTTGTATGCTTTTCATTACCTCTCAGTAACAACATATAAAAAGAAGGAGTGGAAATTACTATACCCAAACTGAATTAATTAGATCTGAAATACAAACTTACATCCCTTATCGGCAGACATTACCTCCTTAAACTGGCATAGCTTGAAGGACCTTATAGTGGAATTATTATGTTTTCCCCAGATCTCAGGAATGATCGATACTATAGTACTATATACCTAAAATGGTTTAATCAGTTATGTAAGGCGAACTTACATCTACTGATTCTTACCTATTGGCTGGCATTACCTCCTTAAAGTATGGAGATATTGTAACCTTAGAGTCGAATCATTCTGTCATCACCAAGTCATTTTGTTCAATACTCGATGTAACAGGAACTCACATATCATCAATTTGTTTCTAAATAGCCGGCTACTTATAACGAAACTACCGTACTTCCAGAAATGTTCATCACAAATCAGATTGCATGTGTGGCTTGCGCAGGAAATTTATTGTTTTTCTCAAATATTCAACAAGATACTGTAATCAGAAACGATTTCTCCTTAAGACTAATGGTTCAAATTGTGGAACAATAAATAAATGATGGTTCAAAACGATTTGGAGTAGTCGTTCTGATCAGTAGAGTGAACCACGGAGCCATCAAGGTTAAAGTTTGACATTTCAGTGGTCTAACTTCAGATTGACAGTTCCGTTCCTATTTCTAGGTACTATCCTTTTTTCCGAGCGAACATGAAATGTAGGAGGTCATAAATATGGCAATTTTGGTGGGGAGACGAAAAATAATCGACAACCTTCAAGAACTTTTGTATGAAACTGTTATAAACAAGAAGAGTAAATCTAAACGAAATGTGATCCTGAAAGAAAACATAAATTCAGATTTCATGATATATAGGCAAGATTATCGATAGATCGATAAATTTGAGAATTAGATTTTGGTGCCACTCGCAATTTGAAACAGTATCTGACTTTAAAGTTCTTATAATAAGAGTTATTGCAGGTAATATGCATACATCGCAATCAAATCAGATATTCTGACATAAAAAGGTTGATTTTGCGGATAACTTCGATCAGTAATTACTCAAGTTGGACCGAAAAGTGAAGTAACATATGGGATCGGATTGGAACGAATTGAAATTCGGGTAGAAAAAAACCATACGCACCCTTCTTGGGAAGGCCGCGTCCGAATCCATTTCTCGGCCTCCTCGTGTTCTTCCAGTTTCTGGAAGTGGTGACCACCTGAGATCCGTTGGCCGCCCCTTCCTTGGACAACCCACGAACGAGTCGTTTACCTTCGAGAAAAACATCTATAATCATATTTAGTAAATTTCAAATAGGGGCACATACGCTCGGGTTAAGTTCAATTAAATAAAAAAGAGGATATTTTTATAATTATGAAGAGGAACTGTTGAATTATTCATATTTGGAGCTATATTTACCTTTCTTTTTTAGCCTCTGATCAACAGTAAGGTTCTCGGCACTTTTGGACAATTCGGATTTCACCGGGGAGTCAACCATGGGCTCGACGGGTGCGGCTGAATCACCATCCATGATATTAGAGGATTATTTTCTGGGATATCAAACGAAAAAAAATGGGTTCGGACTGAAGAATCCGGATAATTCGCGAATTACGAAGGCCCTAGAAAGATGTTGTTAACCTCTCGACGGAACACGAGATTCCCTCAATGTCGGATGATAACTTGAAATCGGGGAACGTTTCACATGCAGTTTTTAGTGAATTGAGAAGGTGGTTAGACTCGAAAACAAATCGCTCTTTTCGCGGAGAACAAAACGGTCGGGTTTTCCGGGTTTTTCAAACTCTAGAGAGAAATTCGGAATGTCTTTACAACGGCGAGAGAAACACAAGCACAGAGCACCTTTTGAGCTTCCGTGGGACTTGAGGTCGATCAGATGCGCAATAACAAAAATATAAACAAGCAGGGCAGGCAAGTTTTGTTGGGGATGTGGAAGTCGGGCAACCTTGGACGAGCGCGCGGTTGCCAAGTGGTGCAGCCGGCAGACGGCCAGACAAGGTGCCGGCTACGAGGGAAATTTCCCTGTCAATACGGGGAAAAATTGCGGGGGAAATGCTGAAAGTAACAACACTGCGGGAGAAAATTAAATGAGAAGACTTTCTTCTTCCCCTTTTCTTAAATTTTTTAGTACATGGAATCGACCAAGATGGATCTTCGTGGAATGATAGTCCAACGTTACTCCATGCAGCAAGAATAGAAAAAAACCTAGCTCCATTCAGTACCGCATCTAAAATCTTGACTAAGTGGCGAACCAATTCCATTACCAAAACATTTGTAAACAAATTTGTCTAATAACAGATGAATAGTCATCATAAGCGCTACAATCCTTTATAGTTCTCCTAGAACCTGATCTGCGAATTCTCATTTTCATAAACAGTCTAACTGCATTACTACGACCCTTAAGAGCCCTGTCTACCTGTGCCCCTGAGCTGAATGAGCCAAAAGAGCTTTTAAAGAGTGCTGATGTTTCGGGTAGCTGACCTGAGGGGTCAAGGACTCCTGAAGGGAGCTGAAATGTAAGTATAGATCCATACCTACGCTGCAAGGAATAAAGTAGAAAGCTATTTATTAATAGCAACTCAAAAGTATGCAAGTACAAAATATATATCTAGGTAATTCGAATCAAGATCAATAGTAACGGTGGGAACGAGATTAGAGCCAAAGTGTATCAAATCCTTATGAGCAAAATCAAACATTAGAATCAAAATGAACAATACGAGCTTGTGCAAGCACCTTCAATTCAAAAACTAAAATAATATTAGACTTGGAATGGCTGGTGAGCTCAATGAGCTAGACTAGAGCCGTGAAGTGGTGGAGAGGTGAAATGAGCTAAGGGGAGTCCAAATGGTCACCCACAATTATGGGGTTTAACAACAAAGTTACACAGGCCTATAAGCAGCAGGGGGTAATAATACATGAGCTGACAGTATGTAACAGGTAATGGAGGTTTCACGAGCTAAGCAAGCACAGTCCAACAGTTCCGCGTGTTTCGGTTAGCGCTGGCTTGCTGGGGGCACGTCTCGATGGAGGAAATCTCAAGAGGGATAACTGACGTTCAGACTTTACAACGAAGCCTCACTACTTGGCTTTCTAGCTAAACACAAGCTTGAGCTCTCACAAGCTATTCAAACACAACTGGGCAAGAATTCTACCCTGAACTACTGTCACTCACAGGGGGACAGTTCACAAAAGATGTTGTCGACTTCACATCAATGATACTTCTAGCTACTGAGGTCTAGTCTAAGGGGCCCAGGTGCCCTGATTTCCCCCACCCTGGTCTTGAATCTTCCAGGGGCTGGAAACTGGATTCTCCCACAAACTTCCGCACCCCTTGGTTTCTCACCAGCCTGTAGGCCGACGGGAGGCCTACACTAAGGAATTAGCTAATGGAAAACCGCAAAAATAGCATGGCTAAATCATGTTCCATGTTTTTTGAATTCCATCAGCAGGCTCGAATCAGTAAGCATCCCAGGGTCCAAGGGGCTTGGCCTCTGGCAAGGCACGGAGTCTTTTTGAATGTCAGACTCAAGTTCACGTTTACACTTTTAATGAACAGAATAGCATTGCATAAAATTTACCCTAAAAACCACCATACATGCCACTGTCCCACTATTCATGTTTTGAGTTCATAAACCAACAAACTAACAGGAGGATTCACAATTGGCAATGGTAAGACTCCAGTGTAGCTTTAAATATGAATTAACAACCATTCGAAGAAAACTGTGACCAAGTGGTTCGAATGGTATCCATTCTCTTCTATGCACCATGCCAGTTGCCATCGCTTAATCCATGAATACTATCACAGTTTTTATCGCAGTACCATAGTTATATTCTGGTTTTTCTGTCTGTCAACAAAACATTCTGGCATGAATACCTGTGTACTGTAAAGTTTCTAGTATGAATACGTGATACTTTAAAAAAATTGCAAATCAATATGTACAAGGTAGAATAGTAGGTAAGTTTATGGTACTTGAATTTTCTTTACGATAGTTGCTTAACTGTAGAATCTTTCCTAAGCATTTTTAAATACAAGACAAGCCGACATTACGATAGTTTCATACAATTAAAGAATAGTACTCAACGATAAGTAACTTTCATTTGTATTATTTAAAAATTTGGTGCTATGGTGTCACCGTGAAGAGGTGGGGCATTCTGAGGAGATTCTAGAACTTCTTTACTACGATGTATAGCCTGTTCGGTAATCCCGGAGGTACCTTGCAATGATAGAGATGTCCAATGTTATAGAAGATATTTAGTAGTTAAGGATTTTGTATTCTATACATATTAAAAACAGTAAACTAGAATCCAGTTTCTGCTTCTGCCCTAAGGTTTGTTGAGGTCCTGTCAATACTGGCATTGGGCGCCCTGCATCACAAATATTCACTCTTTGCTCCACCGTCAATTTTATAGCACTTACTGTATTCAACTCGTATTGACAGCTAAAACAGTTCAGTCACTAGAGTTGGGGATAATCAATTGGTAATATGATAAGAGTGTGTTTTGGTTAGCACACTTTAGCAGGTGAGCGGACAACTACGTTTGCTCCTGTGTAAGCTCTCTGAAATTTGGCGAGCTTTATTTCGGGCCCTCTCATTGGTTCTTTCTGAGGACCCAGATCCAATCAACGCTGTTCCCCTTCATTTTGGAGCACAGACAGGGTATAGCTCTCGGACAGCGAACCCCTAACCCCCCTCATCAAACTCACGACTCCACCATCCTCAGACTCTGTTGGGCATGTGGATTTGAAACTCTTTGGCTCTCCAATGAGGATTCATGGGGAAAATTTAGAAAATAGTATGGTAATATTATACTTATAATATTATCATTGTCAGGTAGGTACCTTTTTCATTTTGGCCAGGGGGTGCAGATGTCCCCGTGCTCTTGTCAGCAGCTGCCCCTGCTAGGATCATTTGCTTTTGATTAGCTAATTCAAGTTGAATTCCAAAGTTTTGACGTATTTTCCTTCATCACTCAGCTTGATCTGATTAACATGCTCAGCAAGGGTATGAGAGGCATGTGGGATCATTATTTCCCTCAAAGGAAACTCAACTGGGTAGAACCAGAGTCTTTGCAAAGCTTTGTCAAAGTTCTTTTGCAAAGTCAGCTACCTCCAAAACCTCTCTATGTCATACAAAATCATCTTTTAGCCAAAACACAATGTCTTGTTGTTTCTGCAGGAGCATTTCAAGTTACCCCCTGATATGTCTCGTATCATTGTGGAGGTACCCAGACAACCATCGCCACCCTTGTTGTTACATCTATTTTTAGCAAAACCACATGTGTATGGGCAATGAAGCCGTCAGGTTAGGTTCTATTGAGCTGTGGCGATTAGCTTAATTAGCTTTCCAAGTGTTCTTAAGATCTTGATACCCTTTTTTAGTTCAACTGAAATTTACATTTGTGCACACTTGGATTTTTCTCCATCCCTACATTACCTTTCAGTATGTATGTGAAGTATGTATTTAACCTCTCACTGTTGCAACATTCTTGAACCACTTGTAAGTTAAGACATATGCAGAAGTTTGATACCCTTGCCACTGTCTGTTATCTACGTTTGAATTTTGTTCACAGATCAACACAATCATCTCTTCCAATTTACAATGAGAAACAGCTGGCTGGATCGCTTAACAAGTGAATGATCCTCTCCATTTCCCGTCTCGCAAGAATTATCGAATTGTTCCAGTGTAGGCCAAGAATCCAACTTCACCATCATATACAATTTAGCCATCGAATTACGTTCATGGATAGTGTAACTGACATAGTGGTCAAACCACTTGAGCGTGGATCGCAATTCGTCATTCCAGTTCGAGTAGATTACACCCAAGACAAAAAAAGGAAGACGTGGGAAGCAGTGCGCGCTGGGAGAAGCGTATCCTGCATCATTTTCAATACTACCAGAAAAAAATTGGTTTGTGTAAGGCAATTCCGCCCTGGAGTTTACATCAATGGCATAGAAAGCGATGCTTGGATTAAGGATGACGAAGCTAAAGTGAATCCCGAATGCCATCCTCCTAGCCAGGGAGTCACGCTCGAGTTTTGTGGAGGTCTCGTGGACAAACCTTTTAAAACTCTGGAACAAATCTGCGCGGAAGAGATCTTAGAAGAAACTGGCTATTCCGTTCCTTCTTCGGCCGTCAGCAAAATTGGTACATGCTACTCCGCTGTTGGCATAGCGGGTGAACCCCAGACGTTATATTACGTGGAAGTTACCGACGAAATGAGGGAAGGGCCGGGAGGAGGGATAGACGATGAAATGATAGAAATTGTGGAAATCGGTATCGACGAAATTAAGAAAATAATAACTGAAGATAAAACCATAGCACCCCCAGAATTTTTCTGGGGCATCACTTGGTTTCTATTGAATAAAGTGAAGTGAAGAATGAGTTTTAGGAACTTGCATTATCAAGATGTGTGTCACTGTAGTTGCACCGCTTGCATACTGAGATAGGTGCCTTATCATGAACACTTAGTGAAACTGTTTTTCTTCGCAGAAATTTGTGTTAGCCTATCATTTAAGTTCCTAAAATAACTTTGTTTTTCCCAGTGAAAAGAAGTATATGAGACTTTTGTTTAAATAGTGGAATCTGCTAATCAGATGGATGCATTTCTAGAAGAAAGATATTTTTATTAAACCATCGAAATTGAATTCTCTAAATTTTCTAAACCTCATCATGAGATTAAGGAAAATGAGGATGTTGGAATAAATAACATACTCGGCGACTTGGCTGGGGGCAAGCCCCCTGGATGCTTACTGCTTCCAGCCTGCTGCTGAAATTCAAAAAACATGGAACATGCTTTAGCCACGCTATTCTCGGGGTTTTCCTTTCGCTATATTTTCATCATTCTGCTGGTTTCAATTTGATATTTTCGTGTCTACTATTTCAGCTTTACCTGACTAAAATAAATCTACCGCAATAATGCTGTTTCGTATAAAGTTTAAGTATAACTTCCATAATGAGAAGTACATTACTCTTATTATGACGCGAGATATTATATATCTCGCGTCACCCTCTTGCATTCCCCTTCCGCATTACGCTTTTTGGCCAGTTAGTCCAAGGCTGAAGCAAGTTCCATGCTAAAACGTCTAGGAGTTTTTTTTTTTTTTTTGTCCGAAATGATCTCTAGAATTGACCCTCAAATCTTGATGAACCCTTGTCAGGACACCCTGTAAAATCATAAATAACGTGTAACGCAACAAGAGTTAAAAAGAATGAGCTTTGAAATGCAGTTAAGGCTGGAAAATATGTATTAATTGTCTGTAGTGAAGAGGCGATTTTATTTTGGCAATTGCACCAACTTTCATGCTTTCTACAAGTGATAACATAAATTAAAGTAAGCAATAATAGCTGTATAACTCGCTTATCCCTGCAGCTTTGACGTTCAACAATCGTGAACACTAAAGAATTAGCATTAATGTGACTAACAAGAAAACGAAATCTATTTCTTACACAAATTACGTACTAAATCATGAATGAGATCAATATTAGTGAGCGAATATGTAGGTATTTACTTGAGTTTCGATTGGTTAAATCACCTTCAATTGGCCAAGTTTCAGAAATTCTTCATTTCTATTCTCAAGCCAGTATGTAGAAAACGTTTTGGACACTTGAGCAGGGTTTCCATCCAGATATACGGATAGGGGAAGCTAGTGAAAAGCAGTGGAGGTTATGGAGAGGAATCTCGGATTTTGGCTGTTCAGGGTCCCGACGTTGTTCCGTATGGGCGGTAATGAATTGCTTGATGTAGTGTGGAAAATATCTGATGCATACAGTTCGCTCCAAAAGTGCTTCTCCAGGAAAAAAATTCCCCCTCCCCAACTGATGTCCAACCAATCAGCTGCTCGTACGCACTTTCCGAATGGATGTGAACCGTGCTTTAGAGGGATTTCAATGCCATTTGTACACACATGTACCTACATATTGCTTCGATAGTCATTAAACTAATCCATTCGAATGCAACTAAATCATTTGTGCACCATTATCTTCATATTTTGACATCAAGTGCAGGAAATGTTTTTCAAACTGTCTTATAATTAGGTACTCATACAAAAAAGTTTCTTAATTTTGTAATTTCCACTTTGCTAAGGAGTGTTTCTCCCTATTATTAAGGTTTTTGATTTAATTATTTGATATCAGACATCACATAAAACTTAATATGTACTGCAGTTATGGGTTTTCTGGTAAAACCATGAAAATATGCGTTTAACGTTGATTTTAGTTCTTGCAAAATCTAATGACATGGGTGAAAGTTGCCCATTATATTATCACCGTCAAAAAACATAACTAAAGTGGCATCATTGTATTAAATAAAAAGTGTTGGGTCTCTCATTTAGACTACAAACAGTTTTTAAAAGAAACTGAATGAAATTGCTTCATTTTGGATTTAGACTCCAGAAAACTTTTTTTCTCCGGGCCAAATACATAATTTTCCCCTTAAATCATTCGCAGTGTTAGGATATTATTAATAGGGGAAACTTTTTGATTTCACATCTCTCCCATAATAAATAAAACGGAATGTTAACAGACAAGCTAACAAACTTCAATACTCTCATGTCAATACTGGCTGTTTTGTTACTATAAAATCTCTGAAAATGAAAGTAATTACTTCAAATCCATATTTTAATAAGGGGTATTTGAAGAGCTTGCTTCCAAAAGGTACTACAGACCATTTTTTTTCAAAATCGAGTCATCACTTTCGCGGGGATTTTGGAACAAAGTTCTTCACAAAAATACAATCACTTAGCAGCTAAAAGTACTATATTTTTTTGAAAAACTAGGTTGGAAATTCAGTTTCATTTAAAAATATACTATATCCATAATAAAGAGCACTTCCATCTGTTCGGGTCCAAAAAGTATAATATCCTTTAAAGAGGCTACAATATTTTGAGCATTAAGTACTATATCCATTATCTTACAGGATTGATCAACTTTCAAGCCATTTTTGAAGGGTTTTCAATGATTTAAAACGTATTTTTTCAGATTGTTCATATCAGTTTTGATAGAAAGAATGTTGACAACCATGGTGACACCTCCGAGTTGGTTTCCATAACATTGTCACCATCAAAAACTGTCATTCACTGCTTCGATAAAGCTTGGAATTTGGTGCCTCTTTTTTCGTTAATTTCGACTGAATATAAAGTGTGCAAGTTTAAAGGAATTTGTGTGAATTGAAAGAAAAATTGTTTTTCTGTGGAAAAAGTGAGGGAAGGAGGAGGAGGAGGGCGGTAGCTACACACAGCACGAGAACTTGTGATGGATATGTTTAGTTGGCCCCTTCCCGATTTTAGAATCTGCCGCCTTGGGAGATGAGTTGGACGCCTGCAAGCGTCTACATCATCCTCTGAGCGTGGCGGAGCATTACTTAATGCATCCACCTGCTTGAAAGGGGCAACTACACCATTCCATCACCCTCACATGGTAGCAGAGCGTGGTTACGTCCACTGGCTCTTTTATCGTTAACTGTCCAAAATCCTGTCAAACATCCAAAATCCTACTACATCCAAAATCTTGACATTTCAAAGCTCCACCTAAATTAATTGACGTCTCAAAATAATTGGCAACATTTTTAATATTAAATGTAGAATACATTTAAAAAAAGTTTTTTGACAAGGGGCAAGTTTTCAGCTTGTAATGGTTTTTGGTGAATTTTTCGCTTATGACCAAAACGGATAATGTACCTGTTGGAAACAAGCTCCTCATTTAAGAAGCGAATAAGTAAAAAAAAAGTTGGTTTAAAAATGTGACGCAAGTATTATGAATGATACATTTTTAATGTGAGTAGCCACAATGCGAAACTAAATTGGATGTCCTTTCTTCTAAATCTGATATTGGCCTAATTGATATTTGCTATCTCATGTTCTTTAAGATTTTTTGAGAACAGAACAACGGAGTCAACATAAAGAAATTATGTTGCCTGTTCGAACGATTTTGCAAAATGCAAGGGGTGCAGTTCTAGGATGGCCTATCCTTAAGAAATCGTAGTTCACAAACATGCACAACTGTTTGGATAATTCCCAGTTCACAATGCATTAGAATGAAACGAAAGGAAGGCACTGGTATTGCTTGCGATCAGTCACGTTCGCGTTAATAGCCGACGCTCTTCAAAAATTGCGCGCGTCACTGGAATTCTGGAATGTCGTCGAATGAATAGGAAGGGTGACCTCGAAGTGCGAAGTAGGCGATTCGCACGTGGTAAGCGCCAGGTAGGAACATGAGGATGCCCAAAATTGTCAAAGATATTGGTCGGTCATCGTACTAAAAAACAAAATATTATTGATATTGTTACGGTTTTCGTCATGTATCAAATAATGTTACCAGTCACATAATAAAATCAACCAAAAGCCAGAAAAATGGTCCTACTAGTCCAGGCACTAAGAAAACGGTAATTTCGTTTACGAGCCTAAAAAACTCGTAACAGATGTATAAAAGCATACAGCTAGAGGGGTCTTTATAATCAACTGCCTTAAGAGTAGGGGACGAACGATGAATATCGATTAACAAGTCAGACTAATCGATTTATGATTAATTATGACGGATAATCAATGAATAAATATAAACAATGTGAACTTATTCTCTGCCAAATAAGAAACATTTCGTGAACTGATAGATCTAATTAAGCCTACATTTAGAATAAAAACAAATAATGATTTATGCTCTTAAGACTTCCCCCAGAACACATTGC
This sequence comes from Creontiades dilutus, assembly GCA_031894815.1. Lineage (NCBI taxonomy): Eukaryota > Metazoa > Arthropoda > Insecta > Hemiptera > Miridae > Creontiades > Creontiades dilutus. The sequence continues at coordinate 1,305,241 of JAVIWC010000631.1, forward strand.
CGTGATGGTTAGCTATTGGTTAATGCCGTCCTTTACTGATTCCATTTTTATTGTGAAAGGCAAATACTTATACTCGTAGTTCCATAACATAATAGGGCTCTAACAACATAATAACATCCACAAATAACCGAAGATGAGAAATATAAGTTGGTCCGCTATTGTTGAGTTTTCAAACCCATAAAGAACAATCTATGTTTTCAAAGCATACATTTAAAATAATTAAAATTGGAGTGTGCGTGTTTCACAGGTGATAGAGCGATTATTGAATTTCAGGAGATATGCATAGAGCACGTAAATCTGTTCTTAACCAAAATACCTATTTGGATTGATCAGTTGATCATATTTGTGTGCCTCCTGAAATTCAATAATCTTGTGAAACACGCACACTCCAAAGCTTAGTAGAAATTCAAATCATGAACGCAAGCCAATTGAATAATAAACCCCAGTGAAAGAATTTGCAGCGTTTTCTTTATGGGTTTCAGAATGCTTCAACCCGTGTATCGGCTACAAAGCCTTTTAGGAGTTCACTCCAGTATCCACATTACTACATCACTAGGTTACTAAGTCAAAACAAAAACAATAATAAACCAAAATAACGCAAATGTTGGCACCATAAATCGGGCCATACTTCGGGAATGGTTTAAGCTACAGACCTGGGGAGGTGCTCACTCGGTTCCTCATGGAATTTTCTTCAAAAAGAGTCCAAATTTAGGCCGCTTCGACTTTTTTTGAGGTTTTAGGGATTTTACAAAACTTTGACAACCCTTAAAGAGCACTTTAAATTAAGTGAGAGAGCTGGCTGAAGAATTGGGGCGTCGTCGGACCAACATGGATTTTTCCTGAAAATTTCAGCTTTTTTGCTTCAGCCGTTTGGGAGAAATCGTGCGTACGGCGGACGGACGGAAATTTTTTTTCCAGATTTGGATATTACACCTTTTCAGGGGGGTTAGAAATTTTTTTTTTCAAGAGCGATTACAATGGTTTATTATTGAATAATAAACCAAAAACGGAAATTGAGTAATTGAATCCAATTAATTAATTGGATGACACGGGTTAATAAATATTAATCTTTTGAGAAAATCATTGGTTGACTAATTAATCAATTCACATCCTTACTTGTCAGTAGAGAAGTACTATAAAATTGAAAGATGATTAGATATAAATCAGGGCACTGTATTTTATACCTTGACGTCTTCCAGGAACCCAAGAGAAATCAGTAGAGCCATTATTAGCAATCCAGAGCCAACTAGAAAAAGTATCACTGCGAATAGTATAGCCTTCCAGGGAATGCGAGGAGGCTTCTGTTCAAACTGCAACAAAAATCGTATTGAATGGTCAGTTTAGCTTGTTCACTTCTTGTAAAATATAGAATTGCTTTATAAAATAAGTCAAAGGTTGAATACATAAGAGAACGGTATGTGTGTACATGATGTAATGCGAAATTGTGCTGTACTTCAGGTTTGCTCATACGATACTAAAAACCCAACGGCAAAGCTATGTATTGGACTAATTGGCAATACGGTCATCTCATTAAAGTCGATCCATTATTCTTCTATTCCAAGAGAATTGGTGGGTAGAATGAAAATTTTGGGATCAAACATAATAGGTGAGCATCTGGGCCATTAAAATGACATTGAATAAACATACTATACTCTTGCCCACGTAGGAGTGACCCTGCGGTTTTCTGAAGACCTCTGGGTCTGGCAACGCCGCCCAAATCTGAGCCTGATGGCTCACATCAGACCCTAATTACGGTGCGGTACTTACGCGTCCTATGCGATCCAAATGTGATCTAATAGTTAATTCGACCATGCCATCACCAGAATCGCGATGTACATGAAAAAAGGGACACAACGAGTATAAATTTGAACTGGAAAGACATACCTAGATGTCATGTAGGTAAAAATACCCAATGGCGGTTTTCGTCAAACTCATGTGTCATTTACCTACTGTTGATTATTTGATGTCATCATTGTGAGTAAAAATTCTGACACCTGTGCGATTGACCCAGAGGTGAAGGAAATCCATTTTCATGGGGTTAAATGGTGCAAAATGACATTATTTCCGTACTTTTTCGAGCCCCATCACACCTGACAGGGTTGGACCAAAGAAACATAAGTTTAAGTGTAATAAAGTTCGACACAAGAATAATAAACCCATGTGTAATCAAATTTGCAGCGTTTTTTGCAATTTATTACACTTTTGCAATATGGCCACACACTTGTTTGATAAGGTGTTCCTGAACCGATTAATATGAAATTTAGACTTGTTTTCCTCAGGACGACGAGAACATTTTTGAATCTCACAAAAAATTACATTTTTCAACAAAAACAACTAAAACGTCTTGCGTTAAGAGGGGGAGATTGAAAGGGGCTGCTAATGAGTGGATAGTTGGCTGAGTTAGAGGGTCCTCTGCAGTGTTGCCACCTGATGGAGGGGAAGGAGTTTTTGACCCTGCGGTCCGGGGTCGCTCCTATATGGGCAATAGTATAACCCATTTTCAGATGTTCTCGCTAAATCAGAAAACACATCATGTACCGTGTGCCAAAAGTGTGCCCGCTTGCTTGTGAGTCATTGCTACCACCAAAACAAGAACTTCCTTAAAAATCTCCGTTTTGTTCCCTCACGAACACATTCTTTTTAGGGCATAACAAAGACCCTAGACTAAAGGGACCTGAAGAAAGTGCAGCGTTAGGGCATTGAAAACTTGAAGCAGGGGTTGAAAAACCATTGACAGCTGCTCTTCAGATGTAACTAAAGACGAGAGAATTTTCACGTAATTTTAAATCTCAGGTAGAAAACTCGAAATTGGGAACCTCTACACCAGGGGTGCTCAAACTTAAACTGCTGGCGATCTACCTCAATATTTTTAGACTACTTACGATCGACTCTGAGAGGCTGCAATTATGTGTGATGCTGATATCGTACATGCACGATACACCCTACCTACATAGGTAGGGTGTACCGTAGCATATACAGATATTAGCTTTCCGCACAATTTACATTATTGTAGTCAAGGTTTGGGTTAGGTATACTTAAGTTCTTCTCTACAATATCAATGAAAAAGCTCCTAGTTATTCAAAATTGCGAGTTTATTCGTTGTTACAAAACAAAAGAGTCACATATGGTGTTAAACTTAACTAAGGAGTGACTTTGGATGTTGAAGCGTGGCACTGCACGTCCTCAGCATACTTTTTATAAGATGGTGCGTAACCACTGAGTGCTAATCGCAAGCATGATGACATATGATCGTCAGTTAGTCGATTGCGATATTTTGACTTGATTATCTTCATTTCAGAAAATGCAGACTCGCACCAGTAAGTTGACACAAACATTGCCGTCAGTTGAAGGGCGATTTGTCTTAGATTCGGATATTTATCTTCAGATATAAAACACCAGAAATTTGTATCAGATGCTGTAGCTTTGAGATGTATATCTGATATAATCTGCACCAACTCATTTTCAACAGAACATGAGTTCATATTAAACTGACTTGCTACTTCAGTAGCTAATTCCTCAATGTTTTCACATGAAAAAGGATAACTCATAAATGATGCTATATCCACCAATTTACTGCAATCATAAAAATGCATTTCGAATTATTCCAAAATATTTTATAATTCAGCATCATACGTATCATAATTCAACTGAGGAATATTTGCTTTCAAAGGCGGAAAATGTTTCAGATCCTTTCTTTTCAGTTGATCTATCATAAGTTGCAATTTACTTTTGAATGCGTTTACGTAATAAATTTTTGTAGTTTAGTTACCCACTTATTAAAAAATTGTTTCTTCTCGAGATCTACTCAAAAAGCACTCGCGATCGACCGTTTGAACACCCCTACTCTACATAGTTGCAGTCTTGGCAACATTTTTAGGGTTTCTCAACCCTAAAAAACATGGAAATTATATTAGCTTCCGAGGGTTTTCTATCGGTCAATGCAGTGCTGAATAAATGTATGCAGATAAGGGGAAAAGTTGGAAGTTAGACGATTTTGAACGGTACAGCGTACCATTTACACGAATTTGCCCGTAGTTTGAGAATAGCACGAGTTTAGGGGGTTTCTGAAATAAGCGGTTCAATTATGATTGTACTCACGTTTTCCAATTTTCCGTACTTGACACGTTGACACTTACAAAAATACATTCCCTTATTGAAACGATGACTGCGCGAACTGGGACAGACCAAATGGATTAGTTTCGTTCAGCGCGAGTTTCCATTTACACGGACATTAATCTGTTTACGAAAGGTAACAAATATTTGAACCGAACACTTGAACAAACTTAGCAACCGGTGAATTTGTGGTATTGAAACATACTCCTAGTTGCAACGTACGTAGCAGGCAGAAATTCACCAAAGTCTGAATTTATTTCAATTGCTCAACAAATAATTTAAATCAGCGATTTGTGAAACTGTTCTCTCTATTTGTAGTTATGAGCTTATCGCGTGAAGGAATGCAGTGGACGGTACAACGTTTTTCTCACGTCTTATTGATAGTAGGTAGCAGATGAGCGAGTGATTCACGCTCACGCCAAAGAAAAATTTGTGATTATTATACAAATCGTAAATGGTTTGTAGTTACTGCTATGGTATTGGATTATTATTTTTAATAATAAGCCTTTGTAATAGTTTCCCAACACTTTATGTGTAGTGTGTCCAGGGAGCGGTAAAATAGGAAATACCAGAATTGGCCTGCTACAGTTTCTAGTATCTGTAGCATGAGCATTTTAACTTTGAATATTGAAATATGCTAACTTTGAATCACTCTTTCAACTGTTGGAAATCGATAACGTTTTAATTCGATTTTCGGGTTGTGTGCATTTAGAGCAAGGCAGGTACTGACCTGTTTTTCATCAAAACTGTCGTCCCTTCTCTGACTTAATTTGCGATACCGGACGCTGCCATAGTCTCTAGGAGGGGCCATATCTGAAATAAACAGAAAACAACGTGATTAATCCGTTTCATTGTTATACATTAATGGTACAGCTCCTACTGATTAAATATTTGGATGGTCGAAGTGATCTGCTTCAATGGTCAAACTTTTGTTAAGGGGAACATACCTTAAAATGGTAACTTCATACCAACATTCCACAACTTCATTCTACTGTTCCGTGGTTGTGTGATCAGTTATGTTCGCCAATATGTGAGGATATTAAAGCAGAGCATTACGAGGGTCTCACGGCAACTCCCCACATAGTAATTTCGGCTATTTTCAGGAGAGCCGAAAAACCATCTTCCTACGAAACTTCTTTTCTACTTTCCTACGAAACTTGCACCCGTGCGTCTGTGCTTTTTACAACCAGACTGCCTATTTTAATCGACAATGAGGATATTTTATTTAAAAAAGTCATTTTTCCCGAAAAACATGACGACGTTTGGTGTTGATCATCAGAGCTGTGACGATAAGGGGTGTTTACCTTGACGACAAAGCACGCTACCTCCAGCAATTTCTAATAGAACTACTTAGTTAGACCGATCCGTCGTGAGAAGGCGCGTCTATTGATATGCAGAAATAATTTTGCCCAAAAATGGCCAAGTGGGGAGTTGCCGTGAGAATTTAGGAAAAGATCCTAAACCACTAGGCTACTAAATGAAACCATTTTTTCTGTGAATAAAAAAGTGGAAAATTTGTAATTGTTGATTATTTTCAACAAAAACGCTGCAAATTCTTTCACTGGGGTTTATTATTCAATTGGCTTGCGTTCATGATTTGAATTTCTACTAAGCTTTGGAGTGTGCGTGTTTCACAGGTGATAGAGCGATTATTGAATTTCAGGAGGCACACAAATATGATCAACTGATCAATCCAAATAGGTATTTTGGTTGAGAACAGATTTACGTGCTCTATGCATATCTCCTGAAATTCAATAATCGCTCTATCACCTGTGAAACATGCACACTCCAAGCTTAGTATAAATTCAAATCATGAACGCAATTGAATAATAAACCCCATTTGAAAGAATTTGCAGCGTTTCAAGCATATCAGAATGCTTCAACACGTGTATCGGCTACAAAGCCTTTTAGGAGTTCACTCCAGTATCCACATTACCACATTACTACATCACTAGGTTACTGATATCAACACAAAAACAATAATAAACCAAAATAACGCAAATGTTGGCACCATAAATCGGGCCATAGATAGGGAATGGTTTGACCTACGAACCTGAGGAGGGGCTCATTCGATTCCTAAAAATAGATGCGTTACCTATATAGTTTGCTGGTCTGGATGCTCGATACGCTCGCATCTCAAAAACAAAAAATATCCTAAATCAATCCTTTTAGCAAAGTATAGATCGGTTGGAAAAATAGATGCATTACATATTCTGTGATTCAGCCCTAATTTTCCGAAGTTGGGGATCTTTTGTCCGGGGATTTTTGTCCGATTACCAAAGTGCTGTATCTTCCCTTATTCTCTCCAAAACAACCAACTACAGTCTGTAGTTTACACACAGTGAGTTAAACTATTCTAAGGTCTTATCACAGGATGAATTAGTAAAGATGATCAGCGCATTACTTACCACGGAAGTATCTTTCCTTGGTCCTTAACAGAAGATTCTTAAACCCACGTTTTCTTTCACTGTATTGACAAAACCCGATAAAACAAGTGTAAACATGAGGAAAAATGTCACATTTGTTATGATCAGCAGTGACAGCTGATGGTGGTTGTTGTTTTACTTCATCTTACTAATTACGTCTACTCTTATGGAGCAAACATGAATGACTAATGAAATGTTATAGCAGCAGCTAACTTAATACAAACTCCGCATTATCATAAAAATCATTCTAATGAAACAAAGTCTTTTTTCTGTTCATGTAGGATGGTTACTCACTAATATGAGCTTATTAAACTTGCCTCATAGGTTCAACTCTCATTTTAGATCGAAGAAGGCTTCCATGCCTATTCTTATCAACAATCCTATTTTTTCTAACACTTTACGACTCCATTTTTATTCGTTTCACGTTCCATGAATTCGCATGGAACCATAAACTCTTTCCAGACCGATGCCGCGGCTTTTACAGCTGATTTGTGTTTCCTTTTCGCTTTTCTACGCATCTACTGGTAAATATAGATATAATCTAGGGGTATTTACTTTATTACCTCTCGTTTTATACAGTTATTGTCAGTTTTTATCATGTGTGCATAATACAGGAGACGTTGCATCACTATTTGAGCTCTTCTGAATGATATTTCGTCTCACTTTCTCAGCGTACCGCCAGCCATGACTACACGCATTATGGTAAAACTTCATTCTGTAAAAGTTATTGATATTGATTGCTCTTAGTTTGTTATCATTTTTTGATAAAATTGAAATAATTGATATGGCACGTAGGATCACGAAGATGTTACTGGAATATTGCACCTTGTAAAATATCCCAAAGATTTTGAAGTTAAGCAGGTACTTCCTCACATCATTATCTTTGTGGTTCATAGATTGTTTTCATTAGTACAAACTCTAAAATTAGCAACAATTCACCCACTTACTATTAAGTAGTGCACTATAGAAGAAAAATATGGCATGATTTGCACTGTACATTTTGCCTGTTCTGGCTAAAAATAAACTTTTAGAATTATCTGACCGCTGACCGGTAGGAATGTGTCCTGTGATGGGTGTCCACACCGTAGGTTGATTATATTGATAGCCTTCTAAAAACAACTCGTTACGCAGAGGTAGCGACTTTAGGTGAATAACCTATAAAATATGCAACAGAGAAAATTGAAACTGCGAAGTCCTTCCATCAAGGACTAGCCTCTTATATGTCAACATAGCATCCTTGAAAGTGAAACCAAAATTTGAGCTAAGTAGAGCAGGATCATACATTTTAGTTATTGGAAATGATACTTCAGACAGAGAAAATTGGAACTGTGGAGTCCTACAGTCCAGGACTAGCCTTTTGTTTGGGCTCTTACGTCCTTTAAGCCCTATAAGTCTCCAGGAGTAAGTCAGGACTTTCTGATGCCCTTAATAATTAAGACTTATATATCTAGCTACACGCTAGCTTATATCCCTACGATGCGGAGGAAGGTGAGGGTGGTGTTCATACCTAAGGCGGGAAAAAGCTCCTAACCCCAGCCAAAGTTGCAGAGACCCATCAGCCTCACTTCTTTCCTCCTAAAGGCCATGGAGAAAATCATTGGCCAAATGATCAAGGATGATCATCTATCCCACTGCCCTCTTGCAAAGGTGCAACACGCCTATCAAAAGGGTAAATCAACTGAGACAGCTCTCTCTGAAAATTGATACTTAAAGGCTAAGAAGCCCTGGGTCCTGCTTTCTGGACATACTTCAAGATAGCACAACACCAACTATACCTCTTTTGAGCTAGCCAAGAACAAGGATCACAGACCCCACTATTAGATTGGATCAAGGCTATGCTGGCAGAGAAAAATTAGAACTGGGTCATTACAGCAAGTCAAGGCCATGAAAGCATCACTGTTCTCACTAACAAAAGGGGATGCCACAAGGAGGAGTAAACAGGATTTACTCTGGTTACTAGTGTCCTGATGAGTACTGGAGATTTTCGTCCAACTTGATGCATGAAGGCTACATTTGAAGTAAAAGCCTATGCAGATGATCTTGACATCATTGTAAGAGGAATGTTTGACCATACCGTGTCAGACAGAATGCAGAACGCCCTCAACATCGTCCAAAAATGGTGCTCTGCAGAAGGGCTTCATCTGAACCCCGAGAAAACCATTGTGGTTCCCTTTACCAATGAAAGGAAACTCACACTTCGGGGACAGAGGATTCCTCTCTCAAACGAAGTAAAGTATCTAGGGGTGGTGCCAAACAACCATGGAACAAGCACTTGAAATATATAGTTTCAAAAGGAACTAGAACTCTATGGTCATGCCATAGAATGCTAAGTAAAACCTTGGGGCTGACTCCTAAGATGACACTATGGGCTTATGAAGCAATTGTCAGACCCAAGGTCACATACGCCTCTTTAGTATGGTGGCCAAAAACCTGCCAAACCACTGCTCGTCTGGAACTTGATAAACTTCAGAGGCAGGCCTGTATTGGAATTACAGGGGCCATGAACACCACTCCCACAGCAGCATTAGAGGTTCTCTTAGACCTCACCCCTCTGCACATTTATGTGCAGAGAACAGCCTTCCTGGGGGCCATTAGAATGCAGCAAATGGGAAAAATAAGGCCCTCCCTACAAAAAGATAGTCACTCGGAGACAAAATAGATACAGATCCATTGACTATGTCCATCTATGACGTAATGTTAGAAAAGATGAACTTTGATCTACCTTTTAAAGTAATCATAAATGATCGTGAGTTTTGGAAAAGAGGCATGCCTCAATTTAAACCAGGCTCACTTGTGTGGTACACAGATGGGTCCGTGATGAATGGGGCGGCAGGTCTGGAGATCAAAGGAACGAATTTCAAACTGGCCAAGCCTCTAGGTTTCACTGCAACCATATATCAAGCGGAAACCCATGCTATAGAAATGTGTGCAGAAGAGATTGCCAGGAAACGACTCAAAGGTGCAACAATATATATACTATCTGACAGCCAAGCAGCACTAAAGGCTATTTCTGCCTTCTCGGTAACTTCAAAGCTGACTTAGAGTTGCCTAAACTCCCTCAAGGCTGCAGCCCAGGGCAACAAACTGACGCTGCTATGGGTGCGGGGTCATGAGGGAATAGAGGGCAACGAGGAAGCTGATCGCCTTGCTAAAAAGGGATCAGAGTCCAACCCAATTGGACCTGAACCCCAACTAGGGGTTATCAAGAGTTATATAACTCAACAGGTTCAGAAATGGGAGGACAAAACACGCACAGAATATTGGCACAACACTCCTAAGCAGAGGCAAGCTAAGCGGTTCCTCTCTATTTCAAGGAAACGCGCAAAAGCCCTTCTATCATTGAGGCGCAAAGACCTTTGCAAACTAGTGGGTCTTCTTACTGGCCACTGCCCCCTAAGGTACCACCTAAACAAAATGGGTAAGGCCAGGACAGTAGATTGCTGTGCTGTGAAGAGGCGGAAAAGCAGAACACATCCTCTGTAATTGTCCTGCTGTTGCATCAACTAGATTCCGGCATTTCGGGAAGGGTGCCCTAACACCCTCTGATATTGCCTTGGAAACGCCTGAAAACCTCCTACACTTTGTGAATGAAGAGGTTATTAATAAGGTTTTGAATTAAAAATGGGGACAGCGTCACAATAGATCCTAGCGGTCTCAGTGACCAGGGGCTCCTCCCATCCCTTATCGAAAAAAAAGAAATGTCAAAATTTTGTCTTATGCCCTCCAGTTGAGGGCAGTCAAAAAGATGGTCACCTGTCATGTTTGTTGTTGAGTGGCACAGGGACCAGGACGGGTCATCCTTCAGCCAAATGCGGTGGAGGTGGGCGTTCAGATAATCATGGCCAGTGATGAATCTGAACTCAGCGAGTGACTGATGACGAGGATTCATGGGGAAGAGTTGGTATCAGGTATCTTTTTCATTTTGGATAGGGGATGCACAAGCTCCTGTGCTCTTGTCAGTGACAGCCTCTGGTATGGAGACTGTTTTAGACCAAATCCAGATACTATCCCAAGTATCACTTATCTACACGACTGCTCAACACTTCTACTAATAGAGAATATTCAAAAAGTTCATTGTGGGTTAACAAATTGAAATCCATACAAGATTTTGCATCTTTTACTAGCAATATATCCTTTCAACAGGTGATCTTGATAATTACCAGTGTAGTCGCCTTGCTACCCATGCTATACTTTCTTCCGGGGGTTTATGATGATACAGGAACGGCCAGTTTCAAAGTAAGATTAAATTTCAAACCCTGTCAACTACTCTCGTCTCTACCAACTGGGTTATGGGTTGCATCCTTGGGGCTTTAGTACTCGTACCTGTTATTCACTATTCAGTGGAAAATGCAACGCTACGGCGTATATCTCACATTTTAATATTTCTTGTACTGCAAACAAGTTTCCTCTGGTAGGGAATGCTTTTTTTTAATAGCCCTGAGTTTCGTTCCTCTTTTTGTTATTGAAGTGTTGATTTTTATTTGCGTATTGTTTCCTTTTGAGGTTGATAATAGGGAGGGCTGTGAAATACATTGCCAAGATGACAAATGATGATAAATGGGTCCTGATTTCTCTGGTGCATGTTCCTAATTGAGATGACTAATTAATTTAATCCTAATAAAATACGTAATCGTAAGATAACTAGGAAAATCGAGTTGAATTGCTTATTGCCTTACCACTCGCTTCGTTAACTCTCTCTAAGTGTTGTAAGTACTATCATTGAACTGTCCGAAACAAACCGCCATTTTATTTGTTATGTTCATGAATAATTGTTAATCTTATAAACTTATTTCTATCGGTTAGATTGCTGAGCTGGAAGCTGACAACGTGCGCATGAAAAATAAAGACGAAGTGTACGCGAAAATTCAAAAAATTATCGACGGGAAGAAAGAAAAACTTCAAATTATCACAGATTTCGATCGAACTGTCAGTAAACACCACCATAATGGGAAACCCACGCCAAGCAGTTATGGTAAGTCATATTTTGATAATCGAGTGTCGATGAGTTAATGTGAAACATTGGAAAGTAGTGCATGCATTACAGGGTTTGTAGTAATAAATAAGAATTATTCTCGATTCACTGCCTCCAACACAGGCATTATTAATCCAAGACAGTGTAATGTGATTGATGTAATGCCGAGAAGAGCATCAGCGCATGGGTGGATCGCCTGTTAACCCCTTCATTACAGAAATCCGCAAGTTAGCAGTCCACAACCTTACTGACTGTTACTGGACAAAAGCAACCATCTCCCATGCTTTTTGAAAGCTTTACTGAAAGTAATCAGTATTTTCAGTGGCTGGCGACGTCGGACAAGCCAGAATGTCCATGTTCAATGTCTATTCAATAGGGATTTTCCAACCGCTTGCTCCGAGCTACACCAGTGGAAGAGCGCAGGCGCACTAATGAGGGAGCAGGATGAGGCGTTTTCCAACCGCCGCCAGTGTAACTTCGGGGCAACTTGCACTGAATTCCAACTGGCCAGGGAGCTTGCTCGGGATTCCCCCAGGGTACTCTAGCCTGAGGTCGGAGTAACTTGCTCTGAGCAGGAAACCTAGGGTAACCTCTTCAAAAGTCTAACCTTCCTCATTCCATTTTTGTTGTTGGTGCGGTTTGTTCGTACTTATATTTCAGTGTGATGGAGTTCTTGGAATTCATTGGTGATGTTCCATCCTCATCCTCGAGCGAAAAGTTCTAGATATTTCAGCCGAGGAGCTAATTATTTTATATTATTATAGCGGGAAAAAAGGAAACCGGAAAATACAGTATTAATACTGTAATTACTAATTAGTAATACTCCCGAGATAAAAATGTGAAGAAAAAAACCATGCGAGATGAGGAAGGTTTCACGTTCGAGGGTTATCCAACCCAGTGTAATTCCGTGTGTACACCCCAGTCCAAGTGCCCTACACTGCCATGCCCCGAACCTGCCCGTAGCAGGTCGGTTGGAAAATCCCTAATACCATACTCGTGCTTTCTCGTCAGCTACTGAATTTCCCCTGATTCCTTGGCGCCTGCGTATCCTAATTAACTGGGTTGGCTTTCCTTGGCTAGGAAGAGTTATTGCATTCTTCATTGTGTCTGTTCCAAGGTAAATGAGACGATAGGAAGGTGAAACATTTGATTTTGCTAACTATGCTTAACTATGCTTTGGGAGTCTGTCGATAAAACCACCCTCCTACATGACTCTCCCATCTCATTTGCGCAATACAGGGATTGCGCTGTAGCGAACGCTTCTGCTGAATAGATAGAGGCTCTATTCCAAAGACGGAATTAGACTTATTAGTCGGTTATCCACACAGAGTAACAGATCCACTTGCCGAGCACTCATGGGAGTAGCAGAGCTAAAAACCGTCCAATCTCGCTCAAATTTAAGAAGAGATTATTTTAAAATTTGTAGAGATAATCATAAGATTATAAACAGTTCCTGTGTTCACCAAAGGCTTACATGTCAAAATACTTTGTAAAACTTATAAAATATTAGAAAAAATACCTCTCATATGTAATTTAGTTCTTTTCTGAGTATTTGGTCCCAGGTTTGTCTAGATAGTTAACACATCGATAAATTGGTATGCAATCCAAAATGTTTCTGCGACTGACAAATATAAATTATAACAAAATCGTTTTAATATCTATTTCACAGCCGTTTTTGAGCTGGTGCCATCGTTGCCTAAATCGTACGGAGAGCAAGCGAATGCCATCTACAACAGATTCCGAGTGTACGAAGAAGACCCCAAAATGAGCATCGAAGAGAAAATCCCTCATATGATCGAGTGGTGGAAACTCAACGAGAAACTGTTCATTGGCCTTCCGTACAACGAAAGTGAAATCGAGATAGCTGTGAATAAGGCAGATGTTCAGCTTCGGTATGATTATGCACTTAAACCTTTAATCTTTGACGTTCCCAAACCAAATTAAACTCTATCCATTACTCCATTAATGAATCTTTCAAGTTCCCCTCTTTGTTCGCCTTTTAAAACTCATTACAATTTTTATATTTTCGCAGGATCGGAAGTAACGATGCATTCCGCAAACTTCATGAATCCCACGTCCCCACTCTCGTGTTCTCTGCAGGCCTCGGCGCGGTCGTTTCTTCAATTATGAGACACTACGATATCCTCTACGACAACGTGCATGTGATCTCGAATTTTTTCGAAGTTGAAAACGGCACGATAACTGGTTTTAACAACGGAACTATTCTACACATTTACAACAAAAATCAACATGCAATCGAAAACTCCGAATATTTCAAGGTACGTGCCACAGATTTGCTCCGACTATTTTCAAGTTGCAACGTGTTCAAATTTTCCGAGGAATACACGATTCGCTTCTGTTTTCAGGATTTATCTGACAGGCCTAACGTTATTTTACTCGGTGACTCGCTCGGTGATGCCAATATGAACGAAGGAGTCAAGGGAGATGGTCAAGTCTTGAAAATTGGTTTTCTCAGCATTCACGTAAGTTTTAAAAATAAATTATGTGTGTTTTATGATCCTATTCTCGCCATAAATATTGTACTCAGTCTTGCTGTTTTTCATGAGTTTGTTTTATTGCATTAAATGCGGGAAATACCCAATTCTACGAAATGTAGGTACATGTAACGATTTTCATCATTACCATATAGTAAATAATGTTACGTATCACATAATAAAATCAACCAACAGACATGAAAACCCAGGGCTTAGGTTCATTGAACGGGGAAGACCCATTCCCTCTTCTGACAGGGGACGAGGAGGAGAACCCCATTTGAGACCTGAGCACTAAGCTAAGGGCGCTAATCGTTCTCCTGCTGCCTTCTGGCCTAGTCTTGCCAGTGTAGACTGGCTACAGGTTTCGCTCAAACACAGACAAAAACTCTTTTACTTTCAACACTGCTTGGACAAGTACGTCAGATTCGTCTGGAATCCCACTCTATTTAGGAAAAGCTTGTTTGTCAGATCCGTATCGACGAAAGACTTTTCAGGCCCTACCGAAATCAAGTACATCTGATACGTCTAGACATAAAGCTTTCCACCCCTTTAACCAACTACGTCACATCCGTATTGAGATAAAGGTTAACAAAAACAAAACTTCCTTAAATTCACTCTCTGCTCAGTTCGTCAGATTCTTCTAGGCAAAAAAGCAAATGTTTGAAAAAACTCCCCAAATTCGGTCCGATTGGTCTAGGCACTTGGAAAACTGTAATTTCGTTTACGTGCCCATAAAACTCGTAACAACATTTCACAGATTAGAAGTTACGGAGTTAAACGTTTAAATACGTTACAATAAGTGTTAATTCAATCGATCAAAACCAATGAGATGAATTAGCAGGTTAGTGTTAGTACAGTTTAAGATAAATGTGATAGAATACAGGTAATTGAATTCATGTATCATTTAAGGATGTTAGGCAGCTACTATTGAGTAAGGCGTTCCCTGGGAGCTATCTACGCTTTCTTGGGTCGATGGTACAAGTGGTTCGTTGGCTTGAATAGCAAATGAAAGAGTATTTGGTCTGTATGGTCAACTGGGCCATTGACATTTTAAACTGTTTAGAATAGCGAGTTTCCATTCAGTAACTTACAAAGGAAAGAGATCGGCGTCTCCCCATTGCTCTTTAATTGAATGAAGGTTGCGTATCCTCTGATTCCACCACAGTCAACTTTGTTAAATGGAATTTCGAGTTCAAAGGCGGTATATTTTAGGCATTCATTTTGGGGTTTCCAATTTGGCTACATGGTATTTGTAGTGGGATGATCATATAATAGAATTCGAGTATTGGAAGCACTGGGGCTTTGTATATGGAACTACGGCTGGTGTGTTCACAAAATCCTAGTGTACCTGTTCAAATGCTAGTGATTTCGTAGCTTTGTTGGTGATTGTTTCATTGTGGGAAGTAAGCTAGTTCTTCGAGTCAAGTTGGAAACACGATCCCGTGGAATACTCACCCTGTATCCCTCGAGCATTTACTAAAAAATTAGAATTCATTTAGGATTCGGAATTATAATGTTATAAGGTCCAACATTTGTTGGGCTTTCAATTTAAACTATTATTAGGATACCACTCTCCCTCATCATCCTTACTCCACTGAAGTCTGTGACAACCCTTAAGAGATTCGATGTATGAGAACTTCAGGTCGTTGGGAAAGAGCAGATATCATCCAACAACTTCGTAGGCTTGTTAATGAACAAAAGAGAGCTCATTCCCATCATGATAGTTTTATCTTCGTAATATTGATTCTTCTTTTGATATTTTCACGTCTTCGCTATGGTATATAAACAACAAATCGTCACGAAAATTATTTACGAAAGTTATCCACGGAAATTGTCTCAGCTGTCCGTAATATTAGCATGGCCCCTGCGCAAGAATGACACCCAAAATCGTGAAGCCTTCCACATTTTGTTATCCGCAGTAACATAACATTCGAGAAAAGGTGACAATCATTTAGTAACCCCCAATCACGGTACACTGATTTCAAGCCCAGCAGGGCTTCACCTCGAGGTCCAGGGTTCGAATCCCAGCAGATCTCTTATATATTTTTTACTCTCAGAGTTCCAAGTCCTTTAGCAACACTACTTTCAATGGATCACTTGTGATGTGAGAGAAATTTCAACTAATTTGAAGATGAATACGATATCTCTAGTTCCAACAGTGTAGGCCCATGACACCTCATATTTAGTGCTAAGTAGCTTGTGTGAATATGCATTTCGGATGATACCACATACCTATGCAGGTTAGAAGGTAACAAAATTAGAAAGAAACACTTGCGTACGAGTCCGCAACACATTAGACAGTTGCTAGGAGATTTGGACATCGTGGTATCGTATCTAGTCGGTGGAGGTATCTAGGGCGAGCACAGCTCTGGTTTGCATAAATGGCAGCATTACCACCAACTCATCTGAACTAGTGGTATCTCTGATCCGTATCTAAGAGTCACGTACATTTTGCCCTGGTCGGTCCAGGCGTATATGTACGAGCGGCCCCACGGAAATATGGAAAATAAAACCAATAGCACTAACTTGAAACTTTTTTCATGCGTATAATTTATTGCTCTAAAATGAACACTGTCAAAACATGCAAATAGACAATCACAGTCACATGACTCCCAACCCAAGTAGGTACTTCTCAGTTATTCGATCTGGGCTGGTACTTATAAGAAACGATTTGGACATACTTGGCTAGGGTAACCGTTTACCAACATCATATCTCGATTTCCACACGAACTTTTCGTTAACAAGGCTACTTTGGGTTCCATCTTCGCTCGGATTTCTTCCAGTCACTGGGTTCAACTGGCCTGCGCGCCTCCGCTTGTACATGCATATGACTCCAAAACATCGCCTTCCCTCCCTACGGAGCCGCTCATACAAGTACTCACCTGGCTCTATGGGAGATTTTCCCTGGACGACATGAGCGAGGATGACGTACTGTTTTCGTTCTGATTTAATAGAGAACATGTACATATACTCCAGAAAAACAGCAGATGTACTGGCGGGTGGATGCAAAGCGGTTTACAACTAGATTACCCCGATGGCGGGTTACTTTGCAATAAGGACAAAAGATACGTTCGTTTGGATCGCATCGGTGGTATCGTAACTTCCGACCGATCGTATTGGCGGCGCATGCGCAGTCGCGCGTTCGTATCGCGATACGGATTCGTATTGGTGTTGGCGGAACTCTCTATTGTGACATTTTCAGGAAGGGTGTTACAACGGACAGAGAGACAATTTATTGCATTTCATTTATGTTTGTGTATCTAGAGCGACCGTAATGCACAACTCAGACAATTTTGCGAGTCGGTGGGACATCGTGCCTAATAAGCATACACCCTTAATGAAAATGTCTCAATATGTGCAAGCGGTTCTTTGCATGTAACGTTAGCAGAATTTAGACAAATTCAAGAGTCTTTAATCAATTAAATATGGCATTGCTGTTTCTGATCTTTTCAGGTTGACGACTTTTTACCGCAGTACATGGATAAATTTGATATCGTTCTCTTGGATGACCAGACGATGGACGTGTTCAACGCTCTTCTCGACCGAATATTGTAGATATTTCATTTCTCGTCCCTTGAAGCACACAGCCGTTCTCAATAATGAATATTTTTCTAGAATTTCCAGCTTCACTCGAATTGTATATTCTTAATCGTGACCTGTTACCGTTGAATACTTTTATAATTCAAACCTCACTCGATGTTACACTTGAAATCAAGTGACGAGCTTTAGGCGTCTCATTTAGATTTTAATCGCGATTGGTGCTCAAATCGTATACGCACCAAGATAATCTCATACTATGTTAAGATAATTGTGGAAAAACTAGAATCTCGCAGAAACCGGATGTGAAAAAAATAAAAAAACATCCATTATGGTCCTTATAATCAGTGAATAAATTGAGTTTGATCACAATACTACAATAGTTTTTTCAATTAATGCATTTCCTAATTTCGTAACACCCTTGAAGGTACCACTCAAGACTTCTAAGAGCATTCTACGTGAGAAGTTGCACTCGGAAAATGAAAGGTTTATTGGTTTTTACTCCCCCCTCCAAAACGTTTCTTTAAAAAATTGAAATTTACACCCGTTTATGGCATTTTTACCTTTTAAAATGAGACTTCCTAGGTCAGATGAGCTCGAACTGGTCTGGAGGCTATCTCAATCGGGTCCGAAATCACTTGGAAATATTGCCCCACATGACTGTGTTAGTAAAAACTTAGAAAAACCACGTTTTTGGCACATAGCATCTGTGGAAGTATTGCGGCTAGAAGTTAAGAACAGCTAGGCGCGAAATGGAGTCCATGTGCCAACATGGACACTGCAGATTTTGAAACCACAAGCAGTAGTTCGATAAGAAAAATTTGCCATACGATTACAAGAGCTTATAGAAGAAATTAACCAAAATCCATTAATCAAATATTGCAGACCAATTTGTTGCATTTTTGCCATCCACACGAGGTTTGGATTCACTTCATTTCCACCTCAATAAATACTTTAAACTGAAACAATTCCTCTTTCATGCGGTAGAAACCCTGATTTCACTTCAAAAATAGAAAAAAATTAATAAATAAATATAACCACTTGGGAGGGAAAACACATTTTCCAAGTCCATAAAATAAATCATTGGGAAAGCCCATTTTACTAATTTCGCTTTACTTCTACAAAAAAAAAGTATTTTCTTGTATTCAACAAATTTTTGAAAAAATAATCATTCAGCATGATTATACTAGGATTTTGAAAAGTTCTTCGGTGAAAACAATTATTTGCAGGAAGAATTCATGCTGAGAATATAGCGAAAACTATTCAATGAACTAGTTGACGGTTAAAAACAACAATAGTGGAATAAGAGGGCTGTAAACCGCAAACTTTATTCAAAAAATTAATAAATATTATAAATTTACAAAATACAGCACGTAAAATATAAATACAAACAATAATAGGTTGAAATCAAACTAATCAAACAGGTAATATCTTTGATCGGTTATATATAAGTCCCAACTGTAAAATAGCTCACCCATTAAAGACAATGGGTAGGCAAATAAAGATCAAGTGATAAGTACGTTTTATTGTTCATTTGCCAAGACCTCTACGAGTGAATACTGATTTCTTATAATACTGTAACGAAATGCACTATTGCATAAAATGGAATTGGAAGAAGACAGGTAAATTATAAATACCTATAAGGTTTCTTTTTAAAAAATATATCGAATTCAACAGTAAAGATTGCACCTATACCTTAACAGATCTAGAAGGAATTTATTTCATTCGACGGTATTTCTTTACACCCACGTCGAATGCATGGATCTATAATCTAACAAGTCTTGGGGGCGATTAAACGAAACGAGGGAAGAAACAAAGCTAACGTGACAAAATTATTGAGGCTATAAGAAATCCGAGATTACGAACCTTTCAATACATAACATACTTATAATTAACTTTTTTAAATAATAGGCAATACACATTTTATATTCATTAGAAGAATAATATAATCTACAGCTGTATCATTGCAACCCTCTACGACGTCGAATGGTAACCTCCCTAAAGGTTTCTCTCGTCAGAAATTATCCACTGGCCATATTTGTATGCCGAATCCATGATTTGACTAAAGATTATAAATAAAAAACCAAATATACCAACTAATCTAAAAATATATTAACGTAGTACATTGTTTCGAGATTTTGTATCTTATACAAATTGCGGAGCTTGTTTCCATAAGGTACTAAATAACGTTTTTCAAAATCGAGACATTACCTTTCCCGGGGTTTTGGGGGAAGGAGTTCTTCTTAAAAATAGCAATCATGTTGGTGCTAAAAGTACTATATCCCCTTACAATGATTTAAACCGCACTTTTTAGTTTGTTCATGACAGTTTTAATGGAAAGAATGTTGACAACCATGGTGAAACCTCCCAGGTGGCTTCCATAACATTGTCACCATCAAAAACTGACACTCACTGCTTCGATAAAGCTTGGTATTTGGTACCTTGTTTTTCGTTAATTTCGACTGAATATAAAATGCGCAGTATCATATTTGTTTGAATTGAAAGAAAAACTTTTTTCTATAGAAAAAGTGAGGGATGGAGGAGGAAGTTGCATTCAACAGCTAGGGAATGTCTTTGCAACAGCTTTAAGAAGATTAATAAAGTCTTTGACAGGATGAAAACATTTGATTTCAAAACGTACTGTATCCACTTTGTTTGGTTTCAAATAGTACTAAACGCCAAGTTGGACTCCAAATCCAAATTCTTGAAATTTCAAAGGTCCACCTAAATTGATTGACGTCTCGAAATAACTTGCTTCTTATTGCTAAATTTTTAATATCAAACGTAGAATACATTTAAAAAGAAGTTGTTTGACATAAGGCAAGTTTCCAGCTTGTAACGATTTTCCGTGAATTTTTCGCTTATGACCGAAACGGAAATAGTACCTTTTGGAAACAAGCTCCTCAATTTTGTCACCTTTTTTTTTTCATAGTCGATCATTTCAAATCCGTTTTTATTACCAATGTCTTCTGCAAGTTTTGAAATATGGCTGCAAGACTGAAGAATTTAAAATGTGTAAAGTTTATTCATATCTCTGTAGTACCTATGTCTTAAAAAGTGGGTACAGGTTAGTAATGAATAGACCGGCTTATATTAGGTAAATGTCGGAGTGTAACATCCATAAAGAGTTAACAATGTGGGTACCTACCTCTAACTTTGGCAAAAGGGTATGTTCATTAACAGTTATACACATATAAATATCTTAAAGAAAGTGAGTCTTGACTATTAGTGCCAAATAGATGAAGTTCACCAGAGTTTTCTCTGGAAATCATACGACAAGAAAACAATGTATCTGCGGGTTGAAAGAAATTGTTTACCTATATCACAGAAAAATTCTATTAACTGTATTCAGGCCTTGAAGGAAAAAATGTTTGTCCAAGGTAGGCACATCTTCATGTACCGCGTTTCTTATATCTTTATCATATGCCAAACCAAACGTGCTATTTCGACGTAAGGACGACTTTCCAAGCTGTAGGGGAAAGGTTATTAAGACCCCATAACAATTAGGCAATATAATTATCTGATAAAGTTATTCAAAACACTTTTCAGACAAAAGTAACGGAAGTTGCTGATGATTCCTTGAATTCCCTTACTCAAATTTCGAACACTTGAGAGGGCTTATTATTTTAAATATTAAAGAAACTTAGAAATAGATCAAAAAACAATTCTACTCCCCAGTTTTATTGTTGAAATGTTTCTGTTGATTCTACTTTTGACAGAAGCACACCAAATCAGTTCAAACACGTGGCATAGAGTACTACTATCCATTGTCCCTCAATGAACTACTGAAGGTTAGGTAACTCTCACTCTGAAGTACACATATACCACGGAAGAAATTTATAACCGGGAAATACTTCCACGGAGTAAATGACATGAATTTCTTTCTATCACTATTGGTTCATTAATACGAATATTAATCCCAACTAGATTTCGATTATTATTCATTGGTATCGAACAGTTCCCAACTGACAGTAGGCTCTGTGGGCAACTGTAAGAAAAAGTTTTGAATCGATGAGCGACTTGAATGTCTTATGAGGAATGTTTTAGGTTAAATACAACTCATCCTATTTTATAGAAGATTCTAGATAATGAAATTTCCTCAGATTATCTATTAAGTAACCTGCTGGCTCTATACAATATTTTAATATGAACTGAACTATTTCCCTCATCCCTTAACATAGAAGAGCCCTCTCAAGTGTTGAAATTCGTAGGAAAGTACCTGACATAACCAGAATATGAATGTTGCTTCATATAAAATTTGAGGAATGTGAAAGCAAAACATAAACCCAACATAGTTAGTGGTTAAAGATATGGTTTACGTGTGGAATACATTTGTTGATTAAAGGTAGGCTTTTGGGTTTCATTCGCCCAGTAGTATTCATCAGAAGCATTTATGAAACCCCTACATCACTATAAAGGAAGTTAGTGCCAAAAGTAGATACATAGATTGGAATCTTAGCTTCTTTTACTTCCTCCATAGACTTTCGATTCTAAGATAAAACAGAATACTTACTGGGGGGGTACACCAAACATGTAACAACTTAAACGGATTCGGCGGGGCTTTGGAATTCGCTCAAGGCTTTGATAGGATTCTGAACTTTCTTCTGGGAACCTTTCCGAACTTTGGCCTTAACCTCTTCTGGTTTCTCGGGTCGGACGAGAGGCTTCTTCTCCGGGGCTTTCATTTTCCAAACGACGATCGGTGACTGTAACAGTAGTTTGAAGCAAAGCCGAGGTAAAGCAGATGATTCTAATAGTACTATTATTTAAACTAGTTTATCCATATATTCCCAGATTGTCATACAAACATTAGCTGGGGTACAGTTCAAGGATGACATGGTTAAATTGTGAAAATAGTGGCAAAACTAAATTCAAGACACTTACATAGATCATTCAACAAAATAAGGGTGTTTCAAAAAGAACGGCAGAGTTGAAAAGGCCGGTATTTTTGTTGTTTGTCATTGGCAGGATTGTTTTTGTGATTTTGATATCTGTTATCATTGAGGTATACAAAAAGTACGCCTCTAGGATGGAGGCAGTCCAAAGGAGGGGTGTGTTGCGCATCTGCAGTGCCTATCGGACTGTGTCAGGACCAGCAGCCCAGGTTATTGCGGGTGTCGTACCAATCGACCTTTTGGCTGATGAGAGGAAGCAGGTTCATGCCAGAAAGCAAGAACATGCGGCCAGAGAAGTAAAAAAAGAGGAGAGAGCAGAGACCCTCTAAAAATGGCAGCAGAGATGGGCAGCTGAAACCCATGGAAGGTGGACAGCGCGTCTGATCCAGGAAGTGCAAAAATGGACGGAGAGGATACAGGGCGACGTTAATTACTACTTAACCCAGTTCCTGACGGGGCATGGTTATTATTGGCCGTTCCTAAAGAAAATAGGGAAGACTTCCGAGGCAAGGTGTGTGTACTGCCAGATGGGGGACGATGATGTAGAGCACACATTCTTTATATGCCCAAAATGGCTGCAGCTAAGGCAGGAATTGGTTGGAGTAATAGGTGAGTTTAGCCCAGAAACAGTAATAGAAAAGATGACACAATCTGCAGAGAACTGGAGTACAATCCTCAAACAGTTACGGTTTCGTGTGGGATTTGGAGTGGAGGTTTGATCAGCCCATTCTTCTTTGAAGACAAATATGGGAATGCAGTCACTGTGAATGGAGTTAGGTACTTTACAATGATCACTGATTTCCCATGGCCTCATTCGGATCAAATGAACATTGAGAACCTTGGGTTCCAATAGGATGGTGAAACGTGCCACATTCCAGAGAAACAATCCAGCGTGAGAGGTTTCCAGACCAACACATCTCGTTGCAAGCAGACCAAGTCTACCCACCTCGATCATGTGACTTGACTCCATGAGGATTGTTTTTGTGGGGTTGCATGAAGTTACAAGTCTATGAGAACCAAACCCACAAATGTGGCAGAACTCAAGCATGAAATTCAACGTGTCCTTGGCCAAATCGATGCAGATGTGTGTGATTAGGTTATGGTGAATTTCATGGACAGGGTGATTGTGTGTAGGACTAGTAGGAGAGGGCATATGCCCGATGTTGTTTCTCACGTTCAATCCTCAAGATCTCCTGAATCAAATGTTATTAGGTGCTCTATTAGTATGTGCCCCACATCCCTTGGGGTATGCGCTCCACAGAGATACGCAGAATATATATGTCGAGCAAAAGGTACTCGTACATAGGAAACTTTGTGGAAGGAACTCCTTTGTGGTATGTATGATCCCCATTTTGATTTTTCGTTGTATGATAGGAACTAATGTGGCTCTGTCACCCTGCTTCATGCCGAACACCCAGGGTCCATCAATTCGTCAGCCATGATTTCCACTATTCTCAATCTCTTCGTCACTTACTCCTTCGAGAGGGCGTCTGTCTCCTTGCAGAATTCTACCCTGATTGTACTTACGCTTACCAGCAAACCGGGATTCGTCAATTTGAATAGGGTGGTCGCAAGTGCCTATAATTTGCGGACGATTGAGGAAAAAACTTCACGACACATATTGAACCAGTCCGTGATGGTCTTGGTTGATTTTCCGGTCAAATCAGCGGTGGTAGTAAGCGATAGGTCTAGAACAAACTTCGCGATTATGTACGAAACAAACACCACTGAGGGGTACATTGCAAGTACGTAAGTGTGGAGCGCGTACTACTAGAAAAACGCAACTGTGGGGCGCATACTAATATAGCACCATGTTATTACCTATTATTATTTTTTTTTAAATAAATTAATTTTACAGCCTTTTCAAATCCAGCGTTCTTTTTGAAACACCCTTCATTATTGCTTGGATGATATTTTCCAGTAGGTTTACCATGGAAGTTCCGCTTTCCTAAACTACATAATATGTATAGACGTTCGCATCAGCCAATAATAAAATTAATGGTTCACTCATAGCAGTGAAATAACTCATATAAATAAACAGGTAAAATGATGAAAATGTTGTTGAACTTGTTCAAACACAAGTTTTTAAAAGTGTAATAGTCGACATAAAACTAAGTAAAAAATTGTATTAAGTGAGACATTTTAGATGTTGACTGGAAGAATGAGAAAATTTGATGTATTGAAAACACGAATAAAATCAGGGAGATTTACAGGATTGATAAAACAACAATATCCAACTCGAATTAACAGAAAAATTTAGTATGGGTCGACAGATACTGGAATAGCGAAGGTTATTGCGAACTGGAAGGGAACAAGGTTGAACAAACGACAAAAATTTCGAACAGATCCAAGAAAATTATGATTGTTGAATATGATATGAACGTGATGATGGATGAGGTATCAGAAAAATCACACACAAGAACCAGGAGCATTGTGAAAGTGTATTCTACCAACGAAATTTTGCTTGTTTCAAGTTAATGGAATTTATGAAAGATTTAGAAGAAGCAGTGATGTAAGTACTAATGAAAGAATTCGAAATAATATTGCAGCAACACGACCAAAGTGAATTTACCATTGTCTTTTGTTATGGTGAAACTTATCATGCGTTTTAGTAAATAAATTTATTGAGTAACAAAAGACAAATTTTGTGTTGTTCAGGATTGTGAGCAGGTCTTTTTGCTTTCTGCTATCCACAGAGTCTATTTGTCTATTTCCAATACTAAACTATTCTACATGTTATGTGAAATAGAATTTCAGATACACACCCCGTCCCGCTACTTCAAACTCCGTTCAATTCTAAACAAGTAGGTTTTAAAAAGTGTAAAAACATTTGTCCATTCGTGTTCAGCACTCTCAGGAGTTTTCCTCTCATTCAGAATAAAAGTATGTGAAAATGAAATAGTCATCTATGGAACTTATAGCATGAGAGTGAATAAGCGAGAACGTCTGATATTTGACCCTGGAGCAGGAGTGACTCATGATTACAACATTGGCGCATGAACCAAAAAGACAAAAACCAAGATTTCAAAATCCATTGAAATCCAAAATCATTTGAATAGTTTGAACAGTTAGAGCGGAATTTTGGAGAATCCGGATAACCAGAAGTATGGTGTTGCAGATCTTGTCTGTGCTCCAACGCGCTGATAAGGAGGAATTCCAGTTAAGATTGAGGCAAGTCTAGGAAAATTCTCCCATCAGAGAGCTCACAAATACAGCTTTTTAAGCTCGCCGGTAGGAGAGCATCTGATAATTTTTGTCATCAGTGTCTCAGCAAGCCCCATTTCTGTTGTTTGTTAGTTCTGCGTGGTTGTTTTCAGTTCTGTTTTCGGCTTCTGTGGTTTTGAAGTTATTTAAGAGCGTTAACCCCTGTTTAAAACAAATAACTGCTAGTCACATATATTGTTTTCAAACAACTATGAGTAAGATTTTCGGGCAGTGTGCACTGTCACCTGCACCAAACAGAATGTGAAACCCTGTTTGCAAACGTTGGTAAACCTAGTGAACCTCTTACTCAGTGTGCTTGTTTATTGCGAATCCAAAAAAAATCGCATATTGGCGAGAAAACGAGCAGTGGTACCAACTACGCTTTTTAAAAGTCTTTGAAGTACCTAAGTGTTAACGTCTTTATTCTTTCTGTTTAATGCGTTTTTGTCTCCATGCAGTTTTCAATGGAGTGAGAAAACGAGAAATGGATAAGTTGAGATTTGCATTTGACAAAGCATCTCTTCCATTCCCTTTGTAATCACCGCCCAGGAGATCTCTGTACAACCCCTGTTTTCAGGTTGGGAGAAGCTGGAAATACCCAAGAGAAATGCTACATTTTGGCAAACTCGAAAACTGGAAAACTAAAGTGGTAAAGAACCCTTCATCTAAGAGGACAAAACAGAAGCTCTTTTTGGAACTTTTTCTAAAGTTAGGAAAAAAGTAAGATTCAATTTTTTTGCTGAGGCTTCTTATATTATTTGGGCTAGTAGGACAAATAAGTGCTTTTTTCTGGCGCAGTTGGTAGGACCCAGAAATGGAATAGAAGCCATTGATTGAGTTTAAAAGCACTTTATTTGTACGAACACCGAGATGAGATGTTACGAGGTTAAACGATGAAACAAGACTAAGCGTAAGGATGGAAGGGAGATGCTTCTATAAGGAGCTGTGCTGTGTAAGCACATTCTCTACTAATACCGCACAATACGGAGGAAAAGAATGTGGAGGATTGTGTAACTTTTATAAATCAATATATTCGAAATCCTTTCAAATAAACCATTTAAGTGATCAATAATTAATATGTATAATAATAAATGCAAATGTTACTTAGGGAAATGTATTGATATCAGAGAACCGAATTTCCATAGTTATACCAAGCAAATTGCCTGTAAATTCACATGATTCCCATGAAAACATTTTCATTGCATAGAAATATGAATGTTTTGTTCGCTTTCCTTAATTTTGATTTGGACAATTCGTGGACATATTGTGGAGGCTTCAATTTAACTTTGCTACAAACAAAACATAGGAACACTCAGGTTAGTTAGGTTCGTTCTTAAAGCCTTTAACATTCATCAAAGATCGAAATGGTTAGTAAATTGTTACTTCACGCAGTTAAGCTAAAGTACCAGAGCTACGCTGTAGAGAATAGAAGTGGAAGAGGTGACTGGGGCATAGAAAGAGCCTTTGTCCTTGTTAAAGTAACCATCACCAATTTCCTAATTGACGAACAAACAAAAATATAGAATGAGAGGTAAGATAGGTCTATATATAGGTGTATATATGTGAAAACAAACAACGGAAAATCAAAATTGTATGTATCAATCGTTGCAGACATAATTTCGAAGGTGAAATGGCATTTGGAGAATAGGAGATTGACAGCAGGATATAGATGGGGTATGTAAGTGTATGAGAAAACTAAAGTTTTTCCAGAAAAATCTCCTTCAGATGCACGAAATACATTGTGCGGCAGAGCCGACTGATCCAGAGCAAGAAATTTTTCTGAGGAAATTAAACTTCAGGGCCCCTCGAAGGGGATTGAACATGAGACTTGATGAGGGTCAGAGAGACGCACACATTTCTCGTCAAATCCACCTTTTACAGTAAAGAATTTGTTTAGCTTATTGCCAACTTGGAGAAATAAGGAATCATGGAACTGAAAGAATGAGGCATAAATAATATTATCCAGTACTTTTTTGAAAAAAAAATTTAGACTGTAGTATTTCTTTAGTATCTCCAAATTTGGTAATTTGAGGGATGCGTCCCCAAGAAATCTATCAAAATGTCTAACCATACTTTTTCTTCAGTCTGGGAGTTCTCCAGAACAGAATCATTCAAATTCAGCTTGCCAGTTTTTGTGAAACGAAAGATACTGTAACTTTTCCAGAGGAAAACGATAAGTCACTATTGCCGTATTATATCAATGATAAATTGAGTAGAAATTCGAACACTTTGTGAGAAACAAATTTAAATTTTCATTTTGATCGCCAAAAAATTTGTAAATGACAGTCAAATATTATAAATGCTTTATAGATTATTTCGAATTTGTATCGATTTTAATTACATTTCAGTAAAATTTAATTACAGCTTTAGACTTAAGTTAGACCTCATATTTGTGAATGACCTAGTTCATAGCTGATCAACGTTATTTGAGTAATATTCTTCAAAAAAATATTTATAAATATAGATTCAACAATATTTAGCCGTTTTTCTTATTTTTCGCGCTGTTTTTTGAACAGTTATTGGAATTTATTTTTCGAAATACGTCAAAAACTATTAAGACACTATTAAATAGATACTCCAGGTCCATGTAAATCTATCTTCAATTTTTTATCGTTATTATAGAGTTTTGACTAGCTAGATTCGATTTTCGCCCCGCTGTGCGTCTTTTTTTTCCAAAGCTAGTGGATCAAACTTCTTGTTTCCTTTTAATAAAGATAGAGTGAATGTTGGTCAGTGTCTAACTTGACTCATTATTTGTCGCTCTAAGAATTTGCGTTCAAACACAAGCACCCTAAACTTGAAATTAGGGCAAGAGGGTAACATACCCTCTTATTTTTCAACAATTAAGTACGTTAAACAACAGTAATATAACTAGGATATATATTTAGAGAAATTATTAAAAACAAATTGAAAAAAGGTATAAAAATGATAGGGTCGATCAAAATGCATCGGATGTGAAGGTTGCCTACTAATGAGGTTGTCAACGTGTTTCGTGTGGTTTCGTTTCTCAATGATGAATCATTAAGTGTAATCAAAACATCAAGGGTACACGGACATTCCTTCTTACAAGGAGGTTTTCGTTTTTCAGTGGATTCGGACTAAGAGAGCTCTTGATACAGGATGAAACATGGGGGTTGAGGCCAAAAATTAATAAGCGTAACATACTACAAATTTTACCTTACACGAACTTTCGATTCAGGAGCAAAGAAAGACAGAACTGGTTATTACAAGAATTCACTATTCCTTCATTCATACAATGATAGTTATATATTTAAATCGAATATGGAGGGAACAAATTATTCACATTCCGTTCAACGTGGAAAAAAATAAATTACAAATTTCTAATTAGAATGCTCAATCCTAATACAAAGCCAAAATATTGAGGTTGTTTGAAGATTGGGAGCACTTGAAGCAAGTATTTGACCTTAGAAGAACTATCCACTCTAGTTAATTATATTCCACCAAGAGGTTGAGGAGGTATTCGAATTAGATCGGATATTGGAAGTAATTTCTTGTGTTTTTCTAGTCTTTCTTCCTTGGTAACTTTCATATTCCATATAACAGATTTTTAAAAAACGGCACGATATCTAATCTTATCTGAATGCTTAGTAAGTTGTGATAAAGTAAATCAGGTATCACAGAGTTGATACTTACTGTCACGGTGCCTTGGCGCGGGTATTTGGTGCTTGCAACGTAAGAAGACTTCACTGTCAACACGACGGCGTTCATGAGATTTTTAGCCGCTTGAATCAGCGATGTCGCACTGTCAAGCTGAAATTGATCAATACAAAAAGCAATGAAAGTACAGTTGTATGTTGAAAGAATTTTGGTGATATATTTGATGCTAGCTAACACAGATGGTGTGTGGAACATGAAGGTGTTGTACAAGTTGCCCTGGCCAACATTACGGGTTTGCACAAACCCATGGAAATGCACAAATGAGCAAAACGCACAAACCCATGGAAATGCACAAATGTGCAAAATGCACAAACCCATGTAAATGCACAACCTGCAGAAATGTACAAGACGCACAAACCCATGGAAATGCACAACCTGCAGAAATGTACAAAAGGCACAAACCCATGGAAATGCACAACCTGCAGAAATGTACAAAACGCACAAACCCATGGAAATGCACAACCTGCAGAAATGTACAAAACGCACAAACCCATGGAAGTGCACAAATGTGCAAAATCCATAAACCCATGGAAATGGAAATGCACGTTCGGTTCTTGCACAGTAAGAAATAGACCTCAATGCGCTTGTGCATGTGAGCTAAACTTTAGCTAAAACCCAAATATCCGTGCATATTTTTCTTGCTAAGATTTGGATGTTAAAGCTTGTTTCAAGGTAAACGACTTTAAAATAACCTGTAATTTGAAATTGTCACAACTCACCCCTGACACTATAAGTTCACCACTGATGTTCTGAACGTCAGCCTTCACCTTGGACGTGATATTCAGTTGATGGCAGTACAAAGCAATACGCTGAAGATAAGCTAACAGATCTTTCTTAGTTGAGGATTCAGGACATTGATCAGCAATTTGGCGGGTCAACTTATCGAGTTTGGTACCAGCTTCTGATATCTTCTTAGCAGCATTGATGACGTCCATAGTGGTTTTCAGCGGTCCACGCCCTCTGCAACACAAAGGATCAGTTGATTGAAGCATTGCTTCTACACCGCTATACGTTTACTAACTTCTATTGGATTTTGCAATGGAGAATCCATTGTACCTACATTCTACCAGTAATTTTATTGTCGTACATCATAATTATTGGTTTACCTAGTGAAGTCTGTCATTTCCATCATGATCATGCACATGTGCTTGGCCAGAACGATTATATCGTTGCCAGTGTCGTCCCACTTGGCCACTTCACGGTCGAATTTCAATTTCTCTGTGCGGAAGTATTCAACTTGCTGAGCTATCTTCTGCTTGTCTTCTTCTGTCATCTTGCGCATAGCTTCCTAAAAGGAAACACGTCCAGACATGTATCAGCAACCAATCAAGCAACCATTTATCTTTTGTTATTTTCAATGAAGACGAATAATTGACAGATTGAAAAAGGGGTTGGTAAAATGAATATATACCCAAGTTCCGAAAATTGGAAAAAAATAGTCAGCTGCTTTCACAAACTATTGGATCAAGTTTGCACAATTTGGGCTCACAAATCTTAGATTGACTGAGGATATGTCTAAAATCTCGGAATCATTTCCTTTGAAGTATAGGTGGTAAAATTGCAGGGTTGAAATCATCCAAAACCATTAGCATCTTACAAAATGTTGAAGTAAATGGGATAGTGCTTCGTTTGATTCATATTTATTTAGTTTCAATGAATTGGATGAGTCCAAATTGGTCATTGCACGTTCCTTTATTCGCTACCAATGAAGGTTCATAATAATTTTTATAAAAAGCATTTGACCATCAAAAGAGCTACGTAAAAAAGGATCGTGCTGCACACTTACTCTAGCCGTAGTGATGCCACTGATATCAGGATATTCATCAACACCAAGATCGCCTCCGGTTTGCACACTCGCTGAAAATGGCATACACTGAGATGTAAGTAAAAATGTTACACAGGTATGGGCAGGTTAAGTGAAGCAGTTACATTTCAATGCCCATACAAAGACACCCATGCAATAACGTGAATGTTAGTCAAGAAAGGAGAAACGGTTAAGCATCAAGCCCACAGACACATCAAGGTTTCAGTTCGGTGACCTAAAAGTTATTTATCGATGAAAAAGAAAATAAAGAGCCCTTATAAAGAAGAGAAGAGTTCCTTATACTCAAGTAAGGAAACAACCTACGACAAACAAATATATTTCCATGAAACCACGATTCCAGCAGGTCCGTATTTTGTGGAAAGTGTTCACTACATAGGTTTATATTGGCAAATAAGTCCTATCAAATTGTCTGTATTTTAGACATTTTTTATGTTTAAATCGATTTTCTATGATTGACAAGACTTTTCAATATTGTTACACCAAGTTTCCTGAAGACGATATATTACATAGAGTTCATTTTTTATGCAATTTACTCAATAAAACTGAAATTTGAATTAAGCTTTGAAAGAAAATTTGTCTTTCGTCCGACAATGACACTGCATGGAAGCTCCTCAGCTTCCCGCTGGATTTTTCACATCAAAACTAAAATTTCTACTATCTAAAAATCATTGTTCTTGCACTAAAGAGATAGGAAATTTAAAGCTCTTTCCAACGGTATTCTCAGATACGCGATCACTCTAAGAAATAACGGGCGTTTTTGTTACATAAGGTCGAAATTAAGGAGAAAACTCTCTTGCCGCATTGGCAAGGAAAAGTGGTACAGGAAAAATAGAGATATTTCAATGAAAACACCCACACGAATCTAGATCCGAATAAAGCACTCATTTGATCTCAGACATCCTTGTTTTTTTTTTCTCCCAGTAATCGTCATTTGGAAAGATAAATTTCGTTATATTCTTAGAGGCAAATCGTAGCACTGCACACGTAAATATGTACCGCATCAGTAAGTATATAACCTCTTCCAAACACATAATTAAATAAATGAAGTTTAAAAAAATAAAAAAATAAAATAATAATTATTTGAAAGTAAAAGAAAGAAAAACGCGGAGTTCAACAGTGCATTAAAATATAGCATTAGTACTCGTATATAATGCATCATTTCAATTTAATCAAGCAATTCATTGAAATTTATCGAATAAAGTTACTACTTAGATACGTTTAGGGAAATTTGTAGATGATATTTCTAACAAAATCAGTCTTGTATGAGACAATATTTTTCCTTTCATCGGAATACTTTCTTCTTCCATTTGACTGGCGCAATCATCGACTGTGTTTTGCAAAAGTTTCAATTGAAGTTTTAAATATTCATTACAATAAGCCTGTCAAATTTGCACTTCAATTGTATGGACCTTATAAATTAATTCAAAAAATGCTATATTTTAAGAAGGGTTAGAAAGAAATTTGAAGAAAGAAAAACAGAAGAAACCAAACCAAAATTCAAAAAAAAATTTGTCTTACGCTTAGCCCTTGAATCAATAGTCATATTATCTTCACAAGTTTCGAATTCGGTGTCTGTGTCTAATTCTTCTGAACTCTGTAAAAATAGTGCAATTTTCTACAGTCAAAACTATTTTTCTATACATGCGACAGGGTAGAACATGAATCTTACATTTGCTACGCGTTTCAAACGCGTATTGCTCATCTATCTCGACTTCCTCGGGGTCGAGTTCTTCGTCCGTCTTGACGAATGCATAAATCAAAGATCAACAATATTATTGAATAGAAAGAACCCAAGAGTGTACAATTCTGTAAATGAAATCTTCTCCGGTGACTACTAGTAGCTCAAAATAAATTATGTTGACTGACCTAGACATAAAATGTAGGTTACTGAATACCTATACATGACATGTCAACGATAATCGATGGTTTGGTAAGAACAACGTAACAAAACTAAGACCAGCATGCAAAATTAAAATCACAACTTGAAAAAACGATCATTATCAGATATATCGACATAAAAACCACTATGAAAAGACAATAAAGCAGTCGTTGGAGTCTTGACGTTTGGTGAGTCGGCAAAAATGGGCTTTGTTTGCCTAATCTTAAGAAGAAGTCTTGATGATGAGTCGAAATTGATCTGAACAGAATTGAAACTGAATGCTCAAATGAAAAGTTAATTGAAATATTTCCCCCATGTTATGGTAGGTAGGACATAAAAAGGCCCACGTCCGCATCCTCTCAAACAGTCGAGCGTCGATAAAAGCATTAATGGCACCAACCATCTCATCAAGAGTTTAATGCTGCATGTAAGTCCTCAACAACCTGGCCACACTTAACCGGGTTTGCCTGGAGGGCGACCATCACTTGACTCCCGTTGAACAAAAATGATGTAGCCGTGGCCGAGAGCGTGATCACTTGACTCCCGGACGCGCCGGGCCAGTTAAAGAATCGGGTTCGGCAGGATGACACTTGACTCCCGCAGAACCGGTGACCCATCACGAAAGGAGTACAGCGTCAGAAAACTTGTTATCAAACAATCCCATTGAATGTTGATGGTACTTTTTATTACTGCTGCTCCCACTTCACTCAACTGTTCGTAATCCATGGCTACCATCACGGTTTCTACAATCCCGAGCAAACAGAAAGCAGCATACGTGAGCTGCATGAATTTGATAAATGTGTGGACTTGACCGGCATCGCCCTGGCACCAACGAAATGTGTGTCTGACTTCGAGCAGTCCATCCGGAAAGCAATAGGAGAAGTTTGGCCAGATGCTACGCTAATTGGATGTGATTTCATCTTCCAGTTATGGTAAATATTGGGCTGACGTCAAGTGCGGACATGCATGTGAGCCCTTCAACGCCACATACAACCGAGAATTCAACCACCCTCTTCTCCAAGTGCACACCTACACATTGAGTGTAGACAGTCCTAAGTTTGTGAAGTGGGAAGGAAATTTTGTAGGTAATGACTGGGAGTCAAGTGTCTCTTCTCATTTGATTTTCTCCGTGGCCAGGAGTCAAGTGTCTATTTCGTTTTTGCATCTTGCAGGAGTCAAGTGATCTCGTGGATGCCGCCCGGGAGTCAAGTGTTGGACTCCCTGCCTGGAGTGGGTGCCGGGCATAAAGGAATATCTGGTAACGAGAAGGCTGAAGGGCTTGCAAGAAAGGGGATCCCAAACCCCATTTGTAGCCCCTGAGCCGGCAGTTGATATACCAAAAACCGACTTCAGCAGGGCCATCAACACGTGGGTCAACCAACAAACCACAAGTAGCTGGTTCAATATAGAAGGACGTCCACAGTAAACTCATGGTGGCGGAACCCAACACCAAAATTACTGAAAGACAACTAGGCGAAAACCGTAGGGAACTAAAAACAATGGTCGGCCTTATAACCGGCTTTGCACCCCTAAGGTTTCACCTACACCGCATTGGGGTCACACAAAGTTCAACCCTATGCAGATTATGTGAGGAGACTGGCATCCCATATATTATTTGAGTGGCCAGCACTCACATTTTGGAGATTTGAACTCTTTGGGGCACGAACCCCTTACCAAGGGGCTAAATGTCCTTGATTAAATGCAAACCCCTCAGGAAAGTACAATAAGCCAACAGGCTTCCATGCTGGGCCGTGAACCCCCACCCTGAGAGTTTTAGCCTGCATCTACATCTATGGTAGGTAACATTTGTTTCCCAGAACTGCAACGCAATTTATTCTTCTAGGGTTTGCGCATTAGTTTTGCCCAAGAACGTTTATAGACCTACCTCTCATTACTGGTTATTAATGACAGTGGAGGTTATGATCTAATAATCACATTTTGATTGTTTGATGTAAGGCTCCAATAAATAAGTGGATATTAAATTACACAGCTGGATTCACCGCGATTTTGAAGGGGGATAACTTTCACTGGAACCTATATGGGAGGCCTAGAACGTACTTTACACACTAGGGGTCTAACTTATAACATTAACATAGATTTATGCAGGAATTGATAAGATCAATGTGATGCCCCACATTTAATATATTAGCAATAAACACAATTATTTACTATCTGCTTATACTCGAGAGCAGACGAGGACGGGGGTTTCCTACCACACCGCTCCAGAAAAGTAGGGAATGGATTCTCAACCTTACAAATGAAGGAATTCTGGAGCGAATCCAGCATTCCAGCCCTTCGCTTAAAACTGAAAACTCCTCTGCTTTCAGGCCAGTGTCCAAAAATACTGATCGAATTAGTTATTTTCACCCAATAAGCTCTTCCTGTCAAATTACTCTAAGGGGAGCATTCGACACTAAGTAATAAGGACCACCTCCCGGCGACTCTCCAGTTCTTTAAGTGTGTTATCCAGTAGAAATGAGTGTCGTCAAGGATTGCCTCCCCACAAGCTCGAGTATTGTAGTTATGCCTTGCGTACTTACCACGAGCGCAACAGACGCCCGTTAAAGGCAGAGCTACAAAACCCTAGGGACGTTGGAGTAACAAACTCATGAGATCTTGAATTGTGCGTGCCGAATAAGTTTCCACCTTCGGGAGAAACTATTGAGAATTACGGGCCTTATTGCTCATAACAATCACGAGAGTAAGGAGCTGGACCTTAAGGAGTCAGAACAATCAATAATTGCAATACTTCTTACTATCGCACTTCTATTAGAATATTAAGCTAGTTGACTCACACCTTCTTACTAATGTGGTGTTGGCCACATAAAGTTGAATTCAATACATTCGCGACACAATTTAAACCAGGTAGAACAGACATTGATTCAGACACACAGTGGAAGGGAAATTAGGGTTAGTTCAGGCTTATGAACAGCCTTGACATGACAACCTGCATGTTCACTAACTTCCCAGTTTTGGACAAGACCCATAACGGATACGGCTTGCGGTAGATGCACAACTGTTAGGCAACGGTTACTATGGATGCGAGTTCTGACGAAATTTCGTTGTGACGACTTCGTCAGAAGAAGGTGGTTTCACTAAGGACTAAAAGTCCTTTTATAAAGTTACTGTTGATAAGTGGTGTGAAAACAGAACATGTAAACAACCTATTTTCTGCAAGAGACGAAAAGGGAGAGTTTGAAATGCTATTTCAAGATTTGTGGAAGAACCCTCAGATGTGAAACATCTCTATTGTGATAGTTCTTGTCTTTCATGTACCACAAACACCTATTATCAAACACTACACCAATCAATTTTTCGATATCCATGGTGACATTAGCGCAAAACAATGGAAATTTCCGTCAGAACGCACGAACAAATCAAACGACTTTGAACGCTCGACCGGTTCTGACGAACTCGTTCGTGAACTGACGTGCTTGTCGCAGCCAGTGCAAACACTATCATTGAAAAACAGGCGTTTCTTTGTTCGGACGAATTCTTTAGAACGCTTCTGAACACTTTTTGGTCAGAACTCGCATCCATAGTAACCGTAGCCATACATAGACATACAGTAGCATTTAATTGGAAACTAAATCGACGTTACTAAGTTGGGAAACATACCCTGTTCATGAGGACTGCTCGTCGAATTTCTCTAACTCCATCGTACA
Organism: Creontiades dilutus; assembly: GCA_031894815.1. NCBI lineage: Eukaryota > Metazoa > Arthropoda > Insecta > Hemiptera > Miridae > Creontiades > Creontiades dilutus. Next base: position 1,341,930 of record JAVIWC010000631.1, read on the forward strand.
CCAAACGGGAAGCGTCGATGAATTCATTTTCGTCCACATCTTTTGGAGGATTAGACGATAAAGCTTCCACGGCAATCTCGACCCGTTGAGCGAAGTTTGGCATAACTGAAAATAAACACGAATGAAAACAGAACCTATGCAACAAGAACAAATGAAACACATGTGAAATTGTGTTCCTGGTCGTTCAAAACACAGGCCTCTGACAAAGGTCATGTATGGAACAACAGCAAAACAGAGAAAAGCACGTCAACTAAGAGAAAAATAAGAAAGGAATGGAGTATTCAGCTATATTATTCGCTAAACGGTATGAAAAGAGAAAGAACTCAAACATAAGAGCAAATTTACTTTTAAAAAGTCGAAATCACCTTATGATCACGTTGTTTAATGAGGAATCATTAGTAGAATGTTCGAATTCAAGAAATATTTTTTTTCTATAGCACTCAATAATGAAAACCAACAGTAATGTTTTCATTTCATTCCAACATCCTTTTCTGTAAAGAACTTGATGGTTTTGTGTTCTAATATTTGTAGTATAAAAATCAACGAAAGTGTATCTACAATCCGTAAGCTTTTTCTTGCTACTTATTAGCTGTACAACCACAAGTACTGAGTACAGAATTCGAAGTCGGCTTGATGGTAGGAAAACATCATATGAGTGTGAGATGAAAAACAATTGCTGCTTGGAAACTGCCAACTGAATAGTCTTGACACAATTTGGGGTTGTCAAAAAAGCATTTAAATGCACTTTAGAAATATCTTCCATTGTTATGTGTTATCATTATTCCCTCTGCAAGCTCTTGATAGGTTTGTTCCAACAAGAGGTGCCATTAACAGATTAACAGTTTTCAACTGAGGCATGCGTGTTAATGGTAACTGCCGTTCAGACAAGTCAAGGTGTCCAGCAGAAGTCGTCAACAGCTGTTCCAACATGAAGAAGCAGTCAACACATTGACGTTGAACTCCTGTTGGATGGAAATGGATGCCACCAAGGGTCTCGTCCTTGCTGATAACAAAGGGAACCTTTGTTGATTGAAACCTCTCGCCTAACTAAAAGGCAAATACAGCAAAAACTACTGCTAACAGGGTAGTGAGGTAACATTAGGTGGATTTTGGATGGCACAAATGTTTCAACAAACGTTTATACTCAGTCAACGGTTGTACACAGTAATCTGGAAGGCTGTGCACTTTTGTGGACATCTGCTGAACCGCGCCATCGTTGGAACAAACCTATCATCAAAGCTCATGAAGCTGGATGTTGTTTGAAACTACATTCTGAATATGGATGCTGCGAAAATCCATATGGCAGGAATTAACGAAGAGCTTTATACATTCTTGAACGACAAGACTAGATGGGATTAAAGGAGGAACAAAATTTATAAAAACTGTGCCATAGTTTCCTATTAGAAAATCAAAACGATAATTGGGTAAGCCATACTCATTTCGCTATGGATGCATGTCTCGGAATAGTTTACCTTGGTCACGCAATACTTTTATAGCTTCCAGCACTCGTTCCGTGTAAATTCCAGGTTCGTAGTTGTCCATTTCAGCAGTAACGACGTTGGCCACTCGAGCACTTCTGCCTCGGATGGCTCCAGCAGTTCTATCCAGAGAGTCACCGTCGCCTTCCTGGAGCGCCAACACACACTTGTTGACATCTTCCAAAATGTGATTTTCTGTAATGCAATCAAGGGATACAGTGCTGTTATTTGACATGGCAGTAAAGTAAATGAGAAACCATTTGAAGTATTAAGCTATTTATGAGAGATCTTCGATCTGGGATCTAACTTGTTGGAGAACGAACATTTTCAATGATTAAAATCAGAAAGCACTGCATAAGATTGGAACTAAAATATTATCTACATAGAAAAACTCCCTCCCCCGAAAACAATTCTTGACATTGTTCAGTATAAAAAATACAATAGTTGCTCAATCTGTACCACTCATTCATAATTACGTTTATAAATTCATAAATAATTTAGGCGATCAATATTCTGAAATGAAATTATTTCCACATAAGCAAGATATTGTGAAGATATAACCAAAACTTTATTCATCTGACAAGTCAAGCTCTAATAAAACCACAGCGAATTTAAACCCTCCGAAATTTTGACAGATGTATTTATTTCAAGAAAATTATATTAAATTACAAGATGGATTGACAGCTTTTTCCTTTCAAAAACTGCACTTGGAATCATTTTGAGCTCCACAGAATGAGAGCTACCATAGAAACTTGACTTCATGTTATATTTGTTTGATAGAATTTTCAGTAATAATGAAGACAAAAATTATTATAAAAAGAGCTTTCAGCTGACTAGCTGATTACTGACATGAGCACAGAGAAGCAGTGGGGACGAATTAAAACGAATGAACTCCAAAGATATTATTATTATGCCAATGTTATGTAGCTATCAGATCCAGTTGAATAGTTGTTACGTAGCTTTCAATAGATTGATGAATTTGGAAGCCAGCCCCGCAAGAAATATCGAATAAAATTGGTGAATAATGTGCTCTGTATGACAATATTAATTAGTGCTCAGCATAAAGCAAGCTAGGTATATGTCAGTGCGGTTTTTTTACTTTTATTTGAGTGAAGAATTAAATACATTAGGTAGGATACCTTCGTATTCGACCCAGGCAATAGCTAAAGAGAACATTTTAGCACCAAGTTATAACAGTGAGACAATGATCATTCATAAATTCACAAATCAATTTCGATTCTGAGTCCACATAATTGCCGAGTGAAATAGACTTTAACTCAGTAAATCATTTGATATTCGTCAAATGCGAATCCTGAAAGAAGGTGGACAAATCGCACAGATCTTACAGAAAACCTAAACTGCGTTCCATTCTGTTCCTGGAAGACTTTCATAAAAATAAAAATATTGTTTAAACGAACTCTAGTGCCTCATCCTACGTGAATCAATCAAAAGTTTGGCGTTCTAGAGCTTGATGAAGTTTCCCTCAAAACAAACCCACTGACTGCCTCTAGCGAGTATGACGCGCTCTCTCTACTGCAGTTTTTGTTTACGGTTTCGAAATGATTCTGTTCGTTATTACTGACCACTGAGATTTGAATCAACCCACAGCTACCAACCCAACAAATTTACCAAGGACCTTGAGCGATTTCAATGGTTGATTGAAATGGTTTCATTTCTAAAGCAACATAACATAAGTCTTTAGTTGTAAAAATTACTTTGTGACGGATATGGTTATTGGGCCCTTCCCGATTCTTGAATCCGTCGCCTTGGGAGATGAATGAGACGCCTTCAAGCATCTGGGCCATTCTTTGAACGTGGCGGAACATTAGACCGCATTCAGCTCAATGGAAGGGGCAACTACATCATTCCATCACCTCTCCTCACCACCATATTACAACGTAAGAATCTCCTTATTCCGCGGCACAATCTCGTATGGATCAGAGAAGTCCTTAAACCCAGTGTTTACCCAAAACAGTCCTTTTTACCCAATTAGTATATAAATCTAATGCACAAATCAGATAAAAAAACAATTTTTATCTATTTGTTTATCAAGTTAATACTAAAGACGACACTGAAAATCGATCTACCCAGATCATATGAACTAATTTACAACTTAGTTCTGATTTAATTTTATTGATTAATTAATGTAGAGAGTGTCTAGGCAGTGTTAAATCATTTTCTTATTAGTAAAGGCTTCGATAAGCACCTTCTTTTGAGATTACTATAAGGAAGTCTTAATTCTAGTTTCCTCTGAGGTCTGTTGGTAAGAGAGAACTTTTTAATGGAACTATACCATCTAATGTTCGTATAAAATTTTAGTGACGCTTGGAAGAGACATGAACAATTTTTCATCTACAGAAATAAATGTTAGTTGCCATCATATTGCTGATGTGATCTTTGAAACTTGAGTGAAAAAATGGTGTTTTACTGAACCAAATAACACAAACCACATTTTCCTAAGTTGCACAGTTTTTTAATAGCCTGCCAAAGCTGCATTGTTTGTTTTGCCCCAACCTGTTTGATAGAAAATTTCAATTTTCCAAGTATTTTGAACCAAGCCTTGGAACTATATTCATAGCTGGGTTACTTGTATCATTAACTGAATTCATTTTGTCTCATGTCATTGCTGACGACTTCTTTGGAATTACTGATTTGTTTAGGTTAGGTTAGGTTAAAGATTTAATTTGTATAAGATTTAGGCGAGGGTCATGAGACACTTTTGGTGAAACAGCGGTTCTCTAACCTGAAACTGCAAGGAAGTCGTCGATCGTTGTTATGTCATCAACTGCTTCAGTCAGAACGCGAACTTGGTTCTCCCAAGCATCTCTGAAAACGTCCATGTTTTCTTCTGCAACTTTGGAGCGCGGGCGGGCAGCGAGAATGCGAGCGGCGTTTATCACTTGGGGGCAAAGGGCATCAATTTGTGCGGCAGCATAACGCACCATTTTCACCCCATCCTCATTCCCTGACATACTGCATGCTAAATTAGCAACCTACAAATGAACAAATGGATGCATCAGTATAAGATAGGGAAAAAACTCAATAGAATAAAACTCAACAATCAAAATTGAGGTAACAACCAGCATGCTGACGATTTCACAAAAACAACTCATGCCCCTTACACTCAGTCTGACTCAAGATAATGATAAAGAGGGCAGTGGCCACGTAGGCATTTCCTAATAGAGATAATGATTGCTATCATCATTAATGGGGTACATAATCGAATTTTGTTATTGAAAAATTAATCTAGATATCAATTATTGATGTCATCATTTTGGGGGAAAAGTCCTGTTTAACGAAATTCAGAAATGTGAATTGGCGATTGCAGCTCATGTTCTTAGTGGCAACCCTGTCAACCGATTTCTAAAATCCCTAGGCTGCCCTATGAATGGTCCGTAGATTACCGTAGCAAAAGTTCAAAGTTAATGATTCCTTGTACTGACTGTTGGAATGGCGGTGAACCGAGACAATTAAAATAGCGCTATTAGGGTACAAGTTATCTACTTCAAAAGTTGATCAATCTCAAGCTTTATCCTGTTTTCTGCAGAAGGTTAAAATTCGTTTAAATTGGATAAAAACTAGTATTTCATGAATCTGAAAGACAAATCACTGGAAAATATTGAATTTTCTATCAAGCAATAGAATTATATGAGGAACATCGTAAAGCATCGTCTAATGGAATTAAGAAAAGCAGTTAAATGGACTATCTTAAAAATTCAAATTTACCTCAACAAGTTTATTAGCGTGTTCAGTGAAAACCATAGCATACTCTTCCACTTCTTTCTCGTTTCCAGCTCTGGCAGCTTCAATGAGGACCAACAAAGGAACGCTGGTTTCCAAAAAGCTGGAAGAAAATGTGAATAATCAAAATGTTTGAAAGCATATTGAAAGCATTCGGTAAGTTTTGTACAACAGCACAATACACAACCAGCTGGACGGATGTTGAGGATTACCTGTCAGAAACGTGATCAACTACAGCTTTCCTGAGTTGGCGGCGCAAATCTCTCGTCTTGCGGCACATGTGGTCGATGGCACGCTCCAAACCTTCGCTTTGTTCCTTCACGCTCATCTATATCATTCAAATAAAAATTATTTTTCTGACTGTTCTATGTAAATATTGAGGCAACTAGTTTCGACGTAGATAATTTAAAACAACGCAAAAGATCAATTTTCTTTCGCTACAGCACATTGAAGGAAGACACAACCTTGTCTTCCTTTCAAGCTGAATATGTCTGAATCCCTGAAGAACACGAGTGTTACTACTAGTCACCTACTGTTAATGATTCCCAATATCTGGAGACGAAGCAATATCATTTTTAAATGGTGAAAATTGTGTGCTAACCATGAGGAAGAGCTACTTTCACAGAGGCAACATTTTGCAAGAACTACCACATTTTTTAAACCAATTTTGAAACAACGATGTGATTTTCTGGAAGTTGGGTTCAATTTACGAATAAGTTGTTTACACCAAATATTTTCATAATACATTTTCCAATTTCCAAAAAAAATAAACCATTACGTAGAGTAGGCAAACATTTGAAATTGAGAGAAATTACCGCGTAATCATAAGCTTGGTATTTTTGAACACACAAACTGTTTCTGCGTATTTATAGATGTAACAAAATTGGCAAGAAAGAAGGTTTTAGATCGAGTTCATTTAACACTAGACGTGAATTTCCGGGACAGCGCTGCTACGCCGACCTCCGCAGGGAGCGCTGGAGGTTCGCATCCTATCTGTATCTTGGAAGATATACAATCACCTAGCTACCATCATCACCTTATCTTTTCCCTGCTGTTAACCTACTCTCTTTCCGTGCTGTTGTGTACTGTTTCGTAAAGTAATAAGTAGTAATACTGTACGAAACATGTTTACGTGAGCGCGGGATTTCAGCGCTCCGCGGGCGCTCCTCCAAGAGGCTCGTTGTAATGATCAGTTGATCCCTAGCCGTCTCATAACTGGTAAGTCCCCTTTCCATTATTTGCGGTTCCTTAATACAACCCAAATTCTCTCTTGATTTCATATCGGACCTATTTCATATAAACTCCAATCCGATTTGTTATTCATTAAAAATACCCAATTCACCAATAATTTCTATTTTCAAGTTTAAATTATTGAAATAGTAAATTAGGTTTTTGGGGTAGAAATAAGTGTTAATTATCATAGATATCCAACACTAATCACCTGAATAGTTAAATCAATCGTGTTTTATTAAATAAAAAACACCTTATCTTAATTCTAACATTGGTTTTTTTCCATTGCTTAATCCAATAAGCTCTCTTTCCGTGCTGAAAACATTAAAATCATTTTTGACATCTTTCCTCGAAAAGAAAGATTCCATTAAAACTCAATCGCTTCCACTGCAAAACACGTTGAGAGACACGGAAAGAGATTAGGAAAACAGCAGGGAAAAGATGAGGTGATGATGGTAGCTAGGTGATTGTATATCTACCAAGATACAGATAAGATGCGAACCTCCAGCGCTCCCCACGGGGGTCAGAGTAGTAGCGCTGTCCTGGAAATTAACGTCTAGTTTATTTTACCTAAAATTGGTAGATATTCCATTTGAAGGACATGTGCAAGTGATTCTTCACACAGTTTTGCTGTCACAGAACATGTGAAAAACTTATGACATTCGAACATTTTACCAACATCACTGGAAATCTCATTTGAAATTCAAACAATGTGACTAATATGGAGCTCGATGCCCAATCTCCTGTTTATTAAAACCCGATAATGATTGGGTTGCCGAGAAATTTCGGTGCATGAACATTCGCATCATAGATGGTACAACGTACCACAAAACACGTACCTACCTAAACAACATCATGCACATGATTCCACAAAAGTACAGTGTAGTGCGTCAGACTAATTATTATTAAAAAACTTGACAATCACTAGGATACTGGTAGCTAATACGGATTTGCTAATAGTAGAGTCGTTCAGTTGCAATCGAATTGAGCTGTGTAAATTACGTCACGGATATGTAGGTAGATATATGATATTACTGACTCTATACGAGTGTTTTCAAGAATATGCAATGTCTGGAAATTAATGGTCTACAGAAAATGTCAGAACCATACAATGAAAGGAGCTGGTGCTGTTGTATTCAGAAGTTACACCTGCCAGAAATTGGCAGGGATCGTGAGCAGAAACGCTAGGTACGGGTACGAATTTCCTCGTTGAATTGAACCAATTTCTTAACACTGCCGACAAGTAGGAGACTTGGTGTGCATTACCTACCTGAAAATATTGTGTGATATCAACACACAGACAGACCATAATCTGAAGTTCAATATGCCGGATATGCCTTACGTCACTCACATAAACATCGGAAGGTAACCCCTCGGCAACAAGAAAACGGTTCAATTTCACAAATACACATCCACTGTCTGTACGAGTATCTTGCAACTGAATGACTCACGTTCATACAAGTGATGTGCACGACGATTCGTGCTGAAACCAACTAATCTGTGCACTTTGTGTAACAAACTCATGATGCGATAAATGAATGTTTAAAGTGTGTTTGTACTATTTACAATAAAGACGAGTACACGTCTTCTGTGGATGTGGAATAACTAACAGTTGCCTGACCCTTGGTTTCTCAATCCGCTTGTAGAGTGCTCTCCTCGTCCGTATCATAATCACTTTATCCTACTGAATATTAAATATTGAGTCGGGTCTTTTTGGAATTATTTAACTATTGGGGAAAGATTAGCCTGAACCGCCTCCATCCATCTCTAAACGTACCTAAGCATATTATCCCAATGTTTAACAGATCCAAAAAACCCTGGCGGGCCCTGAACCTACAAGCCAAACCTCGGTACAGGCACGATTGCAATACTGTACAATAGTCATTTGTCTTCTTGGATTGAAACTGTAACTTCAAGATACATAACTTGCCCTCACAGACAAGGGAACGAATGAAATCATTCACTATAGGGCGTGTTTCCAGTGTAACCTTTACAGAGCGCTTTAGTGGCAGATTGAGAAACCAAGCTTCTGGCTTTGGCTTGACATTAAAGTAGGGCAATTCATTCCTGAAAAACAAGACACTTTAAGACTCTTCCTTGTATGGCGCTTTCTTCTCAACATCAGTTCTCCCAACTGTGTTTGCATCATAGGAACATTGCTTCACTGTACATTCGGTTTTCCACTGGATTCTTTCGCCTACTTCAGCGCACGATTTCAGGATGTATGAATAAGATAGTTCCAGCCGGCATCCGAGTGACACGAGCAGAGATCACAACGAATATAAATTGAGTAGGTACAGTTTCTTTTCGTGGCAATCATTGTTAGTTATGATTTACACAATGAACCCGTCTAATCGCTCAAGATCAAACGTTTAAGGGAGTCAACCTGTTCATTCCAGAAATAGACAAGTAACCTGGCCAAACTATGACCAGAACCAAATTGTATTACGAACAGAGTAGTCTAGTTACGAACGAATGGCATCCCCAATGGAATTCTGGAGATGAACTCTTCTTAAAGCATAAAGCTGAAGGATTCAAGACTAAATTGTGTAAATAGAGAAGTCCTATTGCTAAATGGGCAGGATGGAGAAACCATAACCGTAACAACTTTCAAAACACATCTGTATGCTGCTTTGTAAGTCATAGTGGCTAGCAGTATGAATATGCACCTTGAACAGTAAAGTAAGTTTAAACAAAACACATCTGTATGCTGCTTTGTAAGTCATAGTGGCTAGCAGTATGAATATGCCCCTTGAACAGCTGACAATCCTACAGCTTCTCATCTGGAAACATCTCATTTCTACACATTTTTTGATACGTAATCCACAAAATGGCTCCTTTAATGATATATTAGACTACAGCCTACTAGCTTGATCTTCAAAATCTGATACAATGATGATAGACTTCCTCAGTCGGCTCCTCAGGTCGTAGCTACAATTCCAGACCAATTCCAATTAGTAAGATGCAAAGAAGCTAGTCTCTGGCATCTCGAAAAACCCAAAATCTGGATGCTTTTCTACACAAGAGTGAGCAAGAAGAAACCTTACATCAATTTACAAAGAACAAAATTGATAATGGTATTCTACATCTTTCTCCCAAAGTGCTTGGATGATAGCAAGGTTCACTGGAATTGTCTCACTTCATATAAAACTTTCTTTTCATTACACTAAATACTTTTCGAGACTGTACAAAAAATGCAAAGTCTTTAATGCTTAACTCACATTCAAAACAGATCGTTTTTAATCGGATATCAATTAGATGCGACCATTGATTGAGGCTCATAATCTCAATATTTTGACAGCAAACGTAGATGTTTACGTACGTGTAATCGATGAAGAAATCGAGGCATCATGAAGTGGTGGCAATAAATTGAAAATGACATCAACTCGCGTCAAGGTGGACTCGCCAACCTTAATGGTACTATTAAACTGCGTGAGAGTCAGGATGCGAGGAGTCACGAGACCTTGGATGGGTGGTCGAGGAGGAAAGGTGAATGGTGCGACCCAATCTGGGCTGTGAAATCAATTTATTCACGGCTCATCACCTGTCGGTACCTTTCGACACGGATCGGATATAATACAGGAGTATATGGCAAAGGGGAATCGGCTATCGAAGCGAATCGTTCTCCAACTTAAATTACAGATTAATAGAAAAATTACGCTACTAACCTAACTGACCACGATTCAGTGTCAAGCGCAAAACCAGTAAAAATTATTTTGACAACTGAAATATTATCTATGATGTTCACATCCTTTAGAAGTCGTAGTGACCAGCAGGGATGCCCATCATAGTTCCGAGTTTTTGCTTTTGTTCAGAAACCATTATGTGCTTGATTGTTAGTCCAGAGTTGAGACAAACATTCTAATCAGTCAACCTGCCATCCTACTACAGGTATTCAGCGTAAATTAACTTCTACTTATTATTTACATTATAGTAGGTAGGTCTCGTATCTACCTCGATATTTCTCGTTGAACACATCGGCAAATACACTCTTGCAAAGCTGGACTTTCACAAAAACATGTAATGAAACCTTGTCACATCATATACGTAGCCTTGAACAGCATGCATACGCTCTCAATCCAAACGGAACATATTACAGCAAACATGGTTACAAATCAAGTTCTGGTATCTAACAGGATTATGCACATCAGGTTATCCCTTGAAACGGCATGCTTATTATTGTAAGTTGAAAAGGAAGTACCCAAGTGTTCAACATAAATCACAATGGCAAATCATTAGGAATTAAATGTTCAAATGAAAATTGTATTATGTATTCGTCTATCTACATACATAGGGATCAGTGAACTACACTCTATGGTGTGCAATTTCATTATTTCTTTTAGATGGTTTGATTAACAAAACAGGAATGAGTCTGCCTACCCTTTTCCCAGTTCTCTGCAAATGCAGTTGCTACCGAAAGAAAAAAAGATAGGTCAACAATTAATAAGGAAATAGTTTCCATGAAATATAAAAAATTAATGTTTGAAATTAGAGTAGTCATATAGCTATATTGTACAACGATTTTTTAATAAAAATAAGCTGTAAAGTCATCAAAGTTGCCAAAATTAATTTATTGGCAAGAAGTAGCTGATTGTGAATGAGATTGACAATGTAATCGTGAAGAAATTTAATCGCATTTAGGCGCCTCGAATTAAAAGATATGAAAAAATGAAAAAGTATTTCCATTTTCACTTTCTAATCATGCTCTCACTTTATGTCACTAAATATCCATTATACTAAGCGAACTTGAATTGAATTAATTACGTCAGAACTCAAGTTTTACTGTTTTTCTATAGCGTTAACTATGAACATTTCGAAAGGAGCATCGGAGGGTAATCGTACACAAACAACGTAATATTTTCAGCTAGCTGTATGGCTATCTAAACTACGGCCCAAATAATTGAAGAGAACACCTTTCTAACACATCGATCATTGGCATTACGTCTCAGCCAGCAAGAATTTCGACGACATCCTCTAAAATCGTTACTGTTTCGGTGAGTCATTGCATCAAAAGCCAATGGAACGAAATTTTCCTGAACATGTAATCTACGACTAATACTATTCATTACAACAGAAGTTGTGGAATTTGTTCGAGAGGAGTACTTACGTTGGCCATGTATTCAGAGAGAAGATCTTGCAAAGCTTGACGCACGGCATTGCATTCTGCAACGATGCGCTCCCTTCTTTCGTCCCTCGTGCAAGACGAGTCGGCCATTAATGCAGCACCGCTGATGATGCTTTCCAATCTTTCTTCGAGTGATGGGCGTGTACGGACCTCGCTGTATGCCAGGGGTTCCATAACCATTCTTTCCTGTGAACACGAAAGATATCTTTACGTAAAATTTAATGGATATGCAAAGACCACTGTTATCAGCCCCCACCATGTTGACCACACGAGGGCAATTACAGATCATAAACGTAAGTACTGGCAGAGGTTTCTCAGCATCAGCATAATAGTAACAAACTGCTCCATAACAAGAATGGATGGAAATTGCCCCAACTGTAGTAGCATCAAATATCTATCAAACACATTTCGTATTCACCTTACCACAAGAAACATAAACCCAGATTGAATTTGTAGAGATAAAACGTGGTCTTGATTCAAAATTTTTTTTTAATCTCCCTTCAAAGACGGATGGGGCACGCCATTAAAATATAAAAAACGAAAAACTAAATTTAAAAAAAAAAAGTGGGGAGGACGCCCAGGTTTACCCGACGCCGGCCCTTGGGATATGGGAAGTTGAGGATGATGGAGGAGGAAGAGAGGGATGAAAGGAAGTGCCCCTATAAAAAGACCACCAGTTCAGGTAAGAGCCCCGGATGACGCAGGTGGTGATACCACAGAGTACTCCTGATGAGATGCCCAGCTCAAGTAACTCCGTGGCACTTTCCCCGCACCATGACACGGTCGCAGCCATAACCTTAATGTTGTCAGGCGCCACTCCTTTTAGCTCAGATATCGCTTGCCGTAGGTCATTTCTATCATACTTACTTATCTCGGCCCTCCAGGTCTGCTCCATGTCCACGCTGCCACTGACAACCTGGACATCCAGGATTATGGCAGACCCATCGGGCTTAATGGCAACGATATCCAGCTTCTTGCCCTGGTCACTCAGCATATGATACAGTCTCTCTCTCTCAACATCCCAGCCGCTGGATGACAATGCACCTGCTATCTGCTTGGCAACCGCATCATGACGGAGTATGCGGCCACCATGAGTTCGTGGACACTGCTGCACCACATGATAAAGATTTTCATTTTCCAGTTGCTCGTCCACACATCCAATTGCTTGGATGTTGACAATACAATTCAATTTGTAGAACATCATAAATTCCGACGACCTAACCACAGTCTAACTTATCAGATCTTCAACACTACATAACCATCTTGATGTAAAATTGGGAGTTCAGTTACTCACATCAAAATCATCGAGAGCTGCAGCCAACTCGCCTGGACCCTCGAAGGGATTAGTTGAAGATGTGGGTCCTTTCCCTTGAGCCACGTCACTGATCGTATTCACAGCTTCACACACTTGTTTGAAAACGTAGTCACGATTTGCCTTAGCAGCAGCCAGCTCAGGATGACGAACATACACCTGAAAACGTGAGGACAGAAGCTTTCTGGACGATCCCAATAGAAATTCACAGTTAAACAATAACAGCTATTCCCTTCAGTACAAAACAAGATCAAAACTGTAATTACCTTTGAAGCTGTAAGTAGCATAGTTGAATGCTTTTTAAGCACAGCCCTAGCAGCAGCCAAATCATCTCTCAATTGTGAATCCTTCAATTCCAGCTGTCTTTTAGCAGCCTGTGACATGAGTTCGGTAGCATTACGCCCAAACTCCTTGATGTTCTCCAATAATTCATTCTGACTGGACGCGTTCTTCACTTTCTCCAAGTCATCTTCCACCTGAATCGATAAAAAGGTCGAATCATTGACAATATTCTGGTTTGATACTGACGAAGAGTTGGGACCACTGAATTAAAGTTTTACTCACAACACGGAGAGATTTCAGCAAAAGGTGGACATCGACCATGTCAGCAAGAATCAGAAGACGAGTTACAGCAGAAAGCAGATTTCTGGCGGCCCTCACCATGTTCCCCCTTTTTAAGGATGAGCACGGGTCGTCGGCGAATTCACGAGCAGCAACGCTCATGGCTTCACCTACATCAGCATTCAAATAAGATGTGACATTAATTTGCTGTAGCTAAAATTATTTAAAAGTTGTCACTCCCAGCAGAATGTACATGCTTGAAGGGGCCTTCTAATTAATTATGCAGGATCAACCAAACGCTGATTCTGCTCAGTGATATAAATTCAATTTTCTAACATCAACTAACCACATATATTCTGACTAGAGCCTGGAATTTTGAATATTTGCATATCCTAGGAATTCGACATTCTAGATCATTTCCAACAAAATCTGGTTCAAAACTTCAAATTTAAATTGGCATATTCTTGCATATTTAGGAATTTTTTCGGGAAATCGGCATTTGTCCACAAAAAGAAGTGCATATTACAAGCATATTTCCCAAAAATTATTGAAAATGTGGGAAAATCCATCAGATTACGTTTTGAGTCGCTTCCCATATTAACTAAGCGTCTGAAAACGCGAGAGACGAAACTCCAGGACACAGTAAGTGCGGTGGAAGAGATCCAGAAGAAGAGTTCCGCATGTCCGGGAGAATTCGGAGGGGTCTTAAAGTCGAAGTTGGCAGCAGTCTTCGAGAAGAACCTAGGCTGGATAATCGCAGCGAAACCGGCAAAATTCACAAGGACAGAATTTCCCCTTCGGGGATTTGATTGGCTAAATCTACCTTACCCATATATGACAGATTCTATGATTTTCTGAACAATGACGGATGATTTGCTATTTTTGGGTCTTTTGCAAACATGTCTAAGGTAACGGCACCGGTAGTGGCTACTGCTCCAGTAGTGGCCATTTTAAATTTATATTTGAGAAATGAATTCCCGGTCTCCTAGTGGCTTCAAACTTGCAGGAGGTACAGCTCATGTCATCTTGTGCGCAGAGCATCATTGGAAATTTGGTAAACTTCTCAATATGACCGTCCCTAGTTTCCTCGTTTGTTGGGCTGTATCCTAGAGCTTCTACTGGATAGAATCAATTTTGTTCATCTGGTATTGAATTTAATGATATTAAACACCAAGGAGGGCAAAATGTCAAGTGGAAACTACTGAGACATGCACGTGGCCACTACTGGAAATTTCGTAATTTGATGTGGCCACTACTAGAAGACCCTAATTCACAAGAGCAAGATTTCCAATCAATAAAGGTGTGAGAAAAAATTAATAAAAAATAGAAAAAATTGTTGGGGATTTGATAGTTTTAGGCAATGGATATGTTAGGGAAGAGTCGGGCTATATTCTAAATGAGTCCTGAAGAAATCAGACTAATGATTTGCGTATTGTTAAAGAAAAAAATCTTAACTTTGCACTACCGGTACCGTTCTACTTCTTGTTGCATATTCGGTGCGATTTTCTTGCTTATAATTCCAGCCTCTTAGTCTGACCGGATGTTTTGGCTCTTACATTTGCACAATCTCCCAAAACTAATCACCCATTGTAACCTGTTCATTCTATTCCACCATTTAGAACAATCAACTTATACCAAAATCATGAACCTACCAGTTTTGCGAACTTCCTCCACAGCAGAGAGCATTTCCTGTTTGATATCTGGGTTTTCATAAGCGATCATTTCTCCTTTTTCGATGAAATTTTCGGTCGCCTTCTCAACAGCTGCAACCAAAACGTGCGCCCGCTTGGAGCGGCCTTTCTTCTTTTTGCTCGGGCCTTTGGTGTTGACGAGCGTGGTAACCTTGGAGGAAAATTAAAGAAAAGGTGAAATTTGATATTGTATCAACAATTTAAGCATACAGTTTTTAGCTAGAAGAACAGAACTAAGACTTAAATTTATCAAAAATAGCAAACACATCACAATTTTCGAGTTTGATTCATTTCAAAGTCCTAGAGTCACAAATGGTTATTCAATACTACAATTCAATAAAATTTGACACTTATAGAAGGCAGCTGCAGATCCAATGTTTTCTTTTAAAAATAACAAGGTTACGATAATTGTGTTTTTTTTTTCAAGATGAATCTTCATTTACAGCGGAAAAATACTCTTGGAGGGACAAGAGAACTTTGGAGAATAGTGATGTTAGAGAATATTGATTGAAAAATTACGAGAGGATCAAATAATTTGATAAGATCTTATTCACCCGAGTTCTAGGATAACAACGATGAATCAACTTTCAACAAATTGAAAATAATTATCATAATAGGGCCTTTTATAATCATTATGAAACTACTAGGTGATGGAATGGACTAGTTGTCCCTCTCGGACCTAAGGCGATTATACTGCAAAACCCACAAGATAAAAAAAGCTTCAGGCTTCAGCTTATGCTAAGGTGTAGGAGTTCCCTTAGCATTAACCTTAAGCTTCTTACCTTCTGAGGGTCCTATGAGGTTTACAGGCTAATCGTTTCAACTCCGCGAGAGGCATCTAGCCCATTTATAATCTGTGTAATTAGGCTGGATTTGAACACTAAAGAAAAAGGATTCTTTCAATTATTCAATTGGCTTGCATTCATGATTTGAATTTCTACTAAGCTTTGGAGTGTGCATGTTTCACAGGTGATAGAGCGATTATTGATCACTCAAAATTATTAGGTATTTTGGTTGAGAACAGATTTACGTGCTCTATGCATATCTCCTGAAATTCAATAATCGCTCTATCACCTGTGAAACACGCACATCCAAAGCTTAGTAGAAATTCAAATCATGAACGCAAGCCAATTGAATAATAAACCCCAGTGAAAGAATTTGCAGCGTTTTTTATGGTTATCAGAATGCTTCAACCCGTGTATTGGCTACAAAGCCTTTTAGGAGTTCACTCCAGTATCCACATTACTATATCACTACATCACTACGTCCCTAGGTTACTGAAATCAACACAAAAACAATAATAAACCAAAATAACGCAAATGTTGGCACCATAAATCGGCCCATAGATCGGGAATGGTTTGACCTACGGACCTGGGGAGGGGCTCATTCGATTCCTCGTGGAGTGTTCTTCAAAAAGAGTACAAATTTAGGCCGCCTTGACTTTTTTGAGGTTTTTAGGGATTTTACAAAACTTTGACAACCCTTAAAGGGCACTTTAAATTAAGTGAGAGAGCTGGCTCAAGAATTGGGGCGTCGTCGGACCAACATGGATTTTTCCTGAAAATTTCAGCTTTTTTTGCTTCAGCCGGTTGGGAGAAATCGTGCGTACGGCGTACGGAGGGAAAATTTTTTATTCGCAAATTCAGATTCTACACCCTTTGAAACGTAAACCATGAAATTTTCAGGGGTGGTTAGAAATGTTTTTTTTTTTCAAGGGCGATTACAATGGTTTATTATTTGAATAATAAACCAAAATGGATAGAAAGTATTTTTAAATTCCAACTAAGATAATAAGATGATTTGTGAGATTTTACCAAAGACAACATTACAATCCAAAACTCGTCAAACACTCAATTTTAACTCTGATGGACACACACACACACCAATTTTTGGTTTTTTTAATTTCATTTATTTAAATGCGATATTCCAAATTATTTGAAGAAAATTTAATACGAGTAAACACTCGATTGTTGGCATGGGCCCTACTCGATTGAGTTATGTTGAGCAAATGTCACCTAATCAATAAATAATTGCAGATTTATCAAATCATAAAGCAAGGTGATTATGAAGCTGATAACTCATATGATGTTCTTACCTGTAATACAAGAGGTTCCAAGGTTTTCTCCACGGACATGGTACGGATTTCCAAATTTTTTGGGTCCCATTTCAAAGTGGGCAAAGGTGTGCCGTAGTGATCAGTGATCATTTTGACCAACTGAAAATTTAAAAATTCAATATCATTAAACTACTGGGCTGAACTAGAGAATATGAGACCCCTACCTCTTATCAGGCTCTTTTGAACATGTATCGATGTTTTCTGCCTCTCCGTGACCTTATGGTCAAGGTTAGAGAAAGGGAGGGTCCCTATTTTGCCAATGTTTCTACTCTTCTAGGCCTTATTTGGGCAAACATTCAGGAAAATCGCAACGTTGATAGATTCCCCCCTGATATCGCTTGCGAAAACCTAGTTACCTTTCTTTAACGTAGTTACCATACCAGATAACGTACTATTATTATTGTATCTGCCTGTTAAATTAAATCCAAATTTCCTAAGACATCTGGTTTTTCAATATGGCGACAGTCTGATAAGGAAGGGGTCACCTATTCTCTACTTTTACCAACTACTGAATAACAAAACGAAGTAATAGATAAAGGCACTGAGGTTCCCACCATACTGTTCTGATGTTGGGAACTCAGCATGACCCTTCTTGATCTAGTAACATCAGAATTACTCATGATTTGAAGGCGTGAACTGTGCATGAGCGTTTCCTTTACTTAAGCCAGAGGAATAAGTAGGTACTAGTAGATACATACATGGGCAGTAAGATAGTGGACCTGCCTAACCCCCATCGAAAATAGCAAGCATCTATTACTTTACTACCAACAGAAAATAACCCAAGAGAGTACCTATTGCAATGCGATTCCAAGTTGTTACTTCTATGACCAATAAAATATATCAAGCACCGTGATATTAATTAGTACAATGAAACGTGAGGACGTCTACGAATTCAACAAAATCAATACCACCCGCCTCTCACAACACTGAACTTCGTGGTTTGGTCATGTTCTATTACAATCAAGCTCCAACGCATTTGGAGATCAGATATGAATCTTCATATTGTACAGAACAAATCTTGGTGACACGGATTTGAAAGAAACTAGATTTCCGGAATTGTTTTCATTCCTTTCTGGGCGTTCATGTTATGAGATCACTACAATGGAGTGAATGACATTTGAGGCGTACAGAACAAAGCGAGAGAATAACTTTAAAACAAATACACCCTTACCTGGATGAAAAGAGTAGAAACTCAAATATTCTCTACGTACGACAATGGTACGTTTCAAACAGGGTCACTCGGAAGAAAATAAACTAATTCTGGGGAGGAATAATTATGACAAACGTCTGGGAAATGACTCACAACTGAAAAATTCCAAGGAAAACAACAATGGCGTCAGAAAACTGGGAGTCTCGAAATTGACTTGGGTCTAAACAAGCTTGTACGGGAAGTACACTCTCGCCACAATAATAAACTACCTTGAAATATTTGTTTATTTTCAGGAAAAGAGCTTTAAAGCACAACATATTACAAAATGACATTTTATATCATTTTACGTTCAACGAGTGAGGTATGTATCGTAGCTATGACTTTGCGTAGAAAAACGTAGCAGAGGACAAGCTTAATTTACACGATCTTATAGGCTTTTGACACAGGGCCCAACCCCCAAGTACCAAAGAGGTTAAAAGACCAATGGTCACCTTCCTCAGTTCTACAACTTAGGAACTGTGCTGTCTGTTATGTCGTTACTCAACTAACCTCTAGGAACTGGATTCTAAATTGATAATTTTTAAAAATCGGACACGAGAAGAATTTTGAGACCAATATAACTGAACAAAACGCCATCCGTACCTCAAACATTTCGTAAAAAAATAATCAGTACTGATGGTTAACTGAGCCCTATTCCAAGAATGTCTTATGATTGCTCATTATTGTGAATGACAATGATATTAATAGCTGACCTCTTGAATAAACAACAAAACCGCCTGTTAATTGAAATTTTACAGTTGTAACGCAGTTTGTAGACTGATGCCAGAGGCAGACTAAAAACTACCTGGGTTTTTATGTACGCTAGCACCTACTACTAAACAAAATTACCTTTTGGTTATAGCTGGAAAGAAAATCATGTGTTTAATGATTACAGTTTGAGAATATGTCTTGAATATCATCAGTTCCCACTAACGTCCCACGAGCCGACGATACAAGAAAAAGATAAAGCTAGAACGCAAATTTGAAAGGAATATCGACCTCACAGAGTAGGAACACGGAGAGGAGAGAGTCCTTCCATGCATGAACACACCTCTACAACTAAAAGTCACGCTAGCGTTTCCATCAAAACCTCTAGTCATGTTATCTTTTCAGTTTTCTCGTTTCTCGGTGTGAATTGTGGATTGCCTATGATTTACCTGACGTTTTCCATCATTTAATCAGTTTTTATTTGATTTTATTGCATTAACGATCGTTTGTTAGTTTCACCATGGCGGGCTTACGTTCACGTTTATTGCCTATGTTTGAGAAGCCGTCTCTCCGACAGATTTGCTGGTAAGTGGAAAAGCAACTGTAGCCGTACCCAATGTGGTGTTCTTCCGGCTAGACATACGTTTCCTAATACTTTGAAAACACCTTATTTTATTAAGTTTGTTCAGGTAGGTATGTTATTTTAAAATCTTTGTAATTTTGAGCAAATCGTTCAATGTGCGTTAGACTTTTTCTTGACGTCATAAGCTTACGCAATACGGCTTATCTTCTTGTCAGCTAGTGTTGAATGTTCCAAGATATTACGTACGTATTTTTTTACACAGCACGGGTTTAATAATTTATTTCAGTCAACATAAATAGGTAATTACCAAGTTGCAATAATTTGATTGATAGACCTTAGTTATATAAGTAGGTACATCCTTAGTGGAGGTTTCGTCGTATTTCAGCTTAGTCCTTGACTATGATTCTTCTTCTGCTCTACATAGTTATCACCCTAATCAATTTGTGTTGTTTTGGAAGTAGCTCGCGATATAGAGCCAATCGTATCTGATTTTACCAGTATTTTTTAGCGTGGAACATGCTTTATCGCTGCACTAACCAGCCGAAAAACGTGACGCGAGATTTTATGATTCTGGTATAATATATCTTTATTATACGATAAGAATAATATACATACTTTTATGGAAGTTAGTGGTGAGTCATCACAAGCGGTATAATCCTCTATAGTTCTGCGAGTCCTCATTTACATAATCAGTGTAACAGGATTAGGCTGAAGTAGAGAATAGGTAACCCCTACCTCTTATCAGGCTCATTTAACCATGTATCGATGTGTAGTTTCATACCATACCGATACCACTGCGATGTATTATGGAATGATTTTCACGACCGTTATAGCGATAAAAGTATTTTTAATACGCAGAGACGCAAGTGTATTTTTAATACGCATTCTGATGTATTTGTCCATTTGATCTATACTTTACTAGAAGGCTTGATGTAGGATATTTTTTTGTTTTTGAGATGCGAGTCAAGCGAGCATCCAGACCAGCAAACTAGACAGAACACACATCGAAAGCGTGGAACTATATAGATAGGAGACATCGGGTTTTTCAATATGGCGACGGTTTTATCAGGACGGGGTTACCTATTCTCGACTTCTACCGATAAGTAATATTATGGCACATCCGCCCTATAGGTAAAGCCGAAATCCCAGACACGAAAATAGCAAATTGAAACCAGCAGAATCATAAGAAATTAACGAAAGGAAAACGGCAAAAATAGCATGGCTATAGTATGTTCCATGTTTTTTTTTTTCCAGCAGGCTCTGAGCAGTAATTTGGGGGTCCAGAGGGCTTGCCCCCTGGCGAGGAGCACAGCGCCAAGTTTTTTCTAGTTAAATCGTAACAAATAAGAAATCAAATCTCTCCTTCTTATAATATTAATTGAGATTAGTAACATCTTCATGACCCATGAAACACTGCTGGTTAGGATTAATTAAGCGCCACGCCCGATTTTCTACATTTTTCCCACACTTATGATGAACTTGCTTCCCAAAAATTTACAATGTTGATTGAATTCACCTTAGTGAAAGGTTTTCAACGATTCTAAAACCTTCAAACTCGGATCTAATCATATTTTAACTTTTTAGAACATGTGTAATAATATTATATTTATATCAAAATTGAGGCTTTGAAGAATTCATTTGGGTTTCGCTCTTCTTAAAACGAGCTGTTTTAAAGAGGGATTTAATTAGTATATTATTAAAAGAGTTTAGGTTTAGAGAGCAACGTGATTTGAGCACACAATGGATTACACAGCCCCCCCTCCCCTAAGTTGAAAAGCCACCGACGATACCGTGTGTACATGATGTTTTTGGGGTCTCTGAATTTGAATCCAACGTCATGTCAAGCACGAAGATGAGTAGAACCCCCATAAGCTGTCATATCAACGTTTGCTGATGATACTGCAATTCTGACGACAGGCAGGACAGTCGAGGAATCGTCTAGCAAACTGCAAGATTCGGTGAACCGAGTTTATCAATGGACCTCCAAATGGCGAATTAAGCTTAATGAAACGAAAAGTACGCATATAAACTTCACTTATCTCAAAATTCAAAACATCCCAATCATCATAAATTCACAAGAAATTCCGTATTCAAATACTGCTAAATATCTGGGCATGACGCTGGACGCCAAGCTACGCTGGAAAGAACGTCAAAAAGAAAAAAGAAGAGGTCAACGCTAAGCTCAGGAAGTTGAACTGGTTGCTGGGTAGGAAATCTCAACCATCCACCCACAACAAATTGCAGTTGTATCAGCAAATGATTAACCCCGTCTGGGCCTATGGCTGCCAACAATGGGGCTGCATGAGCAACAGTAATGTCAACACTAAAATACACCAAAATAAAATCTTAAGGAGTATTGTCAACGAACCCTGGTATATCAGGACAACTGATCTCCACCGCGACCTCAAAGTGGAAATGGTGAGAGACGCGATAAGAAGAGTTGCAGCGGATCTCGAAATTCGGCTGCACAGACACCAAAATCTCGAAATCCTGTATACCCTGGACAACAGAGAAGAGGTACGGCGACTCAAGAGGACCAGCGCTGGACCTAGTTGTGACCAGGCGCTGATTAGTGTTTGTGACTTGTAGTGGTCTTAGATAATGAACTACTGAACCACAAAAAGTTATATTACTTCATTATAAATTAAGTTGCTAGATGATTTCTAATTTAAATCATTTGTAACAATAAATAAATGGGCAAAAAAATTCAAGGACGAACCTACAAGAATAACGTGCAAGGTCTAATATGAAAAAATGAATGACAGTTTTGAATGCTCATTGAACAGTACAAAAGTATGAAAAAAGAATATAATAGTGTGTGGTTCTTTACTCTTCCTTGCAATAACTGCGGTATTACCGCGCAATTTCGTTATTCGACACTTTACTGCCAGGTGGAGTAAAATTACGAAGTTCTAGGATTCAGTTGCATGCATACCCCCTGATAACATGGATATGCATCAACATTGATCGAATGATCTTAAAATGACCTTGACCCTGAGGTCTTAGGGCCAAACCGACCCCAGATTTGGATTCAGCGACCCCAGAAACACACATGGTCTGGTCAGTGGCTTTTAACCTTTTTGTGTGTGTGACTGTTATTATTTAGAATCAAATAACATGGACTAGGTTGCACGAAGACGCTTGGTGATCGCAATGCAAATCTGGAGCAATTTGGCGTTGGTTCTATCTGATGTTACACTGTTAACTTCGTTAAATTGCTTCTCAAGTTCCTATGGTTTGATTTAGGTCGATATTTGAAACCAATCCAGCGGTAACCGTCAACCGAGGTGGGAAAATTCTCTACTCCTCTACCTCGACGTCTTCCGACTCGAAACCTCAAGAGCCCCAACCCGTGGAAAAACCTGCTGACGCCCAGGAGGCACAACCTCAGAATCCACAAATCGAGGAGCTCAATAGAACATTGCAGGACCTCTCCAAACAGAAGGATGAGTTAAATGTAAGTGTTGTTTCAATTCTAGAAATAGTATTTTATATTTAAAAAAAAAAAAAAAAAAACAGCTGGTAGCTGCTACTTCATCATTAATATTGACTCCCTCTTAATTTATTCTATTCTGATCGTCAGAAACTTTACATAGTAACCTTCTTTACTTCGTGTTTGATAACTTCTTGAAGATTGATTCCAATACCTAACTTTCCTCTGAGCTTCTCTTTGGGAAAACATATTTGTATGAATTTTGGTTAGTATCTGTAGTTGTGGGCCAATACAGTGTAGGCAGTTATTACTGAAGCTTAATTAGCTATCTCTCGAAGCCAGTTGTAGAATTTGTCTGTTTCACTTAAGCGGCCCACACACTATCCAACCGTCGGCCGACAATCGGGACTGAAGGAGGGGGGAACCCGACCGCTTGATGTCGGGTGGTCCTAGTCATCCAACGCGTCCGACTTCAAACCGACGGTTGGGTCCCTACCACACACCGTCCAACTCAGGTGCGAGTGTGGAGAGGGGGTCGTCTTTCGGCACCCCCCACCTCTGATTGTTGGCCGAAGGTTGGATAGTGTGTGGGCCGCTTTACCCATGTTCTTAGTCGAGTTTTCTTATTTTACTATTTGCAGCTGTAAATTCCAACGTGAGTCTTTCTAACTCTTAGGCTAAGGCCACACCGGGGGTGACAAGCTAGATGCCTAAAGACAAGGTGAGTCGCTTGATGAGTCATCCAAGAAAACGAACAGTCTAGAACGTTCGAGAGTGGCCACACCAGAACGTGGTTACATAGCGATTCACCAGGCGAGTCACCAAGTAAACGAGCGGGTCTGTTTTTTACCTGGTGGGTAGGGACATTTTAAGAGCACTTCCTTGCTAACAAAACTCATCGCACTGCTGTCATCCAGGCAATGTGGCCACTTGTAACCAGACACCAGTTAAACCGGTGACTCGCCTTGTCACCTCTGGTGTGGCCTTAGCCTTAAGTATAATCTTTCGGCATATTAGGTCCCTAGCAGCCATCCTCCATCCCCAGCTTTGAAAACCCTCATAGTCTTCAAGTCACCATTTATAAATCAACAATATTTTAAGAAGGAAACGAGAGAGGATCCGTGGTAGAGTTCGTGAAGGGAAGAACGTCGAGAGAACATGTGGCAAATAAATGGTTTCCCTTTTTTAAACATGGCAGGCAGTTCGGGAGAAGTTTTGTACAGGGGTTCGTGAAGGAAAATATGGACCGATAAGTCGGCCTTATACCCATGTTTTCTTTTTACGAATTGTTTGTGCGGCACTTTTCTAAGGAAAAGACGTTCTTGTATGGAGTAAAACCGCTGTAAATCGGGTAGTCTGTTATGGGACGCTGAGACTTTGGAAATTTCAAAAGGAGAAAGGAAAAAAAAGCAAAGGATTCTTCAGTTTTTCATTAGTGCCATCTGCTAAAACGAAGTTTTTTCAAACATTGAGTTTTCTATGACTACCAGTCATTCAGGTAGTTGTTTCAGTTCCCGACGCCATTCCGTATGTGCAGTAGTGAACTGGGAAAAAAAAATCAGATGCGTACAGTTCTCTCCCCAGCTAGTGAAATTGGTCAATTTGCTGGATGGATGTGAATCCAGAAGTCTTTCAGGTAGTTTGGTTTCAGAAATTGTTCAATCTCGGAAGAACATTCAGTTACTCAGTTATATATTGTTCTTCGCTCATAACGCTTCTATAGATTTCTCCATTTGCTGTTTCAGGACAAATACAAACGTGCGTTAGCAGAAGGCGAAAACATGAGGAAAAGGTTGACCAAACAAATAGAAGACGCCAAAATATATGGAATTCAGAGTTTCTGTAAAGATCTCTTGGAAGTAAGTTCTCTTCGTCAATTATCACTTCGACAACTTGATTGTATTCTTCATTGAGTTTGTGTAAGTTGACTGTCGATGTTTGTATTTCTAGGTAGCCGACGTATTAAGCAAAGCTACAGAATGCGTTCCCAAAGAAGAGATCAAGGACAGCAATCCACACTTGAAAAATTTGTTCGAGGGATTGTCAATGACCGAAGCGCAACTTCATAAAGTATGAGATATTCCCCATATAGTAGACCTTAGCGTACAACTGACTTAAAATCCCAAACTCTGCTTATATGGAGCAGTGAATTTGAGAATTGTTGTAAACTCTATGGGAATTGATGTTACAAAAGGCGATATAATGTCAGGTTTTCTTACGTAGGGCGTCGAGGTGATAATGATAGTTTCAAGAGAACATGAAGTGATCAAATTAGATTAGAAGGGGGGTTAAAAATTACTGTTAAACTACATGAATGTTTAACTACATTTGTTCTAATAATGAAACATCCGTGTGCAATCAGCTAACATGACCTAACCAACCAAGGTTTTCTAATCATGAGACGGATAAAATGCACATCGCAATAACTCTGTTTCAAGCCAAGGCCTCTTACACACAACAAAGATGAAGGAAATCATCTCTCAGCACGGTTAACTCACTGTAGACAAAATTCGACTTGACAACTTATTCGCTGGGGTTGCAGAATTCATTTTACGATGTTGCCAATTAAAGGGTGTTTCAAAAAGAACGCTGGATTTGATAAGGCCACCATTATTGTTTTTCGAAGTTGGCAGCAATGTTTTTGTGATTTTTTATACCTGTTTTCATTGAGGTTCTGTGTTGTCCAGGAATTTTTTTTAATTAGTGATTGTTTTTACTGTGTTACCGTGGAAAGGTACACTACAGAACGAGTTTTGGTCATGAAAACACATTACATAAACGATGAGAATGTTGCAGCCACTGTTTGCGGACTCCGTACAATTTTTGGGCATCGTAATGCTCCAAACGAATCACTTGTTCGTGACCAATTATAATTGGACCAATAATTATTGGTCACGAGTTGCGGTTTGGTGTGGGATTTAGAGTAGAGGTTTGGTTGGCCTGTTCTCCTTTGAAGACGAAGTATGGGAATGCAGTGACTGTGAATGGAGTTAGGTACCTACCAGTATCGATGATTTCCTATGGCCTTATGGATTTTCCTTTGAATCAAATGAATATCGAAAACCTTTGGTCACAACCGGATGGTGCTCGATAGGTTTCCAGACTGACTCATCTCGTTTCGAGGAGACCAAGTCTACCCACCTCGATTGTGTGACTTTTATTTGTGGGGTTACACGAAATCACAAGTCTATGTGAACAAACCCACAAATGTGGCGGAACTCAAACATGAAATTCAACGCGTACTTGGCCAATGCAGATGTGTGTGATTGGCTTATGGTGAATTTCATGGACAGGGTGATTGCTTGTAGTTCTAGTAGGGGAGGGCATATGCCCGATGTTGTTTTCACGTTTAATCCTCAAGATTCCTAAATCAAACTTTTTAAAAAATAATAAATCAATTCTACCCGCCTTTTCAAATCCGGCGATCTTTTTGAAACACCCTATATTTAAAGGTAGATTCGAGTGAGTCTATAAAGTGGGATAACATGAATGGTCATCGATAAGGTAGAATTAGCATATCGCGTAGGTGTTTTGAAGGCGAAACTCTCAACTCGCAAAGTAGAAAGTAGTTTTTTCCTCTTACACTTATCACTAAATGATAACGTTTTGGTCGAGTAACATACAGCCATTTAGAAAAAGAAATGGTGAACCTTGAATCTAGTTTGTCTTCGGGGCAATAATTTACTTACCAGTCGTAGAAAAATCTTCTCTGCTATCTTAAACGGTGATTAATCCACAGTTTAAACTCGACTTATTCGTATTCCTCATTGAATACCAACTTTTAAATCATAACTTTGGTTTTTAGGTATTCAAACGCCATGGGCTTACAGAGGTGAACCCTCTCCACGAAAAATTCAACCCGAACTTGCATGAAGCGCTCTTCCAACAGGTACGATTTCTTATACTCCTACTCATGTAAATCTCTTATATAGCATTTACAAATTTATTTCTAACCTTCGCAAAGTAATTGAGCCCTTCACAAATGTATTCCAACTTGATACAACTACATTTAAATATTTTATAAATTTATCTATAGCTTTTCCAAGTCAGATTCGGAAATTTCCAAACCAATTTCAGAAATTTCCTTTTTGGTATAGGAGTGAGGTTAGTTGTATGCATCTTAGGATAAAATCTACTTTCATTCTAAAGAAAATAACAAATTGGATCATTTCGTCCCATGAAACATGTCCATTCCTCTCCGTGACAGTACAGTTTCGTGGTGTCCTTTCTGTTGCAGGAAGTTGAAGGAGCAGAACCTGGGACGGTAGTAGTTGTATCTAAAATTGGATACAAACTTCACGAAAGGGTCATTCGGCCGGCTTTAGTCGGAGTTTCGAAAGGATAGCTGTAAATAAGACCTGATCCCTCAGTTGAAGAAATAAAGAATCTTCTACAGAGCTTGAAAACGACCCTTGAGGTGTTAGTGTTGGAAATTGTAAAGCACAACCTTTCTGTTGATAGCATCAGTTTACTTCCTTTTGATTGTTCCATCCGGGAGTAAATCCAGTACCTACCTTATTCAACGCTTTTATTTTTGGTTGTATTCAAGCTAGAACATTATTTCCTTTAAGAAGGATTTGTCCACTTATTACTTTCAAGATTTATAGGTTAGTTGTTTATATAGTGCGTTATATCCTTTACAATTGAATTTGTTTTGTAAATAAAATAATTTAAATGATGCATACATGTTTTTTAATTGGGGAAAATTGAATTGAATGGAGGCTGAAAATCCCTGACCGAAAAATTGGAAAAAGTGTTGGTGTTAAAAGAGGCAACATAACAAAACTGGAACGTGACAATAATGCCATCAATTCTCAATTTTAAAGCAAGATTTATCCCCATCGGAGAATTGTTTCACCTATTTTATCATAAATAAACAGCTTTCTGTCAGAAAATTTTGATACTTTACATTATAAACCCCATTCCTCTCCCTCACTCATTAGCAATGCTCAGCACCTGCTAAATCTCGGTAGCACAACAAAGCAAGTCCGAAAACAATTTTCATTTCGTAGCATAGAGTCAGGTCATTTTAGATTTGTTAAACATTGGACAAATATAATTAGGGACGTTTAGAGATGGTTGGAGGTTGACGTCCCTAATCACATTTTGTCAATTTTCGATGAATCCAAAAAGATATTGACTACCCCCAAACCTACATCGCCAACCCCAGTACAAGAACCATAGAACTGGCCTACAGCAAACTGAACCAAGTCATGACAAAATCACCAGGTGGATGGAAGATCATTTGTTGAATTTAGCAGCTGCCAAAACAGAAGTAGTTTTTACCAGAAAGTGATTCCCCAATATTACTCAAGAGCACAAACAGTTACATATCCAGGAGTTACATTGGATACTAAAATTACATTCTGAGAACAAATTAAAAAAACAACGGACAAGGCAGCATAGAAAACAACAGCTATCAGCCACCTTATGCGAAACAAGAATGGGCCGAGACCATGCAAGCGTCGTCTGATGATGAGCGTTGTCCAATCTATTCTCTTGTATGGCGCAGAGTGTGGCCGGACGCCTTAAGCATCGCCTATTACCGCAAAAGAATGTTATCAGTCCAACAAAGAGGAGCGTTAAGGATTGCATGTGCCTACCGAACAGTTTCAGAGCCAGCCGTACTTGTATTCACTGGCTGCATTCCAATTCAACTTTTGACGGTAAGAAACAGAAAGAACTCGCATTACCAAAGGAGAGGGAACACGGCATGGCAAGACATGTGGGCCAACGAGCAAAGAGAGAGGTTGCCAGCACGCTTGATACCACATGTTCAAAAGTGGTTAGAGAGAAAGCATGGATAGGTGAACTTTTTCTTAACATAGTTCCTCTATTTTACTCTTACCTCCTCAGAAAAGTAGACGATATAACTTGTCCGAACTGTGATGGAGAAGACGATAATGTGTTTCGCACATTCTTCGTGTGTAAGCAGAGGGAAACACAAAGAAGATGTCTGCAGGGTGACCAGGAAATGCCATCTGAGACATGACACCTGAGAATATAGTTGCTGTAATGCTTGGAAAACAGGAGCATTGGACCCTTGTAGTTGTCTATGTTGAAGGCATCCTGCAGAGAGAGATTGCTCAAGAACGGGAAAGACAGAGGAGGCTATCAATGAACCGAGAGGAATAATTACATCCGAAAGACTCGGCCTGAAGTAATGTGTTAAACAGTTTCAGGTCGATTTCCACCGTGGGAATGGAAGGTAAGATTTTAGTGGGTTTGAATCCTAGATAACCCGAAAAGCGATCCCTTCTGGTTATCTTACGAGATCCGATTCCCACCTTAGGATCTTAATGATTTCCTCACCTGCCTAAGTAAAAGAAACCCCTATACAAGCGCTAGCCATGAAATGTGCTATGGCAGAAAAACAACGCTGCAAATTATTTCACAAAGCTTTATTATTTTTGAGAACATCCACCAATTTCTGACTGCCAAGTCGTCAGGATGAAAAGAAAAAAGTGGGATGTAGACAACTGAAATGTACACCTATTGTCAGCATTTTCATCGTTAAAAATGATATTTTCTAAATCGGACACGCTCAGCATCCATGTGATCGAGTTGGCTAAAAGTCAAAACCAACTAGACCATTTGCGAAAGAATGGATTGTTATGGACAAGACAGTGTCCATAACAAGAGGATTGTTAAGGGCGGACGTTGCAAATTTTGAATCTAAGCACCTTGAAGCGATATAATGACAAAGTTTGAGAAGGAGTTATTAAAATATTTTGTTATACCTGCTGTATCAGAGTGGGTTAGATTGTTTCTGGGGCCATTCTATAGTCTTGCAGGACTCAACGGATGCGTCAGTAATGGGTATCCCTCACTCTTTCTTGATGACAGAGAAGGACCTCTTGTCCCCTCTAGCGTTAGCAGCACTCTATGAGTGTGCCTGGGATGGACCACGTGAAGGTGGCAGGTTTTTATGGGATACGGCACTTATTAGGGACAGGAGTTAATGACAGCTAGGTAGGTACTAGTCAACTTCTTCTTTTAACTTGTGGTCTTCCCATTATCAGGTGTCATTTTTTGTTAGATCCATATCTTGTTAAGAAGGGACTGAGACAGGGCGAGTACTAAATATCGTCCCAGCTTATCACGAATCTCACCAACAAAATTGATTATTGAAAATAAGAAACCAAAATGAGTCTCTCGGAAACGAACCTATTATATGCCCTCCGCCAGAGGTTGGTTTCGTGGAGGCAGTAAACCAGCTGGGAAGTAGATGGCAGTTCCCCACAGGTTGTGATTTGGGCCCCTGGGCAGAAGACGAAAATTAACCCAGTGGCTCATCAAAAAGAAACTTACCGAAACCCCCGATCTACATACCTATATTATAGAATCCCACCACAATCGAAAGAGAGTATAACGGAGAAGTACCACAACGATTTTGGTGCCATTTTCGCGGCACTGGTAATATTGCCACCAAACTTTGACTAAGAGTAAACAAAAGCCTTACTTTATTTGTCTCAAAATATCGCTGGCACCAAAAATTATCAAGATAAAATCTACTTTCCTTTAAAACTACAATATTAAGATTTCTTGACCCAATGATAAGGCTCAACATGACTACAAATTTGTCAACTTGCAATAAACATCCACAACATGATATATCATCAGGTAAAAGAAGATATTTCCAATGATTTGGATACTATGGCACGTTTACAACAAAATAAATGTATATCATGGATTTATTAATAAATTTCTGTTCCAGGAATAGGTTAGCTAATGAAATACGATCGACCATTGTTTTATGAAACCTCGAGTTATAATTTTTGACAACCATTCATCTTGACTAATTACATCTCCCCTTTAAAAAAATACGATTTCCTTTTTCATGTTCCGATATTAGGATTTACTTGGCTTTGCCTTGGTTCGCTACAGCTTCCATAGCTTTTTTGACCGTTTCCTCGTCTCCGAGGAACTTCATAGACACAACTGGTTTCATGTTTTCATCCAATTGGTACTCAAAGGGGATTCCAGTCGGGAGATTGAGTCCCATGATGTCAGTGTCGGAAATACCTGCGAACAAAATGGACATAATATTGTAACAATTGAGAATTTTGTTTAATTGATCCACGCGAAACCAAGGAAAAGTCAAAAGTAAAATAAGCTTTGAATTTCTTGATATTTCGAGAAACTACTGCATTTTGTACCAGGGGCAATTTTCTCTCCGAATCTACTTCACTGTACTATATTATAAAATACATCTGACCACTAATTGGAACAAGGCAAGCATTAACTAGCTGAATTTGACGAGAGCTACTATAAAAGTGTATTAAAAAAAATTATCATTTCAGTAGGTAACCTTTAAGAAGACTCCATTGTCACTTGCCAGCAGGGGGTAGCGGTTTCGAAGTTCTCAAAGAATGTAAATGGTAATTCTATCATTCTTACTAGCAGAACTAATTCAACTGATTTAAATTAAGTATTAAGGTATACCAAAATGTTTATGTCATTGAGCTCAGAATGCTCAGTCTCTTTGTGCCACCACCTTGGGTGTTGTTGAGCAGTACAGGGTCAATGTAATAAAAAAGGCTCTACAATCGTATACAATTCCCTATGCATCGTATTTGGCAGTGATCGAAGGCAGCAGTATCTCGATTCAGTGGGTAGTACCGATAAAGGGAAACTAATGTTTGTATACTTAATGCGACCAACAATTGTTCGATTTCCGGCAAAAAAACTCTGATTTGCAGTTTCTGAATAGAAGCGGATCGATGACCGACACACTCCCACCACTAGGGGGTTTTACTTCAACTTTATTTGCAAATTTATTAGTTCCAATAGAATTCGGCGAGATCTCTTGGAATACTCCTTTGATTATCTAGGTTAGAATACCGATTGATTGATTAAATTTGAGAGTATTGATCGCTCTAGGACCTCTGTGGTGTCCAAAGGAGGGGTGCGTTGCGCATCTGCAGTGCCTATCGGACTGTGTCTGGACCAGCAGCCCAGGTGATTGCGGGTGTTGTACCAATCGACCTTTTGGCTGATGAGAGGAAGCGGGTTCATATCAGAAAGCAAGAACATGCGGCCAGAGAAGTAAAAAAAGAGGAGAGAGCAGAGACCCTGCAAAAATGGCAGCAGAGATGGGCAGCTGAAACCCGGGGAAGGTGGACAGCACGTCTGATCAGGGAAGTGCAAAAATGGACGGAGAGAAAACAGGGCGACGTTAATTACTATTTAACCCAGTTCCTGACGGGGCATGGTTATTATCGGTCGTTCCTAAAGAAAATAGGGAAGACTTCCGAGGCAAGGTGTGTGTACTGCCAGATGGGGGACGATGATGTAGAGCACACATTCTTTACATGTCCAAAATGGCAGCAGCTAAGGCAGGAACTGGTTGGAGTAATAGGTGATTTTAGCCCAGAAACAGTAACAGAAAAGATGATACAATCTGCGGAGAACTGGAGTACAATCAGCACGTATATCACTATGGCGCTCAAAGAGAAGGAAGTGAACAGAAGCTGGGAATGAGCCAGGGTAGAAGTACTGAAGACCAGGAGGAACCCTCACGAGGTTAAAAAGGGGACTGTCCCGAAGTAATGCCAAAAAGAAGTCCCGGGACAGTCCTAAAAGACGAGAGGAACGGTGTTTTTTAGTCAGTATGCCACGATGGAGACCCCGACATAAAGACCCCCTGTGGGGTCACTGTCAGTCCAGTGATGGATTTTCCACCAACCTCTATTTAAATAAAAAGAAAAAAAAGACCTTTGTGGTGTAGAAAGCCCAAGAGAGTGTGGACTCACCAGTCTTGCCAACCGTCTACTACATTACTGACGTTTCATTTTTGCACAAAATAGTACATGGTTCGCTAGATTCATCCATCCTCTTTGCAACCGTCCAACTGTAGACGCCTCGTGAAACTTCTTGCTTAAATGCTCGACGAGTATTTATATGAAGTTTTCATACCTTAATCGCCCAGGTACCTCTAATTTTCTCGCTGACTCAGTTCAATAGAATTAATGTGTGTTTGGTGGACTGTGTTACTTTTGTAATCGGTATATTTGTTATTATTGTTATATTTATGTTTTCTCTAATTCCACTTACTGTAATTTGTTTGCTACTATGTTCAGGCGGTACCAACTTAACACACTTTCGCAATATTTTCATAGTGAATTTGTACCGAACATTCAACTCAAAACAGAATTACTGTTATGGAGACTTACAGTCCAAATGTTTGACGATCCCTCTAAGGCTGTTGCCGTGAGCAGCGATCAACACAGTTTTGCCAGCTTTCAACTCTGGAACGATCTTGCCTTCCCAGAAAGGAAGAGT
The DNA here is from genome assembly GCA_031894815.1 of Creontiades dilutus. Lineage (NCBI taxonomy): Eukaryota > Metazoa > Arthropoda > Insecta > Hemiptera > Miridae > Creontiades > Creontiades dilutus. Next base: position 1,375,381 of record JAVIWC010000631.1, read on the forward strand.
TCGCTGGATCGTCAGCTTGAGGGATTCAAACATGGGGAACTCTTCTTTGGAAGGTTCCTCGGCGTAGCGGGGGTCACAAACGATCTCTTTATAGTACTTGTTAGATTCGTCCATTGGTGGAGGTGGGGTGTCGAAGCTCCTTCTCCAAATTTGGACCTGCAAAGTTGATTTGTAATTACTAAAACACAAGCAAGTGAAATCGGTTATTGAAAAAAAGTATTACACAATGGTTCATTGTTGTTTATTTGTTCAGATAGCAACGCCAACAGAACGCCTTCAAAAATTGAGTTCTACGGGTCTGTCGAGCTATTGAACAGTAGATAAGAGACTGTTAGGCTGTACTCCCTAGACTTCCTTGATTAAGAGCGCAATCGGGCCACTAGAACCTGAAGAAATAATGGTTCGTGGATTTGACGTTTGCGTATGCGCAGAAGGATGTATTGATTTCTCATTGATGAAATTCATAGGGGATCATCTACAGCCTAACCCTGGCATCCTTTCAAGATTTCACCAAAGTCGGATGAAAACTGCAGGAGTTAGGCTTGTCTTAAGGATCTGCGCTCACAACGACAGACAGACAAGCACAAAACGAAAGTTGGTCATTTCGGCGTAAAACGGAAAAAGCGAGTCGAAATTTTGATTTTGAGTAAGAAAAAAATCTACATCTATCCAATGTGAAAACAAAGCTACCGTTACATATAGGTAAATTCGGAAGCAAAAAAACTATATTGATAGGTATGGAAATGTCACGAATAATTTCTAAATGAGAACTTCGCTTCCTAGTTGTTGGTGTAATCAATAAATAGGTCGCCATCCAACTCGACTTCGATTAGCTTTGTTGTTGATGTGAATTAATCGAGCCCACGAGGGAGCCCCTCAATGAAAGGATACGATAAATGAAAAGGCTTGACAGGGCATTCATCCCGTTCTAGGCTCAGTTCCATCGGTAGAGGCCTTGAACTATATTTAGATCAACGATCTTTGGCACTTTCACACGACGTCAAAAGGTTGCCAAGGTAAAAAAAATATTAGTGTTTTGGGTTGTAGAATGCTAACGTTACCAAAAGAATTTGAGGCTCGTATCTCTGAATTTCTGGCAAGAGTATGCAGTAGCAGGGAGAAATGTTCCACACAACCACGTGCGATTACATTTCTAATCAATTCTCGACATAACCTGCAATGAACAGTTAATTGAAGTTACTTCTGCATATATCAGCAATGTGCTTCGTTGCTGAACTTTCTCAGACTATTTTTGTGGAAAATCCACTTGAAATAAGAGACCACTGAATGATCATCTTATCTTATCAATACATAACCAGCAGAATAGTAACAGAAACTATCATTGTCACATTGATTCAAACATCACTATCTCTAACAAATTCTAATTAAGGACAGTGTACTAGATGTATTTCATCAGTAAAATTCGCCTAAACTCAGATTGGAGCGGCAAAACCCATGTGGACAGAAATTAAATTCTTAATAAGGTTCAAGGTTTCTAAACATGTTCAAAAACTGAAAATGGAGTCTGGTTTCTCCGAATGGAGATTTTGAGGTCTATACAAATCCAACTCTGCACCAGTGCCCTAATGGAGGATGGATCGAGTGTCATATCCCAAGTCTTGAGCACTGTTTGGAAAATTGTGAGCAAACAAATGTTATCAGGATTTTCAAATCCATATTCTGGTCAACGATACAACAAGAAGTATTGGTAGAATATTTCTGAAGAATTTGGACTCATACCTTATTTCAAAATTTGGAAAAAATAATTTTTTGAAGTTAAATCTTATGACAGTAGGAGTAATCCGACACAAAGACTTCATGCTTCTAGGGTATGTACAGAAAACAGTAAATAAAGTGAAATTAATGTTAGTTCACACAGAAATATAACACCTAAATAATAATGGATTCACTGGTAATCGTGGTTAATCGGACAAATACGTTTGATTTCATCAGTAGGTAGTAACTAGTGTTTTCTAGTGAAATTCAAATGAATGCAACTAGTTAATGATGAAATGTAGAAATGCACGTTAAAGCATGAAGATGTGGTCCGATTTTTCATGGGGGCATACAGTGTCTGGGGCATGTTGACCGCATGCCAAGGGAGGCCTGCCCGAAAATGATGTTGCAAATTATGGGAGCTAGAAGACGAAGAGGTCGTCCTCGGAATCGCTGGCTTGATGAGGTCTTGAGGGACCTCCAGGTGGTGGGGATGCGGAGGTCTCAGGCAGGTGCTCAGTGGCAGAGAGGTGTTTGAGAAGCCAAGGGCCACATTGGCCAGTAGTGCTTTGTAGTTAGTTAGTTAATGATGAATGATTGCAAAATTGCTTCAGAGCATCCCCTTTTTGAACAGCAACTAAAGATGTGGACAACTCAAAAAACTTGAAAATCATAAACACTTAGTATCTAACGTAAATGTACCTGTGCTTCGCCGTATTTGGCAGCAGTTTCAGACTTGTTGAGACCAGTAAGACCACCGTAGTGGCGTTCGTTCAGCCTCCACGTCTTGGTGACAGGAATGTTTTGCTGGTTCAAACCGCAGAGGATGTATTCCAACGTTTTATTAGCCCTTTTCAGGACAGAGGTAAAAGCGACGTCGAACTTATAGTCGAACATTTTCAACGTATCGGCAGCTTGCTGGGCTTCTTTGTTACCTGTAAACCGAATACGTTTATGAATCTAGTATGACTTGGGTGTGACAGTAATGAGATAGATGATTTGTATGTACACATGTTCATGGAAGCACAATGAATCTTGTTCCCACCCTGGAATTAATTAATCCCAATGTTGATTTGGAAGGCAGTATCCCAGCACAACCGTGCTTACGTACACCCTTCCCCCGTGCAAGGAAGGAGAAATATCCCTGGTGAAATACCGTGGGAGACTATTAGACCCCCACAGTAACTTTTCGCAGTTTAGAGATCAGTTCCTGGCGGCTAATAAAAGGGATCCTGTCCTACATTGGAAGTGTCAGCCTAGCCTCAGATTCCCCTAAAAATATCATTGAAAGATGGATCGTCCAAGAAAAATCCAGTGGCAGTTGGAGAGCTGCTTCAAAAAATAAATCAGGCAAAAACCATAAAGGTAAGAGCGGCTGCCAGATCCCAGCTTTGGAAAAATGGGGAGTAGTTATGGGGAGGGTTATGACGCAAATATTCATGAAAAATCCCAACATTAATCCTACAGCATCAAATATTCCTGGATAGCAACTATTATACTGTAAAACTGCAGCGCCACGTAATTGTGGTGGATCCGATGGTGTTGCTGGTGGTTACTCAAGAAGTGGAGGTTCAAGAGGTGGTGGAAGAGGAGGCAGAAGAGACAATTTTCGATCATCTATGGTGACGAAACTTAATTTATTAGATGACTGGACAATATTGTCCACCTTAGAAAGCCTGGTGAGGATCTTGTGTAAACTCCAGGAATTTGAATCTGACTGGGTAGCCATATTTCAATTCAACTCCTCTTTTGAAGTTCTGAACATTGCTTTCGACCTTTTTTGCTGAGTCGATGGAAGATGCAATTGTGGAAAACTAGTAGTAATGAAAATGCTGTTCACCACTCCATTTTTTGAACGCCTCAAGGAAGTCCTGTTAGACCCACAGTCAACGGTCCTGCATTTAACGACGCACGTAACTGTTTTCAGTAGGCGCTCCAGTTAATGCTAAGCTCGTCCTAGCAACTGAGCAGGTTGGTACCCGAGTTATCAGTAAGCCACATAAATCACATGCTGGCACTACTTTGAATGACAAGTCTACCAGAGAAGGACCAACCCTTCAGCTTTTAGGCTTGGCCTTCCAGCCTGGGTGATAAACCACAACCGCCACGTGAGCTGCTTTGGAGGAGTAGGCTGGTGACACTTTGCTAGCCTGGGGCTCCTCATCAATGCACATTTGTGCAATCCACTATGTAGAGACCATCTGCCTATTTTTGTTTAAAAACCGCTGCAAATGATTTGATCGATTGCCCTCTGAATTAGAGTGAATATGATAGAGGCAAAGGTATTGTAATTTGTGGGACTGCACAGCTAATTACATTTGGAGCACACAGTAGGAACCAAACTATGATACATAATCATCTGGATAAGTCTAGACAAGTCCACCAGAGAAGTGCCGACCCTTCATCTGCCAGGCTTGGCCTTCCAGCCTGGGTGATAAAGAACTGCCACCACAAAGCCAACTGCTTTCAGGAAGCTAGCTGGTGACGCTTTGCTAGCCTTGCCTCCCTCATCAAAGTACACCTGCGCAATGCCTATACATAGAGAGCATCTGCCTATTGTGGTTTTAAAAAAACTGCAAAAGATTTGATCAATTGCCCTCGGAGTTAGAGTGAATATGATAGACGCAAAGGTATTATTTTGGGCCTGCACAATTAATTACATTTGGAGTACACAGTAGCAACCAAACCATGATGCATGATCCCTATCAAGGCATCTTGTTAACATCAAATTCCCTGCAGTAGAATTCTTCTCTTTCCCACTCACTGAGTTAAAAACCACTTTAACAATCCCTCGACTGGCAACTTCTTCCAGCAGGCAACTTGTGAGCCTGATCTTTATCTGGCCTTCTCATTCTGTTTCGAGGTAGGTAAACATTCATTTTTGGGTTAGCACAATTGGATACATTTAAATACTTTTAGTCCACGGGCATCTTAGTTGGAAGATCGAACACACACATAGTGAGTTATGCTCCACTCTTTTTGATGTTCAGATCAAGCTAGCAGTGCGGTGTGCATTCAGCATACTAACGTAAGGTCTCGAGTATTGAATTCCAGAGCCCCAAAATCTCACAAATCATCCGGACACGCAGCAGATGCACGCTTGAATTACATCCTGTTTATAATCATCACTCCAATTCAAGTAACATCCAAATATGTAACCATCAAGTACCCTCAAGAGCAGAACTCCTCTACAAACGGGTATTCTGGAAGAAATATACTTTTTCATTACTGATAATGGCATTATTATACAGGAAAATCTTCTACCATACTACAACAACACCTAAAGTTAACATACATTGACTAGAGACCTCATCCAGTGGAATATTACTATTGAAATATTGATAAGAGCAACAAGCCACAAAATGTTAGCACTTCAAATTTCGAATCCACACCAACCCATTTGAGCTGTCAAAGGAACTATAATTATGGATATAAGTTAGTTCCTGGGTGTTTTTATGCAGTCTTAATCGATAAGGAAGGATAGCTGGTTCGTGATCAAGCACCTACAGATCTAATCCCATACCAGAAAACCTTTGAATAAGTGAGCTAACTTCTTAACCGTTAGAAAATGCACTTAGTTACAAGGCTTTCTCGTGCAACCAAGTCAACTGTAGTCAGATTCCTCATATCAATATAGGTGTAGGCCTACCTCTACTCCATCAGTGGTTAGTCTATCTGTCAAGAAAATTCAGGAACAGTACGTGGTACCTATTAAGAGTAAACAGACAATATTTAAAAGATTTCAAAGTACCTTTTTCACTCAGATCGGCATCGTACCAACCGCAAAACAGGTTCTTTTCGTTCCATTCGCTTTCTCCGTGCCTTACCATCACAACTCGATATTTAGCACCCGGCTCCATCGCGTTTTTAGGTGTTTTCGAACCTAGAATATATTAAACGAAAAATGAAAATCACTAATTGACAAAGGCAGTTCTAGGCGAAAATAGGAGGACAAATAGAAAACTACCGGATAAGGTGTCTCCCACTGATAAGGATTGAGAAATTGTTGATAACTCGAAAAAACGTGACGTCAAGCCCTTAACTCCCGTCCAATCAGAGAGCTTTTTGATCAAACTGGGGAGGGAGGAATGAAGATTTTTTTCAGTGATTTTCAAGGTCCTACGTTGCATGCATGGAAAATAACACCTTTTCTTCAAAGGTTTTTGTTATCATCATGGAGCAAAAAATGTTCGTTGCATGCATTTTTGCAGAGAGTTATTCAGACAAAAACTTGGGGCAAGAGCAGCTTATGCGGATCTACCTCTATATCAAATATACATAATTTTAGTTGTCCATTAAGAATTTTGCACAATCCAACTTACCACCGCCACAACAACGCCGGATGGATATTTTATCAACTTTTCTCAACAGAAGTCTTGTCAGAAATACCATTCTTGGTGCAAAGTAACTTGTCACTTCCTAGTTCTAAGGTTCTGTGATCATTTACCCCTAATCTGTGGTGGTAGGCACTCTCTATTTTTTATTCCACAAATGTAAATCACGTCACAATTTCTTCAAAAAACTGTCAACTACAAATCACAAGACCCGCATTTTGACTGGAATCTTTCAAATTTCAACGTTGATCTAGAAAAAATAATTACGCGTATCACACACCATAGATAGTGTTACTATGTACATGTATTTAATAGAAAACAACAAATAAAGAAATTTAGCCATATTTTGGTGAGGTTGAACAAATTCAGCATGCTGGAACTTCATACTAGGTAGGTACTGTATAAGTAGTTTGTAAGACTCGTTGATTGTGGGGAATTGAATTGAAATGTTGAGGAATATATCATTTTAATATTGAAAAATGAATGATGAACGGACAAAAACCAAACCCGCATTGGGTGTGCAAAACCCACTGAAGAACCGTCCGTGAATATCAAAAAATATCTTCCTCAACTAATGTGCCGGATTATGGTACATACAAGCACGTTGTCAGCTCTATTAGCACTGGCCCCTTCATTTTCCTGGGATGTTGTTATCCTCGCCGGACGGGTCACGGTCCGATCACGCCACGAGTGTGTGTGAAACGACCTTATGTCCATCATTTCTATTCTCTTTGGTACTCCATGCTGTTGCACTTGCTGCTAAACACACTTGTAAACTTCTCCTATTAATTTCCCAGAACTAAAATTAATCCTACTATTAACCCGTCTCACAATTAAAAAAGAGTTATTAGGAAAAATAGAATAAAATATTGCTACGTGCTAGTGAATCTAATTTTAAATGGAATCTCGTTTACTATGTAGGTTACGAGTCGGATTAGAAAATGATGTCATTACAAGTTGAGCTGTCAGGTGTCATTCGGTACTGTTCTCAGCCTCTATCTGTTGTCAGCTGAATGAAGACAATAATTTTAAGCTAACAACTAACCGGAGTGCTATTTGTATTGCTGAATACCACTTTGTTTTGACTTAAACGAAAATGAGATTCTTTGACAAATAACGGATCGGTCATTACTTAGCACTTCATAAAATTGCAACATGAACGTTGAAGGCTTCAAGTATTACGTGAAATCGTCTTGGACTCCAGATGAAGCGAAAGATCCAGCTGATGTGATTTCCCTTGGTCACTCTGATGATCCTGATGAAAGGTAAGCTCAAGTTTACAACCGAAAAAAGTACTTAAGTGAAGATTAGCTGGTACTCCTGAAGCGTGTTATTGTAGGTGGGCAGAAGCAGTCCAAGGTGCTATCAAAATTTGGTACCTCTTCCTACTTACTTTATCAAGAAATTAAAGTGGCAAGTTTGACCCAAAAGTACAGCGGTTGGTTTGGGTGAAAGGAGGGTCAGAAAGTATTTAAATCCACAAATATTTTATGTAATTGACAACTGAACCAGTGGAGGCTCCTGCCCTGAAACCCATTGGGTGCATCAGGACCGCAACGGACAACCACGAAGGGAATGTGATACAGAAATGAGAGCTTTTCTCGCCCAAATACAAATTTCAACTACCAATATGCAAAGGAGATCAATCTGGTCCGCTTTCTCGGCTTCAAATCTTGAAACAAACCTGTTTTGCAACAGCTGAAATTCATATCTACCTGGCAAGAAACTTCGTGGAGGTGAAATCCCAATTCCATCTTTAACCCAAGCCAGTCATTCCTATTATTGCGGCATAGAAGACAAGGGAAGCAGAAGCGTTTATTACTAACCCCTTAGAGCCAATCTACCTTTTCGTAGTAATGAGGGTTGAAATTGCGAATTGTGGAATGGGTTATGCTTGCCTTTGAGGTTTGTTGCATTCCTGTCAGTAGTGACATTGGGGGCCCTGAATCGCGAATAATCACTCTTTACTCCCTCGACAATTTAGCAAATTCATGTTTTGTAGCTCTTACTGTATTCATCGCGTATTTACAGCTAACACAATTCAGTCACTAGGGTTGGGGAATATCAACTGACAATAGGATAAGTGTGTGTTTTGGTGATTCTAGCCCACTCTGGCAGGTGAGCAGACAACTACGCGTGCCCCTGTGTAAGCTCTCTGAAATTTTGCACACTTTATTTCGGGCTCTCATTGGTTTATTCTGTAAACCCAGATCCAAACAACGCTGTGTTTCCCTGCCGTTTGGAGCACAGATGGGGTTTAGCTCCTGAACAGTGAACCCCTAACCCCCCTCACCAAACTCACAACTCCACCATCCTCTTGCCCATCCTGAGGCTCTGTTTGGCACATGGATTTGAAACTCTTCGCTCTTCAATGAGGATTCATTTAGAAAAGTTGGAAAACAGTATGATATTATACATACAATATTATTATTATAATCATATATCATTTTCATTTTGTCCAGGGGGTGCAGATGCGCCTGTGCCCCTGTCAGCAGCCGCGCCCTGAACACTTCGAATAATTATGTAGCCTTCATTATCTTAATCTATTCAATCAAAAGACAAAATAACACAAATTTACAGTAGGTACTATCTGGTAAGATAGAATGAGATGCAATTTATTGTTTTGAAAAATTGAAGTAATCCATCATTCATGAGTCACTATGGACCTGCAAAGAATATTTAGTTCTGGAAAAAACATATAATTTTGTTACAATATCTTGTAATTTGAAGGTAGAAAGTTACCATGACTTTTCTGGCTCTCCAAACCACCAGGCAGAATTGCTTCACACATAAAACCCTACAGCTCTTCGCAACTTCTTCATTTCCTTAAGGTTTCTCTTGAGTAATGTTCAAACAGATATTGTTATCAAGTTTATTATTCCATTCCCTACGTTTTCTTATTATCGGTCAACAGATCTGAGGAGTACGAGGGGGAAATACACCATGAGATAAAACCGAAGAACCTTGTTAGATTCACTGCTCAGGGTGACGACGAACCATTTGCTGTGAAGATTCAAATTCTCGAGCCTGATTGGAGCGTTACCAAAATTTCTGTTGTGTCGGAGGTACGTAAAGTGTGTACTTTGTTTGTATACTGATAGAAAGGTAGTTTTAAGCATTCTTGACAACTTTCTTCCACTGGTATACCCATGGCTATTGAGTAAAATTGAATAACTGTCAATTAACCTTCCCGCTGGTACAGCCATCAACAATACCCAATTTCCAAGCCAACGTTCACAATACCCCCTGAGCTGTAAATGAAAAACCCTAAATTGATTTCGAGAACCCCTAAAAAATCCCTGAATGCATTCACACCTTGGAAAAGTGTCTGCTAACCAGCAGTCTCAAGCAGATCTCACTCAGAATTGTAGCCAGGATTGCAGAATACAAAAAGATCAGACAAGAAAAATAATCACACAACATGTTTATAATTATACAGTGCACAAAGTGTTATACAAAGTCAAAAGCCTCAGAAATCAAAATTGCAGTGCACAAACCACCCAAGTAAATAGTCAAAAGCTTACAAAATCTAACCTCAAAATCATCAAGTCCAACGCCGGCTTGATTTTGCTCTTTGTGTTTCTGTTGTGGTTTTACATATGTTCATTGAACAAACATAACATTTCACCAGAGGGTTGAAAATTGACTCAAGAGGGACCCTCATTTCGTAGGAAGTATCTCAACATGAGAATACTCTGAACTATTTCAATGGACAGTCTGTTTCTCAATTTCGTTTTGACGTTGTAGTAAATTGCAAAGCATCTCTCGACGAATTCATTGGAAATAGCCAAGGACATGTGATGATGATATCCTGTCACTCCTAAGAGGAGCACAGGGCCGTTATGAAAGATCGCCATCCATCTCGAGTCCTGGCCAAGGCCTTGATTTCCTGCCACGTCTTCCCAGCTTGGCTCGCCTCAGCTTCAATTGAACGCCTCCATGTCATCCTCGGTCTCCCTCTCCTTATAAATCCCTGGGGGTTCCATTCAAGTGCTTCTCGTTCTATTGCGCCTTTGTCTTTCCTTAGGGTGTGGCCTGTCCATCCCCATTTCCTTTCCTTGATCTCAACAGAGATTGGTTTTTGCTCAGTTCTCCTGAACAGCTTATCATTGGAAATTACATCAGGCCACCATACTCCTAAAATGCGCCGCAGACAGCGGTTCACAAAAGCTTGTAGCTTGTGTGTCAAGACACATGTGACTTTCCAAGTCTCACAGGCATAAAGGAGCACTGACTTAACGTTGGTGTTGAAGAGGCGAAGCTTTGTCCTGAGAGAAATATCTTTGTTTTTCCAGATTGGGTATAAGGACATGTGAGACAGTGCATTTTCAGTGGGTTTGGGTTGATATCATCAGTTGATGGCCTAGTGGTACTAAAACCTAATAGGTCAAATAAAATCCTAAATTCCCCCTGACAATGAAACAAATATCTCTAACAAAAACCGTAAATCTATGGGGGAAATTCCCAACTTGGCAACGGTGCCATAAATGGCTGTCGTTGAACGATGGAGCCGGGGTGAGCCAGTGGTTTGGTTAACTGCCTTGCCATACATCCTCTTCTAAAGCACGTTGTGTATTGTCATAATATTACTAGAGAAAAACATTTTCCATCAATTTGTAGCAGCAAAAACCGTTTCAGTGAGGTGCAGAGCTTAATATTCTACTCTCAATTATCAATCACATCACCTAGTTCATTGTAGAAACTGTAATAAGTCACTATTCATTTCCAGTTTTCAATACCGCATTGATTTTGAACAATTAGTTTATCACTATTGTTGGATTCTCTTGATGTAACTCATTGATTTCGGCCGATTTTTCAGGTTAGAATAATCGAGCTTTACGGACCCCACGGCGAATACATTGCCACATCTAGAGGATCAAATTTGTCGGAAGATAGCGAAAAATCTCTTTACAATTCACAACCTGATGTGAGCGTTAGGCACGAATTGTGCATAAAGGTTTGTTTTTCATTTCATTTATTTAATCGAAAATTGTGTTTGTACATGATACGAATCCTATACAAGAGTTATAGCAGGACACATGTGTACAGGCCCCGTGGAACCTCCTCACAGATCCCGGGACATCAGTTTTAAGGGGCGACGTGAAATGTGACGAACTGAACGTGGCCCTTGGACCATTGCCAATAGGTGCCCACCATATACATAACCTTCCGAATCTATAACCAAATACTTCGTGATAAGACAGTCTCTCTCCTAAACAACAATAACGGAGAGCTACTCGTTTGTTGAAGCCAACTGCGGTTCAGTTTTCAACAATCAACTGTATGAGAGCTCGTGGTATTGACATTCTTCTCTCACCAAGTGCAACAAAATAGCTTCAATAGCACTCCACAGCACCAGCACTGTGAAGTGCTATCATATTTTCAGTGATTTCCATTTCGTTCTTTGGTAAATTTTTGGTACAATTGAAGGTAAATAAATTCAACCACAACTCGCTCAAAATTAACTTCAAAACGAATTGGCGTCACTATAGCGGTAGAAGATTGACGTGACAATAAACCTCAATGCAACTATGGGTCCCACTACCACTGGCTCAAGAATGGAAGTGCCTCCTTTTGCTCACTCTAGCGAGCAGTCACAGGTCCTACTGAGTTCTCGTCAACTGTTAGCTGCTATAACTCTCTAATGCTAACTAGGTTCAATTCAATTACATTTCATGATAGATACGTCACAATCAATCAAAACGTCTTGCTTGATTAGTTTTAAAAATATTCTAATGTTCAACTTTTATTCAGTTCCCAGGTGCCAAGGATTCTATTTGGATATATGGTATCAAGCTTCTTGTGAAGAAAATTGAAATCCCGCCTGCTGCTGGGATATTCGATTACCACCATGTTGATGAAATGCTTAGTACATCCAAAATGCCCATCACCGATAGAGCGGAGCAAGCGAAGCAATTCTTGCAAAAATATTCAAACACGTTGCTCGGCGGAGGCTCATCTCAGAAGCAACCAGACCCTAGAGCCCTATTGAAAATGCTGGAGGGGGAGTACAGATCTCACATGAAACCCGTGGAAGATGCAGGCAGAAACGTTAGCCAGTATATCGCCAATTTCATGTTAGCCAAAAACAAGAAAGAATCTGAGAGCGAGAGCACGAATGACGTAAAAGCTTATGTGGACAACAGCGTAAAGCAGCTTGAAGAAAGAATTCAAAACAACCTTAAACTCCAGTTGGAAGCTTTTGAAGAGAAGCAAAATCAAAAATTGGATGCAATCATCCAACTTTTGGCGAGCAAAACTTAAATGTATAAGTTCATGAAATGCTTATCATGTTAGTCGTTGGAATATACCAGTATTTTCGACTAGAGTTAATACTCTCTATGACATAATATCCAGATGACTACTAAAAATTCTATTCATTAGTGCCTGCCTATATATTAGGTTGGGGTTTACGTTACATTACCCTTAAACCATTCGACTTTTTAATCCTTTGTGATATGTATTGAATACAATTTCCATTTCATACTTACTATTATGAATTAAATTAATTAGATTTATGATTCTTGAAATAGGATTTATCATTATTCCCTTCCTTTTGTGGTCTTGCAGCGAGGAAGCCACTCAGTTGTACATACCTCTGTAGAGCGAGGTTTGTTCCAATAGTATATTCGACAGCCCGTTTTGAGTTAAGAACCATTCTACCAAAGCACTGTTAAGGGCCTCAGGAATATTCTTGGGTAGGCAGGAATTCATTAGGATTATTCACCAAGGAGATTACTGTAGAGATCTGCCAATACTTGAATACTCTGGGATCGATAATATTGAATAATCACATCTCAGCGGAACTGTTCCAGACGACGAAGATACTAATAGTTCGACGTTTTGGATACAAGTTCACTTGAGGAATTTTTTCAGGAAATGAAGCTATTTCAATGGCTACAAATTGTTCATCATGGAAACCCGTTGTGAGGTATTGTTATTACTTAGGGTAACTTCACATTAGGCAACTCTGAAGAGACGCAAACAATACTCAAGTACATTGAGTCACTTCCTTTGTTGAGAAGTGGGAGACTGCAAATGGAGCTACCTTGAGGGGACCCGTGAGAGACAGATATCCAACCCAGTACCTGCTTGAAAGGTCTCCCGTCTCAGTGGTTTTGAACAATGCTTACCTCAAAGCGATCAGCATTCTTTCTTCTGCTGAAACACATTCTCGCAGCTGAGCATTCCTCTGCTTTATGGACGGGGAAGGCTCTTCTATCAGCCGCATGTAAGCTTCTTTCGACATCTAGTAGAAGGCAATAAACCCTGAATCAGTCACTTCCAGCACCTTCGCAGTAACAAATAACCTGCAATGCAGGTTTCTTTCAATAAAGGAATGCCGTCGAATTCTGGTCATTTTCTTTCTCCTTTAGAAGTTATAGAGGGCAGGCATCTCTTCATCACTGGTCGAATCCGTGTTTGACAACTGAGATTTGAACAAGACTCCATTCCCTTCATGGTCTCATGAATGTGAAGAAAAGTCTGTTCCTGGTATCATGCCCCAGCGCAACTAAAATTGAGGATACTGTAGTATCGGTCGCTTCTCTTCAGAGTTGCCTTATTTGAAGTTGGCCTTACTCATTCTAGCACTGGGCCAATCACAAATACAAGCCTGTAATGTCAAAGGATGACAGATACGTATTGCTAAAGGTGGGTTGCTGTCACGAGGGGAATGTAGATGGCTTGGAGGATAGAAGTGTGCCTACACAAGGGAGAGCTGAAGCAAATGTGGTAGTGTACAACCCTTCAGGTCTTGTGGCTGGGATAGGTTATCAAGAGTTTGACCTGGTGTTCATGATTGGAACTCCTCTAGAGTTAGGGAAAGCTAATTAATCAAGTTTCCATTAATTTAGATTTGATTCAACTCATTAGTGTGAACCATTGCAAGCAGGTTCTTCATTTCTACCAAGTTGGCAGTACTGTTTTTTATTCTTTAAAATCGACCATTTCTTACCGAAAAATGATAACTTCATTAGCATTTTACGTTTTAGACCATTCCGATTAACTTTGCGGTTCTAGTCCATCGTCAAAACCATGTAAGAAGCTCAAATCTACAGTTTTAAATGAAATTTTCAGAAAACATGTTGATAGTTCCCATTGTTTTATATTCAAAAATCACTTCACCCTGTGCATGCCTAAAAATACAATTCGAGAAGCTAAGTATTAACAAGAAGTAGTCATCCAAGCTCACTCAAATTCAGAGGTTAGTCTGGCAAAACATTAAACATCTCATATCAATTCCATCATCATCTGTCAGTAGTTACTGCGCATGCTGGGACCTCAAATACGATACATCACAACTGTATGTACTGAACGATTACCACACACTAAACTTGGGTTCATGGTAGTAAGTGTTAATGTGAAGCAGGAATTAGAAAAATATCTGAAAAAAAGTCGTCTATAAAATATTAGTCATTCCTATTTAGAAGCCTGAAGACCAAACATTACTGAAGTATACAAATCTTGATGATCACTGTCATCAATTGGGAGATTGATGATGTAATCAATTCAACAGTGTACCCATTGAGAATATATATAAAAGAGAGCTCGCCCGATTATATTGTACGTTCTGAGTTTGAATTAACGCATACCAAATTCAGTTAATTGCCAGGTGCTGGGATGGTGGCTAAAGCTTGGACAAATGGAAGCAAATCGCCTCCCTTGGCTATAATTTGAACGACTGCTGCTGTTGTCACGATGGAGAGAAGACTTGACCTGCAATTGGGTCTCCCAAATATCCATCTTTTTCGAAGAATAAGGTGAAGGTGATATTTGGCGAAACCAGGATTTTGATGGGTTTAGGGCAGCCCAGAACGCTCTCTTTACCGGTATTCTGATAGCTGCAAAAATACAGACACGTAGAGGGTTGCTACCTCGTCTCACAATGAGTTCTATAACAACTTGGCCCCGTTGGAAAACCATGCAAGCTATCAGAATTGTTTGACAGGCATCCAAAACAAAAGACTCATGTGTAAGATTAGTGTGAGTAACCCATACAGGTGCTCTATCTACAGTCGTGGCAAAAAAGAATCTGTTGATGCGGATTGTGTGTCGGGCGGGCTTCGGATGCTTCGACTCTCTCATTCATTGCTTTTGCAATTGTTCAAGTTTTAGAGGTGGGAGGTTGCCCCATTTTGAAACAGGCCATTTCCTGCCTATACTCAACTTGCCAACAACGGAACAAGCCATAGCAATACATTTATTTCTGCAAGCCGTGATGAATGTTAGAGCAACTGGATAAAAATAAGTACCGTATTTACCTTTACAATTTTTCAAGAGTTTATTGTACCTTAAGCAGTGTTAATTTTATTACTTTTTCTCATTTGTACCTAGCAAAGGTACTCTGTTTAATGTCGCAAGACTATACAAATAAAGAATTTAAAAAAATATAAGAGATTAATGTGTAGGAAACAGTTACCTATTGGTCTATGAATTGCTTCCGAGTCTACTAAGGTAGCGGAAGCATTGTTTTCACTTTCGGAATGTGAAAATTTTGTTGTCTCCAAAATCAAAAATTCCACTCGCATTTTGCGTTTTAGACCTTTCTAAACAATTTTGGTTCCGTGTCTGTCTGTGTGTCAGCAAATCCTTGTTACGGGCAAAACTACACGAAGTTATAGTCAGATTTTGACGAAATTTTCAGGGATTGTACAGGTTGGGGTGTAGATGGTCCCCTATAGGTTTCATGACCCCCGGATCAATAGTAGCCTCTGCGCATGCGCTAACGTGAAATCCTTGTTGCGCATTACTCCGGGAGTTCTTGACCAATTTCGATGAAATTTTCAGGGATTGTTCGGTTTGATGTGTAGATGGTCCCCTATGAGTTTCATGATCCCCGGATCAATAGTAGTCTCTGCGCATGCGCAAACGTGAAATCCTTGCCACAAGCATAACTCCGGGAGTTCTTGACCGATTTCAATGAAATTTTCAGGGATTGTTCGGACTTATTAGGTATATTTTATAGTTTGTTCAATAGTTGAACATGCCTACCTTTGTTTTCTCAAGTTATGCTCCTGCATAACAATAAATTCACCCTAATTCAATATTTACTTCGCCTTATTGAACGAAGTTCTTTAGTCAATAATAATTTCCAATGATCTATACAGTCATGTTATGGATACGAGGAAGCTATATGCCACACCCACTTGGCAGACGTTTTTGCGTTTGCTTTCCCCTATTGTTTGCACGAGTGGATTCAATTCTTGGTGCAAAGTCGATCACATTTTCTGCGCAGTGGTTTTTTTTTTCAAAGGCAAGCAAATACTGTCCATTGTTGTACCCACATCCTTCAAGCTCCTAACTCGGAATACTATTTCCCACCATAATGCGTTTCTGTAACCGACGCCAAAGCCACTATTTGATGTAAAATTGGATGTGTGTATCTTCTGGGAGAGAGTTCATTCAAATAAATGAAAACCACGGGAACATATTACAAACCAATACCAAGGTTTATTAATCAAACGTGATAACTTTATTCAGGGGAAAAATAAAGTTTTGAAATTAAAATTTTTAAAATGTCGAGTTATCAAAAAGAAATGAACAGTCGTTTTCACTGCTAAGACGCCAAAATCATAGAATAAATATATTCTGGGCGATGTGATATTGCACATTTACATGCCCGAATCCTCTTCCTATTGCAATGTATTTGAAAAAATGAAATTTCACAATAAAAGAAAAGTTATTAACACGGCATGTAAAGTTGTATGAAGAAAAATTTTAAAACCGCAATTTTTATTTGTCATAGGTTCTAGAAAATTTAGGTAAATAATCTAAAGTACTCCACCTACAACTCTAAATGATGCTTATATGAAATCAATGAATAAAATACGTTAACTTCTAGACATTTTTAATTAAGAAAATTTATACTAAATACTAACTAAGAGATGTAGGTACAAATGAATAAGTATGTTAAGTTTTAAAAGTAGGGAAAAGAATGTACACATGTAGCTAGACAAAATAAACAACAGAAAGAAAAACAGCAAGTCTTTGGTTGAATTTTTTTCTTTCAAACAAAGATGATCTGGAAGATCAATAAATTAGGTATAAATTGTTTCCAGCTATGCTAAAGCTGTTTCCGTATTTTAAAATACCCGTTAGAAGTGGAATTGTCTAGTCTGGAAGCAGCGAACACCCGGAGTTGTCATCGTCATCGGGCTCTGCGCGGTCGAAGTGGGAGTATCTCGAGGACCTGGCTTGTTTCTGCCTTTTGATTTCTTGAACGGGCGTGCCGGGCAGGGAACCGTCGATAGACGAGCAGTCCGACATGTCACTCGGGATTTCCAAACTAAAACGAGACAAGCAGAGGGGGAAACTCTAGGGCAGGACTAAAAGGAATGACAACAATCTTGCACTTACGTGGAGTTAATACTGATAATAGAAGAGTTGCAAAAGAGGAGATGGTAAGACGAATCAAAATTTCAACAAAGAATTAGCTGAACCACTAGTTAATTTTTAACCAGGAACATTTGATGTCAACAGCACAAAAGGTAACGGTAAAGCAGTTGATCTGTGTTTATTGGAGAGTTCCTGCTGCTCACGGTTGCCGATTTCACGGAGAACGTGAACCGCCGATGATGGCCGACAGCTCACGATCGTCCGCAAAGGTCGCCTCACAGCCGGTAGGCCGTGGGGGGAACACCGCGTCCGCACCGTGTGATCGAGTCCACACACATTCTACTCAGTTCCCGCCCTAACGTTTGGATAACCTGAAGAAGTTTTCAATTGATAACACATTTCGTTTCTACATTTTCTGTCCAACATCATGTTCCACTACAAACTTACCTACCTTGATTTAGCAGATCGATTTGTTAGGGAGTAATCAGTATCGTTTTCACTTTTTGACGTCTAGAATGGTAGCAAGTGGGAGTGTGTGGTGTAGGGCTAGGGTATTCGATGTAGATACCTACGTACTTTACATTGGTGAACGAGCTTGACGACACTCAAGTTCTTCATTAAGTTAACAAACATAAATATCTACCTAACGCAGAGCTCGTCATCCTATGTATGTTCTAATAAATTACGACGTAACTATGTTTCTACTCAGCTACGCTAATTCAAAAGCAACTTATTGAAATGGGTGTGGAGAACTACGAATAGGAGCTGCTCCTCAAATACATTCGCTAACTCGCTGTCCGTTAGGAGATCAGCGTTGTACAGATTAATGAAGTCCACAGCTTCTCCTTTCATAATCCAAACTTGAAGACGAGCAAAACGTACAGTAAAAAAACTCGACACAACTGGGAGACTTGAACTAAAATTCAGGTTATAAATCTAATGATTAGAAACACCGCGGAGGAACACGGAAACCGTCGGGAGATGACATTGAACGTTAGCATTCAACTCGATTGTGCCTAGATTCCCGTTCACGGTGAGCGAACACCATAAGGAGCAGGAACTCTCTATTAACTATTGAATACCTGCAAAACATAACTTCATACTGGAATAGCAGTTGGATTATACCTATTCTAGCACAAAAGTTTGACATTCACCACTCGGTCGAGAAGCAAGGTAGAACGTGCTCTTCTTTATCTGCGTTTCCAACTAATACCAGTTTGAAATATGCTTCTCTCATCAGTTGACACCGTGTTCTCACAATGGAACGATCAATTAAAGAAGAGCGAGCAGCAGTGGTGGCTTTATACTGGAAAGGTAAGACTGCTGGCTATTTATGTACATTCATTGTTCACGACTTAAGAGTGACACTCTGAAGGCAGATGCAGGATCCTGCAGAATTGGCGAGTTTGACGAGCGGATCCTGCAGGACTGAAAATCCGTGCGAATTAAGACTCCTAGATGCAATGCGGAGCCTAAATTTCACCCGTGCTACTGCTGATTTACAGCTATATGTTGATCAAGTGCAAGTTAATTCAACTAATTATAAGAAACCCGGGAGAATTCGAAATCATACGTACTCCCATGTGAAGCTTTGGCTAAGTCATGCCGCCCAAACACCACAGCTAACGGGTCAGTTTAATCATACAGACTGTGGGTATTTCCTAGGATTGGTTTCTGCTTGGGAAATTGCAGCAAAGTTCTAGCAATATATTAATGTGACTTGCAATACTTAGTCTTGAACCTCAAATAGACGAAATAAAAGAAAACAGGTAGCCTAGATCAGGTAAGCAACAATTTTCCGATTATTTCAAAATCCAATGACATATCTGGTATAACTACCATGACTAAAATCATGAATATTTATGAAATTCAAAAAATAATACCATTCTGGATTGCCACCGCCTTCTGATGGAGAATCCCAGAAATGTAATCGTTGTCTCCAAACTCTGATCAATCCATCCCACGCTCGTCTGCTGAATTTGATCCCGATCGGTGGGGTTTTGGGGTGCATTTTTTTACGCTGATCCCTGAAAGACGAAACAGAACATGTACGAAAAAACATATTGCGAGATTTGGAAAATTATTAAGAAAAGGGGTTGACGAGACCGAAAGTGCAAGTGTTTTATCCCCACTAAAAACCGTCACATTTGGTGCGAGAGTTATAGATGACTTAAAACATATGAACACTTTAAACCAATAGTTCACGTAGCTACTTTTAATCTTATTGAACTGATAGAAATAAGTTGCAACAAAATACGGTTTGAGTAATACAGAAGTAGATGAAACAGATGAACTCTTTAAACCAATAGTTTGTACCCCACATTGAACATATGTGAACAGCAAAATTATCTTATAACCCCCTAAAATTATGTCATTTTACGTTTCTAGATGTGCAAATCTGGATTCCTTTCAAACATGGACATCACTTGAACCTAACTTCTAGCCAATCCAATAAGATCTCATTCATAGATGCTAAACCGACCAACTACCAAACGCTACAGGCCGATGTGGCCCTTGACTTCGGGAACACCTCTCCGCCACCGGGTGAGGTCATCCGACTGAGACACCCTCATCCTTACCACCTGGAGGTCCCTCAAGACCTTGCCTGGACCGAGATCCGTTTGTATCAGTCCGGCAGTATACCATGTTTTTGGGTTTCGTAACAAATGGATTTTTACAGGGACAGATTGTTAGTTAGCCTATCGCCTAACCTGTTGGAGGGGCTGCCTCCCCCTCAGTTGTTTTGTTCACTGTTGCTGTTCACAGGATACTGGATTTTCTGTTGGGGTTTACTCCCTTAGGAGATTGTCTTCCCCACGACAAAAGAGCGTTTCCCACCCTCTACAGAGTCGAAACCACTTCTTCGTCACCCAGGCGCCCGCGACTTTTCATTCAGACATGAACCACATTGGGCGATTGTATCGCATCATGCCTCATGCTGTTAGTGACGATAACTGCAGCCCTCCAGCACGGTCGCAGTTTAACGTCTTGCCCAGGACCCATCCATAGATGCTGACGCCCAAAAACTGGTCAAAAACACGGTTTGACCTGAGAAAGGTCAATTTTTGAAGCAAAATCGATTGGGATAGGTCTCAGATCTGAATGGATATCACCCATACCAAATAATCAAAATTTCTGACACTAAAAGCGAAGCCCCAAACCTCACAATCAGAGGACGAATCACGCATTATTGAAAAATTATAAACCCATGAATTAGAATAGGCTACATTTTTCGTTTATTTTTATGTTATCAATTCAACTCAAAGACTACTTGAGCGAATTTGAAAATTCGATCACCATTAGAAACATATTTTTCGAGTGAATATAAGCTATATTATATTTAAAAAAAAAAAAAAAACATTTAAGATCCCTATTAAATATGAACAACGTAACCCTAATTAACAAAATGCTACCTTGTTAAAAGTTGTTATTTCGCATTTTCTGCGAACTATCGACGATGCATTAATATGGACTAACTTTGTGGACCAGATTTGAACCAAAATAAGATCGACACAAATGTTGAATGCAGTTCAGGATTTTTCAAAATATGATTAGCTCAAGAATGTGATGTGTGTACAATAAAAATAACGTGAAATATGAATGTACTCACTTTGGGACTAACTGTCGGTACCTCTCATACCCCAACGTGTTCTTGCCATAGTCTATCTGTTTTTGTCTCCGTGCTATAATTTCTGGATCGGTCTCGGCTTCACGCTTCTCTTTTCTCTTTCCAGCGCTTTAAATGAATAAAATTCAAATTTAATTAGAAAATAAACACCACAAATTAACATTATTAATGATGTTCAAGTTACTGCAAACTTCGGAATAACATAAGAAACTAACGTAGTAACGTAGCTTGACAAGGCAGATCTATCTAGAAAACTGACAGAACTAGGTACACCCCAATTTAACATCAAAGTTTATGTCAATTGGATCAATACATTTCGGAAAACGAGAAGTGGACCGCCTGGTAAGATTTGGAAAATCCAGAAACTACTTCAAACTTGCTGCATTGGACAGTATAAGAAATGCAAGCAAAGTAAAGGCAACCACCTAGGTAACAAGGGATCTCACAGAATTATGGAGGATAAGGATATAGATATAGTCGTACGTAATGCAAGGTACTGAATCGCAACCTAGGACACAAATGGAACAATAATTAGGGTCCTTACAGGACAATAATTGTCCTAATCTTAATTTTTATACGAAACAAGGTGGCACCAGCCCTTCTTGGCCGGGAGGCAGGAGTTTTAAAGGAGCTTCTCGAATACCCAACTAAATTGGGAGGCCTTGCTCTCGAAAATCCTGTCTTAACGGCCTCAAAAGCTTTTGATGTATCCAGAGAAGCCACTGCGCCACTCATTCAAGCCATAAAAAGTGGCAGCACGTTGGATGTTGCCTTATATGAGGGTGCTGTGGTGTCAAATTTGCGAGAAGTGGCTACACGACGTAAAGCCACTGAGCTTGCAGCCAGTGAGCAGCTCCTGGCAACACTACCCACAAGGCAGCAAAGAACCATTGCTCAGAAGGACAAGAGAGGCGTCCCAATGGCTCAGCGTCCTCCCATTGGCGGCAGACAACTTCGACTTGTCTCAATCCCAATTCCGCGATGCACTGTCCATTCGGTATGGCTGGGAACCGAAAGGGTTACCAGTGTGGTGCGACGGATGCGGGAGTCCCATGGACATGAATCACGCCCATAACTGTATGAAGGGAGGCCTGATCAAACAGGGACATGACCTCGTCCGAGATGAATGTGCAAAGATAGCAAGCCTTGCATGGAACGGCGTGGTCACAGAACCAGTTTTACGTGACAGTGCGGATGGCAGCCCCGGCTTGGTAGCGGACATGAAGGTCCATGGCGTGTGGGACTGTGAGAGACCTGCGTTTTTCGATACCCGCGTTATAAACGCTGACGCAGTCTCTTACTCCTCCATGGACTGGCCTACCATCTCCCGGCATGCAGCCCAAGCCAAACACGCAAAATACGACAGAGTCGCTGAAGACCTGAGAGGGTCTTTCACGCCACTCGTCATTTCATGCGATGGCACATTACATAAAGAGTATGAAGCCTTTCTCAAAAACGTTTCCTTACGCCTCTCCAACAAGTGGTCTAAATCCTACTCCCAGGTGATGATGTGGGCACGAGTGAAAACTCAGTTCTCAGTTTACCGAGCAGTTTCCATGAGGCTAAGGGGCCCGAGGAAACACGTGCGAGGACTTGGACTGGAGGACGGAGCAGCAATTTGGCTACCAGAAGAAGAATGAAACACACACACACAGTTAGGAAAAAAATAAAATCAGATTAGTTTGGCAAAATCAATTTGAATTTTTGGCATATTATCAAATTGAAAATTTTGGCAAACTAATTTGAACCTTTGGCACAAATAAATTTTAATATTTTTGGCATCTTAATTTCAACTTTTGGCGACTCAATTTCAACTTTCGGCATACCAATTCGAGCTTTTGGCATATCAATTTATACTTTTCACAACCCCAACTATTCCAACATTCCACCGCATATAATGATCAATAAATGTTTTTTTTCTCAAAAAAAAAAAAAAAAAAAAAAAAAAAAAAAAAAATTACAGTCAAACACTTTTTGATTAGCGGTGAAAGATTCTGGAGAACAAGAAAAGACGCCCAGGGACATTATAAACTCATGATAGAAAGGAAAAAGAATTGTTGAGAAGCAACTATTAAAAGTCGTGGAGCAGCCATAGAATCCCCAAAAATATAAGCCAACAGGCCTGAAGTTCTATGGAAACGTCACGGAATCAACTAGCCCACCAAAAATGTTCTCATTGGAAATATTCCTTTCCAATTAGATCCTGTATTTTATTTCGAGTAGTAAATTTACAACAAAAATAATAGTAGGGAGTTTCATGCAAACTCACCTGGAATGGGTTGGTGTAAGCATATCTCTAACTCTCTTTCTTGTAAGCATTTCGTGTGCCATAGGACTCATAGTACTCAAACTACTAGTGGAATCCTTTTTCGGAGTGGACCGGAGGATTTTGCTGGGGCTGGGCATCAATAGCTCTTCGCTCGACTCCCCTTTCGCTGCACCAGGTTCATCCGCTTTCCGCTTGCTCAGCTTCGACGGCGACGACCTCGGAGCGCTGGATTTCATCGTGAAGACCCTTCGGGTCGATTCCGACCGTTTAGCCGGACTCAATAGACCCAACTTGACGTCCAGATGCCCCGTCAGACTGATGTCCTCCTGAGGTAGTTCAGGCTCTTTTTTCACCGGGGTTTTGGGTTCTTTTCCGTCCAAGTTCCTCCCGAAGTTGGGCAAAGATTCCACAGTCGGCATGCTGATGAGCTTGCCACTTTGCCCTATGTTGGCCTCTTCATGAATTGTGTCTTCTCTCAATGAAGGGAGTTTGAAATCGATCGAACGCGGCCGAACGGACTTTTTGGTCGATTCGAGGCCATTGGTTTTAAATTCAACATTGGCAACGACTTTTTCGTCTTCGTCCACGATATCCGCCCAACTTTTGCGACATACGCTAGCGTCCCAGAGAGCGCTATCCGTAGAGTCCTCTGTAGTGGTCATTTTATCTGAAATCACGTTTTCAACAATGATATGAATTTTGATAGTAACGAAAATAGAAGTATCTCAAAAACAAAGAATTACATAACCTCGACCTACACTTTTTTGCATAATGAAAGGGGAAATTATATTTTGTTAAATTTATAATTCCAGGTCAGATATTGTCAGGAATCACACATTGAATACACCATGAGTGTATAATTTAGGTTTTTAAGAAGAAAAATAAGTTTGTTGTTCATAAGAAACACATTGGCAACTAATGCATACATTAGACTCTGGTTTTATAGGATGAAATGATGAGGTTTGTTGCACAATTAGCCTGGAATTAGGGTAGAAAAAATGAAGTTTTCAATCAATAAAATTAGATGAAAATAGTGAAGAAATAAATATTTAACTACTACCCCCTCGATTCACATCACACTAATTTAACAAAACTCTGATGATTTGATACTAACTGTACAATCCTACAATGAATGTTCTCGTATTATGATTTGTTACATTATTATACTTGTGATAATGTTGAATGACGTTAATAGTACACTGAAATTGGAATAATTTGAAAACAGCACGCCCTACCAAGGGTATTCCCCCTCCTACTAACAGTGTCCACACGGAAAATGTGCTCAAACCACCCCAATATAACACCAATCCACAATCCAGGTCTGAAATATTGATATAAGTTGCTGTTCGATCTTAGTTGTCAATTTCCCAAAATCTTCCTGTCCCATATCACTAGCAACTACGCATCACAAACAGTCAGCATTCCCAAGACTTGGGGGGAATTGCATTATTGTGACTAATTGTAGTAATAAATGTAATTTTTAATAACACCGATGGTTTGGAGAAGAATTTAACAGACAAATTAATGTCAAGCTGGATTAGAAAAATACTTGAAGAAAATTACAGAACAGCCTAAATCAATCTGTTCAGTAGAATGTACTTCACTTAAACAAGTACCAAAAGGTCTAAATTGGAGGATTGAAGAAATAAAAACTTGAAATCCGTAATATTTCACCCTTGTGAACCAATACCATCAACCACAAGTTGTTTAGTTGACATTGACAGAAGTGAAACAAGTTTAGGATGGGGTAGGGATGGTTCTCGCAATTTGAGCTTCAATGCATCATGCCTCCAACACATACTAAGGTGAATCCTTACTGTGGCGCTCAAACACAATGTACACGTTACAAAAGGTCTGGAGGAGAGAGAGCCTTAATTCAAAATGAAAATTTTGGTTCAGCGGACCACGGAAATGACACGCTCAGCTACGCGGAAAAAGCCCTTATTAGTTTTAGTACAAAAGACTGACTTCTGTAAGCTCATGGGTGAGGCCATGAGGATATGTTTCACGACTCCAATCTTGTCTGACTTACTTAATTTACGTGAAGGACCACGTAACGATTTAGCTCTATACCACACAAGGCGTGTAATGTAAAACGCATTTAGCAAAGAATCTAACTCTATCCATAACCTATCTACTGAGAGAGATCACTATCAGGGGTTACCTACTTAACCCTACAAAGAACGGCTGCCTGAACCAGAACTTTTGAAAAGTAAGGGAGATGCCAGTGCCTGCTCAATTCAAATCGAATTATGTACTTTCAGGATCGTTAAAGCGCTCAGAGTTCATGAACTAGTTCACCGCAAGAGTATTGAGTAGGCCTCAGCTAGTTTTTCAGCAAGATTTATTTAGTGTAGAGGTTATCTGCCTGGTTCTAGGATCCCAAAATCTTGATTTGGAACACGAACTGCTTGCCCCCAATATAGAGCAGAGTTAGGTTAGGGGGTGGGAGGGGGTTTAGGGTTGGTTATACTATTATTAGTACCTCTAACTCCAATATTTCTATGAAAAACGTCATCTATCATTCTGTTGAAAGTATCTTTTTATCATTGCATTGGTTAGTTTTCTCACTTAAAGTGGGATTATGGTAGGACCTTCGACAAGCAGGTTTTCAATTAAGCTACTTAAAAGGTAGAGTGGTAAAGCTCATCTTCCAAGTAAATGATATCCCCACCTTTCATTATCAAATTTGAAAACACAAGAACTCATATGGAATTTCGAAAAAAATTTGTTATTTACGATTTTCAGCTCGTTCTCAGTTCAAGAACACTTGCTCAACGATGCTGAACACTACAATTGGCAGGACGAAAGTCAAGGAAGCGTGACTGTCCTACCGAACGCAGTAAGGCTGGTGATAATTTCCAGGATAGCTAATCCTGACCACATAGACATTTGACTGGGCAATAGTCTGCAAAGAAATAAAATATTTCCTTATTCAATTACACCAGCAGCATGAAGGTAGGGCAACAACGCGCATGGTAATTCATCATTATCCTCAGTTCAAGTACGTTTGCACAACTGAAAATACTGAACAATCTTGTTTTGAGTCTGTGACAATTAAGCATGAATGGCGATTTGATCTGTCGCCTTGTACATAACAGATACACCCAACCGTATCTCATACTCGCTGAACTGAACGAGAATGATGTATGCAATAATATCATCTAAACAAAAAAGGTGAACAACTCCTGACAGGCAATAAAAAAGCATGACCAATCAATTGCATAAAACAAAGAATCCAGCTAGTTGATGGATACGTGACATACAATAACTCAGAGCTTGGAAGAGGGTAACGGGCCATTGCAATACCTTTCTGCTGGATATCGTAGATATATGCAGCATCATAGAGGTTTGGAGGTACTACGAACTTTTTCGGAGGTACCACGAACAAAGGAAGCTGCCCAATGCTGACCGTTAGAATTGGCAGGACGAAAGTCAAGGAAGAGTGACTGTCCTGCCGAACGCAGTGAGGTTGGTCACAATTTCCAGGATAACTAATCCTGACCACATAGGCAATTGACTGGACAATAGTCTGCAAGGACATGAAATATTTGCTTATTCAATTACACCAGCAGCATGAAGGAAGAGCAACAAGGCGCATGGTAAAGCTCATCTTCCAAGTATACGTCATCATCATCTTTCATTTTCGAATTCGGAAACACAAGAACTCTTATGGGATTCCGAAACAAGTATGTTTTTCATTATCTTCAGTTCAAGTACGTTTACACAACTGACAATACTGAACAATCTAGTTTTGAGTCTGTGCCAATTAAGCATAAATGGGGATATGATCTGTCACCTTGTACATAACAGATACACCCAACCGTGTCTCATACTCGCTGAACTGAACGAGAATGATGTATGCAATATCATCTAAACACGTGCTGCCAAAACAAATGTGAACCATTCCTGGTAGCTATCGTAGATAGATGCAGCATCATAGATTCGAAGGTACCACGAACAAAGGAAGCCGCCCAAGCAGAACACAAGAATTGGCGGGACGTAAGTCAAGGAAGCGTGAAGTGAAGCGTTTCCTACCGAACCCAGTAAGGTTGTTCACAATCTCCAAGATAACAAATGATCAGACCACTTGGACATTTGTCTTCCAAATAGTCAGCACGGACATAACATATCTGTTCATCAATCCTTGCACTATAAGAGCAGTGCGCATGCGCAATTGTACTGTTAACATGAACTGAAGGCAGCAGGAACTCCGCTGCCTCAGAACTGGTGGGAAATTGTTCAGATTCAAGGTCAAACGGTTCATAAACCTCTCATACTACTGACAAACGACACAAACATTTCGGCTCGAATCGCATCAGCGACAATATGTACTTTATTATGATCTGTACAGTATTAAGAAATTGGACTCAAGCGGAAGTGAACCGTCAGACATTGTGAACAAAAGGAACGCTTCCGCAAACAAAGGGATAGGCATCTCGAAGATGGTAAATGCTATCATTAACTGTGGTTATTTATGTTCAACCATCAAGCAACTCAGTGATAACTAGTTCCTACCTGACATATACAAGAGCCAAGAAGACCATAGTAATAATAAATAATGATTCGTTGAACTACGTGGGGTCGAACTTCTCAACTTCGAAAGAACGCCGTTCAAGAAATCACCGTAGGTAGATTTCAACCCTCGCTGCTGAGGTTATCATGGAAATTCATTGTGAAATACTCACCCAGCCTTCGAGGAAACTCTCCCTAGATGAGTTTCCTTGCCTCCGGTAAACACGCACAAATTATAATTCGACGGAAAACTTGTATCAACCGAAAATTAATAGCGCTGAGCAGGCGACGAGAAAGCATACAACTAAAACAGCTGCCATTCGCCAAGGAATGATTGGATTTTTCCCTCCATGGCGGGAAATCAATGAAGTTACCAACACTATAAAAATACCGAATTCGTGAATTTGAACTTAAAAATTGAATTTCTAGGTTTTTATTGTGATCAAATGAAACAAATTCAATGTATAAAATTAGAAATATTGAAAATTAATGGATTTGGGAGACTGATTTTCTCGAAGTATATTATCATAGAGGTGCCAGGTTGAGGTGAGATCCTAAACAAACTCAGCGCTACGTAGCGGAGATTTGGGAACTAGATATACAATCTCTTGTTCCAGTTTAGCTGTGACGTGTGTGTTCAGCCTGGCTGAGCCGGAATACGGTGGGAACACACGCAAATCTGCTGAGCGAGCTGACATTGGAACCCAAGCTCACATTGTTATGTATCAATGAACTCCTCCAATCCAATGTCCTTCGATTATCTTTTTTGGCTATTACTAAATAAGAGGAAAACTACTGAATATTATAAAATAATTAATAATAAAATACTAAATAAGGAGAAACAAAGCGATTGGGACAAATAGGAACGAAGAATCTAGATAATAAACACAGTAGAAAATAAAAAAGTCAGCTGCGTCTCAAATGAAAATGGTGTCGCAGTGCCGCCTCGAGGCCCAACGCCAGGCTCTCACTCCCATCCACACATGAGGAAATGGTTCAGTTGAGGCGGACTGTTCAGGCGGCCTTTCCAAAATTTGGAAAGGCCTGTGGCCTGAACGGTTCGCCTCAACTGAGGAAATCCTCTGGCCATCCACATGTTCCAAATTTCTGGAGAGGTTGGCCTGAATGGGAAATCCTCTCCAGAATTCCTCAACGTGTGTACAAAGCCTAAGACTTGGATCTTAACCCTTGAAGTTAAACTCTAAAAGTCTTTGTTAGATAATTAATCCCTTGAAAGGTATGAAATTGTGAATTTCAATTAACCTCCCTCCTAAAAAACTGATACCTGCTGTCCAACTGGTAATCATTAGGCTGACAAGCAACAAAATCACGATAAATCTCATTATTAAGCACTCTTTGCAAAGTCTGTAATATATTATAATATCAGCGAACTCTTCAGCAAAGAAATGAGGAGTCTTGTGAATTGAATACACTGAGTTGAATGAAAAAAAAAATCATTGGAGGGAAGGGCTGTTCAATGGAAGTTGTGTCTAAAATGTACACCTTCAACAAATGTGCCTTTGGAAATGAATTGTGAAAATGGTGTGAACATCACACCATTCCACCAACTACATTGTAATTGGTGTGAAATTCAAATATTGGCATTTGATAATGTAAGCCCCTGGTAGCCTCTTGGACATTCAAATTGGGGTGGGTGGGCAAGGGCAGGAATTTTGCCATGAATTCGATGGTTCTTGAATTTTTGTTCACAGCACGTTCGAATATGAGGAACAATTTTTTAAATAATGGACTTTTTTGGTGAAAAATTACTAAAAAAAAAAACAAATTCGTAACCAGTAAGCACCCAGTTGCTTGTTGTAGGGTAAATCGATGTCTACATCAAATACTCTTCAATTGTTACTCTATGGACATGGAACCAAATCGCTCCACGTTTATTGCAGAAGCATATTTGATGTCAAAAAGACTTTTCTGATTGCTGCGCTATAGGAAATCGTAAGAGAATAAGATCAGAATTTTTGACATATATGGCATAACAACAGGATAGTTGCTGTAGTTGGGGTATTTTGACTTACTGATGGTTTATTCAGCTTTATGATTTGCTTTGTTTCCAAAGTTGATGATATTTGGCACACGCATTTATTTTACAATGTGCAAGTTTAGTTAATTTTGTTGAACATTTCAGTGCTCAGTTTTGACAGTCGAAATTGACTGAATCGAGTCTTCGGAATGAAGCTGGACGAGAAGTTCTTTTTGGATGGGAATGACGAATTTTCCAACAGACAGAAGAACGTTTTCGCTGCTCTAGATCAAATTAGTTCATCTCAACCGGAAAATCGTTATGTTCAGAGTGATAATGAATTCAGGTGGGATATAGATGTAATCATTGTGATAGTTACCGTAGCACGTAAAATGTTGATTGATGGTTGAAAACTGTATATTACTCAAGGAATAGCTCAAAAACAGCACTCAACTCAAGCAAAAACCACAGAAAACACCAATCTCAGCGTAACAATCTCATTTCCATTCATTACATCCTCTCTTAGAATGTGGAGCGTGTATTTTTTGTTGAAAAATCTTTTAAAACTTGATAAACGTAGTTCAGCCCTTACATGAATGCAATCACGGTAGAAGTTCAGAATAGGGGGCCCTTCCTGATAAGACCGTCGTAACTCGATGTCTATATATCGATCCACGCTTTCGATATATAAATCGATGATAATGAAAAGCAATCCGACATGGCAGCGGTATCGATATTATGATCCTGTAAAAACATCGATCCTAGTACACATCGATATATTCTTCTTATCAGAACCGACCCCCTATCCTGAACTTCAGCCAAAATCACTTGTCTTCTAAGATGAATGTAATGCCTAGGAACTCATTTGAAAGTTTGTAACTACAAACATCAACATTACTGCCTATGAATGGCTTTTGCCCCTCCAAGGGAAGCCCTCCCAACAAACCTCTCTCCAGTCAGTTGCTAGCATGAAGAGAATCCATCATCCAGCTGCATACATTTGTAGGTCTCATTATCACCACTATCAATTTTCAATATTGAAATGTATGAATGTTTTCAATCTATGTATTTGGTTAACCATAGAATGGCTTTTGAAAATAAGCCATGGTGTTGGGAAAACCTGAAATTTCCTAAGAAAAGGCTCACAAACTCCATATTTTCAATGGAGCCCCATCAATCCTTCCCATTCATCAAATCACTAAATTGATTGATTTGAAATCGTGATTTGTGCATCATAATGTCCTTTGTTTTGCTGTCTGTAATCCCATGAAGCCTTATGCAATTTCAGAAGAAATTTGGGGATGTTTCTCTGCTGTATGATTTTAGCATTAGAAGTTGCGCTCTTCTTGAGAATCACCCTTTCCAATTATTTTGTTGTGGCTTGATTTTTTCCCAAGCTAAAGCTTCACTACTGTCGGATGTCACTGCTCTATTCTTCTTTGGCCCTTAAGATGTCATGAAAGGTAGCATCGTGTTTACTCAAAACGTCTTTTGACATCCGAGCCCTTATCCCTTGGACGTCCCTTCAACACAGATTCCGATTTAGTTGTCACGAGTCTATAGTTTACTAAAAGCGTTGATTTAGGAGTTTTTCTTCTAGATACGAGCATCTAATATACACATATAATCCTATCTGTTCTCCTTCTCTACTCTTCAAAAATATCATAGTAAAAATGCTCCACTTCATACAACTCCATTACGAATGATGAAACAACATGAGATTGTCGATGTCTTGTATCAATTATGTCTGTAGTTTACTAAAAGTATTGATTTAGGAGTTTTTTTTTTTTTAAAGGAGCAAGCATTTAGGCCACCCAGCTATACACATATAATTCTACCTGTTCCGCTTCTCCACTCTTGAAAAAGGTCACAGTATAAATGTTCCACTTCATACAACTCCATTACGAATAAATGAAACAACATATGATTGTCGATGTCTTGTATCAAAAGTCTATAGTTTACTAAAAGCATTGATTGAGGATTTTTTTTTTTTAAATGGGACCGTCTAGGCCACCAAACTAAACACGTATAATTCTACCTGTTCCGCTTCTCTACCCTTGAAAAATATCACAGTTTAAATGTTCCACTTCACAAATATCCATTATGAATAAATAAAACAACATGAGATTGTCGATGTCTTGTATCAAACAAGTCTATAGTTTACTAAAAGCATTGATTTAGGAGTTTTTTTTTTTTGAGATGGGAGCATTTAGGCCACCCAGTTATACACATATAATTCTACCTGTTCCGCTTCCCAACTCTTGAAAAATATCGCAGTATAAATGTTTTACTTCATAAATCTCCATTACG
Organism: Creontiades dilutus; assembly: GCA_031894815.1. Taxonomy (NCBI): domain Eukaryota; kingdom Metazoa; phylum Arthropoda; class Insecta; order Hemiptera; family Miridae; genus Creontiades; species Creontiades dilutus. The sequence goes on from JAVIWC010000631.1 coordinate 1,407,468, forward strand.
CATAAATAAAACAACACGAGATTGTGGTGAGAGTTGCCTGCTTAGACTCAGATACCTGTGAGTGGCTTGTGTACGCCTAAAGGATAAGTACCATCATTTGCATATACCACCAAACAGCGTCCTTGTAAATTTAAATATGTCTGTCGATTCATAGTTCACAGTGAGATGTTGCATTAAACTTGGAATTTCATTTTTCAGGGAAAGGAGAGCAGTTGTGGCATCTGGTCGTAAAGAAACCCGGGCCTTCGCAGGGAGAGAAAGCCTTTTCAAAGCGGAGCCTGCACCCCTCAAGCGCCGCAACACAGCCGTGAATCTCAATTTCGTTCCCGATTTCGTCAAACACCCGACAAAATGGAAGAAATACGACCTCGGCGACGACGTTATGTCGGACAAGAGCAACAAAGCAGCTGCCATGACGTTTTTAAAAGAGATCAAACAACGGAAAAACGAGAGCCTCGAAGGCCCTTCCACGTCCTCCATGCCTCCTCCGATCAAATTCAATCGGCACGTCAAATCCGACGGATCCACGAAATCCGCCGATAAAGTCGATCCGATCGATAAACCGACGTTCGTGGATGGTAAGCTCACTATGCCCGAGTACGTCGTCGGCGCTGAAAAGAAGAAAAAGAAATCTCCCAGAAAGCAGGGAGTTGTTGCTGTCGGAAATGCTGTAAAACTGGGGCACTTGGAGGAGGAAGACGAGGAATGCTGATCCTCATGAGATCGTATTTTGTTGTAATATAACTATCGTAAATGTATCACTCTAAATTTATTATAGAACTACTTATCCTTTAAGATATAAGACCAAAAATCTATCATGATTCATTGTAAATAAAATCAGAATCTTAGATTTGGATGTGTCTATTTGGGGCCATTTGGTTCAATTGATAGAGTTACCTACCTGAATGCTGCATCTGTGCGTATGGATAATAGTCGGTGAGGCACTCTATTGAAAATCATTGCAAAACGCTAAAATTGCAGCGTAATTATGGTCTGTGTGAAAAACATTCCACAAGATTCTTTGTTTTCGCCCCCATGGAAAAAATTGTTCGCAATAGATATGCATTGGTTCTTTATTTAATAGTATTGAACGATTTTAGTCAACCAAGAAACCTGAATAGCCCCCTACAATGCATATAATCTGGAAGTCGAAAAAAACCCAGACCGTCCGCGGTTTTTTTCCCCCAAAACTACTGGGGCAAAGTTGATGAAATTTGCGACAAAAATTTCATTTGGGACGTACTTTTCGGCTTCACCTTCTGTCTATCTTAACTCTAGGAGACGCTCGGTCAAGGAGTAAGTACCCTCGATACGGGAGGAGTATGTATCTGAGCGATACAGTTGCCATTGCGAGGTGTAATAAATGAAAATGAGCAGAAAATATAGCATATGACCAAGATATTGATTAGAGGCATGGTGCGCTCTCAATTTTCGTCACTAAATTGCCCAAAAGTTGAGAGAGTACAACTAAAAAGAAAAATTGAAATGTTCAAAAAATGTAATTGAACATATTGCAATGACGGGTGATGTACCTACTCAATAAAAAATTGCTCATTTCCAAGGAAGTTGGACGGTATTAACAATTTCAAACCCTTAGGAGGCTAGAAACTGACAAGACCTCCCCTGGTTCTAGTTTCTGATTAAGTTGGGCAGTATTTTCAGTTTCAAACCCTTTCAAGGTATTAGGAGGGTAGAATCTGACAAGAGCTCTCCTCGCCCTCATTTCCAAGGATGTTGGGCAGTCAAGTCAGTACACAAAATGTAATTGAACACATTGCAATGACGAGAGATGTACCTACTCAATAAAAAATGCTCATTTCCAAGGAAGTTGGGCGGTATTAACGATTTCAAACCCTTAGGAGGTATTATGAGGCTAGAAACTGACAAGACCTCCCCTGGTTCTAATTTCTGATTAAGTTGGACAGTATTTTCAGTTTCAACCCCATAGAAGAGTTTCTACCCCATCTGGGTAGAATCTGAAAAGGGCTCACCTGGCCCTAATTTCTGAAGAAGTTGTGCAGTATTTTCTGTTACAAACGCTTAGGAGGTATCAGGAGGCTATAATCTGACAAGAGCTCTCCTCGCCTTCCTTTCCAAGGGAGTTGAGCAGTATTTTTAGTTTCAAACGCTTAGGAGGGTAGAATCTGACAAGAGCTCTCCTCACCTGGGCCTCATTTCCAAGGAAGTTGGGCAGTATTTTCAGTTTCAAACGTTTAGGAGGGTAGAATCTGACAAGAGTTCCTCACCTGGGCCTCATTTCCAAGGGAGTTGGGCAGTATTTTCAGTTTCAAACGTTTAGGAGGGTAGAATCTGACAAGAGCTCTCCTCGCCCTCATTTCCAAGAATGTTGGGCAGTCAAGCCAGTTCAGAAAAAGTAATTGAACATATTGCAATGATGGGTGGTGTACTCAATAAAAAATTTAAATGTTTGAAAAATAAAAAAAATGTATTTGAACATATAGCAATGACGGCTAAGGTTTCGAAGTATAGTAATAATGCAACATGAAACAAATCCACTTATTTTTCAAAACTAAGTACCACACGAAAATATCATGAAAAGGCTCAGAAAATACCTTCGAAATCAGCTCCGATTCGGTGGAATGAGGAGTAGTGAACTAGAAACGAAGTGTATCAACTAAAACTAGGAAACATAATGTAAATAAATACAATATAAATTCACAGAAAAAAAATATTGTTAAGATCCCCTGGGAGAAAAGGGTGAGAACTTTCGACAAGAAAACAATAATGGGTGTTTCCTCTGGGAACTATCAAATTTCAAATAACACTGATATTTATCACAGATCGACATGCTATGGTGTAGAATGCCGATTAACAGAATCGCTCAATATACGAAATTGTAATACAGAAATTTAAAACCAAGTTTTATTAAATAAAATTACTAAGTAGTAGACAAATTTAAAACAACCCAATAAATAGGGCGATGACCATTTAAAAAAAAAGGGATACATGCAGCAGAAGATGAAAGTTAGCGATTAGTTTTCTCAAGCAAAGCAATACGTTAGGAACGAGTTTCGTTTTTTTTTTCTTTTTAATTTTTTTTAGCGGTGTATTATAAAATGCAAGTATCACTAAGTATGAAAGATATTTACTTATCCATTATTTATTTGAGTACTAAATAGTCATCAATGCTCAGAGTACTTAGGCATAAAATTATTTAATTTATACAGTTAATCATAAATTAGTTATTTAAATCAGTTAAAAATACTTTTATATGACAAAGCGAAATAGGTAATAAACATAAGGACAGCGGCCTCAAAGGAAGCGTCGAGGTGTCTTGGTACCTTGAGTCCTTGGGACTGGCGTACGCGACCTCAACGCAGACATTGGAGTGCGAGTAGCAGGGGTGCCACGAGCTCGTTTCGCAGGAGAGCTACCAGCCTCAATGTGTTCCTGAAAGCATAAAACATCAGCATTTATTTCATATGAGAATCACTTGCCTTGTACCCCAGTCAATAAGTGATTTTGGGTGCAATTTAATATTATTCTATCTTGTATACGAGGGTGTCTACCGTTGAGATGGACCAAACTTGAAAGGTCTCATAATAAGTGTTTTCACCAGAAATACCATTACCCAGTGCGAATTGGAGGAACAGAGGTAACAAGTAAACCAGTAGTAACTTACGTAGGGGTCACTTTGGACACCAAAATCGCATTCTGGACGCAAATTAAAAAGTCAGAGACAAGGCAGCATGCAGGAGAATGGCTCTCAGTCACTTGATGAAAAACATAAACGGGCCAAGAACATGCAAGCGCCGTTTCATGATGACTGTCGTGCAATCAATTTTCCTGAATGGTGCAGAGGTGTGGACAGTGTGAGGGTGATGGATTGGTATAGTTGCCCCTTCCGAGGAGGTGGATGCATTAATTATGCTCTGCCACTCTCAGAGGATGACTCAGACGCTTGCAGGCGTCCAGTTCATCTCCCAAGGTGACAGATTCTAAAATCGGGAAGGGGCCTAACCATATCCATCACAACAGACGCCCTAAAAATTGCTTGTAACCGCAAGAGAATGATAACAACCCAACGAAGAGGAGCGCAGAAGCCTTGCATAGCATTCCTTTAGCCCTTTAGTAACAAAACAGTAATCCTGTGCTTTACTTACAAATCACTGTTCTCTACCCTACTAGAAATCGTTCTCAAATATTACAATACTCAGTAAATTCATTTGTATTAATCCGAAACAGTTTACTAAACCAACTAATTTCCAACATTTATTGGTGAGCACCCCTGGATCCGTCAAGGGAACACGTCCCACGTTTGGTTCATCTGAATGCGTATGAGCACCCATATTGAAAACACAAGAAACCATTTGGATGCAGTATAAAATTGTGTAATTAACATCCGTAATCAAGGCAAACTAGCACAGTCGTATGATACAGAAATAACCACCTTCCAAATCTGAAAGCCAACATTTTCTAACATTTAAAATTGAATATGCAATTGTAGGCCCCGGCTGCCCCTTCCAAGATGCAGGGGAGGAGATTAGCCAAAGTAGGCGGGATGAGGAGTGGAACCCCCCCCCCCCCCCTGGCTGGATGACCTGTTCCCCCTCTCCAGCAGGGTCCCCTGAATCCAGAGAAGGGATGAGACATAGAGAGGGGGCAGTGACACCAGCTGGGCCCCCTCAACCAGATCTCTCCAGCCAGAAGTTTCTTTGCTGCAAAGTCGCAAACACCTCTTGTGATTAGTCCCCTTGTGAGTGACAGTTGGCGCGTGAGCCAATACATTTCTTACCAGAGACAGTTTTCAACAGCTCGTACGAGCTAAGCCCTAGTGACTGTTGCCAAGTAGTGAGGCATTGAAGCTTGTTAAAGCCTGTCCCCCCTGGTCCACATCAAGATGCAATCCAGCAAGCCAGTGCATGTCTTAGCTGGAGAGGCCCCCATCACCTGTAAGGTAGCGACAGCTCGCTTATTATTTCCCCTGCTGCTAGTAGGTAGGATACTTGTATCTTTCAACCCCTTAAGGGTGCGCGACTGTTTTGGCGTGCCTAGCTCGATCTTCATTTCCACTGCCTCACAGCTCTCTTTCAGCTCGAGGAGCTCACCAGCCATCAATTCAATAATAACCTTTCATTTCTATAAGTACTCATACTATAATTTTACAAAGATTGTTCCTTTTCGATTTAGCTCGTGAGTTAGCGCGTAAGATTTTAACGTTTAGCTCGAAGCTCATACCATTATTTCATTATTCCTGATTTGAAGCATATCGATGTTTGTTTGTATTTACATGTTATTGGATTGCACAATAAATAGCTCGTTGTTAGCTCATCTAGCTCTCCGTTCTAATATATTCCCTGCAGCTTAGGGTTGGATCTGTACTTTCAGTCAGCTCCCTTCAGGAGTCCTCGACCCTTCAGGTCAGCTACCCCATCATTCAAGTTCGATAAACTCGTAAAGCTCTTCAAGCTAATTTGGCTCTCTCTCAGCTCGAGGGTTCAAGTGTAAAGGGAGGCTTACACAATGTAAAGCTAATCGATAACAACATTCTGCCTAAATCAATTTGAAACTTTGAACTGCTCTCTTTATACCTGAAAATCGCCAAAATAGAGGCATGGAAATCATCATACGCTTCATTCAATCATTATTTGAACAAAACATTATTAGTATTGGTGTTCATTCTCATTGATTCGTTTTCGAACAATGTGTATTCCCCAGCACTCGATATCCAAAATTATAATACTTTTCAACCAATTCATGCTCATTCAGGATCGAAAACCTAATCAGATAGTTTAGTTCCAGCTCGCACAATCTGTACTGTAACATGTTTTGGCAATTGCAACGAACAACATATCCACACACGATTCAATCCAGTTTCCACAGGTGCTTTGGAAAAATACTCGCACTAGAATTTCAAAGACGGCAAAATAGTAACTAAAATTAGTTCAATAAAACCAAATAGAAATATTGAAATCACATACCTGGAATTGAGAGTATGAAGATATTATTGAATCGGAAGAAAACTGCTTCATATTTATGCCACTATCAAACGATGAACTGGGGGTCATTTGTTTGGTAACCAACTGCAAAAATATTGTTATATTTTACTAATGAAAATTAAATATTTTAATTTAGTCCAAGTAAGATCAATTACGTTTAATGCAATTTAATTAATACTCATGAATCAATTATGGCTTTCTACAGCAATTAGTGAAAAATGAGATATTTTCAGAAAAATGAAAACCAGTAGAGGTCAAGTTCACGTATTTTCATCAACTTGGTACCGTCACACTCTCAATTCTCAATCAAACCCAACATGCAAAGAAAAATAAGAACAGCGTTAGAGAGATTCAACATCCTGCAGTGAAAATACAGGTACTTAAGAATTTAGTGTTATGAAGTAACCAACATGCACCTGAGAAATGTTAGTCAAAATATAATAGCATACCTAACTCATCGGAACACTAAGAGATGAGTTGATTTGACTGCATTGTAGTAAAAATAATTAAACTGCCTAGGTCATCACGCCATAACATGATCAGGTGACGTTTATATATAAGTAAGACTATTTGAGCCTATATCTTAAACATCAAACGTTACCTGAAGAGAGTGTGGAACAACTAGAAGAAATCTGCAAGCAACCACGTTTTATTGTTAGAGAGCAACATGCGAAGGAATTGCATACTTATGATTTTTCGATTTAAAAAATAATTTCCTTCACAAACCAAAACAAAGCAAAGTTCGCAGATGGTTGATGGTTGAAAAAAATTAACCCGCGTTTGGATGTTCAATAGCAATGTTTAAAAAAATTATTATAACGATTTCTAAAATTCATTTTGTTGACTAAACTTGTTAATGCAGTTGGAGTTGCATCCCGCACATTAGAAACTGCCTGCTGTTCAATTTTTGCACTAGAATGGGCAGAGAGGAATCGGGTATCTAGGTGGGCTGGACCATATTTAATCGCTCCTCACAAATATTAGGATATGCAGATGACATAGATGTGGTCGGGAGAAATTTTAATGCTCTGAGCTCAGCACTCTCCAAATTAAGAGCGGCGGCTGCAAGGATGGGCCTACTCGTATTAGTGGATCAATCCAAAACAAAGTACATGGTGACGAGCCCCCAGGGCAGGCCCCTGGACGAGATCCAGTTGGACGGATGCTCCTTCGAGAGAGTCAAGAAGTTCATCTATCTTGGCTCCTTGGTAACCGAAGATGATATGGAGGCAGAAATCCGAAGGAGAATAATTGCAGCCAACAAATGCTACTTTGGTCTGGTTCGGCATATGAAGAGTAGGACCCTGTCACAAACAACGAAGCTCCGTTTGTATAAAACGCTAATCAGGCCAGTGCTCATCTATGGTTCTGAAACCTGGACACTCTCCAGAACTCGGGAAGACAGGAGTAGAACGAGTTGTTGAGGATTCTGACCAAGCCTATGATGTGAGCCAGAATCGCTAATCATTTTACAACCAGTCCTGTCAAAATTAGTCTGATGTTTTAGCCACCTACTGGGAACAGAGAAACATTGGTAGATAGAAACAAACTTCGAGTTTCTTATATAAGATGCTCTAGAAAAAAAGGGGTAGATATTTGTTGTGCGGACAGAAGAGAAAGGAGAACATTTTTTAGCACTAGCATACAATGTTAGCATCTATATCTACAAATAGCCGTTTGCCACATCGCACTGTCAAATGGATTTTTCTCAATCTCACTCTCCTACTAAATCCAGTAATTCTCAAACTAAAGCCAATCCTGAAATGCAAGCAATAATCTACAATTGCATAAACTACAGGTTCCATATTTATAGCATAGCATTACACTGAGTACTGGTAGGAGCGAAAATCAGAAGCAAGCATCTAGAACATATGACTTCAAAATTCTTACAGTAAACGTCTCATCAGCTCGACCAATCTTTCGCTTAGTTGCAGGCTTGTTCTCTTTCGCCACAGGAGTCTTCTGAAAATGTATGTGCATGCTCAGTAAAATGTTCTGAAATGTCAAAAAAGAGCTCTAAAATTGCAACAAAAATGCACACTATTTCGCTGATCTTTGATGAAATTCATCGACAATCATTCTGATATTATCCCTCAACGATCACATCAATATAATTCGAAAATCGCTCATACGGTCTTGTTGCTTAACTAGAGCACTTTAATAGGTGGATATTTTGGCTTACTTGTAAATGTCGGTTGTTGTTGGGTTTCAGCGCTGTTCCTCTATCCAGGGACTCGAGGAGGTCCTCTCCACGCCATAAGAAAGGGCGACTGTTCGCATTTTGGTATTCGGCGAGCAATTTCTTCAGTTGGGAGGTTATTTTAACGAGGTTCTATGGTAAAGAAGACAATGCGTTGTAATATCGGCGTATCCATGATACGTTTGAAAACGATGCAAATTATTACAAACACGTATTTAGAAACTTACAGCTTCCGTAGATTTTCTCTCTTTTTCTTCTCTCAGCAGCTGCCCACCTCGGTTTTTATACCTATTTGGGTCTTTCGCAGAAGCAGCAAAAGCTTCCATTTTCTCCAATAAATGCTCCCTTTTTTCTGCCATGGTGAACAAATCTCTGAAAAAATTAACCATGTATTCAGGTACATATAATATTGTTCCCTTGAAAGGCAGGTTATAGAGAACCAAAATCACGAAATTTGATGATAATTCACAGATTCATCATTCTCATCGATTCATGTACACTTCTTTTCTCTACAAGTTTCCGAATTTTCTTGTACCAGTGAGTCAAGGCGAAATTCTTATGAAAAATCATGGGAAGGAAATGATGACCAACGCGTTCGTGGTGCGGTTCAAGGTCAAGACAATAGAGTTCTCGTTTCACGCAGGCGGTATCGCATGGTGGTGTCACCTGATCCAAAGGTGACCGAAGATGCCACGAATGTGGGCAAATGGCTGGCTTCTGATTACTGCGGGACCTCGCTAACTAACCGTGCCAAGAACCTTTGCTACGGACCATCCCTACTACTACGTGGGTCCGGTTTTCAAAGAGTGATAAGGGCAGACACAACACCGTAGTGCTGATGGTGAACACTGCGCTAAGTTAGGATCTCTTCATGTTTCCCTGGATTTACGGTCACAGTGCCTACCGATCATGTGAAGCAAGAACTCTCTAATATGTGAGCCAGCAAGAGATAAGTGACCTCTCGTAAGTGCCGTTTATGTAAAAGAATGATATTGCCAGATAAAATAAAAAACTCTGCAAATAAATTATTACACAGGGATCTATTTAAAAAAAATTAGAATAACCCTTTCACGTAAATCACTGTAGTTTATTGCTCGTAGTCAGCGGTACAAGATCCAAACTTGGCGCCTGGAGCCTCCATGTATTGCTTGACTAGTCCAGATGCCATAAAAAGAGCCCCATTTATTTGTCAGCACGTTTGGCGGGGCTTACAAAAGACGGACGATGGCGGAAATAGCGGACAGCGTTTCACCTCCACTTGCGCGGGCCCGACATTCCCACTCTGCCTACCTCCATTGCTCTCGATGCTTCTACGCAGTTGTGATGTTTCTGTTGCTCAATGTACACACCTCGCTACCCTTCTGTGGTGAAGAAATCAGCAGCATCTCTTATGTGCTGCAGCGGCTGAAGGCCTGTTGGATAAGAATGCGACCTCTAGACGTTTTTGGGTCCATCCTTAAAATCCTGTAGGACAGGGATAGCCACGAATCTTTTCAATCAGTCTGTCAATATCCATAACAAACATCTTAAATTAAACGCAGTTTCGAGAAACCAAAAAACACTCGTCCCCTTAGATCAATTCGAGCCATCAAGCTCTCCCAACATTCTGTGGGGGAAATACCCTTTCTTCGGGTTCTCCAAAAATGCGGACTTACTGCAAGTCGTGGGCTGAGCCTGCACCTGTCAGCCGCAAGGAACTTCAGTTCATCAATGATCTCCTCAACTAGTATATATTCCCTGAATACCAACCTTCAATAGTCTCTTCCTACGGAACAGAAGCTGATATCAAAGATCCTGTTCCCTATTGAAAATTATAAACCAATATGCATTGCATTGTTAAAGATGTCCACTCCTAGATTGTTCCACTCCTCCTGGCAACGATTCAAAGGAGACTGCAGAAGGTAGTTTGTTGATTGGAAGGTCTGCTGGAATCTTGTATTGCAAGGTGGAACAGAGAAATTTACGTGGGAAAGAAGCTCGGGACAGTCCACCCCACCACACCACCTAACACTTTATGCAAAAGCAAGGCATCTGACCTTCGCCTACGCTCATTTAGGGGCCTCAAGCTACATAACCTCAGCGCCTCACCCACATGAAAATCCTCCCATGCAACTCCAGACTTGAACGAGGCAAAGCGTAGAAACTTCCTCTGGACCTGCTCCACCTCCGTCTTCCCACTTCCATAAATCGGTGACCAAACTGATGCACAGTATTCCAAGATTGGACGAACGAGGGCAACATAAAGCGCAACAAACGTCCCCACAGACGAAAAATCACTAGAATTCCGCCTGATGAACCCCAACGTTCGCATAGCCCTGCTTCTAATGGACCCGATGTGTGGTCTGAAAGTGAGTGAGCAATCAAAGAGAACACCCAGGTCTCTCACCACACTTTGGCGAGAAAGAGCCTGACCCTCAATGCAATATGTATTGCTTAACACACGATGGGCCCTAGCATACGTGGCAACAAAACACTTGCTAACATTCAGGAAAAGTTGGTTTTCACTGCACCATTCCACCAAGTCCAGGCTGTTTTGGATAGCAGCACAATCCTCCTGAGTTCGCACAATGCGAAAAACCATGTCTACCAAAATGCAATGATATTGACATCATTATATTATAGAGCCGTAGTTGCACAAAATTGGTTTTTCTAGTATAATATTGTTTGGAAAAAGGTAGACAAAAGTTGAACAAGGGGCTACATTATGTTTTTTAGCTTCAAAAGTGAGGATAAGCATCTATAACTTTTTAACTCTTGAACAGATCGATGAAAGGACTTACTGGTATCTTTCGTAATACTCTTGCAACCGTGTTTGTTCCATTTCGTGAAGTTCCAGCACGTCTTCATTATAGGTGTCAGTAAAATATGCGTCAAATTCCATTCTTCTCTCTGGAGTGAAAGTCATGATGTCCCATAGATTCACAATTTCTTTTCTGACCATTTCAATTACGGATTTCATGTTCGCCCTTTTCAGAATTTCACATCTCTCAATCTCCTCTGTGAGCTGAAACAACAAAACGAAGACACTAAACTAGCGTACCCTAGAACTCTTGACTTTGGCCTGGTGCACGCGGAATCTCAGGAAAGGCGACAGCGTAATTCTCAATGAGTTTTGTGAGAGGTTACACAAGGCAGCACAATAAAGGTCAATTCACTTTGATTCGAGTCCCCCACAGTCTTACCGCACTTTTTTAATAGTGATAACGTTGATGCTGCCTTGTGAGATGTGATGGGGGATTCATGTTACTGACCCACACGTAACTGATGTAAGCCGAGGTTAAAAGAGTGCTCCAAATCTGCTCTAACCTGCCAGCTTTTTATTAGTGTGTAGAGATGTTCGATATTTCTGTACCGGTGACAAAGTCACCAATATGGGTTTGTCACCGATGTATGGGTGACGAGGAACTGGAAAAAGCAGTGACGGATATTTCGGTGACTGCGCTGGATTCCAACACAAAGTACTACGCAGGCGCGGGATTGGAATGGCAGCTAGGCAGCTCTGGCCTCAGTTACTGAATCTCATATCGGATATCTACTTACGGTCTCTGTCACCGCGTCACTGCTTAGTGACAAATAATAAATAGTACTAAATAAAATTGAAAAAAGCAAAGACAATTGTGGAGGTTGAAAGAGTTAAGATATTCTCAGGCGAAAAGGGCGATTATGGTTCCGAATGCACTCTATCGGGATTTCATCCAACCATATCGTCCACCAGCCTTCCCCGTTAATTCCTTGTGAATAGTATCGTTTTTCCAAATCAATTTGCTACAAAAATCTGTGTGACAATGCCCTCCCAGTGTTCCGAGTCATTTTCTCTTTCTCCATTCAAATTCAAGTTCCAAAGAGAGCGGACGAAATCCCGTTAGAATGCGCTCAAAACCGAAATCTCCTAAAAGAGTTGAGAACTCTATAACACCGTTATCAGTGAAACCTTCCTTGAGACTACACGGCTAGAGATGTTCGATATTTCTTTACCAGTGACAAAGTCACTGATATGATATTGATATGATGACTTTGTCACCCGCCGATATTTTGGCGACTTTGTCACTGGCCACAACTTTGTCACTGGTACAGAAATATCGTGAGACACGGCCCGAGCCTGTCTTCACTTCCACACAGCTTTGAGCTCTGAGTTCCCGGTGTGTTCCCATTGCGTACGGTCTAGGTCACTCAGCTACCGCCTACATTTCTACATCTATGTGATTTTTATCACCAAAGAAATATTTTGTGATGTAACAGTAGAAGTATTTGTGTTAAGTTTTTTGTTGTTTTGTTGAATTTAATGCTAAAGAATGTGTGTTATCATTCGACATGAATTAATGTTACCATTCATAAGTTCCTTAAAACATGACGTTTTCACGTAATGAAATAAATTTTTAAAGCGATGAATGTGTTTTTTAATTTTCTCTCACTCTTATTCAGAAGTTTAAAATTTAGTAAAACATTTGTTTACATACACAAGATTGAAAACAGATTATTATTATTATTTTAACTGCAAAGCAATCCCTCTTTAATCATAAAAATTTATGTTCAACACTCTTTTTATGCTTCCTTCCTTCAAAAAACTGTGACAGCGCCACATTTCATTCATTTCCACTCTCTGTCACCAATATGCCAGTCACCGATATTTCCTAGTCACAAGAACCGAAGTCACCGATATTTGTAAGTCACTGGATCGTACATCTCTATTAGTGTGTGCTCTGACACAACAACTCAGCAAAGAGAACTTATAATTTCTTCACTTCAATTTTTACCCTCAGTCATCTGTCAGTATTTGGACCGCATACAATCTAGTTTTATTCTTTTTCAGCTATCTCCTTACAGGCATTCGAGGAAATGTAAATAATGGCAGGAGGTAAACAAATTGCAGATTTGACCAGATTCATGTCCCAGCTCCATCAAGATTTGCATGCCTAAGTATGTGTTACAGAGATTTTATTATTGCCAAGAAATACATTGTTCAGGTATTTCTCAATTATCTAAGTATTCTAAATTTCAGGTTGATGGTTTGTACTGGTATGACCTTCCATTCCCTTTTAGTACACAGAGTTTATGAAAGTTTTCAAATATATAGTGCATAAGCGTACATGTATCAGATGTCTATAGTACAGATAGGGTGGAGTATCTTACACAAATAAATTATATTTATCATGAATATCGATGACTTACAGCATTGACGGCTGAACTACCGATTCCATAATAAGTGGCATTGAAAGCCATCCTTTCTTCGTCTGGAATTCGGATCCTTTCCCAAAGTTTTTCCAGCTTAGACTCAAGAAGGCCAACACGCTCGGTTGCTTCCGTGATCAAAGTTTCGTATTTCCTTACAGTATCCTTAAAAATGAAACAAGAATTCATTCTATTAGTAGTAAAAATCAATAAAAACTTATAAAAAGTAAAGTGAAAGAATCGGAGATATCTCGGGTTCATCAATAACAATTGAATCCGTATGAAAAATGCCCAAATTATTTGTAAAACTTTTAAAATTATTTATTTAATCATATAAACTTTTCTTATATCATTTGATAAAGCCAGTTAATAGGAATCGGAAGCAGTGTTTTTATTCATTTCCAGTAGGTACTTAGTGTTTAGAACGTGTGGATTATTTTTTATCATTAATTTAATAGGATTAGCAATAACAATCATCCTTATCCGACGTCGACGCAAAACATTGCCCTCTACCTGGACTTGGCTTGCGATAAGAAATCGGCAGGCGATAAGATAACAGTGGAAGTCAACATTTCGGATCCCTGCAAAGATATTCAGTCTAAAACCAGTCTATTCATCGTACATGTGCACATTGTGTCGTCTCTCGGACAATCGTTTCTCGCTCGTTACATACTTGCCTTTAAAAAATCTTTATTTTTCCTGGCACAACAAACTAATAACAAACCAAATCACCAAACGACAAAACAAAAAATTAACAATGTTCTTAACTTTCTGATTTTAATTGCGAAAAGGAAAAATTACGGTGACATCCGTCACCCTACAATACAAGCGGCTACTCTGGACTGGTGAGAGGAAGGTGACGCTACTCCCATCTAGCGGATCTCTTTGAAACTTCCTTTCCCCCATCGCTCGAGGGTCCCAATGAGGCGCGCTTGTTTTTCGTGAATTACAGAATTGAGCTACTCAGAGGCGGGGGAACTCGTGAATCACATTTTTCTGTCTGCATTGCTGATAGCATAGCAAATCTGTGTGACTATGTCCTCAACTAGTGCTCCGAGTCACTTTCTCTTTCTCCATTCAAATTCAAGCTCCAAAGAGAGCGGAAAGTAGATTGATGGTTGGACGAAATCCCGCTAGAATACGCCCAAAACCGTCATTGCCCTCTTTGCCTCCTGCTGGCAAAGCCACGCTGCGAGACAACACTACCACAGCGCAGCATGGCTTGCGGATGTGTAGGTACATGCAGAAATTGTGTGCTGTAGCTGCGTGCACCAGGGAAACCACACCTTTACAGTCTGGGTGCAACCCCGGGGTTACAGGGCAGGAGCTGCCACTGCTTATATGTCAACTTAAGTAAAAATTAGACACTCAGATCAGCAGTCAAAAGGAATTCGATATTGTTCAATAATTGATCGTTAGTAATTATTATAGACTAGTAATGACACACTCTTCCAGCATCCATAAAAGTTAAGAACAGTTCAGGTAACGTGATGTGGAGGAGTGTCATGACTAGGTACCTCCTACTATTTTTCTTGAGGTACTTACAACATTGATCATTCCGGTCAAGCTGGAATTGGTGAGATGAGGTTATCTTACTTCGAGTTTACTCATGTTTTCAACAGTGAGTTTGATTGTAGGCGGTTCACTCCCAGTGATATCTTGTTCAAAGGAGGTCATCGGTAAGAGCTCCAATCGTTGCATCATCTCCCTGATACGCTCTCTGTCCATGTTGAGTTGGTCAGTTCTTTCAATCTGTAAAGAAAGTTGCTTCATTACATTCAAGAAATTGTTTACAAAAAATATAAAATGAGACCACGTATTTTATAAATTACACACTTTAGTTTTCCGAAGGGAGAAAATATGTTGTTCCAATTCCTGTAGGTCGAGTGGTGATGGAACAGATGACGTAACCGCCAGTGGATGAAGACCAAGCAGTTCGCATAAGTCAGCCTCCTGGCGATGAACAAATAATTCAAAGTCAATACATAATGTTTAAATTACAGCAAAATACAACTTATACCAGAACGTAAAATATCACTCAATTCTCAATACGCACCTTTTTACGAAGATCTTCAAGCTGTTTGAGACGCTGTGCTTTCATTTCCCGATACTCTTCAAGATCACTATTCAGCGTATTGAGGGTAATTTGCAGTGGATCATTTTCGCGAGCATGATTTTCTATTCTGATGTGCAGATCCTGTGAAGTAAATAATCAAGTAAACACTCGTATATGTTCAATATGAAAGATGCTCACTTGAATTGTCTTGTGGAAAACCCAAAGTGCCCAACGAAAAGTGATGGATCACTCAGGCCAACGACTTCGATATTATAAAAAAACGAAAGAACGAGTGATCCGAGTGATCTTGTAAAGCATCAAGAAGACTGCTCGTTTCCTATAGTGACGTGAAAGCAAAATGTACGTGACTCTTAGATACGGATCAGAGATACCGCTCGTTCAGCTGAGTTGGCGGTAACGCCGCCATTTATGCTAACCAGAGCTGTGCTCGCCCTAGATACCACGACCGACTAGATACGATACCACGGTGTCCGAATCTCCTAGGAACTCTCTATTTAATGAATAGTGGTTATAGTGAAAAATAGTAAATTATTTTGGACTACAGATGAACAGTTTTTGTACATTTCATTCAAGAAAATTTCCATGTTATCTCTTCACCAGGTACTTTATTATACTAATAATTAAACTTGTACATTAATCTGAAGTTTTCTTAGTTGTTATCCCGTTCTTTCAACTCCAATGAGTGCATAATATTCATAAAAAATTCAATTTTCGATTGTCTCGTTCAATACATAACCCCTGGAAACGCTCTGTCCTTTTTTTTTTTTTTGATTTTTGATGTCAGCCTAAATTAATTTCACTAAACAGTTTCACTTTCAGATTTTTTGATTTTTCTAATAGTCTGATTGCGCTGATTTTACTCTCATTTGATTCAACACTTCAAAGAACCTAGTAAATGATACCGAACACGACTTTTTTCTCAAAATTCTTAAAATTTCGACATTTGACATCAAATTTTGACTTTTTCGGTCTTCTGATTGCGCTGATTTCAATCTCATTCAAATCAGCACTTTAAATATCAGAAGTGAGTGAAATTTGATGTCTCTAACACAATTATTGTAGCCAGTAGCGACTTTTTGCCGTTTTTTACCTTTTTTTGCCCCGCTGTGCGTCGTTGTCCCATAAAAATATCATTAATAGTAAGAGAGTAAATTAATATTCACCTTTTGCAGCTGGATGTGTTCTTTCAAGCATTTCTCTATTTCTTCAATCATACTAGCCTTTTTCTTCCTCTCACCGGTGAGCATATCATTGTAGACTTCCTAGAAATATAAAAGGATTCAAGAAGAATTTATGGTCTTCAAAATGAAAAGATGTGGGGCCATATTGAAAAACCCGATGTCTCCTATCGAAATGTTCCGTCTAGTTCGCTGGTCTGGATGCTCGCTTCGCTCGCATCTCAAAAACAACAAAATATCCTACATCAATACTTTTAGTTAAGTATAGATCAGAATGTGTTTCTGCGTATTAATAATTATTTTATCGATTTAGAAGTCGTGAAAATCTTTCCATAATGCATGGCAGTGGTATCGCTATATTATCGTATATACACATCGATATATTCTTCTTATCAGAAGGGGCCTCCTATTCTCTACTTCAGCCCATATCTGAACCTCTGTCCAGGCAAGATGGGAACAGAGACTAATATTCCTTTAGGAGCTTGACACGACAGCTCACTACGGTAAGTACCTACCTCTTGAATACACAAACATTCGGACATTTCATTTTGATTGTTTTCTGGTCCAGCGGTACTTCAAGCTATGATGAAGGGCGATTTCAAGCCTTGACATGAGTTTTGTCTGGGTCACAGTTCACAGATCAAATTTCAAGAGGCAGTAACTGTACGGTGACCATAGGTACTCCTTTTGGGAGTACAGGCCCTACTTTTTGTGTTTGTGTCCTCCCATATTTTTGAACCCATGAAAACGCAGGTAAGATCCTCCTTTTTTGAAATGGTACTCCCAAGGTCCTACTTCAATAGGTTGTGGGTAAGCTGTGGGGAAGTGTGGCTGTGATTCATACACAACGTCTTTTTGTGAAAGTTACCTACGGAAGTGGAACACATATATTCAGAATTTTGCCCTATTTTCATGGATTCTGCTAAAAAAAAAAAAAAAAAAAAAAAAAAAATTCATGGAATGAAGCGTCATGCGAAGCTCTTTCTGACATCTTTGCCCGATCATCAGCTAAAATTAACATAGATGCGATGTTTGACGAGATATCCCATGTTAAAAACTACATATCAGAGGAGAAGATTGGCAAAATGGAACGAGCTTAAAGCAGCCTCAGAAACGCTTCAGAAATTTTCTATCACATGCGCTCCAACGATGTGTTTCTGCCCAACACAAAGATTGTGTGTGAATTTGTATTTAGCTTACCAGCAACAAGTGCACCAATTGAACGCTTATTTTCAGTAATTAATAACTATTGGAGTGCAGAAAAAACCAATTAGGCGTTGACACTCTGAAGGAAATTAGGTAATGCAAATTTACCACAATTTTGATGAAAGTTGCTAACGAATGTTTGATTTTTTGAAGAACCACGAGCATCTGCTTAAAGCCATCCACGGTTCTGCCAAATATGATTGGTTTAAAACATGACGTTTCTGGTTTCATATTATTTTCACAATTTGTTCAACTTGTTGCAATTCCTAAGTTGCAATAATATCATATTATGAAAATGACGTTCATTTGTGTAACAATGATATTTACCTGTGTTACATACCTGATTCAGAAGCTGTGAGAGTAATCTTAATATTATATGCATAATTTAGTTTGAAAGCTCCCATTTCGAACACATATTTATTTATTTCTGGATAATATTCATTTACCAATATTCAATAGCTACTGGTTGATAAAATTTGTGTTACACTTCTTATATGGTCCTTTTCTTTTTCAAAATTATGGTCACAGTAAGTAACTGACATATATGATTGCAACTGACGATAGATAAGATAAAAGGGACTATCCTGGTGTAGAAAACAACCCGTAGAATTCAATCAAGTTCAAAATTTCAACAGGAATATTGTTTGAAGGCAGCGGATGGCTAATAAGATAAGATCACGGGATAGACGTAGCGCCGATTATCTATCTAACAGGCATCTACATGTACCTAGGTATCTCTGTGTAAAAATTAAGGAAAGATCATACAAACCTTCACGTATTCAACTATAGTATTGGCATACTTCTTCTGCTGATGTTCATCCAAATTGTACATCTCGCGCCATTCAGCAGAAAGTTCCGAAATGAAGTTCTTCGTCAGGGTGCTGATCTCATGAACCAAACCTTCCATCCTACAGGGATGAGAGAAGGAACGAAACACAAATCAGAGCATGTTATGAATACGATGCTATTAAATTATTCCGAGGGGGCGAGTTACTTACGGATCCAATTCCATTGCACCGGGTAAATCCAGCTTTAAAAATTTAAAGGAAAAAAATACTTCGCGCAACCGCGAAGGATACCACACATCGGGCGCGGGCACCTGTAACGGTGAACTGTTGTTGTTGTGAATTGTTGTAACGGCCGAATCTAATCAGTGTTGCCAGATAAAAATCCGTTGTTTTCGCACTTGGATGTCATGGACCTAGTATGGTTATCTACAGGATGGAACACTGGGTGGTTACCTCCAAAAAAATAGCGCTGGATTTCTTCTCCTTTTGGAAAAAATGAAATATTCAAAAAGCTTTAAGAACTTCCTTTTATCATTTAAATGATTAACAGGAGTACAATCCATTTCTTAGCGACTGACCCGACAGCCCTCTTCTCAGGAGTCTACTGAAGGGGATGGCGGTTTTGAGCGCATTCTAGCGGGATTTTGCTCAACCGACTTCACAACGTGGTTAGACAAAATGCCGCTAGAATGCGCTCAAGACAACTATCACCCTCTCCGCAGGAGTCTCCTACAGGCGATGACAGTCTTGAGCGTATTCTAGCGGGAGTTTGTTCAACCAACTTTAAAAACCATTGCTCGAAGTAAAAAATCGTTCGCTCTTGTTACATACCTCTTGTAAGTGAAGTCGCTTGCTCTTTTTACATATACTACGATGTTAAGTTGTTAAGGTTCGTTCTTTTTACACCCGCCCTTTCGTCCATATACGTGAAAATAATCACTTAACCTGTCACTGATTATCATGCAGGCTGGAGATGCACACGGACGAATTTGATCATCACATTACGGAAATATGGATTTCCTTTCTGTTAGTAGTTATCTGCTGTCGAGGGAAGTGAACTTATTTTAAAGAAATAATTGAAACTACTTCTTCTTGAAAACTAGTAGGTACATACCTACGTCCTTTTAAACCACTGGTGGGCTCACCTTGAATCAGGATCTTAACGTAAGAACCATCCAAAATCATGAAAGGACACCCTGAATGCCCCCCAATTCAGACCATGACTTGCTTAATCAATACTATCATCAGGTAAGCTAGGTAAATTGAAAACGACGTTCTATCTGTAGCAAATAGCACTCAAACAAAAAAAAAATGTGCAGAAACATTAAAATACTCAGTGCTCAAAGAATAAAAATGTCTGTACTGTAAGTAGAATCGAATAAACTGAATAACTGTGGTAGGTAAATTTCACTGAATTAAATACTGGAGAGAAATGACAAGAACAAAAATAAATAATTACAACTTAACCTCCAAGCAGGCCATTTTATTATCACAGTCCATTTCCAGTTATGCTGGTTATCTACAATAGCTTCTCCTGAACTATTTTGGTACCTACATCGATTTTAATTATTATTATTCTCTATGGCCTAGGTATTAAGGTTGACAGTTCTGCTGGTTCAATGAACAAAAGGTTGAATAGAAGCAGGAAAGATGGCAGGCCTTCAGCTGCTCATGCGCATGCGTTTGAATGTGTGCGAGTACTTCTATTCTGCTCACTACATCCAGTATTTAGGATGACCCAGGGCCGGATCTATACATTTTGGGACCCCCTGCAAAATCTATCCTGGGCCCCCTTAACAGTACGTATGGAATAGCCCCACCCCCCAGAAAATTTTAAGGAAAAGAATGAATAACAAAATATTGCATTTATATTAATGTACAACAACAAATCTTTATTAGATATCTTTTGCAGAGGTTCGGCCCCCCCCCCCCCCCGGGGTTTCGCGGTTCCTAGTTCCAGCACTGCGTCTGCAGCCTCCAACCATTTCTGCCTTCTCTCCTGCTGATATATGTTCTGCACAATGACATATAGTTTCTCTGTAGAGTCATCATTCGAGCACCTCTTCTTAAAACATTGTTATCATTTAAATGATTAACAGGAGTACAATCCAGTTCTTAGCGACCGTACCAACCCGACAATGTACAATATCGTTCTTAGCGAGCGTACCAACCCGACAGTTCAGGTACTGGGGAATATTCAGGTTCAGGGACTTGCTGTTATCTGTTCTATTTTAAGGCAGTGAAAGCTCTTTTCTTCTGGGTTTTCTGGTTTAAGATCCGGATTTTACATTCGTGTGGCTGGTATTTTACTGCTGGGATAATTAGGGTCCGTTTTAGAACGTTTAGCTCGCAACACGTTTTGCTGGCTTGTTGTTAATGTAAAACTACGATGGAGGTTGACTTGAAGAAGTAAATCTCGGGTACTTTCCATTTGGTCTCATAAAATAATTCGTCAGTATACCAATTAAAGATATTTGTATTAGTTGGGTTTTCCTACGCTTTAAGACTAGTAAAAAGTTAGCGTTTACGGAGCTATATTTTTGATGAACTCATCCCAATCCCTGATAAACAAAAAATTGTGTTTCGCAAATATGTTCCAAAATGATCTTGAGAAGATGGGTTTCTAAAAACTTTTCTAATCGATGTAGGACCGAGAAATTTGGCTCCTTACACACATAAAATACAATTACGATGTTTAAAGGCGCAATAATCAGCTGCGTCGCCCTTATAATTCTGGCCCTAATATTTTTCCTCATTGATCTACAGAGTTGAAATATAAATTGAACTCATTTCAAAGGATCTTTAGATACAATTACAAGTTATAGATGCACCGAGTTTAGATTTTATACCAAAGTACGTCTATTAAGCTAAAACGGGCTACCTAATACGGAAACAATAAACATTCTTGTGATTTGAAGATTTCTTTAGCAAATGTAGCGAGGTTCACCGACTTTCAGAACCTATCTGTCTCGACATACAAATTCTTTGAGACTCGTGTCCCTAAACCATAGTTGACTAATTAACCTGCTTACTACATACCTGGGATGTCATTTACATGCAGACACTTCTCACATTTACAAACGTCAATCCTGTACAGGCTGTGTCATAGACAGAAGAAATAGCATCTCACACAATTTTTTCAGTATACAGTATCTACGACAACGTAGACTTGAATTTTCTGGATTACTTGACAAATAAAAGCAAGGAGGGCCAATCAAGTAAAAATGCGTTCAACACATAGAAATAAATATTTATTAGCTCATTTTATTGATATTCGTCCATAAATATGAATTCAATTGTTTACAGTGAATTTGTAAAACATGCCACGCAATGACAGGAAAAATAATGTTAAAAAATGACTAATTTTTAAACATCTCACACATCTTTACAAAAAAAAAAGAAAAAAATCCTCGCCTACTCCTCGATTCCGAGGGAAGTATTCTATTTTTGTTAAGGCCTCTCCAGACAAGTTTGCACGACCAAACTCATTTTCATGTTTAATTCTTTGCAAAACGTTGTTACCACCAGAAGGTAACGTTTAAACGCAACAAAATCAAAATAACCATTCATTATTATTTGAACTAGTTTTTTTTTTTATCTCAAAGGTACCTTCAAGTATTGTCAATTCTTTGAAAACGCCTTAAAATGATAATTTCATTCAAGAATTGTTTTTGTTTTCTTAAAATACAAAAGACGAAGAGAAGTTACATTTGAATGGCGATTTTAGACGGGCGAAATCCAGCGCTTTACATTACTTCCTAAATAAAAATTTATTTCCACATATATTTTAGGTATTTTCAAGATATCAATATTTTTTTGTATTATTTTTTTGTCTCAAATTCTAAAATGTTATATACATCCATACAATTAAAGCCTTATAGAATAATTAGTAAATAAATTACAATATGAAAGGGAAGTAGAGTATGTACACGTTTTTTAAATTTAAAAAACAAAAGAGGAAATTATAAAGAAGTGACACGTTATTATGACACTTAAAATGTGGACTTTTTTGTTCGAATTGCATCGATCATTTTTCAAAAATAGCAAGCGATGGGGGATGTCCTCGCATGGCTAAAAGCAATGCCATTAATTTTTTGTTTAAATTACGACGAATTTAAATTATATTTACATTATATATTGATCAGAAAAGATACAAAACCAAAACCCACAAGTTCATCAGAAGTTTCTTCGAGATTGTAGGTTTACTAGATAGACCAGGAAGGAAAATTGTTGACGAAGAATTGTTTGTAGTTGGGTTTTAGTAACAATTTTGGTAAATATTGAATATGGTTTTATTCTCGTTGGGCAGTCATCAAGACTTAACAAATTACACGTGCAATTTCACATATTCGAGGATTCAGGTACACATTCTATTCTTTTCAATCAATCGACGTCCAGACTTCCCATACAAGGCCGTATCAAATTAATAATAGGTGACATCTAGAACTCTCGTTGTAAGTTTGTTGGAGACAGTAATCAAAGAATACAATAAGACAAGATAGTAGAAAGTTTGGTGGCAAACATCAAAACTAATTTTTTTTTTCAATCAACTGGCAATAAGTTTCAAATAATAGGTTCGCAATAGGAGAGGAAGGGGTGAATGGTTGATTTTTAAGTGATAATGTTTAAAATGCTAATTTTGGGTCAGGGCAGTTGGTCTTACAAGGTCTGGTGGTGGTGGCTTGTAACCACCCTCTGCTACCATATAACAAGGAGGTGATGGAATAGATAAGTTGCCCATTCCTAGGACTGATCCTATAAGTAGATAAGTCTGCAACACCCAGTGAAGCTCCACGATCAACAATTTCAAGGAATGGCAAGGGGGAACTAAACACTACAAGGTTTGCTGTTCTTTGAAAATTCTTTCGAATCAAATTAATAACAGAACGTTGACATAGAGAACCTCTACTCGTAACTGGTATCGTACTGAAATAGGCACGCTCGAGTCTGCTGTCAAAAAGAACCAATTTTTCACAACAGTCGTATGCGAAGCAATGATGTCATAAACCCTAAGAGTGCTATTGATCAAACGATGTTCAAAGAATATTTCACAATGGCAGCGAGATGTAAGCTTACTATCATTAGACGCAAATATTTTCAAGAAAACGAGTTGTTTGCTCATAAAACGTCAATGTTATAAGTATCACAACTTCATTTTCGGTCAAGAACAAATGACGAGACCCTGAATGCATTAACAACATACAAACTGGAAATAGATGTATTTCACCTAATTCATATTCAACAAATATGTTGATTCAGAATTTGGTATCACCTTTACCTACTGCAACTTGTACCTACCAAAGAATAAAAGGAAATGTTTTTATCTCCTAGTTAAATTCATTCCAATCAAATCACTTCCCACAGGGTCCAAACAACATGAAAGCAGAAAGAATAAGATGATATAAATTAAGATTTCTATGATATGAAGACGGAAGCTATAAACAAAGTTGTTGGATTTGCTTTTGCCTTCAGAGAATGAGATGAACAGGACTATACATAGAGAAGCTGTAACCAACGGAATTCAACTTCATAAAAATTGAATTTGAAAATGCGTTAAACAAACTAAGTGACAGTGAATTAGCGTTGAACCAGGCTGATTTATTTACAAACATTTCCATCCTACAATCTCCCTGATTGATCATATCTGACAGTTGAGGATTAAGAACACCATGTAACTTTCGCATCTCCCCTCCTCACTTAGAAAACTGATGATGGTTTCTGATTGTAGGTATTTTAAACTCAAATATATACAATGTTAACAGGAAACAGAAGGATATTCTATGTTTTTTGCCTTAATTGATCCCAATCATAAAGAATAATTTAGTATATTCTCCCTAAATAAATAAACGAAAACAGGTTGAACAGTAAAACCAAGACACGGCTCCTTTGTACAGGACTGGTTAACCGCTTAGAGGTTACTAACCTTCAACTGTGAATCCCATCGTGGCTGACCTGCTTACAAAATGGACTCCAAATTACAACAGTATTCATCTTTCAATTCGGAACCTCCCACTTTAATCCATTCATATTCATCTACTGTAGTCGACGCACTTGCAATCCCTCATCCCAGAATGTCCTCTTACAACAAGCATTTCGAAAAGTTGGTAGCTGTCGCTTAAAACAACTCTCCTCTACCATGCGTACAATTATAACTAGGTAAATGTAATTTCACTGTACATAACATATACATGCCCGTGCTCATATAAAACTTAAAGGGCCGAAGCCTACAATTTTTTATTTTATTTACAATAATTGTTTTTTTTTTCACAATTTCATCATTAAAATTTGTTTTTTTTTAAACCTAAATTTGAATTAAATTCACAGTGTAGAGCTATAATATTAACAGTCTTTTGGTACACTAAAAACGCCGTTCAAACATCACGAAGCTATTTTAAAAAGAAAAGTTCAATTCTAATATTTCTTTTTTTTTTTTTCAATTAAATCTTTCTTGTTTTAGGCAGTTCAGCTAAAAATGAGTTTGACGTAACCCGGGTGGCCTTCAAGGGGTGTGGCGCAAAACGGGCAGAAGGAATCGAATGCGGAGGTGCCGTGAGGAATTGGTACATTAGCCCAGTACCTGGAAAAATATAACGTAATTTATTAGAATCATTCCAATTTGAATTATAGCATTCGTGTTTCGTCGATGAAGAATCCAGATTTTTTAGGAATTGGACACTCTCAATTAAAAAGTTTTAAGAATAGATGAACAGGAAATAACGAATTTGAAGGAAGACCAGTGAACAACAGGTAACACCGCAGAAGCAAACATTCCTAGTCTTACCTAAGGCTTACCTTTAACTAATTTATATTTCGTGCGAAAATGTCTATGCTCTATGTTCCCTATAGACGCCTAACTTGCCGGGAAATTCTTAATGGAAACGATTGTGAAATGGGCAGAGTTCCAGCGCACTACATAGGCCAGATCAAAACCTCCAAAACACCCTTCCACTTCACGAACGGCGCAATTCTTCACAACCATAATTTGGTTCTCAAACTTTTGTTAATCAGGGTTCTAACAGACAGTGTTTCAACAGAAGAAAAACGTGGCAACTGGAGAAATCTTAGACAGGAATCTCATATTTCGTGCAAAGCATGGGTTCCCCATCAGTTTAATATAAATCGATCATATTCAGAGACAAATTGCTTCAGCATCTACCATAGATAGATGAAGCATTTTTTCTCCAACAAAATCCAACTTCCACGCAAATTTTACTTTTTAGACCGTTCTGAACAACTTTTATTTCGTGCGTGTGTTTCGTTTCGCAAAAAGTGGTTTGACCTCCTCGGAGCTCCTCTAAGCCAAGGTAATACATCTCTGCCATACCAGAAAGGGGAAGAGTGAATTTCTGTCACGTCTGAGGTCTCATATTTTTCTATATTCTGGTCTCCCCACTTAAGAGTCAGGAAATCAAAACTACCATAAGAGCGAGGTTCTTGGGAAATACATCCGGTGAGCTCTCTACCAGACTCTTGACGTTCTCATCATCCATCCATCTTCCACCTCAGAGTATGGGTTTGGCAAAAATTTTGGCAGAAGCATCCTATTGAACCAGTAATTCCTGTACAGAAAAAGCAGCGCAGAATTCATTCTTGAGGATTTGCGACGAACGGTAGCAGAGAAGGCAGAGGCAGTGCATAATGGGGTTTGCAATATTACTGTTCTTTGTTTACCACAAAGTTTTCCCATATACATTATTTCTTTCATTGGAACATGCTTGAGACTCCATAGCAAGCAGTATGTCTAGAATGCAACCCTGGCGAATAACCATAAGGCCTCCCCCACTCTCCTAGTATGAAGCAACACAACCAGCATCCTCCCTGCAATCCTCTGTTATTCTTTCTGACCACAAGACTGAACACTTTATGATCAGGGCGCAGGTGACAATGCGGATGATTGTGAAAGTGTCTACAAGCAGAATCTGGCAGTTTAGATGCACAACAGTTGAAAGGTCAAGGACACACTGTATGTACAGAGGATCTTCAGGAAGTGGCCCTGACTACCCATACAATTCAATACTGTACATTACTAGTCCATCTCTTGCCAATTCCAAAAACATTAAAATACTTCATGAATTCAAATCGAAGAACACACTCAACTGTGACCAGACTGTTGAAATCAATCAAATATGCCAAAGGATATTAAAAAGCCACTCCTTTTGTTCAAGATCTGCATAAGAGTATGGGCCAATTTTAGCTATACCAACAGTTTAATTGCTTCCCAATTTGATTTTTTTAAATCAATAGTTTTAAAAGAAAGAGATTTCCCTAAAATGAGATAAATACTTACTTGACGGTCTTTTCGGTAGCTATGTGGCCACAAGGGTTAAATGCGAAGAACACTGGTGGGCCGGCGTCTACGTAAAATGCCGGTTCGATTCCCATCGATAGTTTTACAATTGGTCCAGTCTAAAATAAGAAAACATCGTGATTAATAAAATAAGGAATCAAACTTGTAAATCCAAGATGGCAACAGAAAATATGACAAATATTTCTCTAAAAAGCAGATTTCTTTGAGGGGTTTGACAAAATTAGGAATACTGTGGAAAGTCACATCGAATTGGGTGGAGTGGAAATGATATTAACAGGATACTTGAGTGAAAAGTAATTGATTTAAAAAAATTGAGTACTTCTGGTAATCATCTTGTAAGAACCTAGCAAAACAAAAAATATAAACCAAAATTAATTGATTTTAAAAAATTGAGTACTTCTGGTAATCATCTTGTAAGAACCTAGCAAAACAAAAAATATATATCTGCATACATTTAACGACAATCATACCTTGAAACACATTGAGCAAGTCCTAGAATTAGTCCCCTTCTCCACCCCCCAATCGTGGAGGCCTTGGACGTGACCGCAGTTCAAGTAGACGTAGGGCTGTTTCTCCGAGTCGTTGTTGGATTTCCGAGGTATGACCAGCGTGTTGAGTCCTACGGGGCAGGTCGGCCGCTCGGCGTTCACTTTGTCCACCAAACTCTCCAAGTACTCACGAGTCTGAGAAGAAAATGGAAACCATCGTACGACACTTTGATAATAAATACGGCAACGTTCAGAAATACATCACACATGGAATATTGCAACTGAACGAAATGGACAATACTGTTCTCCCCCCAGCCGAGTCAAAATCATATTAGCTTTCCATAACGGTATTGATTCTTACCTAATTTTGTAACCACACGTGCGGTCGTTTGTTGGCTACCGTTGGTGTCAACTATCACACGCTGGACGAGCAATACAAAAGGAAGTTAGGGCGTAAGGATAATAATTAGTTTGGTGTGATTCAGAAAACGAGGTGAGAAAGAATAATTGTTTTCAGAGTCACACCAAATTCGAATGAATTACACCAGTAAGGCTTGCGATTGATCTGGGTATCAATAATGTAGATAAATCCATCATCCATAAAAAAATAACACGGCACTTCAGCCCATTGTTTCCTGAATGTCAGGTAAGTTAGAACTCTCAAGTCTTTTCAATCGAGCAGCAGCAAATCTACTCTAGAACTAACGCAACTGTATAGATTTCCTTCACGAATTGAGTTATTGAGTTAAGTCCAGTTATTCATTTTCCAATAATCATTCACCACGTGAACGAGGTAGACGTATGTAAGTAAGTGGAGAGTTTATCGGAAAATGAATCGATCTCAAAGGTTTGGTGAGATATGCAGTTAGGAGCTGGGGAGAGGGCATCTAGTAATAAAAAACAAATAAAACTTGAACTGATTCTCTTCTTGAGGGTAGAAAGTATTGCATAGGTAACTCTAAACTTCCATTTAACAACACATTCGTTTAAACCCAGTAAATTCCAAAGGTGGATCTGGCATAACTTAAGAAGGACAAACTCTCACGATTAAGTTACCAGGTAGACAACAATATCCAGAAAATAGGTATGTCTTTTCTAAAGGTGGGTCAATAATTTCTCGAGATAACGGCAAGATTACTTCAAGGATCATGCCAGTAACAATAATGTTACATTGGTGTGGTGCCCTGGGCACCAAGGGGTTGAGGGGAACGAAAAAGCTGACACCCTAGCTAGGAAGTGCTTCTCTCTGGAAGGAACTGCGCAGATGCGGAGCGAAAAATATCTGAAAAATCTCATGAACAGTTTGATTCAAAATTGCTTTTCTGGAAAAAATATTCCCCCTCCCCGGGTGATGTCCAACCAATCAGCTGCTCATACGCACTTGCGTACGGATAGCTTGCTGGATGGATGTGAACCCTGCTTCAGATACCATATCCACAAAATGGGCAAATCTGACACCACCCTCAGCTGGTTCTGGAGACTGGGTGTCCTGTGATCTGACATTCCCAGTGGTGGCAAGACATTATTCTACTGGCAACAATTATCTCCCATTGTCAGCTTGTACGATAAAATCCACTTTTTAATAAGCAAATGATACACTGCCTATCCAGCATGCATATGCAGTTGTTTTCGTTATCGCTAGAGTAGTAAGGCAGTGGAATTGGCGCAGTTTCTACACAATTCCATTCTTTTATGACTTTTCTTTTGAGATGGAAATTCAGAATGTATTCGGAGAACAGGCATTTACAAGTCTTTATGGCCTAGTCAGAGAATCACGAATATATCTGTCATTCAAGATGCAAGGTTATTTTCAATCTAGCATAATGTATTCATGATTCTTACCGGAGATTTTGATAATCCTTCAGCAGATCTCCATAACAATGTCGCTCCGCAAAGATCGATTAGCGTACCGTCTTGAAGAATATTGCTGGCCCCTTCAACCTGAAACACATCGTTGCAACGACTTAAGATTGTATTCATACGTGGACAATCAACAAATTTGTTTCGGAGGTGACATTGGTACAATAACGTAACTTGAAGTACAAATTCTATTTGAGCGATCTCTGTGATTAACTAAGAGTAGAAAAAAGATAGTCAATAGGCAAGATAAGGAGCTGGCAGCAAAGCTGATTCATTATTATTTGTTGATGCTATCCCGTGGTCGTATTAGATTGAAAATGAGAGAACTCCAACATTTTTGTACAAGTCCGGAAATTGTCTGTAAAGTACAGAACCAGTGATGGATTTTGGAACAAGGTTATTGACCACTTTTATGTCCCTCCAAACATAGAAACTATAATTTGCACTTCACATATGAAACAAATTGATTTTCAAGTGTAAAACTAATGACGAAATTTGGACGTTTTTATAGCTGAACGAAACCGACGTGTCGAACAGAACTACCAAAGATCCTCGGGACGTGGTATTCTCCATAATTTTCTTTCGTGATTTTGTAGAAAATGAAATTTTCACTATATGGAAAAGATTCTTCCATGTGTGGGGAAACAAAATCTGAATTAGAAGCAATGAGGGGAATTCACAATTAGTGGACAATCCACAGTTTCCGTTAAAACAACTTAGTTAGCTAGCTGAGTTAATCAGATGGCGGGTGTTACCATGTTAGGGAGCAGGCAGGAGCACAGGCGCGTCTGCACCCCATAGCCAAAACGAAAAAGATACCAGCTAATAATAATATTGTAAGTATAATATCATACTGTTTTCCAAATTTTCCCCTATGAAAAGGTTAATTGGCTCTGTGGATGTGGGGTTAGTAATAAACTTTTCTGCTTCCCTTGTCTTTTTTGCTGCGAAAACAGTAATGAAGCTTGGGTAAAAGCTGGAATTGGGTTTTCACCTACAAGATGGTTCTTCCTGGGCAGATATGAATTGCAACTGTTGCAAAACGCGTTCTTTAAAACGTAGGATTGAGTTGTTTGTTTCACGATTTGAAGCAAAGAAAGCGGACAAGATTGATCTCCTTAGCATATTGGTAGTTGAAATTTGTATTTGGACGGGAAAAGCTCATTTTTGTCTCACGTTCGTTGTGCACCCGCTGGATTTCAGGGCAGGAGCCGCCTCTGTTAGGCAATTCAATCTCTGTTGCTTACCGCTTGTTTTCGCGAAGTCAGAGCCAAACGTTTTATTTGGCGATTGCCATCTGTAAGGCCATGAATCTCATCGACATAGATATTGAAAACGCAAACACAGATGATTCCCAGCTTTCGAAAGGGTGGAAGTACTGTTGGTCGGGTTTCAACAGATAACAGCCCAAACACCTCCGAGAATTAATAACATGCATAAGGTAAGAGCTCGCATCTAGTACTGAAACCACAACCAATTTATAATACTGACTCTTCGAACTTGACAGGCACGACAAATTGCAATTCCTTAGCACGTCCAAATGTAAAAATTCTTACAATCTTACGATTTGAACAAATGAACTTACAGCTTTCCCTTTCTGTTGAGCAGATCTCGATTCTCTCAGCGTGTACACTCCTCCTCCGACGGACACTTCTTTCCAAATTCCTGTCTCAGCATCACCACCGCAGAAGGAACCCTGTGGGTGCATTATAAGGACACCGTTCGTCGTGAGTCCATCGATGTCGTGTCCTTCTTGCCATTTCGTGGCCTTTTCCTTTAAACAAAATGACAAAAAGATGAGTTATATGAACACAGCTATGAACACTGTTCTGAATGTATGTTGCGGAAACCCATACCAATAAAAACGGGTTAAGATAGTAACAATGTTACTGTTTGTGCCCCTTTCACTTTGTAAGCCTAAAGTGGCATTGGTTGGTCCTCCCCGTCCCTTTCACTTCCCTGAGCCAATAGTATTCGATGCCTTTCACCTGGGCCTATATAAGATGTGCTTATTGTGATGTACCTTCAGTTCATGTAACTGATGATGAGATAACCGTCGAAATCGATTCAACTGGGTAATTCATTATTTTTGGGGAAATGTAGACAACGTACTATCTTACTCTGTTGAGATTGTCTGTTCAACTAACAGAAAATAAAACTGGTTACGAATCATTCACCCTCTAACGTTTTCCTTTTCCACGCACTGCACCCTAGGGAAAATATGGAATACGTTTTAAATTTCAACCCCTTACCCCTCTCCAGTTAGTTTTGAAAGGGAGCTTTTTAACTTCAGGGATTGCAAACTAGACAGAGCACTTCCGAACACACATCGAAAGCGTGGAACTATACCGATAAGAGGCATAGATATTTTTCGATACGTGTGGGAGGTTGCAATGGGGTTGCGTGCGGGGACAGACTAGAACAGTACCCAAAAATTCTGACAACGAGGGTGTTCGCACGGGGATTCGCGTTGAGATTGTTAAATTCGGGTTTCTCTTGCGTTATAGAAACTGAAGGAAGTGTTCAGTACTCACTCCGAGAAAGATGTTTCTAGAGGAATCGAAGCCGGCTGCATAAATCCTTGAGACTTTCGGGTTATTCCGGTCTGCGAGGATCCTGCAAGCGAATCTTGAGATGGTGCTCGCCATGACTTTGCCGTCGCAACATTTGTCCCCGGGTATCGTGTCCATGACGACGAAATCTATCGGTGGCTCGGATGATCGCCCAATCTTGAAAATTGACAGAAAACAGTTTCGATAACAGAACAAATTAAAATAGGCACGTAAATAATATACCTAATCAACAATGCTAAATGACGTATTATGCTTTCTCGTGGTCCAGCTGGGCACAAACTAACATTGATAACTACTCGTGAAAAGCTGTGATGATCAATTTCATGATGAAAATTCAACCCAATGAAAGCTATACACGACTTTTTCAACGTGAGTTGAATTCACCTAGATTGTCCGCTAATATTCGTAGACAAATTTAAACAAACATTTCATGACCTCTTGTCACTTTAGCATCACTAAAAGCATGAGTACTTTCAAATTCATAAATTCACGAGAAAAGGTCGATCCACACACACCCCTGACGTGACAGTTCCGTGATCGCTATCCACAGTGGTCAGTATTTCAAACGTGCCGTGGCAGTGAAGTTGGGTGGCCATTGTTTTTTCAGATGTTGAAATTGTTGTGATTGCCTTAATTTTGGTTAAAGAAAACCACGAGGAAAACCAGAAAAAGAAACGGAAGGTCCATCAAGCAGATGGGCGGAAGGGAGATTCGCGACGTAATACAAGAAGTTGATAGATGATGGAACAACATTTTTCGAATACTTCAGAATGTCAGAAAATTCGTTCAACGTACTGCTGAGCAAATCGGAAGTTCGTCTCAAAAAGCAAGTCACACGCTGGAGATAAGCCATCTCACCAAGAGAAGACTCTATCAGTTTTCCGTCATTCATGATGAAAGAAAGTTTAAAAACCACTGGAGAACCGGTCGTGAAAATCAAATAATATCGTCCTCAACTAATGTGCCGGATCACGGTACGAGCACGGTGTCAGCTCTGGCACTGTCAAGTCCCGGGCAAGTGGGAACAGGCCCCTTTATTTTCCTCGAAGAATGTTGTTACCCTCGCCGGACGGATCACGACACTGTCACGCCACGGGGGTGTGTGAATCACCCTTAATGCTACGAGAACTCAAGAAAAAAAGTTCTTTTAGCACCACTTCGATCTAGTATGTTGTTCACGTATGTTGGTGGAGATATGTATACCAGGGCAGTGCAGGGATCTTCGATTTTTGAAGATATGGCCAGGAATACAGGTGATTTAAGATGTAAATTCCTAGACACGACTCACGATTGGACGCGTCCCACTCCTTCAATGCATTCTTATGGAACAACATTCCTAGGTACGTTTACCCAACTCAATGCGGCTGACAACTGCGACTCAACTGGTAGGGTGAGCAGTCCGGCAGCACTCCGCCTGCGACTGAGGTATGCAAACCCGCTCGAGCCCAAAAATGTCAAGCATAGAAAGCGTTGGAAAATGGAAGTCACATTCCTCTGAGCAATACTATTGTCAGTATTCCCAGCCCATTGTCGCGCTAGATGCTAAATGGAAAATTCCAAAGTGGTCAGCAAGCTTTAGAAGAGAGCTCCAGATTGGCCGCATGAAGCATCAGATGGCATTCAACCCTCACTTTCTCATCCAGTCCCACGAGAAAAAAGCCCTAAAATGTCCATATTTCTTACAGAACATGTTACATTCTTTAATCTGTAATCTGTAAACGATACAATTCTTCATTTTGCTCCGACAACCTAGAGTAAGATACTATTTTCTCGTTTCTTTCATCCTGTCGCTATAATGAATTGAGAGTGGGTGGATCCACTAGATACAGTTAAATTTGACGGGAATCAACACAGCTTAAATTAAGCATTATTTACGTCAGAGTGAGGGCCAGTTTTTCTTCAGCAGAAACGGGGTCTGGAGCCCTATTGCACTCAGCGACGAAGAGTCTTTCCTCCACATGTGACCAAATGTAGGTGAACTCAGGCACTTTCAGCCTGAAAATAACTGGAAGCGGATGGGGTCATCCTTCAAAGGGCCGTGTATCTGCAAGTTATACAAGCCTTCGTCTCTCCTCGTTGGGAGAATGTCAGCGTGGGTTTCCCGGGCAATCGTCGAATATAATTCATATTCCTAATCATCCACTAACAGGAGATTGAGAACCACCTTCTTCGCGGGTATCTTGAGCCAAACTGACGCAGCAGACAGCCGTACCAAGGAATGGTACAAGCTTGCGGCATGCAACTGCGTTTTGTCGACCAAAAATCGTGAGCCGCGTCTAGGGATTTACACCTTTCCAAGCGGTCATAAACCCTCTTCCTTAGCAATAGACAGACACCTATTTACCCACATTGTTGTTTTAAATCAAATTACCACGTTCTGTTATGATTCTTCGTGTTGTTCAGGTTTGAAACAATTAACCTGTTCGAGAGAAATGTCACTATTCATAGCACATTGACCAGGAAGTCGTAGCCAACGAGTTTCTATACGAGATGGGACGCATCAAGGACGAACCGGCCCGGTCAATCGAGGGAATCACTGAACTCCCCCAAGGTCACCTTCCCTAGGGATAGAGGAGCAGAACGATGAATCTCTTCCCGTCTTCCTCCTTCACGCTTTATTTTGGTTTTTCTCTTTTTAAAAGGTGTGTTACCTTTTGTTTTCCTGGATCCCCCTTCAGGTCTGATCCGTTCTTTCATTTCCAAGGGGAAACACCCGTCACAGACGATTTCAAGGTGTAAGATGAGACGAATTACTTCTTTCGTGTACTGCTAACTTGCAAGAAAATACTTGCACATCAAACTACCAACCTAAAGGTTTCGAACACTGATGCATTTCACAGAAACATAATAGGATTTTGAATGTGAAATATGAAATAGTACATTTTTCATTCTTCAACACACTAAATACAGTAATACCCCGCTTAACGTACATTCGGACTACGTACATTTCGGTTAATGTACAGTGTTACTCTTGAAAATGTCCGCACAATGAACATTTTTCCAGAGAACGTACAAAGTTAGGGCGAACTCTTCACACTAATCCCTCCTCCATCTTCTCCTCCTCCTCAGCCCCCTATGTCTACAAGTCCTTCATTCTTTGTCGGTAAGTGTTATTGTTATTTACTTATTTACTGTTTTGTCTGTTTTGTCTCTTTGTCTATTACTGTACCCTTGTCCCATCGCTATAAAAAGGTTGAGGAGTTGTGACGATTTAACCTCCTCGCATCATTGTCAGCTATCACCTCAACCATGACTGTTGCTGCAGCATCTGCATTCTTGAATTTACGTTCTGCTTCAAGTTAAATAGTTTAAAACATGAATTTCCAAATACCTGAAACATATCCGTGTCTTCATCAGGCATGTATTCGACGATTATTGCTTGATTTCTCGATAGGGTATATGATATTGAATGCTGGTTCGAGTCCAGTATAGCCTGAAACAAGAAGAGAAAAGATGCCCATGAGCATTTCAATTGAGAAATACAGCGTACAATCATCACAAGTATATCAAAGCTATTCAACTCATAAAGTAAGAAATTACGATGGTATTTCACAATATTGATGTTGGCGAAGCAGAATAAATGAATCTCGGTGGGCCTAATTTACTAATGAACGAAC
The DNA here is from genome assembly GCA_031894815.1 of Creontiades dilutus. Lineage (NCBI taxonomy): Eukaryota > Metazoa > Arthropoda > Insecta > Hemiptera > Miridae > Creontiades > Creontiades dilutus. The sequence goes on from JAVIWC010000631.1 coordinate 1,442,892, forward strand.
AATTAGAGCGACTGCAGTAGGTCTTGGAACCTTCAAAAGTAAGGTTCTTGGGTATGTTGTAAGTAAACTGTTCGGGTTTATCAACAATAACCACAACAAACTCGTAAAATTGTATTGTACTGGTGTCAATTAAAAGCTATCTTTTTCGTTCGTAAGTAATAATAATCTAAAAAACCTTTCCTACCCCACAAAAATTCAGGACCAAAATTACTCAGCCGCAAGACGATTGTTGTCAGACCACTTGAGTCCTGAACCTCTTGTCATACCTAGCAGGCGAGCTTTTCTTAGAAGAAAACGGAGAGAGGGAGAGACCATAAACGACTTGGTTCTTGAGCTGAGGACTCTAGCAGTTCCTTGTCAATATTCAGCTGACATTTTGAGGGATGTATTTGTCATGGCAAGACACTCCTAAGTAGAGACAAGCCAAGCGGTTTCTTACAATATCAAAGAAACGCGCACACTCCCTATTGTCACTGAGGCGTACAGACCTTCGCAAACTTGTGGGACTCCTCACTGGCCACTGTCCTCTAAGGTACCACCTTAACAGAATGGGTAAGGCCAGGACGATAGAATGCCGGCTCTGTTGCGAAGGAGCGGAGACAGCTGAGCACGTACTCTGCGACTGTCCTGCTGTTGCATCGATGAGATTCCGGCATTTCGGAAAGGGTGCTCTAACACGCGGCGATATTGCAAGGGAAACACCTGTAAACCTCATTCACTTCGTGAATGAAGAGGCCATTAACAAGATTCTGAAGTAAAACTGGGAAAGTATCACAATAGATCACAGTGGTCTCAGTGACCAGGGGTTCCTCCCATCCCATATCGAAAAAAAGTATTTGTCAGTGACTTACGCAACAGAGCAATGCTGGATAGGATTTTCCAGGAGAAGGACCATTCCTGCGAAAATACCCTTGAAATTGCTCAGGCCATTGAAAAAGCATCAGTCGGCGCCAACACCTAACTAGAGTCTGTAATTATAAAGTCCAAAACCACACCGGTGACTCTCACCAAGGTTAGACAGGACATTGCCGGATATCCCGTTGTTATAGGTGTGCTGAGTACAGACTTGTGGCAGGTTCTGACTGTAAGGTTATCAATCTGTTTTGCACATCGCGCCTCAAGGCAGGGCATATGTCAACCGTGTGCATGGTCTCTAAACGTCAAAATGACTAGTTTGGTGTCAAAAATTCGTACCGTCCTGCCCAATTAAAAATTTCAAACTAAAGAAAACAGCCGATCCATAATACCACAGCTGATTTCGACTATGACAATGAATGTAAGATTGAAGAGTGCCTGTCAATGTATAGCACCACTGTACCTGGTCCTCCTGAACCCATTTTGATTCAACTCAACATTGAAGGGAAATCAGTGCAAATGGAGTTGGATACGGGTAGTGCAGTCTACAACGTTCTAGACAGCTCACAAACAAACCCCTGGAACCCACAGACGTAAAATTTAAGAGCTGCAGTAGCGCAATCTTGAAGCCATTGGGTGTTGCTATGTTCAGGTTGAAAACTATGTATCGTTGAAAATAATTTAGCTATCTTTTTCGTACGTAAGTAATAATATTCTCATATCTCAAAAACATAATCACCTGCTTCTCCTTTTGTACCCTTCTCCCTATTCACTACCCTCTAATTCTGCCTGGACCAACGGCAAGGGCGTAACATAAACCCAGGGACTCACTAATCGCAAGACACCAGAACACATCCGTCGTACAACCGTTGTTTCAAGGAAACCTGCCTTTTTTGAAACAGTAACAAGGAGGTTTTTAAGATACGGTCGTAATGTTTGCTAAAAAAGAAGATATCACCTCCTTTAGTCGAGTTTCCAGGAATATAGTTGAAACAGAATTAAACTTTTTATATTTACTCAACTTGTTCCCAAGCACCCAATAGGCTTCAACCCAGAACACTGTCCAGCCAACTTGGTAGACGTTCTTTCTTTCGCAAAAATTCAACGTTTCTCTCCTTTCGATAGTACAGGAAGCACAAGCCCATGGAAATGATTTTTTCTTCGGGAAAATCTCCCGGGATATAATTGGGGAACACCCCGATGGAAAGTATGACCAAATTCGTTAGGCAATTCCACCACACAACGGCGCCCCTATTGCCTAATAACGTGACTCTTTTCATCGTAGAAAAACTTTCACCATCACCGCCAACAAACCCCCTCAGATGAGGACGTAAATTGCTCGTACTGTTGTAGCTTCCGAAGAAAAACCTCCGGCGCATTGTGGGGGCCGGGGAGCTTTCACTAGGCCTTGGCCGGAGTGAGCAAGCGAATTTGTGAATGGGGGTCGCCCCTCTCTGGAAAGATGTAGAGTAACCCGCGATAAAGATAGCGATTGTCTGGTTGAACACCAAATTTCTCCGAAAGTGAAAACGGAAGTAGAGAGTAATTTGTTTACAGTGACTTACAATGCGGGCAGGAAATCAGCAGCAAAACTGTGTCTGAGAATGCGTCTTCGTAACCCCGGATTTGGGATTGTACACAAAACTGGAAAGGATCTGGATCTTCAATACTGAAGATTGAAAGGTTCAGTCTTGAAGCATGTCTGTATGAGCTAATTTTCATTTTTTTTTTTTTTTTTTTTTTTAGGTACTTACGTACCTCTAGTGAACTTTTTTTAAACGTAGAATTGAGACGTTTGTTTCACGATTTGAACTCGATAAAGCGGAAAATATCGATCTCCCCTGCATATTGGTAGTTGGAAATTGAATTTATTTGAGAAAAGCTCATTTTTGTCTCACGTTCTCTTCGTGGTTGTCTCTTACTGATTCGGTGCAACCAGGAAATGGGTCATTTCAAAATTTCGATCACATTTGAGTATCAACTTTTCTAAAAAAAAATTAAAAACTTGATCAATTTTCTTGTTCCTAATCAATCAATGCGGTTCTCTCAGCATATTAAACAAGCGAGCACACAAAATCTTGAACCGTACTGCTGATACGCCAGTTTAAAAAAAAATCACACTATATAAAAACCAGCTTATCAGAGTATATCGACGTTTCAGGGGGTGGTAACGCTGGGCGGGTGGAATTCTTCCCCCCGACCCCGCCAGTGAAGGAAGGAGGCCCCAGCGGGGGGAAGCGTCTCCCAGGTAGTGATGGCAACACTTATCAAAAAATCGATTTTTCAAAAAATCGATGTATCGAAAGAATAAAATCGATTTCAAATAAAAATCGAGACCAAAAAATCGATTTTTTTAAAAAATCGATTTTTTTAAATCTATGAGTTATACCAGTATAACACGGTATAAAACAATATATGGGGCCTGTAACTTAAAAGTTCAAGTTTACAAATACGGACTAATCCGGTAAAATTGTAATTTACAATCTACATCTACAATTTTACAATTCTGCAAGGGTACTAGTACTGGTACTGAGTAGAGTAGAGTTACAATTTTGTAACTAGTGTTGACTGACATGGTTAATCAGCTGATTTGAACTGATGATTGTTTTTGTTCTTCTGCTGAGTGGTATGATCAGTATAATTTGTCTAAAATAGTAGTTTATAATTTTTTAATTTTGTTGTTGTTGTTGTTTAACAAAGGAATACTGTCTAGGCAGGGCGATGACTTCCACTTCTCTGTATCTCTCTTCTCGATTCTCTGAAGCCGGAGGAAGGGAAGGAGGTAGAGAGTGGAGAGACCTCGACGATTCGATTCGAACGAGATCGAGTTGTTGTGAAGGTAGTGCCGTCTATTTCGATCTGTGGTAAAATGGTGACTGTGTAGAATCAGTAGAACTCACATCGTTACTGAATACTGACCACCGGAGTAAATACGGATCGTTATTTTAGATTCTCCACACTGGATAATATTTTAATGTATTATTTTCATTGTAATATAACAAAAACGCATTTTAAACAGGTAAAAATCGATTTTTTCGGTTAAAAAAATCGATTTTAAATAAAAATCGCCTTTAAAAAATCGATCTTAAAAAATCGATTTTTTAAACAGTAAAAATCGATTTTTCAAAAAAAAATCGATTTTTTGTTGCCATTATTGTTCTTAATCAATCAATTTATTGATATGTAAAATTGCTAGATGAAATTTATTTGATTTTTCAGTCGCAATAATAAATCACGAAAAAAAATTGTGTTATTCACCTATTTCTTTTGATACTGCGTAGCAGGAAATTGATATATATATATATATATATTTGTAAGGAGTGAGGTATATACTACTATTTTGCTTCCGAGTCTACCAAGGTAGCGGAAGCATTGTTTTCACTTTCGGAATTTGAAAATTATTTTGTCTCCAAAATCAAAAATTCCACTCGCATTTTGCGTTTAGACCTTTCTGAACAATTTTGGTTCCGTGTCTGTCTGTGTGTCTGTCTGTCAGCAAATCATTGTTACGGGCAAAACTACACGAAGTTATAGTCCGATTTTGATGAAATTTTCAGGGATTGTGCGGGTTGATGTGTAGATGGTCACCTATGAGTTTCATGACCCCCGGATCAATAGTAGCCTCTGCGCATGCGCGAACGTGAAATCCTTGTTACGCGCATAACTTCGGGAGTTCTTGATCAATTTCGATGAAATTTTCAGGGATTGTTCGGTTTGATGTGTAGATGATCCCCTATGAGTTTCATGACCCCCGGATCAATAGTAGCCTCTGCGCATCAGCAAACGTGAAATCCTTGTTACGCGCATAACTCCGGGAGTTCTTGACCGATTTCAATGAAATTTTCAGGGATTGTTCGGTTTGATGTGTAGATGGTCCCCTATGAGTTTTATGACCCCCGGATTAATAGTAGCCTCTGCGCGTGCGAAAACGTGAAATCCTTGTTACACGCATAACTCCGGGAGTTCATGACTGATTTCGAAGAAATTTTCAGGGATTTTTCTCAAGTTATGCTCCTGCATAACAATAAATTTACCCTAATTCAATAATAATTATTACTTAGCCTAATTGAACGAAGTTCTTTAGTCAATAATAATTTTCAATGATCTATACTGTCATGTTATGGATACGAGGAAGCTATGTGCCACACACACTTGGCAGACGTTTTTCCCCTCTTGAGCTCCAACCTCCATGGGAATCGCCCCTCAAGTCTTTCAGTTTAGGTGGGTGGAACAGTACAAATTAGGTTAATTTTAGCTACAGTAAATACTAAGATTTCCTTGCCAAAATCTCTCTTGCTACAAGCAGATCTCACTCCCAACAATTTATGGGGCTATTGGCTGGATATTGTGGGGAGTGAGAGAGTAGGGATTGAGGTTATAGCCTTTCACCGCCTTTATAGTCCACGAATCAATTGAAACTGGTTGAACCAAAATGTTGACAACGAACTTCCAACAACTACACTAATTGTCAACAAGTGCGATCAAGTTTCACATGCCACAGTCAGAATGTTACTGGAGTAAGAAGTGGGAGTTAAAAAACACACACTGCTGCCTCCAGGGATGGTTTTCCCGGTAGAACTGACTGGGAAGGTCTAGGCAAAATCCAACCACCAGCGTTGGGACCATCTTGAATGAGGGATGCCAAAAAACAGAAGCAACTTCATAAACACCCTTTCCTGTCAGTTGGGGGCTACTTTCAAAACATTGTAGGGAGTGAGGAAAAACCGTGTGATACTGAATGAATTGGCTGATAAGGCTACTTGATTTGATCCAATTTGGTTTGCTGAGGCGGATATCTATTGTAGATGGTATGTTCTTTCATAGTGTAGGTGGATATAACAGCCCCAATCAATATTTCGCTGTGTAGTGACGATGGAAGTTGTATACCTCTAGTTGGTAACAGCTGTAGGGAGTGAGAAATACGGACTTTGGGTCCTGTAGGCACAACTTTTACATACTTTTCCATGGAACATGTACACCCACATAGGAGAAATTTTAAAACACTTAGAAAACTGTATTTAGTTGAGATTTGCAATACTGATCAGTGACATAAATGTGACCGAAATTTTGAAATTACTCAAATCGGTAAATGGTATTGTTGGACTACATTCCTCGAGTTAGATTTCCTTGCGATTTACAAAATCGAAGGAAACATAGCTTCATTCGCTTTCCATACATGTAGAACGTCCTAAAACGTGTTGGTCCCGCTTTTTTCCGACCTGTCCCACTCAACCAGGTCGGTGGTGCCCATAAATCATTCGGTATGGGATGACAGAACCTTCCTCGCGTTTTACTAATAAAACTCCCGATCCCTTTTTCAAGGGCTGCACCCCGAACCTGAGTGGACTCAGGCCAAATTTATTCGTCTATTTTCAGTTCCCTCCGACGGTGACTCTCGAGGCTCGTGTTTCGAGTAACTGGTGTGCATCTAGAAAATACCGGTCCATTGTGATATTCTGATCTTCAATTTATTCATTTCCCAATTTAGAAATAGCTCGTACCTTTGCAGGTAATGCAGAATAATTTTGAAATCGAACTACTGCAACCCCAGCACCCTATTCAAGAGAGTGTCAAAGTCTCTCAATTTGGACTAATTAATTTGTGAGATTCACATTAGTCATCGTGGATCAAGATTTGATATCTCAATTCTAACAAGGTCGTTTGTTCCAAAACCAACATTTCAAGCAAAACTTGAACTATTAAAATCCGATTTTGAGGTAATTTTCAGATTTACGAGGGTTTCCAATAAATTTTGTAGCAGATGAAACTCCGATACCGATTTTGGTTTATTATTCAATAACAAACCATTGTAATCGCTCTTCAAAAAAAAAAAAAAAAAAAAAAAAAAATTCTAACCCCCCCCCCTGAAAATTTCATGGTTTACGTTTCAAAGGGTGTAGAATCCGAATCTGCAATGAAAATTTTTCCGTCCGCCGGACGCCGTACGCACGATTTCTCCCAAACGGCTGAAGCAAAAAATCTGAAATTTTCAGGAAAAATCCATGTTGGTCCGCGACGCCCCAATTCTTGAACCAGCTCTCTCACTTAATTTTAAGTGCCCTTTAAGGGTTGTCAAACTGTTTTGTAAAATCCCTAAAAACCTCAAAAAAAGTCAAGGCGGCCTAAATTTGTATTCTTTTTGAAAAACACTCCACGAGGAATCGAATGAGCCCCTACCCAGGTCCGTAGGTCAAACATTTCTCGATCTATGGCCCGATTTATGGTACCAACATTCGCGTTATTTTGGTTTATTATTGTTTTTGTGTTGATATCAGTAACCTTGTGACGTAGTGATGTAGTAATGTGGATACTGGAGTGAACTCCTAAAAGGCTTTGTAGCCGGTACACGGGTTGAAGCGTTCTGATAACCATTAAAAAAAATAAAATAAAAATAAATAAAAAAAATAAAAAACGCTGCAAATTCTTTCACTGGGGTTTATTATTCAATTGGCTTGCGTTCATGATTTGACTTTATACTAAGCTTTGGAGTGCGCGTGTTTCACACGTGATTGAGCGATTATTGAATTTAATGAGACATGCATAGAGCACGTAAATTTGTTCTCGACCAAAATACTTATTTGGATCGATCAGTCGATCATATTTGTGTGCCTAATGAAATTCAATTATCGCTCTATCACCTGTGAAACACGCACACTCCAAAGCTTAGTTTAAATTCAAATCATGAACGCAAGCATTTATTGAATAATAAACCCCAGTGAAAGAATATGCAGCGTTTTAGTAATCTGTCGGGCTTTATTCTGATAAGGTCATAGGAGGTCATATTTTAGAAGGAGAAAGCCTATCTGAAGATGCACAAACACGAATTAAAACCCTATTTTGTATGTCAACACGAGTAAGTTACACGAGGCTTGAGTTATAAATATCTTTATCGAATGCCTCGAGTTCTTTGATCCGCATTATATAAGGTATTTCGGAACGATCCGACACACATTCCATTCCGTAAAAACGACATCCACCCACGCCGGCCCTAAGGCCGCGAGTGCTACAACTATCCACATAAAAGGCCTCTATGATTCTGACCTGGATGTCCCACTTGAAACATCATTGCTCAATTGAGAATAAACAGCCACACGTCCGCAAAACCATGAAATTTGACCAACTGACGAATCACAACTGCATGCCACGAGCCCGGAAACGGGTGTTCACACAGTGGTCTAAGTTTACATTTTGAACAAAAGATAAATTTTGATTGAGAAACGATGTCTGCCATACGAAATAGAGGTAGGACCGCGAAGATACAACCCGGGCCCATCTCCTGTTTATCACACTAACCCGTACAACAGCTAATTGTCTTATGAAATTAGTGAGTTCCACACTATTATTGAAGGTCGGACCAATTTTGGGCAAGACCTCTTCACCCCAGACAAGGGTGCCATCATTTCATATTATCCATAATATAAGAACCCTTAACATAGGTCTGGTAAAGTTCGGCATAGCTCAACAGTTTTAGGGTTAAATACTTTCCAAATCTTGCATACATTAAGCGAGTTGAACTCAAGTTAAAGTTCAGATCCTTCCATAATGACATATTGCGTGAAACAACTACTTCCTGCTAATTTTAAGTACTACGAGGAATGACAAAAAACGTAAGTCTATCATTCTGTATCAAGCAGATTGATTGTTTAAACCAGGAACTAATTAATGGACTAATTTTGGGTGAGACCTCTTCACCCCAGACAAAGCTGTCATTATTCCATATTTTCCAAGTACCCTTAACATAGGTCTGTTAATGTTCACCATAGTCCAACTGTTTTAGGATTAAATACTTTCTTAGTGTTGAAGATCTTAAGCAAGTTAAACTCAAGCTCAACGTGATGCTCCCTGTCTGTGCATGGAGTATCACTAAAGTTTGCGAGAGTTTTCATGCACGATGCAAGGACAATTTTATAGGCATCCACTTAAACATATTGGTCATTTTTGATGCTTTAGTCAAATACCAAACTGATGTTTACATAATGATGAATACAGAGGGAGGGAATCATAGCAGGTCAATAGAAAAGAACGTGTGGCTGGATAAACTGATTGACAAGTACGATTCGCACACCATCACCATTAGCAAATTTATACAAGATTTGATGCTTTGGAGACAGACGATGTTCATATATTTTGACGTCATTTCCCTTAGAGACGACGCCCACGATATTATTCTGTGACAAATCAACTTTGTCAATTAAATTAACTTTGTTTCAGTGTACTAAAATTATTCATACACGACGTTTTGTTTACCAAGCTTCATTATCATCTACTCTGATCTCCCACGCAGTTTATTCAAGATGAAATTGAACAGAATGTTATTGATTTCTGTACTGTATAGTGTAGAATCTTTTTCTAGGTGGCGGCGGTCATTGGCTGTGCAATTGCCTAAAATCTAGGTTACTGCAAACAAAATTATTAATATTATGGAAGTATTAGGTGACTTTTATATCCTATAGGTGAAGGGGAGCGTCGGGTATGCGCCCAAAACATTAGTCTATAATTTTGTAACTCAATAACGATTGAATTGAGAACCAGAAATAACAAATATCAAAACAAAGTAAATTGTATAAATACAAGCAATTTTTGAAGAATATTCACCTGTGAGGCATGTGGCGTTTTAACGACGTAGTGTTTGGACTTCTTGATGCCATTAGGGAGAGCTCTCTTGAATAACACCAACTTACTTCTCCGTCGTCCCTTGTCCCCTTGCGGCAGCGAGCCATTATTTCTGAAAAGCAAAACATGAATAAATGAATAAAATATAAACTAGATAACTCGGTAATATCAGAAGAGTTAACAACTTGAGAGACCGGTCGGCAAGCACATTTTTTCCGAGTTTCCCAGCAATTATAGGGTTAGGTTGACTCAGGGTTCAACTGCTAATCTTGTCTTTTGGAATAAGATTGAAACAATTTGTTATTTGGTGAGTAAAAACTGGACCATTGGTTCTGATGGACAACCTTGAAATTAATATTTTTCGTGGAAATTTGTTTTTAGGAATTACAAAGCAAAATACTACACACACACACACTTAAAAAAAAAAATAAATCTCTACACCATTAATTTAACCGTTTATTTCGAATGAGCGTTATTATCACCATTAAAATTGAAATACTAAAAACTAAATAAAATAAGAGTGGGGGAGGACGAACATGTTTATCCGACGCCGGTCCTTGGGATTTTGCGGATGATGGAGGAGGAAGTGCCCCGATAGAATGACCATCAATTCAAGTAAGAGCCCCGGATGGCGCAGGTGGTGATACCACGGAGTATACCTGGAGAGTTGCTTCAGATAACTCTGAGGCACTTTTCCCACACCACACTCCGCGCCATGACACGGTTGCAGCCATTACCTTGATGCTGTTAGGCGCCAAAGCTCAGATACAGCTAGCCCTAGGTTGTTCCCATCATATTTACTTGTCTTAACCCTCCAGGGTTTGCTCCATGTCCACGCTGCCACTGATTGGACATCCAGAATGATGGCACACCCATCAGGCTTAATGGCAACGATATCTGGCTTCTTGCCCTGGTCACTTGGCATATGATACACGGTCTCTCTCCACATCCCAGCTCTTGGATGACAATGCACCTGCTATCTGCTTGGCGACCGTATCATGGCGGAGAATGCGGTCACCATGAGTTCTTGGACACTGCTGCACCACATGACACAGGTTCTCACTGTTACCCAGACAGACACGGCAGATGGTATCTACTGCCCCACAACTACCTCTGGAACACCAGTTCAGAGATCACAGGTCACAGTTCTTTACCATCCACTGAATCATGCAGCGTAGCAGCAAACTCAGCAGATACACAGTACATACACATACTTATTACCGTGTCATTGCAGACAACAACTCTCCATAAGATTCGATAGAAACTGCATTCCACCATAAAAAAATCAAACACTCCAAAAGAAAGGAAGGATTATGTAGAAATTACATCACCCTTGGAGAGCAAGGTACATTTATATTTCATCAACTACGAATAAATAGAACATCATTCCAATTTTGTATTTGGATTTCACTAAAATGGGCTACAAGTCCAAAATCTTAAGTTGAGTAACGTGATATTGTTTAGAACATGTTTGACTGCCAAAAAACTGAAAGTTGACACATTTTTTCCATACAAGTGCTGATGTTTTCCAAAACAAGGCAGCATAAATTGAAACAGTACGATAGTTTAAGAAATTCTGTCTAGAAAGTATGTTCATATTTTTTTATAAAATGCGTCAATGACGAATCACATGGAGTATTGCATTCATAATTTGCGTAAATTGATCATTGGAAACCAGAATTTTTACACTCCGATCGACTCGAAGAACCCACAATGCTACTCGTGTCCGTGCACCACTTGGTGGATGATTGGTGGAACTCTCTTAGTTCTTAGTTATACCTGTAGATTATTTATTTAGTTTTTTAAATTTTATGAGAAGAGAATAGAGAGATTTAGATGGAGAGAAGGAGGTATTCTGAAACATCCTGTTTACAAAAAAAAAACTTGCTGATAAATGGGCTGAAAGGAGAAATGTGAGAACAGGCAACGGGGACAACAATGAGGAGCCCAGCTTGCCTTATTTGCCTCGCCTCCTTCCCGGAAGAGTGTTGATTACCTTCGAAAAAGTCTTATCGGACACACCTGCACGACTTGTGCCTTGGGGAAGCTTGAAGAGGTCCGGCGTTGAACCGCTTTGTGCCTGAGCTTTACAACGAACACGACCGTTCGTACGATGGAATGTCATTTCAAAATCGTGTTTTCTTAATCGCTGAAGAACTGATACGTTATAAATAAGTACCCATTCAGACATGAAGGAAGAGGATGCGCGAGAGATTCAACGCTTCCACATACGTGCTGACAGAATCAAAACAAGTTACAAAAGTTGTAGAGGATGCGTATTTCTGTAACTGGGCCCTTATCCAGAGGAATATCCGAAAATTGCCCATCACTTTGTGTAACTGTAATCGTAAAAAACGTCTGCCAAGTGGGTGTGGCACATAGCTTCCTCGTATCCAAAACATGACTGTATAGATCATTGAAAATTATTATTGACTAAAGAACTTCGTTCAATCAGGCTCGAGGCTAAAACTTAATTTTCTCTTTATTACTCACGAGGACCATCTACACATCAAACCGAACAATCCCTGAAAATTTCATCGAAATCGGTCAAGAACTCCCGGAGTTATGCTTGTGGCAAGGATTTCACGTTATCGCATGCGCAGAGGCTACTATTGATCCGGGGGTCATAGAACTTATAGGGGAGCATCTACACCCCAACCCGCTCAATCTCTGAAAATTTCATCAAAATCGGACTATAACTTCGAGTAGTTTTGCCCGTAACAAGGATTTCCTGACAGATAGACAGACAGACAGACACGGAACCAAAATTGTTCAGAAAGGTCTAAAACGCAAAATGCGAGTGGAATTTTTGATTTTGGAGACAAAAAATTTTCACATTCCGAAAGTGAAAACAATGCTTCCGCTACCTTGGTAGACTCGGAAGCAAAAAGACAAAAGGTACGACTCTGGCATTTTTTGGGAAATTCCATCGATCTTCCTTTTATCACAATAAAGGTGCACCCATCTGAACCATTACGTAATATTAATCCCACCCACCCGGCCTTTCAATTTGGCATGAATTTACCCTGTCATCCCAAGTCTTCTAAATTCTTCTAAGCGATTCATCTACAATTTAAAGACAGGTCATGAAAAAATTCTTGATTTCTTGTTATTGGTATGGTTGCTCCTTTCTCCTCCCTTGATGTTGCTTGTTTTTATAGATTACTTGGATCAGCCACAACTAAATTTGTTCCCAAAATTGCTATAGTTGATTATATCTTTCCTAATCTTCCCTTACAACAGCACTAATTTCCTTTATTCCCCTGAAAATTTGTTTGCCATCATTTTAGCATGGAACATGCTTTAGCCTTGGACCAAGTTGCCGAAAAACGTCACGCGGGAGGGTGGTGAGTTTTCTGATAGGGCGAGAACATCGGAAAACAGGTTAGTATGTTTATTCAATGTCATTTTAATGGCCCTAGTTGCTCAACATTTTCTTTCTACCCACTTATTCTCTTGGAAGGCCGTGTCACGCAGCATTTTTAAAACCCTCAAAAAGTCCAGTATTATTGGAAGAATCTCTGTTGAAAATCCAAATAGCCATTGTCATGTAGGTGAAAACACACGAAAATTGTCATCGTCGTGACCGAAACCGCCACGCCATTGTAATCACTTGTATCAAATTTGAATTTCGCGGAGAATAATGGGATGTTGTGAATGACTAGGCATCAGAAAGAGATCCAGAGAAGCCAATTAAGTGGTAAACATTCAAAAACCTAGCAAAAGAAACACTTGTACTTTTAAAATGCCAGGACCTGAAAATTGCCCGTAGTTTGAGAGTCACCCGCTGATGTAATTCAAGCATTACAGTCACGAATTACACAAATGTTGATTACTTTCCATCTAATTGAAAGCAAACAGTTGAACTTACCATGGTAACATTCAATATCATTAAACAATCACCTATTAAAAACAATATAAAATATTAATCATCAATTTATACTTTTCACAAACCCAACTAATCCAACATTCCTCTTTCATATAAATTTTCTCTCTCTCTCATATAATAAAACATTAATCATCGGGTGTTTTTGAGATATTATTCATTTTTAATTCAAAAAATATCCTATATTATGAAGCGAAAGAATGATCACTCGAAGTGATCAAAATCAGTCAAAATAATCCTCGTTATAATAATTCTTTTATTTCCAAAGTTTCCGAAGTACCGATTTTGCAATACTCCAATCCTTGCAATCCATTAGGGTTGGCTAAAAACGATTCTGAGATGACTGTTACATTCCGGATCGATGAATGATGATTGAGGTTCTTTATTGTACTGGAAACAATAAAGAAAAAGGGTGATAAATGAAAGCTCATCTAAAGATTGTGGGGGATGCTCTGTCCAGAAAGTCAATCCATGAAGAGATACTGAAGTAATTAGGTTAATAAACTTAGAAGTGCTTTAGTCCCTTGTAACACCAGCCAGAATTTTGTTGCAGTTTCTGGAAAAAGTCGATAGCAAATTCAGTGGAAATTCCAAGTTTATCGACAAGACTGCTCACACCCATCAGCCCTGCCCGAGCTTGAGGATGTTAAACCCTCAGAGCGTCTTTTATCTGCTCTGCCCATTTACGGAGGAAAAAAAGCTCCTTCGGCTGCAGACGTTGTGAAAGATAAGGCAGATGGTGAGCCGGCTCCCATGATACATCGTCTCAAGGACCTCTACCTCTTGGAGTCAGTTCCTCGGAAACACCTACCGTTCAAATTTCAAAAGCTGCAAATATCTACATAAAAGTTTATCATTAGTCCCGGTGACAAGCATTTCGCTTTTTTAATGTTCCACGTTCAATACCTCCGTAACCTACCAATTCTTCACTGGTTGGTTCGTTCACTAATAGAAAACGCTGCAAATTCTTCCACTGGGGTTTATTATTCAATTGGCTTGCGTTCATGATTTGAATTTCTACTAAGCTTTGGAGTGTGCGTGTTTCACAGGTGATAGAGCGATTATTGAATTTCAGGAGGCACACGAACATGATCAACTGAACAATCCAAATAGGTATTTTGGTTGAGAACAGATTTACGTGCTCTATGCATATCTCCTGAAATTCAATAATCGCTCTATCACCTGTGAAACACGCACACTCCAAAGCTCAGTAGAAATTCAATCATGAACGCAAGCCAATTGAATAATAAACCCAAGTGGAAGAATTTGCACGTTTTTATTTATTTATTTTTTATGGTTATCAGAATGCTTCAACCCGTGTATCGGCTACAAAGCCTTTTAGGAGTTCACTCCAGTATCCACATTACTACATCACTACGTCACTAGGTTACTGATAGCAACAGAAAAACAATAATAAACCAAAATAACGCGAATGTTGGCACCATAAATTGGGCCATACATCGGGAATGGTTTGACCACGGACCTGGGGAAGGGCTCATTCGATTCCTCGTGGAAATTTCTTCAAAAAGGGTCCAAATTTAGACCGCCTTGACTTTTTTTGAGGTTTTTAAGGATTTTACTTCGACAACCCTTAAAGGGCAATTTAAATTAAGTGAGAGAGCTGGATCCAGAATTGGGGCGTCGGACCAACATGGACATGGATTTTTCCTGAAAATTTCAGCTTTTTTGCTTCAGCCGTTTGGGAGAAATCGTGCGTACGGCGTACGGCCGGAAAAATTTGTATTGCAGATTCGGATTCTACAGCCTTTGAAACGTAAACCATGACATTTTCAGGGGGGGTTAGAATTTTTTTTCCAGAGCGATTACAATGGTTTATTATTGAATAGTAAACCAAAATGAATCTATTGTGGCTCAATGATGAACCGGCTAACGAATAAGAAAACGTTGCTCGAAATCAACTGTTCCAAATTCTAAAGAAACTAAAGAAAAAAAGAAAAAAAAAACACCTGCAAAGTTCATTATTTTGGGCTCTCATAATGTTGATTAAGAACATCGAAATTTTTACCCGTTTTTCAACATATTCACCTTTAAATGCAGCTTTCCAAAGCGTCCACAATTAATAGGAAATGGTTGCTCTTGTCATTGTGATGTTTTGGGGGTCACTTTTAGGTTTAGGTTCAGAAATTGTGATTATTTTCTATGGGTGAATTTCCACGGATCTGAATATTTTATAAAACCTTCATTGGTATGCGATCTTGGTATCTTGGAAGTTCAAAACCCCATTGTCTTATTGCAAGGACACCTGTACCTGTCTCCAGAAGTAAACTTCTGGTAACTTTCTGGGATTCAATCTGGTTAGAAAATTGATACGAGATCGTCACATTTCAAACCTACAGCAACGTGTCCGCAATGTCTCTCTAACTTACACAACTCTTCTTCAAGTTCACATTATGTTGATAAATATTTGGCTATGCGGTCTCTGTTGGGAACAACCAGTTGAACAGCATTCGAATCTCGAATCGATTGCGAATCTAACATCGATTGCGAATTTAATTTAGAGACGTAGAAGAAGACGTAGTGCTAAATTTTCGGTTCAGTTGCGAGCAATTGCACGATCTCAATCGATGTCTCGAGATGCCCTCGGAATTGGTTGTACTGAAAGATGACGGCAGCATTGGACACCGGCTTCCTGGCATGACAGCTTTGTGGATATGACAGGTTCTTAAAAAAGAAGGACGTGGGCGAAAACACTCAATTAAATTAAGTAAAAGCACAATAGATAACGCACTGAATTGACGAAAACTCGAAAGTAGGTAAACTTCTCTTCGGGAAATGGCGGCCAAATCAAAACATGGGTGTCAGGTTATGATAAGGACCGTTTGACGACGGGGAGAGAAACCGCAAGGAGACCACGTGACCTCTTGAAAAGTTAGCATCTGCCTTTCGTTTCCCTAGGTTTGCATTCAACACCGTTTGCCACCGTAGGGAGGAAAAACTCTCTAATAGCTATGGAATCCCGGGTTACGTTCAGCATTCGAGCGGGCACCGCGGTATTGGTGCGGGGACCCGTTTCGGCAAACGCCTACGAGCTATACAGGGCTGCCCTGAACATCAAAAGTATACAGAAGGGAAGCCAGAACACTATCAGGAGCGAAATGAAACAGCATGCAATTTCTTTTGGAATGCTAGAAAAATGTTCCTGGAGGAAAGAGATGTGATCAAGTTTCTCTCTGATGTCGCCAACCGCTACAAACCGTTCTGTGAAGACATGGATTCTGAATGAATTCTCCAGTTTCGACGCAGCGTACTACATACGTGCACTTCAACTAGGTGAGTGACGGCACTGACCCTTCCATACTTGTACTTTTCCCATTTGCCGAAACGGGCGGAGTTGCCTCTAATAGCCGTTGCCGATAAGGGTTGTCTTTGCCTATAATAAGGGTTGCCCTAATAAGGGTTGTCTTTTCGCCTAAACGGGAACCGCCCCAGAATTCAACAGTTCACTCCGAATATCCTTCCATCCAACGGGACAATTCTTCAGGGTGACAGAAACTAATCTGAGGATAGATACCTCTATCCAGCACAACATTTTCCCGCAAACCTAAAATGGATATTTTAACAATAAACTATTGATAAATCTTGTGATGGGATCTCAAACAGGAATGATATTGGAGAAACAAGACTTATTCCCCTTGAAATGAAGTGATAACCACGAGATAATGAAAATCCCAAGACATATTTATATCTTATTGAAATGTGGCAGTCGCTATTTGTCGATTATTGAATAGAGATGACAGAAACACGTTTCCTGAGTGCCGTTGACAGCGGGGAAGGGCACGTTATCTTGCATTGTCGTAAAGTTGACATATTTGAACGATACGACATACAAAATTTACTCTTCAGAAAGTCAGTCAGATTTTGATTTTTGAATCAATAGTACTTGAAAATTCGCCACCTCACGCTTTTTATTCAGAAGAATAAACATTTAAAAAGAAAAGATAAATGAAAACGCTGCAAATTCTTTCACTGGGGTTTATTATTCAACTGGCTTGAGTTCATGATCTGAATTTCTACCAAGTTTTGGAGTGGGCGTGTTTCACAGGTGATAGTGCGATTATTGAATTTCAGGAGATATGCATAGAGCACGTAAATCTGTTCTTAACCAAAATACCTACTTGGATTGATCAGTTGATCATATTTGTGTGCCTCCTGAAATTCAATAATCGCTCTATCACTTGTGAAACACGCACACTCCAAAGCTTAGCATAAATTCAAATCATGAACGCAAGCCAATTGAATAATAAAACCCAGTGAAAGAATTTGGAGCGTTTCATGCATATGGGGATGCTTCAACCCGTGTATCGGCTACAAAGCCTTTTAGGAGTTCACTCCAGTATCCACATTCACGACATCACTACACCACTAGGTTACTGATATCAAAACAAAAACAATAATAAACCAAAAAAAAAAAAAAAAAACGCAAATGTTGGCAGCATAAATCGGGCCATACATCGGGAATGGTTTGAGCTACAGACCTGGGGAGAGGCTCATTCGATTCCTCATGGAAAGTTCTTCAAAAAGAGTCCAAATTTAGGTCGCCTTGACTTTTTTTGAGGTTTTTAGGGATTTTACAAAACTTTGACAACCCTTAAAGGGCACTTTAAATTAAGGGAGAGAGCTGGCTCAATAATTGGGGCGTTGTCGGACCAACATGGATTTTTCCTGAAAATTGCAGATCTTTTGCTCCAGCCGTTTGGGAGAAATCGTGCGTACGGCGGACGGACGGAACAATTTTTATTGCAGATTTGGATTCTACACCCTTTGAAACGTGAACCATGAAATTTGCAGGGGGGGTTAGAATTTATTTTTCAAGAGCGATTACAATGGTTTATTATTGAATAATAAACCAATAAACATTTAAAAAAACTATTAGGGAAGAACATTTTTCAGGTAGTTTTCGAGGATTTTCCTTTTCATGTTTGTTCAAGGAGCAGCTTCGCTCTATCTGTGAATCCTAAACAAAAATTCACAGAAATAATGCTTGCACGCGCCATCATCAAGTACATCCACAAACGACACTGTTCTCAATTTTCCAGCACATTAATGCCAAGTTCATGCAAACAACCGGGCTATATTTTTCAAACAGAGAGATTTTCTGAGGATTGTTGTGTGGTTACGTTTCCGTTTCCTGGCAATAACTATCCAAAAAGCCGACGCCATAATACCTTATGAGCCTAATATTTGACGATGTTTGGCTTCTCTAGTTCGTTGACCTTAACGTTCGCAACTTTCTCATTTCCTCGTCAACATCGTTAGTATACAATGCGCTTACTGTAGAAGGGTATCGAGCACAGGCCTGGAAATAGCTTGCCACAGGCTCTTTTGGTATCGATCAACCTGAATAGCTGACGTTTTTAGGGCGTGTTTACCCTCAGACGAGCCGACGGGTTTCATTTGAGGCGGAAGATGTTATAACGGAGAATTTATGGTCGCGAGGTCCCCGGCAGAATAGGTTGAAAGCTAGGCAAAATAAATGAGTTACTCCGCCAGCTGCAGTGAAAGACCACAGTCAAAGCGGACGCTACACCTGGACGAACAGGAAATTTCTGAGCTATAAAGCGATTGATCGGCAAACTACCTACTTACTTGTAGAAACTCTGCATTAAGGTGGCTAAAATCTTCAGTGTTGATTGCTTAACAAAAGCGTTTTTCTAGGAAACCGACTATTTATTATTTGCATCATATGATTCAAGGTGAGTAAATTCCAAATCCGCAATTGGTGTCCGGGGAACGAAGTATAGAATAGATGTAACAATGTTCTTTCGCACATGAACCTTAGTTGGGGGTCTAATTGGTCCGAACTTCTATCAAGCTCGATCACCTCACTAGTTGATGCGCTAGGCAAAACTGGCCAAAAACATGGTTTTTCGAGATCTCTACTGACGAAGGCAAGTGGGTTGTCATTTCCTGGTAGTTTTAGGCGCAAAATCGACTGGAAAAGCTTTCACATCCGCAGAAACTAGACCGTAGCAAATAACTGCTATTCCTGAACATAATAGTGAACCCGCAAACCTCACAATGAGCAATCACACACTATCCAGAAAATAGTAAAGCAGAACTAGTCTGTTAGAATTTGCGGCGTTTTGGTTCAAGGCAGGGGTTTAGTTCAAGTATCCACGTACCGCCATTAATCAGATATGACATACGGCGAAATCGATTGCGCTAAATTTTCCGATCTCCAGGGCAGGTTTATCAAATCTCCCAACAACTTAATTGAAAATTAAGCTCTCACCAATTTCGATGTTTCCATAATCTCCACCTAAAGGCCCATTAGCTAACGGGAGTTTAGAGGAGGCAAACCCGAATTTAATGCCCTACATCACTGGGGCAACCTCGTTATTCGTACACATATGGGCTAATTTCGTAGTTGGAAGAACACCGCTACCCACAGTACAAGACAGCCCTACCCTATCATGAAGAACCTTGCAAAATTAAAAACCTTGAGGGTACCTCACTATGAATAGATATTTTAGAAAAAGGCATTTTTTGTGAGTATTACAAGATTTCGTTTCAAGAACACATAAGAATAATTTAAAACTAACAATGCTAACAACGTTGCAAGGATATTGCATGACTATTGACGACTGAAACGCTGTAAATTCTTTCATTGGGGTTTATTATTCAATTGGCTTGCGTTCATGATTTGAATTTACTACTAAGCTTTGGAGTGTGCATGTTTCACAGGTGACAGAGCGATTATTGAATTTCAAGAGGCAAAAAAATATGATCAACTGATCAATCCAAATAGGTATTTTGGTTGAGAACAGATTTACGTGCTCTATGCATATCTCCTGAAATTCAAAATTCAATAATCGCTCTATCACCTGTGAAACACGCACACTCGAAGCTTAGTACAGATTCAAATCATGAACGCAAGCCAATTGAATAATAAACCCGAGTGAAAGAACACTTATTTACCCCAGTAATATTGAATAATATTTACCTATATATTATCAGCGTTTCATGCATATCAGAATGCTTCAACCCGTGTATCGGCTATAAACTACAAGTATCCACATCGGCTATCACTCCAGTATCCACATTCACTACAACTCGACGCTATCGGCCGGACATCACTAGGTTACAAACAAACAATAATAAACCAAAAAACGCTAATGTTGGCACCATAAATCGGGCTGTACATCGGGAATGGTTTGACCTACGGACCTGGGAGGGGCTCATTCGATTCCTCGTGGTATGTTCTTGAAAATAAGTCTACATTTAGGCCGCCTTGACTTGTTTTGAGGTTTTTAGGGATTTTACAAAACTTTGACAGCCCTTAAAGGGCACTTTAAATTGAGTGAGAGAGCTGGCTCAAGAATTGGGGCGTCGTCGGACCAAGATGGATTTTTCCTGAAAATTTCAGATCTTTTGCTCCAGCCGTTTGGGAGAAATCGTGCGTACGGCGGACGGAGGGTCAATTTTTTATTGCAGATTCGGATTCTACACCCTTTGAAACGTAAACCATGAAATTTTCGGGGGGGTTAGATTTTTTTTTTCCAGATCGATTTCAATGGTTTATTATTGAATAATAAACCAAAATTAGGGAAAAGCACTGAGCATTTGTGACGTTCCGTTGATCGCTTACAACAGTAGGTATTCATCTTGGATTGCAACCCTCACACACCCACTTCATTTACTCTCCAATTTACATTTACCAAGTAAAATCAAATAACCATGTAAATAAAGTATCTTTTTCTTAATTATTATTGTGGTTTGTAACGTGACGAGATGTAGATACTAGAAAACAAACTTGACCACAAACAGTAAACATATATAAAATGACTATGCAGTGACTTGTAGCTGTTAGATGTTTCTGCAATTGAATTGTGGAGAACGGCTCTGCCTAATTAGGGGTTCAAGAGAAAATGGCAGATCGAAATCTACCTCCAAGTTAGCAGGGGTTTAATTATTAATAAGACACTAGTGTGCATTGATTAACTGCACCTCACTTGGTAATCATAATGGGCAATTAAACAACCTTACAAATACAATACTACTGTTGAACATATATGTACAGGCCCTCGTCGTTTTCCTAAGCAAATAAATCAGTTTGCGATTCGCAATTCTGTTCATGATATTTTGTTCGGTTAAGATTTTTATCAACTCCGTTATTCGGGTGACACCTAGAAGGTTAGATCCATCATTAGAATCAAGTATCCAACAGATATATAAATTATCACATTCATCTTCGTGACCGTTTTCATCTGCATGAATAATTCTTTGAGACTGAACTTTCCATGGCATTCTTTATTCCTGAATATGGGTTTAGTTTGGATTTGAAAAAAAAAAATTGTAACCATGTTGAGTTCTTCCTGTCATTCTGGCAGAATCCCACCCAACTGCAACAACGAGCAATCATGCAAACGACTGCATAAATATCGTACAATAAGTTCGAATAAGAATTGCTTGAGTCATCAATAGCCGAGAATCAATTTCGAAGTCTGATGAATTAATAATCCTAGTCGGTGTTGCATGAGTCACCCGTGATTCACTATCGGCCGAAGTCAGAAGTCTGATAGCGCACGCAACCCCACGATTTCGGGGGCTTCCCGTTTCCGGAGACGGCGACTCTTTATCGACGAGCTGCCTTCTCAACCCGAGTCGAACTCCCGATGGCTTTACGACCTTATCAGTGGAAGACAAAGGTGGATGTTTAGATGGAGGATTTGTGACCTCTATTAGGCGTTCGAGGATTCATATCCTCTTGATTAACGTGACCCGTAAGGGGTGCTAATGGCAGGACAGTCCTGCTAACAAAGGATCAATAGTAATTGACAGTCCTCCCGCAGCTATTCTCAAAACTAATGACGTACGGTATTTCGCTCAAAAATTCAACGTCGAGCGGTGAGTGGATTTGCCAGTAATTCGGGAATCGTTTTCAATCATGAACAAATGTCCTTGCGGCGTCCGAAGCTTTCATTCGAAACAATTGAACCAAAATTTACCAAATTAGGCTCAAAAATCATCCATTGATGCAGGACGTGGTTAGTTTTTTCGGTTCATTCGGATATAAATTGGTTGTGCGAGTTGAATGATAGCTCTCGGAGTGCTGTGCGATCATACTTTCTCTGCCCATTTGAACGAGTCCGAAGAGTTTTTTGAAGTGAGGACTCAACGAAGACGACCGGCTGGCGACAGCCCTCTGAGCACGGTGGGTGATGGAGGAATATACTATCTAAAACGATGTCTCCCAAGCTTCAATACAGTAGCTGGTCGAGGAGAACAAGGGGAGCATTCTTTTTTGCCTGTACAGTCCGGTGATATTGCTACCTAATACCGAATTATTAAACCTTTACGCAATAATTGCAGCGTTTTAGTGAATTTTCAAAGCAAATAAAGCTATCGCGATGGGTCGGAAAATTTTTAAATACGAATTTCTTAAAATGTGCACCATTGAAATCCTTTTTGACGCACTCTGGAATGATTCCTGGACTTGAATGATTTAAATCCAGCATCATCCCAAACGATAACTCTCGCTAGGATTGAGATAAAAACTTCGTTTTTGCGACCAAAAATCAAGCATTCCAAACGAAAGAATGAGTCGGTCAGAAAACACTTTTTGTGTCCAGAAATCGTTGAATTCATATTGTTTAGCCGAATATAACTCAAGAAAGCATATCTACAATGAAACAAATCATTTAAAAATTGAAACTAAAAATTGTACATTGCGATGAACATTACCATCAAAAATGCTAAAAAAAATCGAATATCATTTGAATAGAAGAATGTTATTAAGAACAAGTTTTTTTTTGCATCAAAAATTATAGCCAACAATTTCTTTGCATACAAAGTGCTCAAACGTCAACTCTATTTAACACGAATGTGATGCGATAATTTTAGAAAATTCACTCGGACGATCGCGCTGCAAAACTTTTAAGCAAGATAACAGTAAGTAATGCTCAGAAAATCCTACGTTCGACTTGCACCTATATCTATAGCGTTTTGACAACGGTTCCGAACCAGTTCGGGATAGAACCAGAACCTACAGGGGGAGGGATAGAACCACCGAGAACTTTCGGTATTCGTTCTACTTGTCCGAACGCTTTCCGAAATAGCTAGAAACCAAAAACCTGAACGTCCCCTTCCCGCATGGTTCCGTCAGACATCGAGACCAAAAAAAAAAAAAAAAAAAAAAAAAAGAGGCAACAGCAACAATAACACATAATAATATTACAACAAAAACAACACAAAATCAAAACAACTTGACTACCCAATTTTTTTTAAATTTTCTGACTGTTTCTGTCTGTAACTGTATTTTTGATTCTGACGACTGATTCTCTATCTGTACTTCTGCTCATCAATGGAAGCTAAGTTGGGAAGAATTAATCGCTTATCCATTATTGAGTACATACCTTCTTACGCACAAACTGTTTGTATTTAGTTTCCTCCGTTTCAATGAAACCTTTTTATTCAGTTCTGCCCTACACTTTCAGCATGAACATGTTTTAGCCATGACCAAAAAACGCAATGGACTCACTCGTTTTTGTAAGAAGTGTGAAATTTTTTCGATTGTGTCGACTATCGTCGGAATTTATTCCCCGAAACTCAGTTAGTTCTTCTGCAAGTGCACATTCGACGAAAAAATATATTTCCTTCACAGCATAACGGTGTAGGTAGGCCGTATTTGGGCGGGAATAGATGATAACCGTTGATAACGCGATAAATCTACTGCGCATGTCTCGGACTAAAAGTTCTGGCAAAAATCTTCGAACCACTTGAACTAGTTCTAAGTGGTTCTGGACTCCTTGTCCGAACAGCGAACCAAGAGGTTCGAGATTTTTCAGAAATAGTTCTGGCGTGTCAAAACAGCCAAAAATGGGCGTGTTCGGTTCTGAACTGGTTCTGAACCTCTAGTCAAAATAAACCTTTGTCTCACCGTGAACATGGGCGTATTTCATCATTTGAATTTCCCTCTTAGCATAATCAGGTTCGTCAAGTGTCAACGTGTGAGGTGATGGAATGGTACAGTTGCCCCTTCCAATGAGCTGGATGCGGATATAATGCTTCGCCACGCTCAGAGGATGAACCAGACGCTTGAAAACGTCTGATTCATCTCCCAAGGCGAGGGAATCTAAAATCGGAAAGGGCCAACTAACCATATCCATCACAAACGATAATAGAAAAAAACAATGGAACTACCTCTACGTTGTACTCACCCGAGTATAACTAATTCACCGTATTTCACACGATTTTTGTCGTCGTTTGAAGATGGGTGTGTCCGGTCTTCTACGTGAGGAGCTTCGCCGTCCGACCTGGAACACAATTGTATATCTTAGTAAATATCTACAAGTAAAAGCAGGTCAATGAACCAAACAATTAACACATAAGAAAATTACCAATCATTCAGATTTTCAACCTATCGTATATCTTTGGGTGCTAACTAACGCTTGATTGTGCGTAATTATTCCATTTTAAGTAATAATGCACAGAAAGAAACAAATTGGCAATGCATCCGTTACAGGGAAGTCACTTTGTCCTTTTATATAACACTTGGGTCGCTTAGTTGCAAACTCGGCCAACTCCCAATATTGGTTTATTATTCAATAATAAACCATTGTAATCGCTGTGGAAAAAAAATTCTAACCCCCCTGAAAATTTCATGGTTTACGTTTCAAAGGGTGTAGAATCCGAATCTGCAATAAAAATTTTCCGTCCGTCCGCCGTACGCACGATTTCTCCCAAACGGCTGGAGCAAAAGATCTGAAATTTTCAGGAAAAATCCATGTTGGTCCGACCACGCCCCAATTCTTTAGCCAGCTCTCACTTCACTCACGTCAAAAAAAGTCAAGGCGGCCTAAATTTGTACTCTTTTTGAAGAACACTCCACGAGGAATCGAATGAGCCCTTCCCCAGGTCCGTAGGTCAAACCATTCTCGATCTATGGCCCGATTTATGGTGCCAACATTCGCTTTATTTTGGTTTATTCTGGTTTTTATGTTGATATCAGTAACTTACTGACGTAGTGATGTAGTAATGCGGATACTGGAGTGCCCTCCTAAAAGGCTTTGTAGCCGATACAGGGGTTGAAGCATTCTGATAACCATAAAAAACGCTGCAAATTCTTTCACTGGGGTTTATTATTCAATTGGCTTGCGTTCGTGATTTGAATTTCTACTAAGCTTTGGAGTGTGCGTGTTTCACAGGATAGAGCGATTATTGAATTTCAGGAGGCACACAAATATGATCAACTGATCAATCCAATAGGTATTTTGGTTGAGAACCGATTTAAGTGCTTTATGCATATCTCCTGAAATTCAATAATCGCTCTACCACCTATGAAACACGCACACTCCAAAGCTTAGTAGAAATTCAAATCATGAACGCAAGCCAATTAAATAATAAACCCCAGTGAAAGAATTTGCAGTGTTTTTGAGTTGTAATGTACCGATGCATCCATCGGAACTAAGAAACCACGTCAAAACCGCCCTAATCCCCGTTGAACAAGAGTTTGAAAATCATGGTGTGCTGCAAAAGCATCCACTTTTTGGTGACTTTCATAGCCGGCCATCTCAACAACCGCACACAGATACGAAGCGGGAGCCAGACAGTCGGTTGTGAAGAATATAGTTAGAGGGCCTGATATGGTTTTTAAAACGAAAAATTTGTGTGAATAAATAATAAAACCTTCAGGTGATTTGGCAAAATAAAACAGGAGTGTGAAATAGAAATTATAGAAATAGAAATAGATAGTTGTGAAAATATCAGTTCACGATTCATATGTTGTCAATACGAAGAAGATGCGATTGATTAACTCTCATTAAGTATAGTACGTCATTAATTTGCTCAAAATCTATGACGTTTTGCCCTGTTGACAACTGCGTAAGGGAACCTGGATTTATAAAGAGGAAATGAATTCCTTCCGAAGGGGACAAGAGTCATGGCATAGGTATAATAAAATAGAGGGTGAGGGAGAAGAGTACTCGAACGAACGCCCTTGGTAACAACCCGCAGGGTCCCGGAGACCCCCTCGCGCGAGGGGGTTAATCGATATGGTGGAAGTGTGAGTGTCCACACGGGGTAAACGCAATAACCTCCCTCTGGGGCGGGGGATTCTAATGAAGTGAGGCGTGAAAACTACACGGGCAAACCTGCTACTGTTCACCTTGCCGAGGTAGAGACAGGTAGTTTACTTAGGTCAGGGGAAATTACGTCATTGTCGTACAACGCCACCTTATGCGCTCATTTTCGAATTTAAAAATGTATACTTATTTAATTTTATATATTCTGTTAAAGGGAGTCCCTCAGCAGTAAGGGACCCTATTTGTTAGCGGCTTTTCTTGAACAATGAAGGTATCTAGATCGCTTCAAGCTATCCAAACCCCCAGAACTTGTGGTAAACTCGAACCCATACTCTGACACTGTCGGCATGACTCTCGATTCAAAATTTGTGTGAGATCGTCACACGAGAAGAAAAAGGAGGAACTGAAGATCAAATACAGCAAAATGTATTGGCTGCTGAGAGCGGATTCCCGTCTTTCACCTCCCAAAAAACTGCTTATCTACAAACAGATTTCACGCCGTATTTGGACATATGGGATTCAACTGTGGGGCTGTGCCGAAAAGACAAACGTAGGAAAATACAAACTTGTCAGAACCAAATCCCGAGAAGCTTAGTTGGTGCCCCCTGGTGTTTGCAAATTGATGACATTCACCTTAAGGATGGAAACAGTCAACGCAATCATCATAAAATACGCCCAGAAGCACGAAAAACGCCTCCACCAGCACAAGAAACCGGAGATGATCAACGTTTTGGACAACGAAGGAGAACTGCAGCTCCTCCAGCGAAACAAGCCATCGGACCTGATTGTGATGAGCAGGTTATAGTGAAGTGTGTTCCAGTTTACAGTCTGGGTTGGTTTGTTGAAATCCCACCCTGTACATCGTGTCCATTTATGAGATAAAATATTGCAAGATGATGTATCCCACAATCAGTTGTAATAAATAAAATCACGAAAAAAAGGTTATTCAAACACGAGAGTGGGCGGGAACCCGATTTTTTGTTGATTTCATTCCTTCTTAAATTCCTACCTAAAACCAAAAAATATAAGCGGTGCTAGTTTTGTGACGAAAAGAAGACGATCAGCTGTTGTTCCGAATGCAATGAACCAATTCATCGAGAGCACGAGAAGGTTGTGAAGTTTCGCAAAAATAGTTTTAAAAGTATAAGTTTTGTTACTTTCTTTTGTCAAACTTTACGTTTCGATTTACGCTGGTTGAATTTAGAGATGCGTTGAAGTAGTTATAACCACCTCTGACAGTGACCATTAAGCGATTCAGTTCGCTTTGCCTGAACGAGGGCTTCGGAGAGGGAGTAATCAGAGGAGGATTTCAAACAGACAAATTTTCGACGAATGACAGTATCCGATAATCCGTCACATTTTAGAAGATCCATTCTCAAGGGTAAGTTCACAAAGAGGACAAAACCTGCGTTTAGAACTCATGTAAAATTCTTCACATTTTACATTATTAAGTTTCAAAATGATTTCCACAGTCGATTAATACACTCCATAATTGGTAGTGAGAGGTCAAAGTAGATTAGTACAGTACAACACTAAATTGAAGAAATTAATCCGACTAGCTATGCCCTCCGAATTTTAAAGCCTAAACCTGCAAACCAACGAAATCAAGAAGGACAACATCTTTTCGTGAAACCAGCGGATAATGAGCCTCAACCTTAGTTGAATTTTGTCAAAGTTTGAAGGTGGCTTAAGCATCGTTGGAATTCGTGATTTTTTCTATTCATTCCACAATGTTTCATGTTTTGTGATATTTAGCGAAGTATGAAGCATAAAGATAAAGGGTAGAGGCAAATGAATGAATAATGAACCTATTTTAAAATGTATAGGCACTTTTCATTGCAAATTTCGTTCGCTAGTCTGTTACCTTATTTAAAAAAAAAATTAAAATAAAAATGAAAAAACGCATTGAAATGTTGAAATTTATTGAAATTTGGGAGTGAAAAGTATATACGAGCATTCACTGAGTGTCACCCAATGAAGAAGAATAGAATGGAAGCGATTATTAGGCTTTTTTAAAATGAAATGTGCTGTAAAATGTCTGGGATGTCAGAGCACCCCACCTTGTGGAGTACGTAATTTCGATTTGCAATGTGAGGGTTAATAGGTTTTTCGTTTGTTTTAACACTGTATGGTACATGATAGTGCCGAGTGATAAGGAAAACGAAAGGTATATTTATGAGGGGACAATTGTTTTCCTTATTGGGTAACAACTGTGATTGTTAACAATAATGAACCAAATGTTGTATTGTTTTTTGTGTTGAAGTATCTAATGAAGACAGGTTGGTTTTGGTTGTTTTTTGGTATGAATGTCGGGTGGTAGATTAATAGGTACGTGGGTGTAGGTAATGTTTGCGTCAGTTTGAGAAGCTATTTGAAAATGACGTTCCTTTGAGAGATTCCATTGCGAAATCTTAACTCTGGTCAGCGGTGGTTAGCTAGCATCTGCAATCGCTCGTCCCACCACTTTGTACATCCCACGATTCGAATCACAAGGGAAGCAGTCAAAGCAGTCCACCCATGAAGGGAAACGGCTCCATTTGGCTGCAGATGACCGGTAACAAGTGGAGATGGCCGACCAATACCGGTCAAGAACTCCGGGGGGAAGCCCAAGGGAACGGATTCAACAACAATGAGCCCACACGGTTGGATACTCTTTCAAAAGAGCATCCACCCGGCTCGGAACAGTGCCCCCGGGGGATGGGCAGGACGGACCGGTTGATGGAAGGTGCAGGAAGACTGGAAAACCTGAAACCCAAACTGGTCGCCAGTTACGAGGCGAGGTGTATGGAAGGTCAAGGAGACGTCTGCAGACGGTCGTAACTGGGCGGAAGCGGAGGGAAAAATCGTTTGACAAGCGCCTGTCTTCCTGCAATTGAGACTAATGTCACCAATTTGAGCGATCTCATTCCCGAGGGAGTTGAAAAAACTCCTTTCTAGGGTGCGTAGTGTTCTCTAAAAGAGAGTTGGACGTCCTAATTGAACGTGCTATCCGAAACTCCCAGAAGTACTTTCTAGTTGGTCACACCACGCAATAAACCGCAATCGCACAAGACATTCTATATAACCTATTCATCTGGCAGATTTGAGTTCACTAAAGTCCACATTGTAGCATGAAGAAATCCTGTACTATCCGCAAACTTGAATTGACCGCGAAATTAGCATCGCGCGGTTTCGGGTCACCCAATCAGGACGCCCGAAATTCTCCAAGTTTTATTATTAATTTATTTATTCATTTCGCATCCAGATAATATATTCTTCATTCCCCAATGGCCATTCCCCACTGTTGATTTACACCTTTTGAAATCTTCATTAACACGTATAACAGAATTCTGATACCAACTACTGCATGGGAAAATCTCGTCATCGATAGCGGCCCATCGGGAAACGCCATTTTCTCTTTTTCGAACCTGTTTCGTTCATGCCATCTTCGCCTCTCCAAAAATTTTATTATATCCTGGAGTCTAGGAAATATTTTTTAAATCTACTTGGTTGCGCCTCCTTATTGAAGTACCCTACTCCTGGATTGTTCAAAGGAAAGCGCCGAATCTCTCAGTTCATCGCCAAAAAGTTCTCTTGGGAAACCAAGCCGGTAAGCCAGCAACCATCCACCTGTTGAATACCCCTTTCGTAATTTAATTTTTAAAACTTGAGTACTCAAGAAGCTCGTCTCTTGTTATCAGATTGAGCTGATGAAGACTGCTGTACCTTCTCCCTTGCTGATTGATTCTCGTTGAAAATCTGTCATCTCCGAAGTTCCAGCCCTGCCAGACTTCTATCGAAAACGTCGTCCCGTACCGGTATGCAAGTTTCCGTATAAACTTAGGTCACCCATCTCCTTCCCTTGTCACCACCTATTAGTAAATTTCTCCTGAACAATTCCTCAAAATCAGGACTGCCTAACTTCCTGCGTTGCCGTTCAGCCATTTTAAAAATAAGCTTTGAATTATAACAATAGCTCTACGGCCGTAGGGATTTGTACGTACGTTTCTGGTTAGTACTTACCGCAATTTATATCTGTGACAACACCCTGAGAAAACTAGGAATTTTCCTTTTTTTTTATAAATTGATAATTTAATTTTGTCGAATAAAACTTACTCTAGAGAAACACATGTTTGTTATCGTTATTCGTCTGGGTTCATCCCCGTCTTATATTTAATCTTCCCTTCACATCACAACATTTAATAACGAAATATATAACAAAGAAAGAAGCAGTCATCAACGTAACATCAGAATGACATTTAGCCTGTTCAGAAGCCTGTACCATCCTCACTTTCGTATGTCGGAAAATGGATTCATGAGTAAGTCATCATGATGATCGTAGTCATGGTCAGAAATGCCAAAATCAGAGCATTTCATACAATCATGTTAAGGCAAAAATAATATCAGTGGATAACACTTTTCCAAGCTTATTACACAGAACATATTTGCTTATAAATAATATTATCGATGTGTTCCATACTTCCTCAAATGTGAATACTGGGCTGCCAACAGAAGTTGGCTTCAGCAGACACTGGAGCTATCACCTCAGGACATGACACCAGAATGTATCTTAAGTAAAATGCTTGAGCGTGAACAGAACTGGACCGCCGTAGCATTTCGGAAAAGATCCTGAAAATAAAGGCTGTGAAGGAATGGGAGAGGCAGAGCAGAGAGAACACGGACCGAGAGGAGTAACAAATCCCTCCCTAGAACCAGCCTGAAGTAATGTGTCAAACAGTTCCAGGCTGAGTTTCGTCGTGGGAAATGGAAGGTGAGGTTTTAGTGGGTTTGAATCCCACATAACCCAAAGTGCGGTCCCTTTTGGGTATCTTAGGAGATCCGATTTCCACCTAAGGATCTCAAAGATTTCCTCACCTGCCACCGAAAAAAAATTATATACGAGTCCAAGTATATAATATATATAATAGTCCAAGTCTGGTTACATATCATCGAGTTGTTTTTAAGGTTGATAAATTGGAGTCAACAACCTCTAATTTAGGAGTGTAACGATTATTCATTACTAGAACAACAATTAAAATCACAAATGAGCACTTTTTTTGAAAGGCAAGTTTTCACGTTTAACAAGTAAAGCGAGAAAGTAACATAGAGGCCTAATTATTCTGCAAACGCCTCATTATTTTTAATAACAAAGGAGTACCAACAAGATCCAAGAAATAACTCCACGCAGAAAAGGTAGCGGGAAGATAAAACGTTTGAAAAGTTGCGTGGGCAGTGTAAGGCTCTCACTTATTTTAACATGCACGAAAAGAATTTGCTCAAGAACAAATTAAAAATAGAAATAATTGAATGAAAAATAGATCAGCAAATAACTTGTATGCAATATGCGAAACAGAGCTTTATTTCATGTTCGCGTATAACGCTGAGCGGTATACACCTTCTACGGGATATGGGGAGACTGACCAACTATGGCTGACCGTCACAATCAAAGACCATTTCATCAATTTCGTCTTTCAATTTTCAATGAGTTGAACCTATGCCATACAATATCACGAAAATTGGTTCACGATTCTCGCTTGTGTCAATATATTTCCGCATAAGCGATAGTTACTGCTCAATTGCGATAAAATCCATAGGGCACCATCCTGGAACCTATGCAGCCCTCCACATGGATTTTGAACGAAATTGAAGTAAAAAGACATTGAGGCATGAGCTAAATGAGTTATTTATAGAAGATAAAAATAAAATTGATATGGGAGCATTTAAAAGTTAACCAGGATGTGGAATTAGAACCAAAATCAATCCGCATGCTTCAAAACGCAAAGAGCAGTTGAAAATTTTGATTTTTTTCTCGATACCTTGAGTGAGTGCGAACTTTACTTGGTAGAGGCAACAAAAGCATCATGAACAACCCTCGCAGTGGCGGCTCCTACCACCGCATCCTACATTCACCTAAATCGTGAAACAAACGATGCATACTACCTTTTGAAGAACTTCACTAGTAGGTACGTAAATACCTTTGAAAAGAGGAATGGTTGTCGAACTTCAGAATAACATGTTTTGCAATAGTTGAAATCCATATCTGCCCAGCAAGAATCGTCGTGGTGGTGAAAGCCCAATTCCATCTTTAACCCAAGCTTCATTCCTATTACTGCAGCAAAGAAGACAAAGGAAGCAGGAAAGTTTATTACTTACCTCACATTCGCAGAACCAATCTACCTTTTCGTAGTAATGAGGGTTGAACCTGCGAATCGTGGAACGATTTCTGCTGATCTTCGAGGTTTGTTGCAGTCCCATCAATAGTGGCATTGGGCCCCCTGCACTCTTTGCCCCACTGCCAATTTCGCGAACTCGCTTACTGCATTCATCGCGTATTTACAGCTAACACAGTTCAGTCGTAAGGGTTGGGACAATCAACTGACATAGGATAAGACAGAGTTTTGGTGATTCTAGCGCACTCTAGCATTCTTAGCGGGTGAGCGGTTAACTATTTCTGCGCTTAGAAATTTTCCTAACGCCTCAATCCAAACTCACGACTCCACCATCATCTAACCCATTCATGGGGAAAAGTTGGATAACAGTATGACAATATTATAATTTCAATATTACTATCAGGTATCATTTTCATTTTGCACAGGGGGTGCAGATGCGCCTATACTCCTGTCAGCAGCCGTCCCTGAACCCTTGATTAGTATGTCCAAAACAATAGTATGTCCAATAATATGACAAATAAGTTTCGTTTGGTTGAACTCGAAGGAAGGAAGAATTAAGAAAGTAACATTAAAGTCTCATTCTTTTTTCAACGCCTCATTATCATCATCAACAAACGAGTACAAGATCGATAACATCCACGAAATAACTTTACACAGAAGGGATGTAATGCATCACTTATCTATTGACGTGATTAACTTGTTTACTGAACCGAGGAAGGGAGGCCTTGAGGAGGAAGCTGGGGCGGTCAATTGAGAGGAAAATCCGGCTGCCGACCCTAAAGACTCCTACAGTAAAAACCCTAGGGGAAACCTTCCTTGTCCTATGAACTACAACTCGGGCTTTCACTCCATCAAATCTTTCCCTTTTTTTTCATACTTGAAAGAACTTTTCGGGAGGTTCCGAGACGATTTCTAGCGGTTTCGGGAGGAAGGGTTTTCTAGTCATCAAACTTGAAAGAACAAAAGCAGGTAGTCATTGAAAGGAGTGAGTACTTTCTTTTCGTGACCGACAAAAAAAATTAACCGCCGGATAAGACGGAGTGGTGTCAACCAACACTTCCAACCATCGAAGTGAATCTTGTCAGAGAGCCGAATACCATCGACTTGAAGCTTTTTTTGACCAGTTATCTCTGCCAATGGTCGTGTCAGACATAATGGGCTCTATGTTGCATGCAGAAGATCTGATATTCAACGCGCACAGACATTTAACAGAATCGTCAATGATGTTCACGCAAGTGTATCGGACGATTGATTTTCAAGGATATCCGCATAGCGCGGCAACCACATAGTGAAACTAAATGTAATATTCTTGATGGATTTATTAAAATTGCTATTCAGTCATAGAACTGTCTTTTTATTTACCACAGTGATTTCACCATCTGTCTTTTACAATATTCAAAAATATGATGTGCATTTTAATAATATACTCCCACATGCACCACAGAGCTTTGCACCATCGCATGTAGATTCCAATAGTACATTCATTGACATTTCTTTAATGTATCAGTCATTTTTATGCTTTCTATTTCAATCGCTATAATGTAGATTCTTCATTTTAATCACCATTACTGTGTAATCTCAGTGTCTCATAGAATAAAATCTTTTTGAATTGACAAAGCTGATCTGGTCAGTTTTAAACGTTAATTATACCCTAATTATCCCTGAATGGTTTCAATTATTAAAATGTCACCAGCTTAAATTGAATACGAAGGAAATTAACTACGTATCACTGTTTTGTCCCCTTCCTTCCTACCATAATTTCATCAGTGTGGAAGGGTGTCCTGGGAAAGATTGACTTCGTCACTATATTGTACAATTTTAAAAATGTTGACATTGAGGATTCGGTTTTGAATGATTCAAACCCTACTTCGAAAGACAGTATCCATGAAAGTGTCTCGGTATTTACAGATTCTTGAAATATTCTGTTCTTTCTCCACGGAGTGAATGTTTTAGAACGAGGTTGAGGGATGTAGGTTGGTTCGGTACTTGACCCGTTGCTCAACTTGCACTGCATCGGATGCCACTTGGACTTTAATGAACAGACTTTCTCTCACGATCTTGGCCGCCGATGTTCCTTCAACTTGAGGGGCCCCTCTCCCGTTGGAAGTCTCAGTTCAACGGCGGAGGGAAATCTCAAACTTGAACTCCGTTACTCAAATATGGGTTATTGCGTCAACGCATCCGAGAAAGTAATCCGAAGCAGCCCCCGCCATCGTGTAACACAGGCGACGTATCTAATCGCCTAATCTCCGGATAACGAAGCGAGTTGTAAGCTCCTCATCCATGTATACATGATCCTAAAAATAAGCTTTTAATGACCCTTTCGCAAACGAACCTACACACTCGGAGCAACAAACATATTTCTACATTCATGTAGGAAAGACTTTTCTTTCAAATCAACTACTTTCTCGCTTGCCCGAATGTCAAAGCCATAATGCCATGGTTAATGAGCAGGTCATCAAAATTGTCTGTTCAAGATAAACTAATTCTAACAACCAAGTCCTGAAGTCGGTGTGGGCTTACGGAGCGCAACTGTGGGG
The DNA here is from genome assembly GCA_031894815.1 of Creontiades dilutus. Lineage (NCBI taxonomy): Eukaryota > Metazoa > Arthropoda > Insecta > Hemiptera > Miridae > Creontiades > Creontiades dilutus. The sequence continues at coordinate 1,477,978 of JAVIWC010000631.1, forward strand.
CTGCCCTAGTCAATTTACAGTAATACCAAGGTTATCCAGACTTATCAAAATGGTGTGCTCAGGAACATGATTAAAGCAGCCTGGCAGAGTCGGAATGGTAGACTTCACTATGATCTAGGGGGGGAAATTACACAGGTCTACAACCAAAAAACTGCATACGATTTTTTAACTGTTTCCCATGGATTTTTGCATGCTAAAACCGAAAAAAGTAATCAAACAATTCCATCACGTCTAGTTTTCTCGCAAAACTGGTTTTTTGAATACCACATACGGTGTTATTCAGCGTTAAACCTCAATTTGGTAGTTGCTTCCAAGTTGTCAATTTATGAATTGCATGAATTTTTTCACTCTCATATTTAGTCATGTCACTCCCAGGATTGATACGAAATGAAAGAGAGGGGTAGGGAAGAAGGGAGTGGGATATTTTTGAAGTAGGAGAAGTGTAAGGATGCCCAAAATCATGTCATAACACGCGTTTATTTGATTTTCTGAAAAGTCAGGATGCCTTGCTGTATGTACTGCAAAAGTTTTTAGGGAATACGAAAGACCCTAACTACAAAACAATTGTGAATCGCATGTTGGCTGCCTACAAAGCTCAAGGATGCAACATGAGCCTAAAAGTTCATTTCCTACACTCCCATGTCGAATACTTTCCAGAAAACCTGGGAGCGTTTAGTGAACAGCAAGGAGAAAGATTTCACCAAGACATTCGGGATATGGAAAAACGCTACCAAGGACGATGGAACGTCAATATGCTAGCTGACTATTGTTGGATGCTCAAGAGGGATACGGACAATGCTGGAGCACGAAAACGTGTGCGACGAAGTAAAAAAAAGGTTCCACAAGCAAACTGAATGAAGTTTTTGAGCATTTTGTACTGAATAGTAAACAAATACTTTCTTTTATTTTGAGTTTATAGACAATACAAATTATGGTGTTTTTTCTACGTTTTCGTTTTTTATGTTCCCCTCTCCCCTAATTTGCAAGAAAACTGTACGTGATGGAGGAAAATAGCGGTCATTTTTGGATTCAGCACACCAAAAAACATAACATTTAGCTAAAATATTCCATGCAGCTGATCAAAAAAAAATTTTTTTTGCAGACCTGTGTTATTGAAGAAACTATCAAGAAAATGGACGACGCTCTCTATGAGTGTCTAGGAGATCATGTCAATATCGAAGATGTCCATTTGCTAGATGTAAGCGAATTCAGAAGACCGAAGAGAGAAAAAAATCATACGAACTAACATGGCAAATGTGAAATCAAACATTGTCTAAACATATTCTGTAACTTTATTTTGGATTGCACTAGGAAACAAGATCAAAATCAAATTGCGAATACATTTAAATTTGGCGTAATAAAAATGTTGAAATTAATAGTGCTGGAAAGATCTTCGAACAACCTGAGATACAAACGTGAGAAAGATACAAATTCAAGATCTAAATCACAGAGCAATACAGTGGATAATAAAGTCATAATCTTGCCACTGATGACAGCTTTCGTTACTCTTACAGGACGATGGCTTGTTGGTTTGACGGCTCCTGGCCCAATATTGATGAAACGTCATGTGAGGGGAAGCAATATGAACCACCAGTGATTCAAGTGGAGCAACTCGAAGCGAATCCCGATTTTTCACATGCGCGACTTTCCGTTGGGCGAGAAACTACAGTTTCCAATCGACACCTTGCGCCTACTGGTGAAGAGAATATCAATTTACCGGACAGCTATGTCAGTTTGAGGACGGAGTCCATGATAATCCGGAGCAAAAGCTAACAGAACCTTCGATGCCTGACCTTACTCCTCTGGAACCATCAGGTGTTCAACAAACTCTGAGACGCTCTACAAGAACAATGAATCCACCCAAGTACCTTGAGGACAACAGCTGGAAAGGTGAAGGGGGAAGAATGTGATATTATTACCATTTCAAATGTGTTGTCAAGTTATCGAGAACACAGTTTCAAATCTTAATTTTCATTTCATATCACAATTGCATCGCGATGTTTTACGCTGAATGAAGCCTTGTTTAAGGTATTATTCTATTAGTTCTATAACAGGTGGTTTACAGCAGAATAAAATTTATCATGAAAGAAAAAGTTGATAACTTCGTGTAGGAAAACACCTCCATGGTGATACAGTCAGGAAGCAACAGATTTTCCATACCGAACCTATGCGGACTGCCTGCCTCGTTCATTCGCTCACAAATTCAACCCATAGGTATAAATGTCTACAATAAATTGATGCAGCTTCCTTCTCGTCGATGACATTCGATCCTACCAATGTAATGGAATAACCTCTTCAGTACAACTTCGAATTTCTGCCGCACGCTTTCATCAACTTCCTTTCACCAACGCCGTTTTGTGTTGGAGAGGATGTGTGGCTGGGATAGCGGATCGATACTCCGTTCACTCAATGCAAGGAAATACGATCTCCCGTCGAAACAAGAGTAAACCGGAGGGGACCATTCGACAACACGAAGGAGGAAGCACAAGAGGTAACGGTTGTTCCCCCGATGACGTTGAGTCTTCCTTCACGCCACGGTCTTGTCATGAGAACCGTGCCGAGGCGAGGGAACCACGAAGAAATGATACTATAGGCGGTGGCCACCCATTGTCGTTTTTCGATTTCGCTGAGAACCTCGGGGAACCTTCAAAGAACCTTGGAAGAAAGTAGAGGGCTACCCTAATTATAGGGAAAAAAGAGGAAAAGTAGAGACTAATTCGTTTTCAACCGTCTGGTGATGAATCGTTTTTGATCTGCCTACTGGCCCTGACTAGGCAAATAAGAGTTGGATCCCAAACTGAAACTATTGTACGTAAGAGCTGAGAAAGTTTGGTCTGTGTCATTGTAAGCTAAATCAGTTCCTATTCAGTGATTTTGAATAACAAACATTGTGGTGAATTTGCTGCCAGCATAGCTGCATGTGTGGATCAAAGAAGCATAGTACAACCACGCACAGCTCCACGAATAGCTTAGTACGTTGTCAAATAAGTAGACCGAAAATGAAGAGGATTGATCTATATGGGTAGGTAACCAAAACTAGTCCAAAAGAAGAAGAATCATTTCGAGACAGTACACTGTAAAGATGGCAAATTATGGATTTGGATGGTGGATGAGAATCAGGCACCTTGCCTGAGGAGTATTCAAAAAGTCTTTGGCAAAGAAGATTTTTGACACTTAACGATCCCCGTGACAATAATCAATTCACCCATCCCTCCGACAAGCAATTATATTTAGATTAGAGCCATCCATTCCAGCCAAAAATCCACCACCCAAAAATAATTTGGCGGGCTAGGAAACATTTGAAAGAGTTCTGCAGAGGAGCAGTCAGGCAGGATTCGAACTAGGAGGCTGCTAAATCACTGAGCTGCTCCATCTTGGGATTCTTTGACGAACTTTGTGGCATCAAGTCGCAATCAGAAGCTAAGCGGACTTGTTGATTGGTCCTTGACGACCAAAACCTGGTTGCCTATTTCTACCGACTGAATCGGTTACGCTGGCCTCAAATTGTGGATATCATCCAATGTTTCACCAGATGGAAGGGAAGTTTAAAATTCATTGCAACCAATGAATGGTCCACGTCAGCCAAAAGAGATCAAATTATTTGTTTTGGAAACGGCACAGTGACTAGAACCTTGCCCGAGTGACCACTTCAGCATAAGTCTTAATACTCAATGCTTGGTTTTTCCACTATTCGGTAAAGTTAAGAAATAGTCAGTTCAATGTAACATGGAGTCTATAGCTTTATAGAAAAGCTCGATATATTCAGTAAAATTACTGTCCTACAAGCCAGGCATACTCTCAATCAAACGGCGGTTGACATTGGAGTCAAAACATCGATGATGGTTCTCAATCAATCAACAGGAAATCGCCATCGTAGAGGCAAATTATGCGAAAAATAAATTAATAATAAAACGCGCATCCTCTTCTGGATACCTACTGCCCCACTTCACGGAGAAAAATAAACAGATCGAGGTGCCACTACGGCACGAGCGAAAGAACAGTGACCTCGTTTCACAACAGGTGAACCAGAGATTCAAAGAAACAATGAAGAAGCAATAAACACCCCAAACTCCGCCAAACGCTGTTTCTGTGAATCCGTTCTCACGAAGCAATCTCGGTCACGGGAGAGAATGTGAATTAACGGGAAAATTGCGAGCGAACGTGAAATACGTAGGAGAGATAAAACAACGTGAAAGTGCGAAACTGAGTTCAACACAGCGCGAGCCAAAGAATACAGTGGAGGAAAATCATTTAAAGCGTACATACGCTAAATCTATATTTGAATCACATGGAGGCTTGGAATATGGTAAACTGCGTAGTTAAAACAACCTGTGTCACTGACTTGTGAGTACATGTGTCTCAAATTACAACCGCCTTCGTGGCAATGTCAACTATTCAAATGCAGCAGCTTTGAGAGAGTCGCAAGAAACGAACTTTCGGATATAGCTTATTATTCTTACCATAACTAGATTCGTGTACCTTATTTACTGTGTTCCCAACAAGATCCTGCTTCTAGAGTCTTCCACAGCTAGAATTTACCCTTCTGGTCCCCTTAACACTTCAAATCACCAACTATTCAAATGTAGCAGCTTTGAGAGAGTCGCAAGATACATTCGGATATAGCTTGATATTCTTAACAAAACTAAATTCGAGTACCTTCTTAAGTGTATTCCCAACGAGGTCCTGCTTCTTGAGTCTTTCGTGGTTTCAAGTTTTGTAAAATCTCTAAAAACCTCAAAAAAAGTCGAAGCGGCCTAAATTTGGACTCTTTTAGAAGAACTTTCCATGAGGAATCGAATGAGCCCTTCCACAGGTTCGTAGCTCAAACCATTCCCGATATACGGCCCGAATTATGGTGCCAACATTTGCGTTTTTTGGTTTATTATTGTTTTTGTGTTGATATCAGTAACGTAGTGATGTAGTGATGTAGAAATGTGGATACTGGAGTGAACTCCTAAAAGGCTTTGTAGCCGATACACGGGTTGAAGCATTCTGATACGCTTGAAACGCTACAAATTCTTTCACTGGGGTTTATTATTGAATTGGCTTGCGTTCATGATTTGCATTTCTACTAAGCTTTGGAGTGTGCGTGTTTCACAGGTGATAGAGTGATTATTGAATTTCAGGAGGCACACAAATAATATTTAATTAGGCAATCAAATAATCATATTATGATCAATTGATCCATCCAAATACGTATTTTGGTTGAGAACAGATTTACGTGCTCCATGCATATCTCCTGAAATTCAATAATGGCTCTATCACCTGCGAAACACGCACACTCCAAAGCTTAGTAGAAATTCAAATAATGAACGCAAGCCAATTGAATAATAAACCCTAGTGAAAGAATTTGCAGCGTTTTTCCAAATTCATTACGACTGGCTGTATTTTTGTCGTCAGACAAATTTCCTGCTTAAACGGAGGTCTCTAACTAGGTATCTTTTCGAGTGGGCAGGTGGGGATTTGTAGATCAGCTGAGTAAAATAAATGTTCCAAGATTTATCATGACAGCCGTTAAGATCTTATTATTAAGACAGGGATATGTTTTATAGGCATAATATAAATGCAGTTGCAAACATACCTCACTGCAGTGAAGATAAATGAATATAACAATCTTCATACTTACTTTTGCATTTTTAAAGTATTTTATCTGATAGCCATGAATACCACCTTTTGTTTTAATAAATGTAGAATATCATAAACAAATAAGTACGCATTTTAAACACCTAACTCGCTACAATAAAACATAATGCAGTAAACAAGGAGATGGAATGAACTGGTTGCCCCTTCCTAAGGCTGAGGCGATTCTCTCGCACTATCCAGGGCCATTAAAAAACTACAGGTTTATGCTCAATTCCAACAGTTTCGAGAAACTGTAAGGAGGATTTATCCATATCTATCAGGTGTTGGTATTAGAAAAGATCAACTGTAAATTATAAATGGATAATAATCAGTATGAAAACGGAAAAAAATTGTCTGTACTGAACTGCGTGTTCTACCCCTTCTCAAACCTAGTTAGTTTTTTTCTTTTTTGGTTTCCTAACCTCGTTATGGCTACTTCAAAATCCACAGAACAGCTAGTAGGTAATGGTGGGTTGCGGCCAGGAGAAGGCGCCCATCTGAGGTCTAGGAAGGTCGGGGACCCCGAGCGCGGATGCTCCCGTTCGCACTTGAAAGCGAGCGAATCCAATCAGAACCTCCTCCGCGATTATTCGAGTTTCCGCTCTGCCTGTTGCGATGATAACATCAGCGGACCATCAAAAGAGTCATTCGAGACTCTCGGCAAAAAAAATTCCAAAAAGCTGTATACGAAAGATGCCAGTCATTCGTGAGCCATATTTAGTTTGTAAGTGACAAGGAAAGTTCATTTGACCTTACCGCAGAAATGGATTTGAACATTTTTCCCACTTGACATAGAAAGATGAAATAAATTGGACCTTCTAGAAAGTGGTGGATAAAATCGCATACCTAACCTAGTCAGATGTGTTAGCCCTAGTTAACTGTTAAGTACTAGGTATACTTGAGGAGCTATTTTCAAACTATTCTTACAGACCTTTTTAAAAACCTAATTTGTGAGTGTGATGTGTTAGTAGTTTGAGAGAGCACGAAAGCTGCTACGTCTCAGTTCTAACGGCATTTATTAAGGACCGCCTATGGAGGCCAACCATCATTACCCTCGATATTTGACCGAATTCGGACAAAGCACAGCGAAGATGATGGATTTGCGTTGCACAACAAGTAATCCATAGTATCGAAATTTTGGAACAAGGCGACTTATTGCACTATATTTGTACTACGCAGAGATTTTATCCAGATCTTGCTCTCAAGGAATTACAAGATTTTGAGAGATCCATCAGATTAACCTCCACAAACATATAATTATTCAAGTGCAAAATCAGGCAGACATTTTCAGGCAAGCTGAAGCTACTAACATAGAACGTTCCAGAAATGCAGCATAACCTTTTGAAAGAATACTGTTATTCCCATTTCACCATTTCTGATAATTTTGTTACACCTTGTGACGGATGTGGTCGGTTTGCCCTTCCCGATTCTTGAATCCGCCGCCTCGGGTATTCCCGGGAGATATACCAACGCCTTCCAGGACATCATCTGAGTGTTGTGGCCAAATATCAGGATTCATCAAATGGAAGGGGCAATCATACCATTCGATCATCTCCCCATGTTGCACCTGTTTCTCCATTATGAACTTCAGACAAACTAGTTAGACTGGATAAAAATACTTGGTATCGATAGAGGTCAATAAACTCAATCAATCTATTCAAACAATCTCTGCAAATTCTATAGAAATCTGACGGAAATTGAAGAATTTTCAAGAGTTTCAGGAGTCCCGGAGTTCTCGTAGTTGTAAGATTTAGCCTGAATGGGATCGGCGGTAATTTCATGAAATTCGAATTGTTTGCAACCTTAGCTTATTAAAAACCACGATTTACACAGGTAACTGCATACGTTGAGGAGCTTGTAACATAGGTATGGTAGAGGGGGATACGTATAAGTTAGCAGCATAGAATAGTTGAATTGATATCCACCTAAGGTAAACCGATATATCTCTCGGATAGTTGACAATTTGTTTCTCCAGAAATCAGGATTAGACCCGTCGAGCATCAAGCAGTAGGTACCTCCTGGGAACTTAGGTCTTTGTCTTCCGGGTGATCCGCTCCCACCACCCGTATAGCTGGTCTCCCACGTACGGATCCGGGCGAACATAAAGACGGACTACCCATCAGGAAGGAGCAACAAAAAATACGCCATTACGCAAGTTGAAGCACAGCAAAGCTCGGTCCCCCGTAACCTGTCGCTTATCTGGGAAGGAAGCACGCGGTAATGAGTGCATTGTTTGGAGTTGTGAGATCGCAACGACCTTGGTAACTTTCATGCCAGACGAGTAACTCTGCGTTACATTTACGAACAAAACTGGGCAGTATCGTTGAATCACGTATTCGTGGCAAGGCAAACTAAACATATTAGGTAATGCACGAATAGCGGGCCTGTGCCCAATCATCAAGCGAATGGCATACTTAGGGAATAAAGGCTTTGATACTTTTAGAAGACACAATCTGGCGATTTTATTATAAGTTAGCTCTATATAACATACCAATTCAAGTGGGCCAATGATGAACATTGGATGATAGAGTGTTTCAACAATTTGGACAAGTTTACGCGGAAGCTTTCATCAAAACTTATTGAGGTAATTCAGAGATTGTTCTACGATCAACCCCCAACCAAAGCCTGATTTTGGGAGAAATTAAAGGAAGGATTACAAGAGCCTCCCACAGATTCTGTATCAAGCAGAACTAATTGGATACAAATCTGAATAAAGATCAGGAATCCAAAATATATGCGGTTTTACGTTGGCAGAAGACAAGATTTCATCAGGAGAATTTGACTAGACAAGAGCCGTGTGGTTTGCAAGAAATTAAAAAAGAGCTTTTTCCTTTCTGGATTGCGTCGTGGTTTGTTGAAACAACACTTCAACCAAATACGGCTCGCTTTTTAATGAACCTCGATTCACTCCGCGAGGGTTTTGAAGAACCAAGAAATGGGAATACGGATTGCACACGGCCTTGATTACGCGAACAGCTGTGCAAATCCTTAATCTTCCGTTTCTTAAAATCCGTAATTCGAAACCTTCCATTCCACTACATTTATGTAAGTTATTACATTTTGAGCCTGGAGATGACTAGAACGGACATTGCCAGGTTGCCAGTAATTGAAATACAGATTTTCAGGAGGAAAATTAAGCAACATCAGAATTTCACGATAATCAAACACATATTGGGATGATCAACTCATCAATAAATTGAGACTGGAAATAATTTTATTAAAAAGTTAGATAATAAGGAAAAGCTACATGATAATGTAGAATTCCGAAGATTCGATAGCGGTGTTAGCATTTTTCTACCCACTCTGCCCATAAGGCCGTCCCAGTGCTTGTTGATGCTTTCCCAGGGATCTTCCAATTCTTTCGGAATGTCTAACTTCGATATTTCAGGGTAGTGGAAATTAAAAAAATTCATTACTGGTGGTCATTGCACTGGGTCTGCCCAAATACAGCGGTGTAATGGAAGAATTGCTTTACGGAAAGAGCCACCTACGGATTCACATCGAAGTTGAAGTTACCAGTCATGATCAATTCCACGGAAAAGTCAGTAGCCAATAGCAGTCATTAAAACGTGAATGGATTATAATTAGTTTCAAATTTATATACGATACCTTTTAACTTGTTCTCGTTAAGAGTAAACCGACCGATTAGCAACTTTCAAATGCTTACATCTTTCACATTTGATATATCTCCTTTGATATATATCCTTCTTTGCTTTTAAAAAACCCCAACTTACACATTTCTAGCTCAAAACTCGAATATTTTGGAGAGGATCACGATACAAAAAAACTAATTAACATCATAGGAGAAAGGAGGTGATACCCACTCCCGCAGTTCCATCTTTTAATCATCCGATGTCCACAATATTCCACCTTTTTGAAAAGCTCATGTCAATATTGCAGTTGATGTAATACATTAAAATAGGTTACCATAGCCCATTGTTTTTATCAATTTCTCATCTTTACAAATTGTGAGCAGTAACGCAATCAATACGTCCCGGGGCAATTACATCCACGAATGAACGATTGATTAATTGATTGATGACGTACCCAAGGATGTTTTCCTCCACTTTCCACTATCTGTATACATCACGTTTCATTTTTCTGCATTAATTGCGTTGCGGTACAACGAAATACACACAACCCTTCTCCCCAAATATTAGAAATAATACCAACAAGTGAGATGAAAGTTATAATGTGGGTTAATTGATGATAATAATTTTTATTAACAGTTTTAAAGGGTTCGTAAGAACTTTACTTAGCAGAAAGCTCTGAAATTTCGAAATGAGAATTGTTTACTTTCAGATTTCCGAAACAAATATTTCGGCACGAACACTATCTCTAGCATGTTTGCTCGTTCATCATTTTAACGTAAGTATGGACCTATCTCGGAGCTTTTAATCGCAAGGAAGAGAGATAATGGAGGAGGTCGTGGGCCAAGCTTCGAACAACTTAATTCTTTTAAAAATCCAAATGTGAGCTTAACTTGGTATAGCTGGAATAGCTTAACTTGGTATAACATCTTTAGTTATCCAGTACTTTTCAAAACATTCAAGAGATTCTGAACAAATTACGACCAGACATGAGAGGTTATGGTATAGATGTAATGTTTCAGTTAATTTTATTCAGTTTTAACAATGCGAAACAGGAGGGAGGGAGGGGGAGGGGATAATGCTTCGCTTTAGCTTCCTCATTTCTCAAACGAATTTCCTTCTTTAAAGCGTACAAATGGGGTATGTAAGGGATTTTTATAATTATTTACATATTTATTGAAAGCTTGAACTATCGATGACAACAATTTGCGGGAAAAATTCCCCCAATTTTTCCTTGAGAACATTAAGGAAATTCAGAGATTTGAATTGGCGCCTGCGGACAATGACGTCTTAAGCCGAAGTGACAACCACTGTAGGAATGGCTGTCAACAGTCGAGACAGTTCTTAACGCGCTAATGGGTTACTAGCTATCTGAAGATAATGGTTAGAAAAACTAAACTACCAAACAAATCGAAAATGTGGGCTACAAAAATCTCTAGGTTCCACACTAGCTATGTGGTAGCGATCCTCCCGTACTATTATACAGGGTGCCCCATGAGTACCCCCACCCCCCTAAAATCGTCCACATGCGAGTAAAAACTAATTCTGTTATGAACCTTCATCTTTTTTTTGAATGGGAACCGTAATTTTTTATTGCAGATTCGGATTCTAGCCAAAATTTCAGAAAAATTTGATCCCTCAACCAATTTTTGTTTTATTGCGGGCAATCGGTTCAGCGAGCACACAAAGTTGCGCAACCCCAAAATTGTCAAATAGTCAAATAAATTGTGGTGAACTCCAGAGTTTGGCACACGAATTTTCATTGTTTTTTTACGCTGATTCACATGATGCTATCCGTTTCTTGATTCGACTCAGTTTTTTAAGAATAATGCCCAAAATTTGTTTATTTCGCGTGAAAAAACCATCATTTATGCTACTTTCAACTCTCAGATTGAGATGATTTTTCACTTGATCACTGAATAAGGTTTCAATCTCCTATTTTTACATTCATCAACCAGACCTCCCCGAAATTAATCCCCGAAAAAATCTGAAAACAGGCCCCTAAAATAAAAAACGGACGCGATCAACTAATCGAATTTAAATTTGGTGCCTCGGCCAGATATTGTCTAAATCCATTTTCAGCTGTTTATCCTCACGACTTTATCTCGACCGATTGTGCTTGGCTGAAATATATTATTGTTCTGAAAAATTCTGCCCAGAATTCGATCTTTCTTGGTTAGCTATTTTGATGTTCGTTGTCCTGTACATACTTTTAATTATACTCTAAATAAATATGTGGTAAATACTCTATTAATTGTGTGGTAGTAGGGTTTGGGAATCTAACAATAATCGAAAATTGTTTCGAATTCGTTTTTGAATCAAGACTAAAAGGTACCTACCAGGATTTCCGCACAACACACGGTTTAACCAGATTGTTAAAAATATTACGGATAATCAGATGGTAAGAATGAAGAAACCAACTTATGTCAACCAGGTTTAGAACCAGGCGGTAGACACCAGACGGGCCAACGTGGGCATTTATGAATTCATCGAGTGAATCACCAAAGGCTACCGAGAAATCTCTTCAGGAAATGAGCGGTCACCGCACGGCCTCTCGTATCCGCTCATTCGTTTACCGGAGGGTAAAACCCCGCCACCATCACCGGCAGCATGCCATTTTCACAGTTCAATTTCCACTAAAACACAACCGGTGTTACATTAAAACACAATATATATTGACTAATAGAATACCTACACGTATTGTAAGCGACTAACCAAATATAGATTGGATTGCTACATCGTCACAGCGCTAAGTGGTATCCCGATATTTCGGGCAATGTAGGTGGTATGAATGTGGGTGCAGTTTTTGATTTCCGAAACCACAATTTAAGTTGTCTGAATGATTAATACAGTAATATTTCATGAAGGTTGGTTGATGTAAGCCACCTTCCTCATCAAAACACACCACTAGCAGAGTTGGACAGCCAAACTAGAAGACACGTGATGATATAGTGGTCACCACGTTTGGCTTTGTGGTTGTCGGCCAAGAGCCTTCGTTTTAGCTTGGTGAGTTTCAATAAAGAGTGAAATCGCAATCTTATATTGAATCAATATAAATAGTTCAGCGTACTTTAAGTTTATATTACCTGCCATTAACACATTTCCAAAGCATATCCGAAAAGCTAAGTAGTTGGAGGGATTACTTGATTATCTAGCAATACTCGTACATCTTGCAATAATCAGGTATAGTAGAGAGTAATCGTTAAACATCCATTCAATTTATATTGCTACTAAGGCTACCAATGGGAAGCTCTAGATAACTTTTCTCGTTGTTAAAAATAAAAATTTCAACTTTTGATTTAGAAAACTGTCGATTTGTTCCTGTCACTGTGTGTAAAAAGCAGTCTCCTTGTAAAAAGCATAATCGCTATAGTTTTCATCCAATTGTCATGAAATTTTCAGGATTTTCAGGGGATATGCTGTAGATGGTCCCCAACGAAATGTATCACTCAAAAAGCAATGCTTCATCTGCGCATGCTAAAAAGTTTAGCATCAAGTTCTTCTGGTTCGATCTTGCTAAAATTTGGAGGATAGATGGGGAAATCTGATCCAATACCATCTTATCTATTTCAACTCGGTTGTATCATTATAGTGTCCGCTACAAAATTAATAGAGAGAGCTATGTGCTACAGCATCACCTGACCTTATCAAGTATAGTTTCTTTCCTTTGATTAAGTACCCAGTTTGTATACATCATCCGAAGGTTATGTGCTTTCGTCGAACATGCAACAGAACACAACAATTCTGAACACTTGAATTCATGCATTTCGACATAGTACACAATCGTGGACTTGAAAAAATAGAACTGGACAAGCATAGCGCTGTACACATGATGAAGAATGATTGAGATCATGATTTGAGAATGCCTTCATTCACATTTGTTTTACTAGTGTATTCGATATAATTTACCAATAGATGAAATTCTAGGTACACCATACATGGTGACTGAAGATGGCCTTTCAACAGCATCGTATTCTACCACCTTTTTCGTTTTGGGGAAAACGAGTTAAACTGAGATTCCTAGGGAAGGAGGTTCACATTGCCGAAATGCGCATAGGAATATGGCATTGTTGAGTCCTTTCTGAAGAGGTTTTTAAACCAAGTTCATCAGATATCAAAGATCTACTTGGATAGGTGCTTATCTCGAGAGGTCAGATAGGATGATTGAACGATGGACGAAAGTATTTCTCTGAATTCAAGCCTGGCATAGTCTTAATAAACATAGTGGTATTTCTGTATACAAGTTTCAACTACGATTATATGTCCCCGTGGTTTTCGACCCTGTCAACCGTAAGTAAAGGTGCTCGTTCGGAATCAATCAGCAGACGGTATGTGACGAAGGGGTGTGACGACGGGGGGTCGAATATCGCAATATCCCATCCAAGGCCGATCAATCATTTTTCCCATTAACGTACTGGCGAGGATATTTGAGTCGATCGGAAAGGGCGAGGTTTATTTGCATGCGCAAATTCTCAATTAAGTCACGAAAGGTGGTGAACGGAGTGGAGGGGGGGATGAAACCTGAAGTTAGCGAATGTTTGGCGATGAGAAATAAATAACGATGGTAAACGGATGACTAGACGATGAAAAATTTATCGGTAGCCGCGGCTCTGTTGACACATCGTAGTAGGAAAGGTAAACTTCGTAGGAACTTGGTCGATAACAACATACCGTAAAGCGGGATGGATAGGAATATGTGTGAATAAGAAAACGTTGGGGTAGGGACACACATACGGCATTTGCCGAGCATCAGGCAGAAGCTCGATAGTTTCCTTGTAGTGTGTAGGGGCTCTGAATGCCGAGCAACCCCTTTTATGCAACATAAAGATATCCATTGGGGAGGGGTTCAACGGAAGCTCGTGCGTTCCTTTGCATTCAACCCGAAAATACCTATGGAGCAGGTTGATTTTAGGCACCTGTCGGCCGAGTACGGATTGGCCACTCTCGAAAGCCGAAGAGATTTGGCTGGTATTAAGTTTTTTTCACAAGCTCGTGAATGGACTTCTCCGATCCCCATCGCTTCTCTCTAAAGTCAACATGAATGTGCCTCCCTACAGAACTCGCCCAACGCTCTTGTTCCAGATGCGTTTCGCAGCCCACAACTACCTTCTAAACCGACCGTCGTGTTGTTTGCCTTCGTGAGGTCAATGCTTTCCTGGTGTCAAATGACTGTGACATGTTCAGTAACCTCTTCCTACACCCTGAAGAGTCTGCTTGAAGAGATTTTCTATTAGTGATTTGCACTCTTTTACATTTTTGCATCCTTTCTTGTGTTACCGTTTTGTTTATTTGCTTATGATCCTATTGTAATTCCATATGGTAACTTATTAATTCGTTTTGTATCTTCTATGTATATTGGCTTTCGCCGTTCGTTTCAACAAACAAATAAACCGAGCTTGGGGAGGCTCCGGTCGGTGTCGGTCTTTTTCCTACATCAAAGAAGACGAATATTCGCCAAGTAGCAAGAATCTGCCCTGCAGTAGCCCCCACACCCGTGCGGAACCACGAGTAGCTCGTATCTCTTCCGAGACTGCAAATGTGTATAACAATGTGCTCGCTAATCGCAGAGCACCTGGATGACTCGTCGAGTTGCTCAGAGAATTCTGCTTGTGTAACCGCCTTAATAGAGGTTCAACTGGAATTCACTAAATGGATTCCAATAGAATTTGTATAACCTACTCTACCGACTTAACTGTTCGGTATCAATATCTGGCTCCAAATCCTGTTGGCATCGGACCCTGGTATCTGATCTGCAACGGGCATGTTGATTGTCAAACATGACAGCTAGAGGGTGATCGTCAAACATGACAGCTAGAGGGTGATTGTCAAACATGACAGATAGAGGGTTGATGCCACAAGCTTAACAAAATTCCTTGGAGCACCCCCAATTCCTTTTCTGTATCGCACCTAGACTCATAACCGTTCGAATAAGATAAATACAGGTCTATCTAGACTTCTTTAGAGATTATAGTGATATTTTTGATGAATTGAGCTACATTCAGTAACTGTTAATTGGACATTCAAACTAAAAATGGCACATAAATATCAGTTTAAGACAATTTCTAACCTCCATCAGATTTTTGAGTTTCAAATTCCATCCATGCGATTCTTAGCTATTATCATTGTAACTTAGAAAGGCAAATGTCATCAACACAGGCTTTCAAAACGTCTTTGAAAAACCCCAATTCCTTTACTGATTCTCAACTTTACAGAATGGAAAACTTAACTTTCGAAATCAAGGCACCAGAGGGAATAAACATTTTCAAATTACACATACAGCTGATAAGAGCGTTGACGCCATTACTGATAAAACATCCAGCTGTGGCCGTTGATATAATTTATATAACATTCAACCCTACAACCTTGCCGACTTTTCAAATCGATACTTAGATATCTGCTTACTTTTATTTTGTTGAATAATTAAAATTCCTACAGTTAGTATTCGGAGCGTTCTTTCAATATTTGACACAATAGTTGAATAGAAACATGTCCGCTCGCTTCGCGAGTAATCTAAGAGACAGTGGGAAGTGTGTTCATATCTAGTCGGTTATGGTATAACAGGACTTACGTTTACTGCGAACTGAATCGTATGATGACATTGGAAGAACCCTTTATCATTAAAACCAACAGTTCTGAAGAACCTAATCATTTATAGTTTTACAGCATATTTTGCTAAAAGAATTTTGAGACCAACAGCACGTATCTACGGTACCTTAAGTGTATTTAGTCATCGATTCTAAGATCTTTTTACTTCAAAGTCATGTTAGGCGGAGTGTGCGGAGTCGTGGTTTACTACTAACCCTTTCAAAAATCTAAGAAAACTAACTACCTGCGTATCATAAGTGTGCGGTTTATGTGAAAAATACTTAGGATGGAATCAGCATTCTTTCAAAAACATGAAACTATAGTGAATATGGAAATGTAATTATGTAGGTCACTATCAAAGAACTGGACATTCTCGAAACTACACCGTATCGACAATGAAAAAGAAAACGGAATTAGTGTGATTCTCTACGAATAGGCCACATACAACAAAATTGGACTGTGAAGGTTTGTTAGCTAGAACCAGGCTACGGTTTTTTCTTTACTGCAATTGAACTTGATGGATTCACGTCATTTCGAGAACTACAAATTGTCAGAGAAACTGAGGAGGTTATATTTCCATGCATATGGAACCTTCAAACTTCAAGAAAATATAACTCAAATCAAGCGGTGGGTAAGTCTTTTGTGTAAGGATTGAGCTCGTAAGGCAGATGAAGACGATTCTGGTGTTATCCAATCCCCTGCAATCTTCTTGACCGGTCTCGGTCATTCCCGTTCCTGTTGGAACAGGATTTGTTCGAACGCCCTCACGTCACGAGAGAACCGCCCCACATCCGTCACAATCTGGTTTTCAAATGGTGACTAACTGTTTCTCATTAAGGTCAGAGACATTCTGCGAACGATACGGTGTGAAAAACCGAACTGTCACCTAACTAAATGCGTACGTGGTGGAGCGGTGATCATCTTCTGCCCAACCCTGGACTAGGGATGGGTATCGTTGAACAAGTATCGATATTTTGTACCGATACTGTATCGGAAGGTTGGTATCGATACTCCAAGTATCGGTCAAGCAAAATATCGATATCTATAAATATCATTTCCAACATCATTTTTTCAAAGTTGAATTGCAAAAAACCTAATCGTATCTACTTGAACAGAACAGAAGATAATCTTTGTTTAGATTGTTTGAACCTGCGAGAGGTAAGGTAACAGTAACAGAAGGTACCATAGCCTCCTACTGCTGCCTTCCAACTTCTTCTTATTCTTTTCCTGTTTCCCTTCTAGTATTAAAGCCACAATTCTTTTACATTCCAGATTCCATTACCAAAGAAAATTAAGAAAATCAACCAAAGAAAAATATCTAAACCAATTTTTTTTTCAAGCTAGTGAGAAAAAATTTGCCGATATTTCGAAATTTCGGGATTGAAGTATCGATACTCAATATTATTGGAGGGGCCAATATCAATACACGCACGAGGACAAGGACTGGAGGACGGAGCAGCAATTTGGCTACCGGAAGAATAAAATCACACACACACACACACACACACACACACACACACACACACACACAACGTACCTACTTACATACCTACATAGATATATATATAGTTAGGAAAAAAAATAAAATCAGATTAGTTAGGCAAAATCAATTTGAATTTTTGACATATTATCAAATTGAGAATTTTGGCAAATTAATTTGAACCTTTGGCACAAATCAATTTTAATATTTTTGGCATCTCAATTTAAACTTTCGGCGACTCAATTTCTACTTCTGGCTTCCATACCACTTCGAGCTTTTGGCATATCAATTTATACTTTTCACAAATCCCAACTAACCCAACATTCCACTACATATAATGTTCAATAAATTTTTTTTTTCTCTCTTCTTTTATTCCTTCCTCAATGAAAGTTGAATAAAATATTACTCGCATTACATTATACTATTATCAAATATTGAACTAGTTATTTTTGAGTAAGGGTATGTTTGCAAATTTCAGTAAAATTTTATTGGAAAATGGCTAAAAAGGGTATTTTAAAAAATAAGAATTTTCCTTTGAAAAACTTAGTTGGTCATCGATTTATGAGTTACCTAAAACTTTTTTCTTAACAATTGCTCAAACTCCATATGATCAGTTATCCTTATAGAGCAGAAAATGGTATAATTATGATCAAATTACAGAGACCTGACATGATTATTTCGTCATTCAAGTTGGTAGTCGTGTAGAGTATGGATTAAAATTCATTATTACACATTATAATTACTGATATTATTAATCTCTGATCGAGGAATATTTTTTGAAAAACAGGAATTAATGAGGAATGAAGGATGCCTCGTGAGTGATTCGCACGATCCCAGCGAAGCTCTAGTTACTCAACCTCCGACAAGGCCGGTGGGAACATTTCACGGAAGCAAGAAAACCACGTAGCCTGCATGTAACGCTAACTACTTTGAAGTAATGGGCACCGACACTGGTGTAGGAAGACTGCGAAAATAGAATTCCGATTCCTTGTTTCCCATATTTCACAAGTGAAGTATAAATATAAATTAATACATCAATATGGAGGTTCATAGACAAATTGAACTTATTGCAAGGGGATCAGTGATGATTTAGGAATTCACCGTAATGCAGTCGAAATGGTGTTGAAACAGGACAGACCTCAACAATCACTAACACAAGAGATTCAGAGGACACCTCAACTGCTAAAGGTTCTGGGTGAACTCCTGTAAGCAGAGATGCCAGAAGAACAGTAGCAAACTGCTGTTGGATTTTCGAAGATGTTGTACATTGTATCCCAATCGGGACAACATTTATGGACAAACATCAACTGCTAAACGTTGGGGAACGAATGTCACCGGGTGAAGTTTCAATGGTCATCACAATTTCTGTGGGGGTTTCATGGGCTTCAGAAAAAGCTGCCCATTAGGAAACTATTACAACACAACAGATTTGAATAAATTATTTCAACAGTTTCACGGCAGTTACAAGTTTACAGGCGAGCAGTATTATGTCATTCGATCATGAAAGTGTACAACTTTCTACGGCTTTTGCAAAAACTGCTCCTCAAATAACTAGAAATATTCCCACGCGATGCAACAGGAGAGAAAACTGCCGCAAATCAACCGAGATGACGTAACTCACTCAACCTTCCATCACGGTTATAAATGTAACTTCTTATTACCGTGAACTGTCGCAACTGCTCTTGAATGAGAAATCCCACGAAAGTTATTACACAACAGCTATTTACCCGCTTTCGTGCGAGTAGAAAAATTGAAATTCTTTAAAAATTTCCTTACGTTTCGGATATTTTTCAATTCTTATCCATTCAAACATACGAGTGGTGCGTTTTTCGAATGAGGGAGATCAAAAAATTTGATCGTTTTAGAACATTCAGAACGACTTTTGATTTGCATATGTTGGTCACATGTCTTCAAAGTTCAAAATCTACAATTTTCATCCGATTCAAGTGAAATTTTCAGGATGTGAGCGAGTTAGGATGCAAATGGCCTCCTACGAGTTACATCGGTCACAAATCAATATTGCACACTGCGCATACACAAACGTATGATCCACCCAACGGCATTTTCTAAAGGCCTTCGTTCACATTCACCCGTCAACATCAATTGCACAATTTTAAACATAGTTTTTGAATAACCACAGCGAAAATAAGGTTTGCGGCAGAAAAATGAGTTTTCCTCGAAATGTGGGAAAACCGAATTACTCAGTTTTTCCTCTGCAGTTTTCAAATGGTTTCATTGTTGATTCGGGCGGAGTAATTACTTCGTTTTTTCATCCACAAAATCTGGCAACACTGCGAGCGACATTTTCGGCGTGGAAAATCAAGTATGACCTTCACTGAAAAGGCGACCTTGACATGGAACTCAACTCCACCACTGATAAAGGTCAGACCTTCTTGAAACCAAGGTGAGGGTCGCGGATCATTTCTCGGATCGGTAGAGCGATCGGTTTTCGCGGTATAAAATCGTGTTGCGGTCTAATAATAACCCCTCATTCGACGTAATCCATACATACGAGTACGTTCAATAAAATTATCGACAAAAGTACTCTTTTGTTAGCCAGGTAGGCGAAGAGGAAAGTGATGTTTGTGATTGAAGTGGTCTGAGGGTTTGGTTTTCACGTCGAGTCACGATTTTCATGGGAGTTTCTTCAACTACAATTTTTCATGGAAAAAGTTACAATTGTAAGAAATTATCGAGATAAATATACGAAATAAAATAACCGGCAGAGAGCATTGAGGATAGATTATTGCCTGCCTCATCAAAACATTTAGAAGGCAGAATGCAGCCTTAAGAAGGTTCATGACTCGGTTCTAATTCAACACTTTTGCATACACCTGTTTCTCTGATTATATTCACGATTTCTTCATACAGTGGACGCTCTATTAACCGGCACTTTTGGGGCCATAGGTATGCCGGATAACC
The DNA here is from genome assembly GCA_031894815.1 of Creontiades dilutus. Lineage (NCBI taxonomy): Eukaryota > Metazoa > Arthropoda > Insecta > Hemiptera > Miridae > Creontiades > Creontiades dilutus. Next base: position 1,498,177 of record JAVIWC010000631.1, read on the forward strand.
GATTTTGCCGGATAATAGAACATATTTAATATTTTACAGAAAAACAAAGTACTTCAACAACATACCAACTCCAAATTAATGAAGTAACTGATTTACATCATTTTTGGACCAGCTGACAATAACAACATGAAAGGAATTATGGGAAATGACGTAAAACATAGTTTAAAACGCTGCAAATTTTCTCACTGGGTTATTCATTTGGCTTGCATTCATGATTTGAATTTCTACTAAGCTTTGGAGCGTGCGTGTTTCCCAGGTGGTAGAGCGATTATTGAATTTCAGGAGGCACACACAAATATGATCAACATTAGTGCAGGAGTTATGAACAATCCGACTCCTACGTGTCCTACATCTCATTTTCGACCAAAAATACCACGTGGCAATTTTTTTTCAGAGGCCTCGTTTCCGAGCTATTTGCGATTTAAGATTTTTTCGTGTTTTCGACCTTAAGTCATTAAAACTGTCATAACTCCTTCAATTTTGGAGATAGCTCAAATTTGATGACACCGTTGAAAAGAGCGTTGAATTTTCTATCTATTTGATGTCGGAAACCTTTTTAAAATTGCATTGAAGATGCGCGATTGCTACGCGAAATGGCAGTTTTGTCAAAATCTTAAAATCGCCAGTTTCATGAATGCTTGACGTAGAACTGTGCAGGCCTGGTAAAACATGGGCCAAATGTTCATCTAGCCTGTGAAATTGAGGTTTTTCATGAATGCTGAATTGACAACGCGCAGACCTCCCAAGTGACGATTTGCAGGATGCCCCGTTCGGTAAAACGTGTGCAAAGTCAAAATGCTGTAGTTTGTGTTAATTTACGATTGATTGCGATTAGTTGCATTATCTTTTTGCTGACACTATGGACCCTTATCAAACCATGCTTGCGTATCATTATCAACTCTTCCCTTTCGTCTATTTCCTCGCTGTATTTCCTTCAGCGTGGTTTTCCCTGTTGCATATTCCCATTCATCACGGTGCGCTATAGCTATTGAACATAGCTGGTAGTAATAACCAAAACCTTAGTGACAAAAAGGGATTAGTAGATAAAAAATAGATAGTTTAGTAGATAAAGAAGGATCAGCGACACAAACAATATTATCTACCAATATATTTTTTTTTTTCCTGGTCACTGAGACCGCTAGGATCTATTGTGACGCCAATTTTTTCCTCATACTATCCGACGTGTTCGCTAGGGTGTGAGTTGTATACAGGAGGAGTGTGACTCCCTTGCTGCTTCAGAAGCATTACCAATGGCAAAACCGTACACACAAATCATGTCAACATACTCACTTGTGGTATAGCTACTCAACTGAAAGGAAATCGTCGCAATCAATCGTAAATTAACACTAACAATAGCTGTCTCCCGGATCTTCCATTATCCTGACTTTGGCTGGACAGCTTGGAAATGCCGTAGACGCTGATCACAAACGAACGTTTTCATTCATTAAATTCATTTTCATTTTTCATTTTTTAATTTTTTTTTCAAATTTAAATCTTAACAATCTTGTTTAAACTCTAACTCTTTGTATGAACTCGATTTAAACCCCAATATCTTACCATTGTCCAACACCTGGTTAACATGTTCGAGTCAATAAACATTTTACTAAAACTGAATTTGGTCAGAAACAATAAATTATCAACATTTCAACACCCAATGCTAAGGCCAAATCAGATTGGTGTTGATGATACACGGCGCACAAAGCAACCCCTCCTTCAAGACCGGGGGGTCGTGCAGGTCATTGCATACCCTTGCCCCTGACGAAGACAATGCCTCCTCCTTAGCTTTCCTAATTTTCAAACATTATGTCTTTTTTAGTGATACAGGGTGCCCCAGGACTTATGCAGAATCCGACTCCTACTTGTTCTACAACTCATTTCCGACTGCGATGAGTTGCATTCATCTTCGATACTTATGGAAAAACCTCAATTTCAAAAAAATATATGTCAACGCGAGCAGGAAGTGATGAAAAAACTCAATTCTTTCAGAAGCGTTTATCGCAAAGTATTGGCAAAAGTTAGATCTAATGAAGATCTGAGCAGATTTGAATATTCCCCGTACAACATCAAACACTTATGACAACACCTTACATATTAGATAACTTGTTAATCTAGAAACCAGTTCCATGGGTGCATTCAACGCGAAAAATATTGAAGAACCATACATTTGATTTAAAAAAATTTCGACTCTTAATAATAGGGGTTCTGGTTGCCTTTGGTCCCAACTCTGTGGCTCTAATTCTAATGACCGGTTTCTCTCTGACGGTTGAACAGCTACCAATCGGAACCTTCCTCTTGGAACAGCAGTTGGGTAAAATGCACAGGAAATCCCACCATTTCACGTTTGTTAACAACTGTCATTTCATGGAACGAACTCAACGCTCTTAATTATTTGCCCCTAATCCTTTTTGTTCATTTTCTCTATACATATCGTTTTACTTTTCAGTTTGCTGTGAACAAGTATGTGGCCGAAAAGTTATTTCTTCAGTTAAAAGCGAACTTCGACGAATTATCTGAACTCGATGCGCCAAAGTCTTTGTTAAGGCTCCTTTGTGTTTTCCTAGCAAATACGTTTGTTCAACATAGATCAGAACTCTACTTGAAATCCTCTAATACCTTTCACTGATATACATTATGCAAAAACTACTGCAGAATGTCCGAAGGCAACTCAGCGGAGAAAGTCGACTTATGACAAAACGACCCGTCTAAAAGTTGCCCGTTCTGAAAGCCAGTTTTCCAGAGTTCGCTTGACCTAATGCGTTGAAAGATCATGGTCGGTATACTTAGTAGGTCGAACTCGGAACAACCGTAATATCAAATAGAGGAAACACGTCATCCTGACGTCGGCGACTTGGTAATGACTTTGCCCATGCAACTGTTTAATTATCCAGAAAATGATTCCCTTTTGTTTCACTCGGTTCCTTGAACTTGTCCGTTTGTTTTGACTTCGAACGGTCATCCATCCAAGTTTTGCTGATTCCATTTCTGCGTCCTTATCGAGTTTTTCTTTTGTTCGACGATACAATATTTTAACCCTAAATGGAATGGAATCGAAAGTTGTGACTGAACTAAAATTATTCCATTCTATCAATAGGAGGTTGATAATAACGATCAAAGCAGAATCCTGTCTCAAGTGACCCGCTTGGGTCTAAACGGAAACATGTTTGTTTCAGGCCTTAAGCTGTTACCAGACATGCGGCATTTGCCAAGTACCGAATATTTGTCATATACTGATTATTTGGCATTCATCGTTTTATTATTTATTTATTTGGCTCCAGTTTATAATTGGAGATAGCATATATGCGGAAGATATTACTCGTGGATGCCAAGAAGTTGTGGTGGCAGCCGCGATTTGCGGTATTGTGTGGAGTCATCTTCAAATAAAAAGGCCTCGAGGAACTCAACCGCTAAATGGCTCCATCTCGAACCACAAACGAGTAGACTACAGGTCGGACTAAGCAATACAGAGAGTAAAAAGATCAGTGAAGGTATGTTAACAGTGGTTTTGAACGCGTTCTCGTTCATCTCTGGTGCCAGGAGCGATATACAAAGCAGCTTCTACTTAGCGAATCACTTTTCTGAGCGAAATACTTACCGAATTGGCAATTACACAATCATGTTTGGCTACCACTCCATATGTGAGATATTGAACGAACACCGAGGAGCAAGAATGTGTGCTTCTTGTGCTTCCTCGCCATTGCTCGCCCTTCCTCGTTCCTCGTCTCGCCTGCCAACGCTTCAACTACGGTTTTTGGACATGTGTCAAAGGGACACGAGGAACCTCCTTGATCATTCAGTTTTCATTGAGTCATTCATACTCCCCCAGTCAGTGAGTTTATTTTTTCGCTACATACTCAGTTGTAACAGAAGAACTGAATTATCAGTGACTATCAGTGGTATTTTGTCCAGTGCACGGGTGAAATCCACCATCACTTGAATTTCGATTTTTCTTGGGGTTTTTCCCCTCTTGAAAATAAATCACTAGGAGCTTACGAAGGACATATATCCTGACGAGGGGAGGCTAGGACTCAACCAACGTTTGACCGATTTTAAATTATTTCGAACTATCTTGTTTCAGGAAAGGATTAGTCTTATCTTGGAATCTAGCTTTTTTTATATGCTCTATAACTGTATATCAATGAATATGAAATCTTTCAAAACACCACATGATACCACTGAGTATCCAAACATTTCAACTCACACAACTGATCAGGATTAAGCCCATAATCTCGCTAATCTCTCGTTGTTCCAGTGAAGCCTGCCACCATTTTTCAACGCCGAAGAGCACATTTCACAACCACGAAAAAGCACGAATTTCTCAAAACTGTGGTCAGCTAGCTCGCTCGTTTGTAAAATGGGCAAATATAGGGCATGTATGTAGATTATTTAGACTAGAATTTAGTGACAACTGGAAGTCTCTAGGCTCGATGGAACAGTTTGACGGACGGGCAAACACAAAGATGAGCGCCTATACCCTTAACAAAGTATGGCAAAGCTAAAAAGACATGAAATTACTAGATACAAAGTGGATCGAATATGTTTTCATCCTAATATGTGAAGAACAATTACAGCAATTGTTATTGGTTGTAAATAAAGTCAGATATGTGAAAATAAAGGATCAAAATGCAATCCCTACTGAATACCGCTATTTGAGGTGCATAATTAAATTCAACCGCTCATCATACTTATTTCATAGAACTGACGTATCCAGCTGCATTTCGCAATTTATGATCGATCGATGAGAAGAGCGCTCATGAAATAATAGTGGCACTGACCTTGGATATGAATAATTCATGAAGAAAATGAAGATGATTGACATTAATAATGCATGAGGGAATCGATCGATATAATAATTTAACCGATGGGACGCTCTAACGAAGAGGTTCAGTGGATTTTCGAAGTTAACGAAAAATAAATTAACGAGAGACTGAAGCGAAAAAATTTAGAAAATAATTATGGGAGACGAGCGGGTTGCGTGACTCGAAGAATAACACCGACCTAACGTCAGTTATATCATCAAAATTAGTTTTAATAAGTTTGAATTCAAGAGCACTTGGGATTGAGATGTTTTCGTACTGTATCATGAAAATTTAGGCAATTACAGGTTTAATTACGCACGTACAAGTGATTTACACCATGTACATGGTTTTTGTACAATATGAACCATTGTAGTCAATATAAGAAGTATTCAATTCCATTAAAAATGTGTAGCATCACATTTCCAATATGTGCATATTAGAATTCAAACACTAGGTCAGGACTATGTATTTCCATTTCTGGCCTTGTACATCGAGGAAGAAATTTGGTTACAGCTGCAAACAAAGGTTGATCGAAAAAAAAATTGAATAAAAAAATTCACATCTACTTCTGGTGACGCAAAAATTCATTTTCAAGTCTTACCACATACATCCTAGTAACATAAAACTTGCCTCAGTTATGTAAAAAGGATAATTCTAACTGTACAAAAGTTACATCTATTTAAGTGATTTGAAGTGATTAATTCGGTGTACATAAAAATATAAATGACGCATTGCCGTTTGTTTGGGTACAATGGGGTCTTAAGGAAGTTGACATTTCTTCATGGATTGGAAGCATTGGATTTCAAAACGCTATATTAGTTCAGGATGCGAATAAAGCTCAATGCTTAGTACACACGGACTTGGTTCGGTTTATTTGATTTATTATACATGACGAGGGCTGGAGATCAAATCTACAATGAGAAAAATTGTTAGACGAAAGGATTGAATTGAGTTATCAAGCGGTAAACAAAATACGTCACTCACTGGTAGGAACATTCCAAAATGGGCATTCATGAGCGAAATGATTTTTATGGTATGTGCACTTTACGATGATGATTTTGGTTTTTAAATCAGAAATAGGTAAGTACGCAAGAAAAAATGATCCTTAATCTCTACATGTGGCCCATACCTGAAGCGTGAGACGATTACGAAGAGTTTGCAAAAAAAAGTCACTTTCAAGTATATGAATAAGAAATTGAAGGAAGAACTGTATTCAAAAAAGTAGATTGAAGCATTCATCATATCGGGGCAGCTACTTTTGCAACATATGAAGGTCCCAAGACCAAGGAAGTGACAATTTCCTTCTCGAGTTCCTGATCTTTACTAACCCAAAACATAGTTCTGGGGAGGAAAAAGTTGTGAAGAACTAGGTTTGAATAAAACGGCGAAAGATATAAGGAATCCTAGTTTGATGATTCCAATAAGTTGAATGTGGTCTGCCACATGAAGGAATCGTCCTTGGCCTGAATGACGGCGGGCTATGAACCCTACACCAAACATTGGTCAAACTTCGGCTGGACGCGGATTGGTCAAATGATTCCAGAGAGTTTCTGGTTGTGGTTGTTGTGTGTGGTCAGTACTAAAGCAAGAACATCTTTGTTGGCAAACGTTATGAAGTTCTCCCTTAGCATGGCAACGTAAGGCCACATTCAGGTTTCCTCACCGAGAGAGCACCACTGTCATCATGCATATAGAAATACCACCCTAGATCCTGCATATCGGCCCATGACGATCATAGTATCTATTCGTCAAACCAGGTCGGAGCAGGAATGTCTCAAATGTTTCCAGAAATTTCTAGTTGTGGCTGAATGTGTTAAGCAATAAAGCGAAGTCTTCGTTGACAAAAGGATAAGAAGTCCTCCCTTAGCATGACATTGCACTACCACATTCTGATTCCTTCTAGAACAATTCAACTGGGAAGTACCACACCCCATATCTGTCATACTTCGCCTTAACCACCAAACCAGCCACACCAGGTCTAGACTAGGATGGGTCAAATGATACCAGAAAGTTTCTGGTTGTGGCTGAATGTGGTCAGCAGCAAAGCAAACACATCGATGATTGCTGCCACAAGGCTCATCTCATAGTTTGTTGTTCTTGCACATAACAAATCAAACTGAAATCATTAAATTTGGACTTGAACCATCCATTTTACTTATCCAATCCTATTCAACAGCTATCGGTACCACCATCCCATATAATACTCATAAATGGAATGAAAAGGCATGCATTAAGAAATTGACTCTGGGGTTTCCAGTAATAAGGTCGTCAATAAAGCACAGCTATCTTATGGAATGGATTATTGAAAATCGTACATTCGCATGGAAACCACCTTTCGCTGTCATTACTAGAACCCTACTGGGATCATTAAACTGAGAATCATTACTCATACTTTGTACAGAACTATAAGAAACTCGAAAAAAAATTGGGCACTTTTCTGAAAATGTATTGCTTAATTGCCTGGGAAACTGATAAACCATTGCTGTTCTAGAATAAAAAGTTTCAGTTGAAACAGATGAGCGCTTTCGTCATTATCAATATTACATAAGCTGCAGTAAACTTTTTCAATTTGTGAACCAATTTCTGAAAAGCAATAAAAGAAAGTGTTTTCATAATATTGTGACATCCATAGAACACATCCTTAGTTTTGGATTGGTTCGTTTTTTTTTTTTTTATTTGTTTGTTTTTTTTTTTTTTATTTTTTTTTTTTTTTTTAACCTAATTTTAGTGAGATAAAAGTAAGCACACATACGAAAAAGGTTCTAATGTATCATAGGGGTTTTTCTATATAGAAAAGTTTAATGAATTTAATGATTTCAACTTTTGAAAGAAAGAAATTACATCAGCTTCATTTTCTTAGAGTTTATACATATACATACGCATATTTTGAGTCGGATAGGTGAGATTTTCTATTTACAATGAACTGTCTCGAAAGGTTTATGAGAGAATGATGAGCTATTTATGATGATGATAGGAGGAGTTTCAAAGCAAAAGCTGAAATTTCAAATTTAATCCAAAAAAAACGGTCCGCAACTCAGATCACAATGGACAGCATTCGGTTAGGGGAGAGATCAAACTGCTCTGTCACAGAGGCAGATTTTCGTCACAATAAAATGCCTGTACCTAGTTTTGGACGCTCTCCATCGACTACAGAATATCCCCATGTACAGTTGAAAAACCTAGAACGGAAAAAACAAGAAGCAAATTTTTATTTGGAGCTCTAACAACATGCACAATAGAATGGACGAGCAGAATTGATGCTTATTGTATTGATCTTTCACCATTGTATTAACAACTATAATTAATTATTTACATCATAATCCATGGGAAAAGGGATAATTCAAAATAATTGTACTTTAAACTTAAGAATATTGGCACTAAATCAGCTAGTATTTAATTTCTGTGAATTTGGATTGTATCAATAAAAAACAAGGAATTCTTGAATGTTTTATAAACACTGCGATAGGTGCGAATGAACCAGTTGGTTATCCGTCAAGAAACCGATTGATTTATTTATTTCAATTTGAACACTAGGAATGGATTTTAGATCCATAGAAAGTCAGTCATCCATAGCAAAAAACGCTACAAATTCTTTCACTGGGGTTTATTATTCATTTGGCTTGCATTTATGATTTGAATTTCTACTAAGCTTTGGAGTGTGCGTGTTTCACAGGTGGTAGAGCGATTATTGAATTTCAGGAGGCACACAAATATGATCAACTGATCAATCCAAATAGATATTTTGGTTGAGAACCAATTTACGTGCTGTATGCATATCTCCTGAAATTCAATAATCGCTCTATTACCTGTGAAACACGCACACTCCAAAGCTTAGTAGAAATTCAAATCATGAATGCAAGCCAAATGAATGGAATTGAATAATAAACCCCAGTGAAAGAATGTGCAGCGTTTCATGCATATCAGAATGCTTCAACCCGTGTATCGGCTATAAACCCTTCTTAGGAGTTCACTCCAGGATCCACACTACATCTCTACATCACTAGGTTACTGCGATAAAAAAAAAAAAAAAAAAAAAAAAAAAAAAAAAAAAAAAAAAAAAAAAACTGTTGCGTTTGTTTTGATTGCAGCAACGTAGTGATATAATGAATGTGGACGCAAATGTTAGCACCATAAATCGGGCCATACATCGGGAATGGTTTGAGCTACGGACCTGGGGAGGGGCTCATTCGATTCCTCGTGGAAATTTCTTCAGAAAAAAGTCCGTAAATCTGTTCTCAACCAAAATACCTATTTGGATTGTTCAGTTGATCATATTTGTGTGCCTCCTGAAATTCAATAATCACTCTATCACCTGTGAAACACGCACACTCCAAAGCTTAGTAGGAATTCAAACCATGAACCCAAGAAAATTGAATAATAAACCCCAGTGAAAGAATTTGCAGCGTTTCATGCGTATCAGAATGCTTCAACTCGTGTATCGGGTACAAAGCCTTTTAGGAGTTCACTCCAGTATCCACATTACTACATCACTAGGTTACTGCGATGAAAATATAAACAATAATAAACCGAAAAAACGCGAATGTTGGCACCATAAATAGGGCCGCTTCGACTTTTTTTGAGGTTTTTAGGGATTTTACAAAACTTTGACAACCCTTAAAGGGCACTTTAAATTAAGTGAGAGTGCTGGATGAAGAATTGGGGCGTTGTCGGACCAATATTGATTTTTCCTGAAAATTTCAGATTTTTTGCTCCAGCCGTTTGGGAGAAATCGTGCGTACGGCGTACGGACGGAAAATTTTTTTATTGCAGATTTGGATTCTACACCCTTTGAAACGTAAACCATAAAATTTTCAGGGGGGGGGGTTAAACATTTTTTTTTTCAAAGCGATTACAATGGTTTATTATTGAATAATAAACCAAAACTTTAAAGCCATGAGGTAAAATTGGCAGCGTTTTGAAATAATGCTTGATAGCTAGAGCCATTATAAGGTTTGGGGTTCACCTTTAGGTAGAGAAACTACGATTATTTGCTTTAGGTGAATTTCTGTGGACCTTTTCCAATCGATTTTGCATCCTAAATTTCTTGGAAATGCCATTTGCCATGGTCAGTGAAAATCTCGGAAAACTATGTTTTTGAACCATTTTTTGCTCATAGCTGGATAGAGATCGGGACCATCTGACCCCCAGTGGAGTCCATCTGCGAAGACCGGTCTTTCGTAAATTTTAGAGCCTGATATGTTACTGGTATTATAGCATAATCTCAATCCAGCTACCCAGCTTCAAACGTCAAGTGACACCGCTTTGGAGGGGAGGAGGGGGGATTATAACAAATTTTTGCTATACGTAAAAATTAAAAAGGCTGATTATTGAAAGAAAAAAGAAAATGAACCAAAAATTAACGAACTGGCAACAGTGTTGTTTTCTTGAGACCATTTACTTGCTAATCACCTAAATGTTATCTCTCATCTGTAAACGGAAATCGTAGCGACTCATTAATTGTCATCTTTCATTTCAATAACGCTTCTGTCTTCCCTTGGCATCTGATATTTCTGCCTGCGGTAACTCGGTTGTTATTTCGCATAAAACGTTGAGCAATCCGGGATTTCAGCATTTCCCCCCTTCGAATGCGCGAACCATGAAGGTTTTTTCGTTCCATTCCGGCCTTTATAACTTGACTGTCAATGACGTTATTTCATGGTCGCTTTATTTCGAAAAATAATTGCTTTATTATTCTCTCGCTCCCTCTCAGTTGAGTCAGACGGGAGGATGGTAGTGCGCGATAAGACACTGTAAAACTACTGAAAAGATTCGAAAATTTACGAACATAAACTGAAAGCTGAAACTGTGTTTGATAATAAATAATATTGAATTCATGTTTATTAACGTTTAAGAGTTAGTTTCCTGACTGAAAAAATTCCCTTGAAAAATAGTCAGTTTCATGCCCCATTTTCTCAGCTTCCACATAATTGAGGCGTTGACATGGAGAACGACGTAATCGAGAAGAGAGAGAAAGTGTGTAAAATTATGGTCCCAGATGAAGTCACAGGCATGCTTCGTGCTGCGAAGTGTGCTCAACCATTCCAAACCATCAAAATGCTCTCTGCTGATTTCGAAGAAATGGCTAAATCCAGTGACAAATCTCTAAACAAGACTGGGTTGACAATCAGCACATTACCCTGGATATAGATATGAAGAGCCGAATTTTCAAACATCAAGACTCGCCTCACTCTGAACGAATTGGAACAGTGGAAGGAACTAAAAATATTCAAAGAAGGTCTATTAACTAATACCGTTATTGTAGTAGAACGTTTTTCGAGAGGTTCAGAATCGGCCAACCATTGCCAAACCAAAAACAGGACTTGTTGGCCATGCTCGATTACACGAATGTAAAGTACCCTCATTATTTGCTCTGAAGCCGCCGTTTGAACTGTGTGTAGTAAACATTTCAAGACTTTCTTAAAAAATTCCAGTAGCCAGTATTCAGTTACATAGCCTTTTTTGCTGATTTTGTTCTATAACTTTCGAGTTAAAAAGTGAAAAAATAGTTTTTTGCTTCTCCTGTAACATTTTAGTTCCTTAATTTTTTTTAAATTTGTTTTGTTTTGTTAAGTATATTATTCTGAAGAGATGAATCCATGGGAATTTCCAAATGATGACTAGGAAAAATTGCAGGGAGTATGGGAAAAAAATTTCAAGTTTAGGCTTAGAATCTTCAAAAAGCATTAAAACATATTTGAACATATTTTGAACAAATACGCACAACCCTTGGCACAGTTTGTGTATAACTGCAACACTGGACAGATAAATGGAGGCTCAGGATGAACGAAACGAAGTCAGTTCATGTCGATTTCATTTACCGCAAGATCGACTATATTCCAGTTCATCTAAATGGCAAAACATTGCCACATGCCAATGAGGCTAAATATCTGGGAATCACCCTAGATGCGAAACTGAGGTGGAAGGCTCAAGTCAAAAAGAAAAAGGCAGAGTTAGTTCAAAAGTTCTGGAAAATGTACTGGCTAATGGGTCGACATTCCAAAATGTCAATCAAGAATAAGCTAACTTTGTACAATCAAGTCCTTAAACCTGTTTGGACTTGTGGAGTGCAGTTGTGGGGCTGCACTGCTCAAAGTAACCGCGATGTAATATAGAGGTTCCAAAATAAAGCACGGAGGTGCCGTGTAAATGCATATCGGTACACCGGAAATGTTCGGCTGCATATAGCTTCAAATCCCGACCATAAATGAAATCACCAGGAAAGCTCTTGATTCTACAATATCTATTCGCAGTATGTAAGTAACTTTCGTTCGTATCCACCATTAATGTTTTTCACTTTCTTCAACCAGAAAATTTGATGTGATTTCCAGATATGGCTGTCGTCAATAGTCGTCCTTGAAGGATTACTACCACAAAATCAGTACGGACGAAGAGGGGCTGACCCATTGATATAGGGAAATTTAATTTTGTTGTGGTGGTAGCCCTGTTTTCCTCTACTAAACTCCAATCAGCTAATGCCCCTTACCCTCACACCCGTGCACCGTACGACACTCCAAGCCTTAATTATAAAATCAAAGTTTGTCAAATTTTGACTTGAAAAACTGTCATATCAGCCAATCGTTAAGTTGAAATCTCGCATTCACATTTCATCAACCTGGAAGCAGTTCTGACCTCTCACTTTCTGTCAAGAGAGTGTTTGCCAATATCAGTTTTCATAAATATATTGGTATGAGAATGGAATTGGTTGCAAAAGCGATTTCAAGCCCTCCACTTCGGAACTGACTGACAGCTTCCTCTTCCTTTACATTAGATAAGAGGTTTTTCATGTTTACCGTCGAATTTGTTAGTTTTCCCGCTTTTATTTCGGAACTTAATTACAAGATTTCATTAGTTTTCCCGAGATACCTTAGCTTAGCAAATTTATTCATTACTGAATCTTAATTAGTAGGTATTATTTAACAATTTGCAGCGTTTTTGTGGTATACAGTAAAAGAACCGTTTATCCCAACAAAGGGTAATGGTAGTTTTAATGATACGAATGTAATTATACCTATTCATCTCACAATTTGCAATTACAAGAAGGAAAAGAACGAAAGGAAATGACAATGAACGGCAAATAATTCATTTAGATAGTGAATCAGTCTTGAATAAAGAAACACGAACCAAACCAATAACACGTCACCTCTAACAAACATTTTTCGCTTGCAACTGCGTTATAATGTACTTGTCGAAGAAATGAGGTCAAGGAATTTCTTCGGAGAATCTTACAGCGAAATAACCTGGATAACGAACTGCGTAAAGACAGTTGGGACATTTTAAAAAAGGTGCAACGACCCGTTATTTGGGAATTAGCATCGTGAGTGGAGCCCTGGAATACGTAAAAAAAATGCCGAATATCTTCGTGTTCACCAAGAAATAACGGGGGTTTTCAGTTAAGGCGTCATTTTCGGAGTGAAAAATGGGAGAGGAGTTTGACAATTATCATTCAGGGATTGAGAATTTTTCGAAGGCTGACTCGGTTATTTTTTCTGGAAATGGGTCGAGCTTCGCTAACGAAGTTGGTTCGTTTCGAGGGAATCTGGGGCGGAATGCTGAATAAATGGACGTACCACCGTTGGAAACAGTTAAGGATCTATTGTTATTGGTAGAGGCGTTGACTTCAAATGAATAAGCTACGAGTGGTACGTCAAAAAGTGCTGCATTTTTACGCACATTGACACTTGCGGCGTCGCAATATCTAGACGGAAGTTGAGAGTCTTCAACCTTCTCCAACTCATGACATTTCTCACATTGTGTCATTAATGACAGCCTCAGATTGTACTAACTATTTTGTGGACATGATGCTCCTGCCCCTCTCAAGCGACAGTTGGACAGCCTCTCCAATGATGTAATGTTTTTGCCCAATTTATTAGCACCTACTCCTATTCCACAAAAGTACCTATCTGCATTTTGTTTTTTCAAGTGAAAAAACGCTGCAAATTCTTCCACTGGGGTTCATTGTTCAATTGGTTCATTGCGTTCATGATTTGAATTTCTACTAAGCTTTGGAGTGTGCATGTTTCACAGGTGATAGAGCGATTATTGAATTTCAGGAGATATGCATACAGCACGTAAATCTGTTCTCAACCAAAATACCTATTTGGATTGATCAGTTGATCATATTTGTGTCCCTCCTGAAATTCAATAATCGCTCTACCACCTGTGAAACACGCACACTCCAAAGCTTAGTAGAAATTCAAATCATGAACGCAAGCCAATTGAATAATAAACCCCAGTGAAAGAATTTGCAGTGTTTTTTATGGTTATCAGAATGCTTCAACCCGTGTATCGGCTACAAAGCTTTTTAGGAGTTCACTCCAGTATCCACATTGCTACATCACTACATCACTACGTCACTAGGTTACTGATATCGACACAAAAACAATTATAAACCAAAATAACGCGAATGTTGGCACCATAAATCGGGCCATAGATCGGGAATGGTTTGACGTACGGATCTGGGGAGGGGCTCATTCGATTTCTCATGGAAAGTTCTTCAAAAAGAGTACAAATTTAGGCCGCTTCGATTTTTTTGTTTTGTTTTTAGGGATTTTACAAAACTTTGACAACCCTTAAAGGGCACTTTAAATTAAGTAAGAATGCTGGCTAAAGAATTGGGGCGTCGCCGGACCAACATGGATTTTTCCTGAAAATTTCAGCTTTTTTGCTTCAGCCGTTTGGGAGAAATCGTGCGCACGGCGTATGGCGGACGGACGTAAAAATTTTTATTGCAGATTCGGATTCTACACCCTTCGAAACGTAAACCATGCAATTTTCAGGGAGGGTTAGAATTTTTTTTTTTCAAGAGCGATTACAATGGTTTATTATTGAATAATAAACTAAACTAGAATTGCGAAATAACGGCAAAATTAATTATTAACGGAAGAAATGCTATGAGGCAGTTTCTATTCCTATTCTGTCTTATCGTTTCCTTGTATAATCTGTCTGTAGTCTGCCTTGGACGAGAAAAATAAATCTCCGTCGATGCCAAGTCACTGGAAGATAACCAACAAAGGATTTCAACTATTCAAAGTCGGAGTTCAAATTCATTCGGATCGACCTCTATAATCTTAGAGTTGATGCTAAATATGACACATGCAATCTGTTTACCTTCATCGTGATTTAGTTGTAGGTCATTTTTCACTTACCTGAAACAGAAACAAAAGAAAATCATTAGCCTTGATTTTGAATATCATTTTTGAGTCACAAGTAAAGTTGAAATAGACAAGCAATAGGGATAATAGACGAGGAATCTGAATAAGTGCATGTCTAGGAGGCACTCGCCAGGAAAGAAGAAAGAGTGTTTTTGGATATTCCATGGAACCGAACTTGTATCCAACGTTTCATGATGGCTGTGCTGGATTTAATTAATCATTGAGGTCGATTTGATCCCAGTACCCACCTGTGGGCACGTTCGGATTGTTGAAGTAGCCCGTCGTTGGTTTTTTCTGGCATCTTCTTCAACATCTTGACACCGAAGCATTCATTGGAGGTGACTGCATGACCATGTGTTCATGCTAGGGAGCTTTATTGGACGTTGCTGTGACTGACTCAAGGAAGCTCTGTGGTTATTAATCCTTAGGCCCGCTTCACACTACTCCGGCAGTCGGGCAGACGACGTCGGTCTCCCGGTTGGCTTTTCATGTTGATTGGATGAACCCAGAGCATTCTGTTTCTTCGTCTTCTCTTCATTCGCCGATACAACACCAACCGCGCTAACAAATCACGATCCATGGTGCTCTGCGTCAAAACAGGCTATGAGGAACCGTGAGAAGAACGTTGCCGGGCCCCTGTCGTTCCAGTGTGAATAGCCCGATTCGGTCGTTGCCGGGTAGAAAACCGGACACCCGACAGCAGTAGTGTGAAACAAGCCATAAGCTCAGTTGGAATGCCTTACCCACATAGAAGCTCGTTGTGTCATCTTCCTCGGCACCCATGCCAAAGACCAAGGTGTGAGCTCTGTGAGATGGTCATGGAGGACTCGAATTTCAGCTTCCCCAATAACACCCACTCATACAAATGCCAATCACAAATGTGCGTGTACCAGCTGATTTGCAAGAAGTGCGATTTGCCTATGTCGACCATCTAGAAATCATTTTAGAATGACTTGAAAATCAATTTTCTCAAACAAAATTTGATAATGGTAGGAGTAAGGTTTGCAACTCACATGGACAAAACTTCCTCTCTCATGTTCAATATGCCTGAATCAGGTAGGAGCGATTTTAATGAAAACAAGACCGATATCCGCGTTATCTCATCGCGGCGGAAAACAAACCCCAAAGGAGAAATCGGTGGGCTACCTGCTTAGTCTTCCGATTGATTGACTGCTCAGGTAACGGAGTTAACTTGCGATTCGCAACAGAAAAGTGAAAAACGTTACATCCTCATCGGTTACGTGTCGATCTTTGCCGGTCTCAATTAGTACGTCCGACGGTTAATTGCGTAACAGCATTGTTTGTGTTGCAGTTCATTGGATTTGGGCGAAAAGCCTCCTCCCTGGACCACACAGTGCTATTCACTTGAATGGTTTTGACAGCTGAACTTATTAAATGCGGAACATGACTTATCCAGCAGGGTTCTGGACTCGTTCGGCAAATAATGATTGTCACCAATTTCCTCCTATCATAATCGCCGCAAGTTGTCTCGAAGATGCACGAAGGGTGTAGTTAGCGTTGGCAATCGATTTTCGTTTTTCACAAAAACCCGATGTTAGAACACAAATTTCCGACTTTTTTACAATCGATTTTCATTCATTTGAACATGGTATGTACCTATCTCTATTATACATAGATAGATAATATGTTTATTATATATAGGAAAGGCCCAATTTTTTTCTCCAGAGGAGATATTTTGCTCAATTTCGAATCATTCGGACGATTTTTAGAGCATTTTGGTTTCTACTGTTAATTTTACGGTAGTAATGCGAAATTTGGAACGGTTTGCGCAGGAAGGATTGGACCTATGATTTTTCTGAAATTCATCAATGTTGATTTATTATTCAATAATAAACCATTGTAATCGCTCTCGAAAAAAGTGAAGGCGGCCTAAATTTGGACTTTTTTTGAAGAACTTTCCATGAGGAATCGAATGAGCCCCTCCCCGATGGCCCGATTCATGGTGCCAATATTTGCATAAACATTCACTACATCACTAGGTTACTGCGATCAAAACAAACACAAGAGTTTTTTTATCGCAGTAACCTAGTGATGTAGTGAATGTGGATACTGGAGTGAACTCCTAAAAGGGTTTATAGCCGATACATGGGTTGAAGCATTCTGATATGCATGCTCCGTCAAACGAAATTTTCAAATAGAATATTTTTCCATTGTAATCGCTCTTGAAAAAAACGCTGCAAACTCTTTCACAGGGTTTATTATTCAATGATTCATGATTTTAATTTCTACTAAGCTTTGGAGTGTGCGTGTTTCACAGGTGATAGAGCGATTATTGAATTTCAGGAGGCACACAAATATGATCAACTGATCAATCCAAATAGGTATTTTGGTTGAGAACAATTTAAGTGCTCTATGCATATCTCCTGAAATTCAATAATCGCTCTATCACCTGTGAAACACGCACACTCCAAAGCTTAGTAGAAATTCAAATCATGAACGCAAGCCAAATGAATGAAATTGAATAATAAACCCCAGTGAAAAAATTTGCAGCGTTTTCCATGTAAAAACATTGAGGAATTAGCTACTGAAGTAGCAAGTCAGTTTAATATGAACTCATGTTCTGTTGAAAATGAGTTGGTGCAGATTATATCAGATATACATCTCAAAGCTACAGCATCTGATACAAATTTCTGGTGTTTTATATCTGAAGATAAATATCCGAATCTAAGACAAATCGCCCTTCAACTGACGGCAATGTTTGGGTCAACTTGCTTGTGCGAGTCTGCATTTTCTGAAATGAAGATAATCAAGTCAAAATATCGCAATCGAATAACTGACGATCATATGTCATCCGCACTCAGTGGTTACGCACTATCTTATGAAAAGTATGTTGAGGACATGCAGTGCCACGCTTCAACATCCAAAGTCACTCCTTAGTCAAGTTTAACACCATTTGTAACTCTTTTGTTTTGTAACAACGAATCAACTCGCAATTGAAAACTAGGAGTTTTTTTCATTGATATTGTAGAGAAGAACTTAAGTAAACTTAACCCAAACCTAAAATAATGTAAATTGTGCGGAAAGCTAATACCTATATATGGTACGGTACTCCCTACTTAAGTAGGTAGGGTGTATCGTGTATGTACGACAACCCTGCATCACACATACTTGCAGCCTCTCAGAGTCGATCGTAAGTAGTCTAAAAATATTGAGGTTGATCGCCTGCAGTTTAAGTTTGAGCACCCTTAGGTGGTATATCGGTGTTTGTGAGGATTTGAAGGGCTCCGTTGAAACCATCGTTGGTTGAAACTCGGGACCACGTGTGGGGCTGCAGGGCGGTGGTGGGGGAGCAGCCAAGGCGACAGGTGCGAAGCGGTTGTTTTCGTGCCGTTTACCTCGACGCGACAGCCCGCCGGCTGAGAGCTCCGTCCGCAGACAAGAGAGCGGTGTTGCCAACCGTACTCGCTCCAGTCTAACTTTACCCTATAACTAAATTAATTGAACTGCCAACTGTAAACACCATGTACGTTTTTAGCGCAGAATGAATTTTAGCATGGAACATGCTTTAGCCCTAGACTAACTAGCAGAAAAATGTCAAGCGGAAGTGGAACGCTGGATGGGTGACGCGAGATTTTATAATTATAATATAATATATTTATATTATAAGATAAGAATAATTAACTTCTCTTGATGAAAGTTAGAGGTGAGTCATCATAAGCGATACTCCTTTATAATTCTGCGAGAACCTGAGCTGGGAATCCTCATTTACATAATCAGTCCAACAGCCTTATTGCGATATTTTAATCAGTAGACCAGGGAGAACATTAATATTAGGGCACATCCGTTACATAGGTAAAGCCGAAATAGCAGACACGAAAATAGCACATTGAAACCAGCAGAATAATAAGAAATTAGCTAAAGGAAAACCGCAAAAATAGCATGGCTAAAGCGTGTTCCGGGTTTTTCTAATTTCAGCCGCAGGTTCTAAGCAGTGAGCATCCAGGGGAAGGCACCCTGCGCCGAGTTTTTCCTCATCCAACTTCTACGACTCAAAAACTCGTCGAGCTTTAAAGGATGGGGTCATGTCAGGAACGTGATATGAAGGATTGAGGTCATGACCATGACTAGATAACACTATTTAGCTTGAGAAAAGCGATTGACATCATATTCCGTCACAGCATTTTCTCCTGAGTTTCCTTCCTCCCGTTTTCAGATGAATGTTTCCAACACTTTGCTCTCGTGAGACGATCGTCATCATCTCCAGACAATAATGGTGGCCTGATTGATTGGAGAATAACCATCAACTCCTCACATCTCCAAATGTACGTGTTTCTAGCATTCACTTGAGTTCCTCAACCATCCGTGTAGCACCAGTGTCCTGTAGAAGAATCGCTTAGTCTAAGCTGATGGCCTTCGATACATATTTGACACTCTCGTTTTCTGACTCCGATCGAGCAATGAGTGCCCTGAGTTACCTTGACATGAACCAACCACCAAGTTCAAGGGCAAACTAGCACCCGAGTCTCTCTATTCGCTAATTCCATCAGTGATTCAGGGATGCAAGCAATGAATACGTGAAAATTACCATGAGAAATGTTGGTTAGTTGACAATGAATAGCATACTATACGCGAAAAATACGATAGGAAAAGACGGGTAGTTGGCGACGAATAGTACTATACGTGAAAAATACAATGAGACATGTCGGATAGTTGGCGATGAATAGTATACCATACGCTTTTTTTTATACGTGCGGCGCAAACAATGTAGACACCGTTTTGATTGTAAAATTATGTTTTCACTTATCTTAGATCCTAATCTTCAAGAAACAATAAAAAACAGAAAAAAAACCATGAGAAAACATCCTCAAATCGCAAAAATTGGGACATAAAACTTCAAACCACACGTCCATGAAGGTAACCTCCAACAAAATCTGACTCTAACTCCGAGAAAAAACAAAAAAACAACACTGGCCATCAGGCTGCCACTCAGAATTCTTCAATAAGTTGTACTAAAGCCCCCATAGCACCACAGTCGTCTAGAAACTTGGGAAAAAGTGGAAAAATGGACAAAAAAAGTGTATGGTATACTCTACGTTGCCAAGTATGGGGCAATTTTTGTTGCAAATTAGTCGTAGAATGGATTCTAGTTTGGTCGAATTTGACACATCCTCGAAATACCCTGTGTCAAACGATGTAAGAGAGAATTCGTGTTCTGTGATCTACACCCAGTTAATGAAATGGGCTTCCAAGTTCTTGAGTCAACAGATATGACCGAACTGGCCTAATTTCAGTGGAACCTCGCCTTGTCCGATTACCTGTCCGACGTAATTTACTCGGGCCGGCTCGAAAGTTGCCAGACCTTGATACGATGACCTCCTTCAAGCCCGCGCCGAACAGCGCTAAACCGCGAGATGCGCCGAAACTGGACGTCAATGGAAAACCCCGCGCGATACCGACGTTATTTTCCGACTACGAGTCGATAATTTTTCGAAGAGGAGCGACCTCGTCCCGCAACGCATTTTACTTCGCCTAGGAATTCGGATATCGTATAATGAAGCACTGCACTCTGTGTCGAATTAGGATTCGCTAAAATATTGCACACCATTTCTCACGTTGCGTCCTGGCTTGCAACTGCTTAAACATTCGAGTACAACTTCAAGTTGACTCATAGATTGCAAAAAAATAATAATAACAATAAATAAATAAACAAATGAAAAATCCTCGTTACATCCTTTTCAATATGATCAAAATCGTTAAAGTTATACCTGTTTCAAGAATTGCATGTTAGCGCATGCGCAGAGCGTGCAGCTGATTATATTTAGATGAAATTCCTATGGGACCTCAAGAGACCTTATCCGCATAATCCCTCAAAATTTGAGCTAAATTCATTGAAAAATGTGGAAATTACGGCTAATTCGAGAATTTCACGTTAGCCCATGCGCAAAGCGTACCGCTGATTATATTGAGTTGAAACTTCTATTGGACCTCAAGAGGCCTTATCCGCGTAGTCCCTCAAAATATGGGCTAAGGTCATTCAAAATTGTGGTAGTTATGGCTATAAAAAGGAAATGCGGACAGACAGACACGGAACCAAATTTGTTCAGTCGGCTATGAAACACAAAATGCGAGTGGAAATTTTGAATTCGTACAACGAAAATTGTTTGGCTCCCGAAAGTGAACATAAGGCTTCCGCTGCTTAGCAGACACGGGAGCAAAACCTGGTAAAAACTTAGGAAGTTTCAAATACGGACTAAGTCACTCGCGACGAAGTTGTGAAAACCCATTTCCTTAGAAACGGAGTAAGATAGAACGTTGTCTGATAAGTCAGGAAAATGTTTAAATGAGGTTATTCCTCAACATGTTTCACCATTCTTGCAATAAGTTTGGCTCCCCCTCTCTATTATGTTACTGTTAGCGCCCCTTTCACACTGTAAGCCTTGAGTGGTAGTGGTTGGTCCTCCCTTTCCCTTTCACATCCCTGAGCCAATAGGATTTAATCTCCTTTCATCTGGCGAAGCATCTATATAAGATGGGCTTTCTGCGATGTACCTTCAGCCCATGTTTATTGCTGACAATGACCTA
The DNA here is from genome assembly GCA_031894815.1 of Creontiades dilutus. NCBI lineage: Eukaryota > Metazoa > Arthropoda > Insecta > Hemiptera > Miridae > Creontiades > Creontiades dilutus. The sequence continues at coordinate 1,519,667 of JAVIWC010000631.1, forward strand.
CCCGTCGAAATCGATTCAACTGTGTAACTCATTATTTTCGTGGAAATATAGACAGCGTTCTATCTTACTACGTTTTTATTCCAATCCAAATCTCCTAAGTTCCAAATCTCATGTTTTTTTATATGCGGAATACGGGAAAATTGTAGAAAAATTCGAGGCAGGTACTCATACCCAATTTTTCGCTCTGAGGGTATTGAAAATCAGGAAGATCAATTCATAACAACCTTTGTTGATCTGGCTTGAAGTTGACACGTATAAGTTCAACATTTTAGACAATATCAATTTCTTGTAGAAAAAGAAAAAAAGGAATTTAAAAAAATGAAAAGTAAAAGTTGTTTTCTCTTATTACTACTTGTGTTGGTGACATAAAAACCGGATCCTTCAAAGATGGAAGAACCACTTTAACGATCTCCTAGATAGTGAACTTTTGGTAAACCCTGCACAAGGTGTTGACATCCAATATGAGGACACAGACATTCAGGAATCCACCGAAAGCCTAAAAAATAATAAGGCCCCAGGCATTGCCTCTATTCCTCCTGGCAAAGGCGAAAAAAGAAGAAAAATTGGCACAGCTCTTATCGAATTTTTCCTTTCCGTCATGAAATCCCAATTTAATCTGATTTGTTGCCCATTTTCCAAAAAAAAAAAAAAAAAAAAACTTGGCACATGAAGTCACGCACAATTGGAATCCAAAAAAGTTATTGTAATGAGACATGAACAGCATAGAAACTATAAACGCGCCTCAAATCAATTCTTCCATCTTTACGGAAATGCCTAATTCTGCACAATGCAAAATGATTTACAGGGAATAATAATAATTGAATGTTTACCATCCATTGTTGGAAATCCAGCGGAGCATTTTGAGAATCGCCAGAAACAGTCTGAACCGGAGAATGAGCAGCAGACTGGATTGACGAAAGGCAAAAGACAGAACGTCCCATTTCGTCAACTACGACGTGAGTCGTTAACGGAGCAACAATAGCAAACCGTGACGTACGGCGAATTAAAAAATGAACAGGGTAAGAACCCAGATCCGATAACCAGTCGGGGCAAACCGTCCAATAAAACGGGAAAGAAATCGCACGCAACGAAACATTTGTGACGACAATCGAAAATTGTTGCAAATTATTACAGAAAGGTTGATTATTTCTGTATTAGATATACCTCTGCGAGGGAGCAGGGCTACCAGAGCCAATGCTTCCTAGGCACACTCAAAATAGAAACCCACGAATAGAACAACTGAAATTTAAAACTATAAAATAAAAACAGCAGTGTGTTCAGGGAGTGTTACTCAACTGAATTAAACCTTGGGAGACAGCGTTATGGCAGGTAGAGCGTGAAGAATTGCTACGAGGAATTGTCGAAACCTATGACGGCATTATGACACTGACAACCAGGACGCTTTGGGAATACAGTGGTATCGTTTGGCCTTATCTCAAGAACGAAATCTGGAATTCATGGGCGCGAAGCTGTTCAAATGTACATCAAGTGCCTTCCAGACTGTAAATTCTAAAAATTAAGAGACAATCTGGCTATGTCAGCTCCTTATTCCATTGAGGAAGTAGCTGCCATAATTTATAGAATTTATTTCATCCTCTCATCGTTTTCCCATTCATGATTGAATTTAGCGTTCTATAATTTATTATGAACTGTTTATATTTCTGTACATGTTGTCAACATCTATTCATTAGTTATTCACTCTTTTTGCTAAACCTGTTATAGTATTTCTGTGCTATTAATTTGATAAAATTGAATCCAACAGTTAATCATGTTTTTAATAGTTTTTTTCCCTCTTAATTATTACTCTCCCAAAATTGAGAAAAATCTATAAAAGTAATCGTGTTCTCTCAGGTTTTCTTTTTTTGTCATTCTGTTCAATTTAATTAATTTTAATGAGTTAATAGTTTTGTGTTTTAGAAATGATTGTTCATATATAAAATTGCAGTATATATCCTTCTGACCTGTAGCGAAAATTGGGTTTTTTAAACAATTTTTTTCATTTTTATTCTGTATTTTTAGTATAAGTGTCCCGACGCTTTATCATATACTTATTTTATTGACAATAAAAAATTTATAGACTTTAACTTAGTTGTTTAATGGTTTTTATTCTTAGGACTCGTTTGAATTGAAATGGTCGTTAGCGAAATTAGTACAAGGTAAGACAACACTGCATGGGGCATCGCAACCAATTAGATTATGCATAAGATGTTAAATAAATAGTACACAATGTACTTAGTATCAAGACCTAAGAAAAAGAGGATGATTTGGTCGGAATTCTGAAAGGATCCAACAAATATGTGTAGTAGGTATTGCTGTCTACATATAGAACAGTTGAAGAGTTTGTGTGAATGTGTGTGAAATGAAGGTAGAACTAGAAGTAGGTATATGCGTAAATCAGAGTCTAGAAATATTACATTCGTAATAGAGCGTAGAGGATCTCACGTAGCATACCAGGAACTGGGCATTGTTTGACCCACATGGAATCCCAAGGCTGGGAAATTCTCCAGGAAGTGATGGATGGAAACATTCAATAGCAAGCTACTGCAGTAAGCAGGTGACCGTGGACAAGACGGGAGGGCAGCAGCTACCTGATTGACCAATATTCGATCCCTCCTTGGAAGTTGAGTCAGGAAAGGGCCAACCGGACAGGTAGAACAGCACGCCATGCAGGCCAGTGACCTCACCCTGTCATTACTCATAGTGCATAGTATCGTAACCAGCAGTTGTGTACGTTATCATAACATGTCGAATAGTAGCTACGCATATGTTCGAAAGACTTGTATAGCAGGAAAATGACAAAGAAGAACAAGGAAAATACCTCGTTCCGGCCATGGCTTCAGTAGTAGCTTTTCCATCGACATTCGTATTTCACTCCAATGAACAGGTTTTGAAGTGGGTGGCTGCGGTCATGCCGTGAAACGGTGAAGCCCCTGACCGGTGGGCGACAACTAAAAAGAAGCCCCGTTACACAAACCTCTTCCCAGGTGCACAAATTAATTTTCAAACTGGACATTTTCTTCACTCGCCCGAAGTGGGCGGGTGAACGTGCACTGGGCCGTAAAGGTTACTTGCGCCACTTTCCAAACTTCCTTCTTCATCAATCTCTGTGAAGTTGTTGGCGGAATAACAGTTTTGCCCTTTTTAAAGAGCTCCCCTTCGAAGCTCAACAATTCCTTCAAAGTCTCTTTTAATAGTTAAGGACCAGCGCTGATTGTTTTCAATAACGCTTGAAATGATCCTTTAATAATGTTATAAAACTAGTTTGAATAACCCTCTTCACTTTATTTGCACTTGATTGGTCGTACCTATCCCAAGCCATTCCTTTCTCTGAACTAGCGGATTTCAACTCCCGTCCATCTCAGACTGTAAACTGAGCATACTCAGATGTGTTTACAGTTAGTTACTGACGATGAGCTAAACGATCGGCCCGAAATTGCAGCTCTTCATTACGAGGAAAAATGAGTCGTTTCAATCAACTTTCACTTCTTCATTGAAAATACAGTTAACCACACTTGTGAATGGCGATGATTTTCGTAAAAGAACAACCCAACTGGAAAGTAACGCTGTGTGCAAGATTAACCACATACGGATGTGATGTATCCAGAACAGTAAAAAGCTTGGAGTTTAATTCGTCACCAAGAAGGCAACCATTATCAACCACCTAATTTAGATAAAATCTGGGTAATTGGTGAAGGAACGAATGTTTTATATGAAACGCACATTTTGGGCTCAAACTGCATCGTCTGACTACGAAGGAACAAGATGTAGATTCTTCTAGTGGTTAAGCTATTGAATTTTGCCTTTGAGAGCGTATCTAACAGTTAAGTCCAAAATCGATCTTATGGTGATCGAATTCAACAGATCCCTTTTGAAGATGTGTGCAAAACTTTGTAGCAGTTCCTGGAACAGCTACGCGAACGCGGACCGATACTTCATCGATCCGCCTCCGCGCTCTCTCCCCCAAGAGGCATTTGTGAGATGATGTCGATCCCTAGCCGTCTTACAACTGGTAAGTCTCGTTTTCCAATATTGCGCTTTCCTTAATATGACCCAAATTCTCTCTTGATTTCACATCGGACCTATATCAGATTCAATAAATCTATATAAACTCCAATCCGATTTGTTATTCATAAAAATACCCAATTCACCATTAATTTTTCTGTTTTCAAATTAGCATTATTGAAATAGTAAATCAGGTTTTTGGGGTAGAAATACGTGCTAATTATCATAGATAGTTCCAACACTATTTCAACTTTAGTTCTAGGTTTCTTTGATGTTTCTTGCAAGACACACAGGTTAGAATAAGATGTTGAGGGATTTTGTGGGTTAGGTCCTAGATGGTCCTCAAAGAATGGATCAACTGTTACAGTAGCACTAGCAAACGTATCAGCAATGAAAATCTGTCAAGTTTGACAATACAAAACAGATTTGGTATGAGAGTAAATGTTGGAAGATCGATTCCTGTTGTCTACTACACATAGCCTTGAAAGATTTACGCAACAACTTTGGTTCCAGCTTTATATGACGTTTCAGGCAAAACATACAGACAGGAACAAGATGTTCTGGGATTTTGGAGGGTTAGATCCTAGACGTCCCTCAAAGCTTGGAACGGCAGTAGACAACAAAGGCACGCTAGACGTGGATCTATTACCTCTGCCCGTCCGAAGTAGAGTCGATACGAGTTTGAACGGTATGATATATTCATTCCTACACCCAGCACGTTGTCTTCAAACCTTGGCTCCATCAGAAAACAAAACGAAACCAAGCCGTGAGCGACGAATGTTCTCCCGTGGTTTCCTTTGTTAGAAGGTTAGAAGCCTCAGATCTCGGCATTGTCTAGAGGGAACTGGTGCCCCAGTTTTGCTATCAAGACGAAGCGTTGCAAAATATGAGGCTGTTTATTATTTTTTCTGTCGGATGCCGGTTTGATATCGAGGAAGACGCGGTGGGTTTGGAGGGGAAACGACTTTCGTTTTACGCAACGATCCCCGCAATCCAGTGGGCCTGACCTTTGCCGAGTGCCGACATCTCTCCGAGCCTTTCTCGTGACACTGAGGCGGCGTCCGTTATTAGGTTCGAAGCTGGTTTCTTTCTGAGGAGTTGCAAGGATCATGTCAATACATGCCTGGAAATCAGTTAATCAAAATCCTGCATATTGTTCCGCCAACGATCAATATAAACTTGCGTAGATAATCCTTCGACACGAATCAGAGCCCTTCCTGATGCCACCAAATGGTGGTAAACCAACATTTTCAGTAGTTGGCTCACTAATAAACGAAATATGAATCTTGACGCAACCCCCCCTAAATTGAACAATAACAGAAGAAATAATATCTTAGGGGAGGTCTGATACGATCCATCTGTCAGTAATGTCATGAGACAAAATGAATTCGGAAAGTAGTTGACACTGAGTCGAATGCTTACGGAAAAAAACGCTGCAAACTCTTCCACTGGGGTTTATTATTCAATTGGCTTGCGTTAATGATTTGAATTTATAATAAGCTTTGGAGTGTGAGTGTTTCACAGGTGATAGAGCGATTATTGAATTACAGGAGGCACACAAATATGATCAACTGATCATTCCAAATAGGTATTTTGGTTGAGAACAGATTTACGTGCTCTATGCATATCTCCTGAAATTCAATAATCGCTCTATCACCTGGGAAACATGCACACTCCAAAGCTTAGTATAAATTCAAATCATGAACGCAATACTATTGAATAATAAACCCCTGTGAAAGAATTTGCAGCGTTTCATGCATATCAGAATGATTCAACCTGTGTATAGGCTGCAAAGCCTTTTAGGAGTTCACTCCAGTATCCACATTACTACATCACTACGTCACTAGGTTACTGATATCAACACAAAAACAATAATAAACCAAAATAACGCGAATGTTGGCACCATAAATCGGGCCATACATCGGGAATGGTTTGACCTACGGACCTGGGGAGGGGCTCATTCGATCCCTAGTGGAAGTGTTCTTCTGAAAAAGAGTACAAATTTAGGCCGCCTTGACTTTTTTTTGAGGTTTTTGGGGATTTTACGAAACTTTGACAACCCTTAAAGGGCACTTTAAATTAAGTGAGACAGCTGGCTCAAGAATTGGGGCGTCACCGGACCAACATGGATTTTCCCTGAAAATTTCAGATTTTTTTGCTCCAGCCGTTCGGGAGAAATCGTGCGTACGGCGGACGGACGGAAAAATTTTATTGCAGATTCGGATTCTACAACCTTTGAAACGTAAACCATGAAATTTTCTGGGGGGGTTAAATTTTTTTTCTTAATTGAATAACAATGGTTTATTAAAAAAAAAAAAAAAAAAAAAAAACTAAGCTGAAAAGTTGAAAGAATTCAAACTTGAGTCTGATGACCTTTCACAGGCGAAGAATCACAACAATATTGAAATAAACTAGTTGACATTGACGAGCAAAAGGCAGGACAGAGTGTGTGGTTGTGGAGAGGACTTACTCAAAATTAACCTTTTTAACTATTTGTTCCTTGGTGTAGCGGATAATTCACAGTTTTTGGTGTCGAATGTTGTACAACTTTGGTGGGAATTAATGTATTCGTAGAGCTCAAGATTTATCAATTAATACAGAAAATAAGCATTCCCTCTTCCCCTTTTCTTTGTGAGGCTGCCATTCTGTATTCTATCAGTTTAGAGCTTTACTAATTGGAAAACCGCACATAATTTGGCATAATATCTCTGGTATAGCTGGCCAATCGGAAGGATTATCAGGTAACATTATTATTCTACAAGTATTTTTCCTTGGGACGAAGATATATGATTAAGAAGCATCACGATTTCGCTAAGTAGGCAATGACGCACAGGAGCTCTTCCGGCGCACAATTCGCACTCAATACAACTCCAATACGTATTCGATTCAATCCTTCCGTAACGTGAATCTACGTACCGCACAATAGCAGCTAACTCGTTAAACGAAAAAAAAAAAATCTGGCAGCATGCGTCACAGTTTCCTCTCCGCACCTAGAGAATTCTAAAAGACTCCGACGAACGAGCGGTTTGTACGTGTCCCGAATCCCGGGCGAGCCAAAACTTCTCAGGGACTGCTAGAAGGGGTTAAGACTTCTGCTCACCCTTCAGCGACGTTCAGTAAATCTGAGAACCCTCTTTTCTTTCCGCCTTTCCCTTGTAAAGTTTATAAAGTGCCCTTTAACTGCTGACGACTCGTTTTCCCCGACAACGACACCCCCTTTATTTATTTTAAGGTTTTTTTTTTTACTTCCCTTTTGTTTGCCAAATATTTAGCATATTGTCATTGGCAGGGGGAACGGAGACTCGAATCTCAAAGCAGAGGTAGAAATGCCTTTTCGTGTTGATCAACATAATGAACAAATTTTTAATAACATTAAACTAATTATTTCAATGACCATAAGCCGTCGAAAGGTTCCCGAAGAGGGAGTTCTATTGAAATTGGATCAGTAAGTTTTTGGGATATCGTTACTACGTTCATAACGGTTCTTACTCACATACTCGCGGGCGTTATTGTAGCATGGAACACGCTTTAGCTTTGGTCTAACTAGCCGAAAAATATCACGCGAGATTCATATTGAAGGGTGACCCACGAGTTATGCACAAACCGACCGTTATTGTAGCATGGAACACTCTTTAGCTTTGGTCTAACTAGCCGAAAAATATCATTCGAGATTCATATTAAAGGGTGTCCGATGCACGTGTTCTGCAACTATTTCCGACCAAAAGTGCCTCTTTCTTCAATGAGGCCTCATTTCCGAGTTATTGGCGATCTAAGATTTTTTTCGTGTTTTCGATCTGATGTCACTAAACCTGTCATAACTCCCTCAATTTTGGTGATGGCTCAAATTTGATGACACTGTTGGAAAGAGCGTTACACTTCCTATCTATTTGATGACGGAAAACTTCTTTTAAATTGCATTGAGGATGTGCGATTGCCGCGCGAAATGGCAGTTTTGACAAAATCTTGAAATCGCCTGTGTTTCATCTCGCCTAGCAATCCCATTAATGCTTGACGCAGGCCTGGTAAAACGTGCGCCAAAACGTCAGCTTTCCATAGGTGTAGTCATTTTGGTTTTTAAAAATATTTTCGGGTAAGGAAATGGAGTTTAACTGCAGAAAAACGTGTGTTTTCTGTTAAAAATGAGGTTTTTTTCAAAAGTCACGACGAAAAGAGGTTGGAGGTGGGATATACGTAACTTTTCTCGCTGAATCGAATGGTGACAACGCCAGACCTCTCAAGTGAGGATCTGAGTTAGTGTTGTTGGATGCATAAACCCGTTCGTTTGTGGACGGTGTCTATGGCGTTTCTATGCTTTCCGGCCGAGAGACGGCTGTTGTTAGTGTCCATTTACGATTGATTGCGATGAGTTGCACTCATCTTTTTGCTGACATCATGGACCCTTATCAAACCAGGCTTGCGTATCATTACCAACTCTTCCCTTTCGTCTCTTTCCTCGCTGTATTTCTTCCTAAGCTTCCTGGCAAAACCGTACAAAAAAAATCATGTCAACATAGTCACTCGTGGTATAGCTATAGCGCACCATGATGAATGGAAATATGCAATAGGGAAACCACGCTAATTCAGCTAAAACAAACAAAATGACTCAGATAAAATGCGGTAGCTGATAAAAGATTAAGCGCTCACCCCCGAAACGCCTAAAAAATCCGACTTAGCTCTAAATTTTCGATTGAAGCCAACAACAGATCAAACATTTCCCCAATGTTTCTTCAATGGGACCAACGGGAGATGCCGACGAACAATTTAAGACCAATTCGAGAAAAACCATTAACAATCCGAGGGCTTCAGGACCAAACAAACATACATACAGAAAAAAAAAAATTGAATTAAGTAAAATAATCTTTTTAATTGAAGTCGGTGAAATGAAAACCTATCTACTCTTTATTACTATGTCGATATCCACACTGTAAAATATATAATAAACTAAATTAATTGGAAAGATTCGATCGTCATTTGTCAGGCAACTTCGCTACGTCCGCATCGAAACTCATTCACACAGACTAGAATTATCGTGAGTATACAAGAATAAACAGGGAAATAGGGGATACAAATAAATGTAAATAAAAATAAATAAGTCGGAGTATGTCGATTTCACCAACGATAGAATCTGCTACATTCTCGTTCATCTCAAGGGCGAAAGTGATTCGCAATGGTAACGAAGCCAAATACACCTTGGTATGATGTTAGATGACAAGCTCAGAGGGAAAGCTCATGTTGAGACGAAGAAAGAAGAACTCCTTGTAAAACTCAGAAAAATGTATTGACTAATGGGAAGACTTCAAAATTGGCTATCCAGAACAAGCTCACTCCATACGAAGTCCTGAAGTCAGTTAGGACTTTACAGCTCAGCTGTTGGGCTCAATCAAACCAAGACTTGAGGTGTGTGCCCAGGTCACCTGAGGGAGTAGACTCCCTGCAGGTCACTCAGTCCGAAGAGGTTCACCAGTTCACTTCGCGAATGAATGGGACCTGGAAAAACATACTCGTAGCCTACGAGTCGTAGGTAGTTAACAAAAAATGCAGAGAAGTGAAATGAATTTGTTCATGATCGACCATTGAGGGGATAATTGAGAGCGTAATAATTACGCAATCATTGCTCTAAAGGAACGGCGACCTGCCCGGGTTGTTGGATGGGGGAGCGAACGGTTATCTTGAGCCAAGACTCCTCAGTGAGACGTTTGCGACCTGCAGTTCTCTTACGACCGAAACTTTCCTTGCCAAGAGAAGTTCGCGATCGTAGTAGTTCAAACGTGTCACAAACGTCTTGTGATGAACTGCAGGTCTTCCCTCAGCAGGTCATTTGGGACAAGTTCACTTGAAAGAGAAGTTCTTTGAGACAAGCTCACTCACTCACTACCCACCTCTAACCAGGACATCATTCAAAGATACCAGAACAATATTCGAACAACTTGTTACTTTCGAAACGAACTTCTCCATCTTGAGATCGAAACAATAAACGATCCTTTAAAGTGACAAGCAGTGAGACAACCCCCATCGGCTAGGATCTCAAACCGACGAGGAAGCGGTCCAGACTCCTTGACTCAAGTGATAACGTCAGAAGATTGACTTCAGTGGGGCCGTGCAAACTGAGACATTGCTTCTTAAGGCCGGTCCACACGCCACGTTTTGCACAACATTCTAAGTCTGCACAGTTTTAAGACTAAATGAAAACGTTGCAAGTTTGAGCATCATGACGGTGCAGTCTCGTATTTTCCGCTCAATTTTGTGTGATATTGCCATGGAGGATTCTGCTGTAGTCAATTTTCACCAGCTGTATTATAAAAAAAAAAGATTGGAACACATTCGAGAAGTGTGAGCCGGGTGCAATGGGGTAAATAGCATCCACCTTACAACAGGTTTTAGCATCCACTCATCTAAAGACAGATCTACGATTCACACCCAAAACAACGGAAGATCGTACGGCTCCAGGAGTGAGCTATAGAGAATGAATAGATATCCTCGGATATTATCAGTTCGAGGAACAGCACTATTCGACAGTTTCAGTTTGAACCAAACAGTAGTAACAGCTCATCTCCCAGGGAACGCAAAGGATGACTCGGGAACGGCAGCTGAAGGCAGAAAAGGCTTTCAAGGCGCCCGATCTAATTTTATCTCCGGACAAGTAGGAGGTCGACCCGACTGACGGGGCCTTTTAAAAAACTTGATATTAAGGTCTAATGACCGCCCGAGACCTCCAGTCGACAAGCTTGGCTGACACCGTGACGGGGAAAACGCTAATTCCATCCGTTTTTTTCCAACTCATTTCAGTTATTGACCTTTATTGCGGAAGAAGATCGGGAACATATGACTTACGCACAGTCAACCTTGTGTAGAATATCATTTTTTTGGTTTCCTGATACGAGCTAAATGCTAATTATATTAACAACCAGGGATTTTGAAACCGACTAGAGACAGACATTTCGGAACATCCCCCAAAGATTCAGGTGTGCACGTTCATACAAAATAATATTGTCACTACATAAACTTTTGATACAGCAACCACCGACATTGGAGGTAAAAAACGGCAAAGCTCTACTAACAATTTATATTTATGAGGGAAATTCCCAGCTTTTGCAAGTGGAAGAAAAACATAGTTTCAAACCCAGTGAAAACGCTGCAAATTCTTTCACTGGGGTTTATTATTCAATTGGCTTGCGTTCATGATTTGAATTTCAACTAAGCTTTGGAGTGTCCCTGTTTCACATGTGATAGAGCGATTATTGAATTTCAGGAGATATGCATAGAGCACGTTAATCTGTTCTCAATCAAAATACCTATTTGGATTGATCAGTTGATCATATTTGTGTGCCTCCTGAAATTCAATAATCGCTCTATCACTTCTGAAACACGGACACTCCAAAGCTTAGTAGAAATTCGAATCATGAACGCAAGCCAATTGAATAATAAACCCCAGTGAGAGAATTTGCAGCGTTTCATGCATATCAGAATGCTTCAACCCGTGTATCGGCTACAAAGCCTTTTAGGAGTTCACTCCAGTATCCACATTACTCAACACTTGGTTACTGATTTCAAAACAAAAACAATAATATAACAAAATAACGCAAATGTTGGCACCATAAATCGGCAACCCGTATGTCGGGAATCGTTTGGTCTACGGACCTGGGGAGGAGCTCATTCGATTTGTCGCGGAAAGTTCTTCAAAAAAAAAAAGTCCGAATTTAGACGATTTTTTGGGGTTTTTAGGGATTTTACAAAACTTTGACAACCCTTAAAGGGCACTTTAAATTAAGTGAGAGTGCTGGCTAAAGAATTGGGGCGTTGTCGGACCAATATTGATTTTTCCTGAAAATTTCAGATATTGTGCCCAAGCGGACGAACGGAAAATTTTTTATTGCAGATTTGGATTCTACACCCTTTGAAACGTAAACCGTGAAATTTTCAGGGGGGTTAAAATTTTTTTTTCCTGAGCGATTACAATGGTTCATTATTGAATAATAAACCAAAATGAAAAAATAATAGTCAGTAGGTAGGATTTGGGCTGCCAGTACAATTCAACTGTAGTAAATTTTGATTGCACTGAGAAAATATAACGTTATTAACTAATTTTTAGAGTTCATCAGAACAGTTAAGTTCAAACCAAGCGGCTGGCGGAATAGTTAAGGGTGCGTTTCATATCGTGGGCTGAAGAAGAGTTAATCCTTGGTTTAGGAGTTATTGCTCGTTAATAGCAGTAAGATAACTGGATTAATTCTTGATATTAGAGGTATTATGATGGTCTGTAAGTGTGATAGCATGATAGTATAGTCCTTCGTCAGCATAACATAACTGACCAAACACTTTTGGTGTTAAGAACGACCTCACATGAAGCCATTGTTCAAAGCTCTGCCCATTGAATTATGAGTTCGAGTTAAAAACTCGTGAAATGGACTCCGCATACGTCAAGTTCATTTCTATTCAGACACAAGGAATGAGAAAGACGAAAAAAGATGATGCTGAACAACAAGCGGATTCGTCGTTGTTCCCGGATCTCGGACATCTGCTCACCCGCATGGGATAGCGTTCGCAAGGACGTCAAGCTTATAAGAGCCACAATGGGCACGAACGTTTCCCCGAGACAAAAGGCAGTCGATCCAGACATGCGACGCTAAATTACAACTATCGCTATCTGCAGCTGAAATGAAAAGCATACTCGGAATGTGATGGACGTAGATGGTCCCAGCTTCCCATTTCTTAAATCTGTTGAGGTTTTCTTAAACCTGAAGCTTTTTGGCTTGGGATTTCAGTTGAGGGGTATCCTCTGGGTGTTACAGGCATAACATTCCAGGCTTTGGAAGGGGCAAGAAGTTGCGAATTTAGAGTATGTAGATCTGCCAGGGGTGTTGAAATGTTGTGATTTAATGCATTATTTGCGAGTTTTCCAGTTTTAACTATACTTCATAAAATTTATCAACATTGGAGCTGAGAATTTCAGTCCTATTAGAAACAACGTTTTCCTGAACTCATTAAATTCTGGGTTTTTCTATAAATAAAACCCGCAAAAATTGTCTCAACATCAATTGCTGTTTTGGTTTATTATTCAATAATAATCCATTGTAATCGCTCTTGAAAAAAAAAAATTCTAACCCCCCTGAAAATGTCATGGTTTACGTTTCAAAGGGTGTAGAATCCGAATCTGCAATAAAAATTTTTCCGTCCGTCCGCCGTACGCACGATTTCTCCCAAACGGCTGAAGCAAAAAAGCTGAAATTTTCAGGAAATAGAGGCAATATTGGTCCGACAACGCCCCAATTCTTGAGCCAGCTCTCTCACTTAATTTAAAGTGCCCTTTAAGGGTTGTAAAAGTTTTGTAAAATCCCTAAAAACCTCGAAAAAAAGTCGAGGCGGCCTAAATTTGTACTCTTCTTGAAGAACACTCCACGAGGAATCGAATGAGCCCCTCCCCAGGTCCGTAGGTCAAACCATTCCCGATCTATGGACCGATTTATGGTGCCAGCATTCGCGTTATTTTGGTTTATTATTGTTTTTGTGTTGGTATCAGTAACCTAGTGATGTAGTAATGTGGATACTGGAGTGAACACCTAAAAGGCTTTGTAGCCGATACACGGGTTGAAGCATTCATATATGCATGAAACGCTGCAAACTCTTTCACTGGGATTTATTATTCAATTGGCTTGCGTTCATGATTTGAATTTATACTAAGCTTTGGAGTGTTGCACAGGTGATAGAGTGATTATTGAATTTCAGGAGGAACACAAATATTATCAACTGATCAATCCAAATAGGTATTTTGGTTGAGAACAGATTTACGTGCTATATGCATATCTCCTGAAATTCAATAATCGTTCTATCACCTGTGAAACACGCACACTCCAAAGCTTAGTAGAAATTCAAATCATGAACGCAAGCCTGAATAATAAACCCAGTGAAAGAATTTGCAGCGTTTTTTAAATCGAATATTAAACTAAACTCGTAGCTTGATAAGAAGTGGGATGCTTGGCACGCATTCATAACGGGATTTAATCCATCAATTGCGAGTGATTCAATTTACAATGATCGGCGAAAGTTCTTCCCTTCCTCCCCGGTTCCAGTCGAGCGAGAGATGTCGTAACTAAAAGTGAATTGTACCAGGACAACCGATTTTGACAAGGCCCCTTGACGCTTTAACGTTGAACGAATGTCCTTACATACCTTTGCAAAAGGAGTTACGCTAAAGGTAAATAGAGTATCCTTGATGTAAGAACCTGCTCTAGGGCGATAGTGGCGTTTGGTGGATGGGAAACAGTTGGCCGCTGAATCCGACCAAATGGGTGACCCCGATTTCCCGCTCAAGGACTTGCTGGTTCTGCAGACGTGCTTTTTTTCGTCACGTCGCAGAACTCTTAAGAACGTTCTTGAGATTGAGTCTCTGGCATCGGGTTTCCGAGTGGACCTGATTTCCACAGACATGACACCCTCTCGCAAAGGAGTTCTTGATATCAAACCCCGAAACATCTGTCACAATTCACAAAGGAACAAATAGGAAGTAATGGAGCAGAGGTAGGCTTGAATTAAATTGATTGTTGGATATTTTGTAACCACCAAAATTCCTTGGAGGGAAAATACCACCCCAACAGATGCACTTTGCTTCTAGAAGCCCATAGCAATACGCCCCATGTTAATTCATAGTTGTCAGTCTCTCTAAAACATCATTCGATTAATCGTTTCAATGTGGATTAAGGACTGTACTATCAGATACAAAGGTCATAAGACAGACCTTACCATGAATCAAAAGTTAAACTGCGCGTGCGCAATTATATTCAGATCCAAATGAATGTTAGGCACAAGTTGAGAAACGCCCTGCTGAACGCACCAAATATTGGAAAAAACAAATTGTCAACACGACTGTGAATCGCAAGTTGAATTTAAGGTGCAGGAGAATGCTGAACCTCTGTTCTTTATTACAAATGGTTGGTTGGTTACTGTAGGCTCTATCGGTTGTTGGTTTCAATTCGTTGCTTTCTTCGAGTAGATTGCTTTAAGGTTAAACATGTCATGTTCATCGAAAGCTTTAACCATTGTGATTCTTTCCTATATGTAACTGTAAAAAAGGTAGATAAAAACCTTTGTGTAATAATTTTCAACGTTGTCCCAATTCTTTACACCAGTTATGAAAAAATTGAAACATTGATTTGTTTAGACGTTCGAACGAATCAACTATTTTTTTTTATAAATATTATTTGGCTCACAAATCAACTATTTGACACTTGAATAACAAGCCTTTGAGAAATAATTCCCACCGTTTTTACTTCCAACTATTGAAAGGGAACCCCTCTTCGCATTCCACGGTCGTTAAACCGTTCAGACTTGATTTTCATGCGATGGCGTAACGTTGGCATTGTGTACGCCTCAAACCGAAAAAAAAAAAAGGAAGAGATTTCGCCGGTGGGATGCAAATGGTTAGTCGTAAGACCGAGAGAAAAGGGACCATGAATATTCCGCCGAAACTTGTAGAGCATTTTTCAAAGTAAAGTATCACGGATTTAAAATATATATTTTTCCTGAAACCTCATTGGAATCGTAAGTACCTCTTTTATTACATCCTTCTGTAAAATACGTTCTTAAGCCAAGGTATTTTCTCACGATTTCAGTAGAGTCGGTACGAAAACATTAAGTTTCCTAAAAGAATAGCATTTGATTCTCTAATTATGGCTGAAAATTCAAGCCGAAACAATTTTGAAATATGAAAACTTCTGTCATTGAAAGTAAGCTAAACTTTCATTATAAAGGAAGGCTCATTTTATACTGTCGGGAATGTATATTAATGGCGATGATTCTTTTAATGCTCCTGTTTATCCATTTCAATATATGCGATGGATCTTTTCATGATGACGGAGATAGTAAAATGTATTAGCCTATAATTGTAGTAAATTACAGAATAAATTCAATCGCTGTCGCCAATGTCCTGTGAAGTCTTCTTACAAACAATTCACGGTTCATCCTCGAGAGGTCCTCGGTTCACTTTGTTCCAATATGTCCAACCGAATCATCAAGGAAGTTCACAGAACAAAAGACCACCCCGCCTTCCATTCCTGCCGACTTGGTCAGGCCTTTGCGGGAGTAACTCGACTCGAACCACTCTAGCGGGCTTAACTGTTTGAGAAAAAAAAAAAGTCTTGGAAGCACCGAGTTTCTTTTTTAAGGTCAAAGTAACGGAATCACGAAAGAAGGGAAAACTTCTTGTTACAAGTCAATGGGCTGCCGCCGACCGCTAATGAGGATTGGGGATTGAAACCTTAGGAGCGCTGAACCGAGGGAAATAATATGATGGATGTCAGAAACGAGCCCGATAAAAATCCACCAAACCAGGTTCAGGAAAGTCAATCATGATCATAGTAAAGATCATAACAGTCCGACGTGTCATCACTTATGCCTACGATTCCCTTTAAAAGGAACATTACGGCAAAATTACGCTTCCTGGGTCGATGGATAATTTGTACAGTCAAATTTCGTGAATTTTGATTCAAAAGTAGGCGAAAAAAGCTTAGGAGGGCACTATAAGGTCCAAAACGACCGAAAAAGAGCAAAGAAACCCTAAAATGCCCGAGAATCATAGAAAAAGTTTGAAATTTCGCACAGAGATTTGGTCATCTGTTGGTTGCAGTTTTCGATGTTATTTATCACTTGGAATCGATTTAAGTGATTCCTTGATCGATCCATGAGTGGAAAATGAGGTCGACTCGGAAAATGGTCCATCATTTCGTTCGTACCTTGATGTCCTAGAGCAAATTTCTTTGCTTTTAGATCAGAGATCCAGCCAACATTTTAGTCAAAGCTACTGAAGGTTAGTTCTTGAAGAGAAAATCCAGTCGTAGGTCATGTTTAGGTTCAGCGAATTTCCATATGTATACGAACATTGATATATCAGCATGTTTTTATTTGGGCAGTTGAAGTAGTTGACGATAACATTAATGACATCCAACTTTTTGAAAAAAATATTCTGCTTTTCGAACCAATTCTAGGGTTCTTCAAGAATTTCTGAATTAGCGCCACGAATGAATTTCAACGTCAAAAGTTCTCAAAGGGAATATACTAAATCTTTTTACTAGTTAAAAGATCCCACAACGAAGACTTTCTCCAGCACTAACTGGAAGCATTCCTACCTTCTGTAGTGAGGGAAGGAAAGTTAAAAGCATAAGCTTTTATGTATACAGTTTTTAAATATTTTAAGTATAAACTCAGACTTACCCAATGAGAGGGCCAGCCTCTAGAATCAGTTCATAGTTGTGAGTGGGCACTTGACAGTAAGGGCACGCTGAGATTTCCTGAGTGCATCAGTGCGTTTTGAATCTGAATTGACACTTGATACCACGTTGCATTTGTCAATGGCTTATAGTTATAGAAATCTCGCTCCCAAGGTTTTTGGTATGACGCACAGCTTTGGAATTGACGTGGTGAGATCGGGCATCATTGCTTGACAAGATGCGCACATTCTGACTAACTTTTCAATCTATTTGTCAATGCAAAATTACCAGCACTTGTTGCAAGTCAACTGCTTCTCTGACACTCCATTGTCGAGCAGTGTGTATTTAATTGAATTACCAAATCTGGTGTCGCATTGCATTCCTCAATGGCCTATAGTTACAGAAATGTTTGTTCCAAAGCCTCACATGCCTCAGTGGTGGTTTGGACCACCATTGCATCAAATGGATACAGGAAGAAAGAATCCACCTCAATGGGATTAGACGAAAATTGTAAATATACACTTGCTCCCAATGTTTTTGGTATGATGGAAAGCTTAGGAATTGACGTGGGGAGGTTGGGCGTCATAATTTGACAAGGTGGGCACATTCTGACAACTTATTAAACACAAGCTATCACCACTTGTTACAAGTCATCTGCTTCCCTGACACTCCATTGTCCAGCAGTGTGTATTTAATAATTAGACCAGAGGTCTGTCCCATTGCATTCCTCAATGGCTTATAGTTACAAATGTTTGTTCCATCCTTGCATCAAATGGATACAGGAAGAAAGAATCCACCTCAACGGGATTAAATGACCTGGTAAATCAATATGCACTCGCTCCCAAGGTTTTTGGTATGATGGGCCGCTTTGGAATTATCGTGGTGAGGTTGGGCATCATTGCTAGACGAACCGGGCACATTCTAACTTTTCAATTTATTTGTCAATACCAGCTTCCAGCAATCATCTGCTTCTCTGAAACCCACTTCTCCAGCAGCGCGTATTTAATTGAATTACCAAACCATACGTATGAGGAAAAGCTCTAAGCATTCCGAATGTCATTGTCTGATCATCTCCAGTCTCCCATGTCCCCTACATTTTCCCATGGTCGTTTTACCACCTTGGATTTTTGCTTCCAGATAGTAAATCTGACCTTTACGACCACGTTCATCGGTCAACAAAACCCCAATCCTTGGCTTTTGATAACTTCTTGACGTTGTCCCAATATCCCCGAGATGATCCGGCACATCTATCGGTCGATAGTGTCGTTCAAGAAAATAATTTCTTTCCATTACTTATCTGATCGCGACCCAATAACATTGGCACGGTGAAGGTAATAGACCTCGCACGGAGCTTAACATTGACGATCCCTATCATTAGAGACTCGCCGTAACCTGTAATTAGCATAGCCTGTTTACGAACGAAATTCTCTATAATAATGGTTTGAGACACAAGATAATTCGGGTCCACGGTTACATTGAGTATGCGCATGAAATTCAACTTAGTTTTTTTTTTCAAATAGTTAATTTTTAGAGATACGCCCTTCCTACTTTTCAAACCGAAGATGAGAGTTCAGTACCTATGTTTAAATATCATACAAAGAATCAACTTATCACATTCTGTTATTAACAATGTGTTTACGATAAACCTGATAGGTATTGACGATAGTTTACCAAAAAGGTGTAATATGAAGGGTAGAGGAGCACCGCCCACAAATAGACGGTCATAAGTTTATGGCCAAATTAAATTTTCATTCTATCGGTGTTTATGCCCAAAACATTTCAAGGTTTGAGTTGAATGCATGAATGTAGTAGAGAGCTACAACTGAAAGTTTCTGAAATCAAAATCGAAAAATTCCGGGCATCTTCGTAGATATATATTCTTGTCATGTGATCTTCTTAGTGATTTGAATACTTTCCAATAGCAAAAGGTTAATAGGCAGAAAACGAAACCAACATCAATATAATGCACTATTTCATTGGAATAGCTCCTGCGACATTCATCATAAGTGTTGAGGTGAACCCAAGGAAGATATAAACGGTTGTGCAGTTAACTGATGGAGGCTGTATTTTAAATGAACGCGTACATGCTCAATCAAATAATTACAGGTGTTGTTGAATGAAACCTTAGGGCGCTTCTGCCTAAGTTGAGGTTCCGCGGGTAGCCAACAATATCACAAAATATGCTGCTTTGCCACTACTTAGGAAAATGAAGTCACTTTGATAACTATGATATAAATTCAGTCAAGTTAACAAGGGTGTAAGAGCCGGCTAAAACGAAGGAGGGAGCTAACTCCAGACCGTTAACCAAAAACGGGAAGATTTTGCTTGGAGGGGAAGTAAAGAAAATTTAGAGTGGGGAATCCCGGGGAGCAGCGAGAGGGGGATACTAGAAACCAATCAGGGACGGGGTTACAACTACCCCGGGAAACCGCAGGGAGCTAGAGGGGAGACTACGCGTGACTGACCGTTTGCCAGAAAAAAGGGTGGCTTAGGAAAAAAAACGGCACAAAGCAGCTTGGAGAATTTGGAGTCCATTGAAGACTTTAAATATTTTCACATAGGAACGGGATTATCGAACAATGAGGTACCAACAGCGGCGAGTATGGTCCCGTTACCTGCGGGCCTTGAATACGAGTCAAGTGTGGTTTTCAAGAGGTAGTGACCCAAACACCGAAAAACTGTTCATGATCCAAAACCATTTCAGATACATCTGAACAATAGGAAAAAACTGACTCGAATTGTCGCATTTTCACTGCATAAATACTCATCTTCGAACTAATCTACGATGAAATAATTGAAGTGGATTGAAATAAGTCCTGTCTCCCATGAGAAGCTCCGGATTCCCCAAAAACGCTTTAAAAGAGAGACTGTGATTACTTTTGGTTCATTATTCAACAACAACCCATTGTAATATAAATTTCTTGGTCTTTGTTCTGAGGTAGGTAGATTTCAGAAATCTTTTAACCAAAACGACATGTCCTGAGGTTGTCTCAAGAAACATAGATCGGCCGGGTATGCTTGGTTTTTGTACCACAGTGAGTCATAGCACTGTACTATCAAAAAACGCTGCAAATTCTTTTACTTTGGTTTATTATTCAATTGGCTTGCGTTCATGATTTGAATTTCAATTAAGCTTTGGAGTGCGCGTGTTTCACAGGTGTTGAGCGATTATTGAATTTCAGGCGATATGCATGGAGCACGTAAACTGTTCTCAACCAGAATACCTATTTGGATTGATCAGTTGATCATATTTGTGTGCCTCCTGAAATTCAATAATCGGCTATAAACTACAACTATCCACATCGGCTATCACTCCAGTATCCACATTCACTACAACTCGACGCTATCGGCCGGACATCACTAGGTTACAAACAAACAATAATAAACCAAAAAACGCCAATTTTGGCACCATGAATCGGGCCATACATCGGGAATGGTTTGACCTACGGACGTGGGGAGGGTCTCATTCGATTCCTCGTGGAGTGTTCTTCTAAAAGAGTACAAATTCAGGCCGCTTCGACTTGTTTTGAGGTTTTTAGGGATTTTACAAAATTTTGACAGCCCTTAAAGGGCACTTTAAATTGAGTTAGAGAGCTGGCTCAAGAATTGGGGCGTCGTCGGACCAAGATGGATTTTTCATGAAAATTTCAGCTTTTTTGCTTCAGCCGTTTGGGAGAAATCGTGCGTACGGCGTACTGCGGACGGACGGAAAAATTTGTATTGCAGATTCGGATTCTACACCCTTTGAAACGTAAACCATGAAATTTTCAGGGGGGTTAGAATTTTTTTTTCCAGAGCGATTACAATGGTTTATTATTGAATAATAAACCAAAACAATAAAGTGTTGGAAGAAAATGCTATTGTTAACAGGATTGTAAATCGCAAATAGCCTTCAACGCACAGGGGTAGACAGAACTTCTATTAGTCAAAATATGGAAAATTCGTAGAAGTTTCTCTTTATGAGAGAGTAAATTGTATCTATACAAGCCGTGAGAAGCCACGTCCCCAATATCAGTAGGGAAGGACTTCTCTCTAATCAGCTTGAAGAAACCTCGAGCACAACTTCGACTAAAAGGAAGAAATAACAGTCAGCCTTTGGCTTCGACTCAGCAGATATTACGTAATCAACCGGCAAAGGCAGTTAAAATGAGTAAAACGTACTTTCATACTATATTGGAAGCTCAATCGATATCAAGTTTCATTTTCAAGCGTTGCACAATTCGACCGAAGCCCTTGGCACGGTTAACAATTTCCCGCGATATCTTCACAATTCGTCGGGAGACATCTGTTTCCTTCCCATGAACCGCCGGTTGCATAATATTATCTACAATCACGTAATGGAAACCTTGTCCTTGCGTCTCTGCATCTCTTCATTAAAGTGTGTGACAGTCGGGAAGAACGTCGTAGAAGTTGCGATTGCACAATGCTTCGCGTGCCTTCCTTGTAAACTAGGTCAAAATGTGGGATCCGATGAATTGTCATGGTTCAAATGAAGGAGGGGACTTTCTACTGAATTCAATAATAAAGGGTCTTTCTAAAAGAACGCCAGATTTCGAGAGGCCGCCATTTTTTGTTGTTGTTGGCAGCATTATTTTTGTGATTTTGGTTTATTATTCAATAATAAACCACTGTAATCGCTCTTGAAAAAAAAAAAATTATAACCCCCCTAAAAATTTCATGGTTTACGTTTCAAAGGGTGTAGAATCCGAATCTGCAATAAAAAATTTTCCGTATGTCGCCCGTACGCACGATTTCTCCCAAACGGCTGAAGCAAAAAAAGCTGAAATTTTCAGGAAAAATCCATGTTGGTCCGACGACGCCCCAATTCTTGAGCCAGCTCTCTCACTTAATTTAAAGTGCCCTTTAAGGGTTGTCAAAGTTTTGTAAAATCCCTAAAAACCTCAAAAATTTGGACTCTTTTTGAAGAACTTTCCACGAGAAATCGAATGAGCTCCTCCCCAGGTCCGTAGGTCAAACCATTCCCGATGTATGGCCCGATTTATGGTGCCAACATTTGCGTTATTTTGGTTTATTATTGTTTTTGTTTTGATAGCAGTAACCTAGTGACGTATTGATGTAGTAATGTGGATACTGAAGTGAACTCCTAAAAGGCTTCGTAGCCGATGCACGGATTGAAGCATTCTGATAACCATAAAAAAACGCTGCAAATTATTTCACTGGGGTTTATTATTCAATTGGCTTGCGTACATGATTTGAATTTCTACTAAGCTTTGGAGTGTGCGAGTTTCACAGGTGATTGAGTGATTATTGAATTTCAGGAGGCACACAAATATGATCAACTGAACAATCCAAATAGGTATTTTGGTTGAGAACAGATTTACGTGCTCTACGCATATCTCCTGAAATTCAATAATCGCTCTATCACCTGTGAAACACGCACACTCCAAAGCTTAGTAGAAATTCAAATCATGAACGCAAGCCAATTGAATAATAAACCCCAGTGAAAGAATTTGCAGCGTTTTTGGTTTATTATTGTTTTTGTTTTGATATCAGTACTCTAGTGACGTAGTGATTTAGTAATGTGGATACTGGAGCGAACTCCTAAAAGGCTTTGTAGCCGATACACGGGTTGAAGCATTCTGATATACATGAAACGCTGCAAATTCTTTCACTGGGGTTTTGGTTTATTATTGTTTTTGTTTTGAAAGCAGTAACCTAGTGACGTAGTAATGTGGATACTGGAGTGAACTCCTAAAAGGCTTTGTAGCCGATAAGCGCGTTGAAGCATTCTGATATGCATGAAACGCTGCAAATTCTTTCACTGGGGTTCATTATTCAATTGGCTTGCGTTCATGATTTGAATTTCTACTAAGCTTTGCAGTGTGAAAATTCTGAGAAGCATAGTAAATGCCTCATGGTATGTTCGAACAAATGATCTGCTTCGCGATCTCAAGGTTGAGATGGTCGACCAGGTTACAGGAAAAAGAGCTGTGGATAATGAAAATCGCCTCCACAATCACATCAACGTCGAACCCCTCTAACTCTTGGACAACAGCAATGAAGTGCGACGACTGAAGAGGACCAAACCCTTGGACCTAGTTACAAATCGCTAATAGTAGTGAACTCTTTCGTGGAGGTAGTTAGTGATCTACGAACCACCAAAAGTGAATCAAGTTAATTAAAGTAAAGTTACTAGATGTATTGCATTCTTTACAGTTGTAACAATACAAACAAATTAATACAAATGCACAATAATGCAAGTGAGGTAGGTATTGTATCGACTTGATTCAATCATCAAAATGTATTCTATTCTATAGAAAATCACTGAAATTTGAAGAAACAAACTTTAAGGAAAGACAGTACCTTCACTAGGAGTCAAGTTGAGTAGTTGTACCTAATTGAAATGTAAGTGCAAACGATCGAATATTACATCACTTGCAATGTTGGTCTTGTATCTATAACCTTATCTTATCTTATAGAACCTCCTTTCTCTCTCTGTGTGATTCAGGCCGTTAAAATCGATAGCATTTGCCTGCCGGTGCCTGTCATTGCGGCTTCGTTAAAAGAAAAGAACGGGACCTGGAACGTCATGAAAGTTTCAAAGCCCTTTCGTCCCAAACTGCTGTTTCCACCGAAAAGCGAACGGGCTAAGCCGAACCTCTCGCCGAAGGGCTTATCTCACTTTTCCCGTTTTATCACCGCTAGGGTCGAGTCACGCTAGCGTTAGCCCTACCCGCGGGGTTTCCCGTAACACATTCAGAAACCAATATTTCTTCGGAACTAGGGCGCACGCTAGTTAGGACAGTGGAGCTACAGATTTTCGGGGAGAACTCATCTACCCATCAAGTTCTCGTGTCTCCGTAGGGCTGACTCATGAATATTAAAATATACCTAAGGCGAAGTATTTCCAAAGATATACCTCCTAAGGCTTCTCGAAGTCTATCCAATAATGAATTTCTTTCTCTAGTTAACTTTTTCACTGACTCAAGCGATGTTATTATGCCCTGGCGTAAACACGGGAAGCATTTAACATTTCAGTTCATGTTATCCTAGCACAACAATCATCCATCCAACGGTGTATTACTATTTTGAATAGTGAAGCTCTGTACCCGATCAAGAAACGCCTCTTTCAAAATTTGGTGGTTCACTTTTGAAAGTAGAAAAATAGAGAAAACCCAGCTGCCCGAAACTTCTCAACTTCAAGTTTATGAAATTTGGATAACAAATTACTAAGCACACCCGCTCCCCGTACATCTGACAGGGAGGGACTATCTAGAATCCCAACTCCATGAAATACATTTCAAGGACCAAAATATTTAAGGATGAGAATCTTGTAAACATTCCATTAACAGAGTCATTAATCAGAATAATAACACTTATTAGTTTTATGTAAAAACTAGATTGTGATATAAAAATAAAGTCTTGTCTTCTAACGTGAATGTAATGCCTAGAAACTAATTTGAAAGCCTATCAATGGTTTTTGGCGCCCTAAGGGCAAACAAGAGGGCAGTGGAGGAATTCGAACGAGCAGCAAATATTAGAGGCTTGAAAGTTAATGACACCAAAACAATATATATGAAGACCTCAAGGGGGCCAAAGCTATCCCAGACCACAGTCGAGATTGGGGACCATACCTTTTCAGTTTGTAACGAATTCAAGTACCTGGGTGCAATGATAACCAACGACAATGACGTTACAACTGAAATAAAGGCACGTATAGCTGCAGGGAACAGGTTTTTCTGGGCAATCCAGAAAGCTAGAGAGTTTCGGGTAGAAAACCATCATGCTAGCGAACACCTCCTAAGTTGCTGGGAGGGAAAAGTATTGAGCAAAGTTTTTGGCCCAGTGTGTGAGAATGGAGTCTGGAGAGTCAGGAAAAACGCTGAGCTGAGAAGCTTGTACGGTGAGCCTGATTTGATTGCATTCGTGAAGCGTGCAAGACTGAGATGACTCGGTCATGTTGAGCGGATGCCACCAGAAAGATTTCCTCGTACAGCTATGTATGACGTTACAACTGAAATGAAGGCACGTATAGCTGCAGGGAGCAGGTTTTTCTGGGGAATCCAGAAAGCTAGAGAGTTTCGGGGACTCTCACGGAGAGCAAAGCTCACAGTGTAGAAAACAATAATGCGCCCAGTGCTTACATATGGATGTGAGACGTGGACTCTAACTGGAGCTAGCGAACACCTCCTAAGTTGCTGGGAGCGTAAAGTATTAAGCAAAGTTTTTGGCCCAGTGTGTGAGAATGGAGTCTGGAGAGTCAGGAAAAACGCTGAGCTGAAACGCTTGTACGGTGAGCCTGATTTGATTGCATTCGTGAAGCGTGCAAGACTGAGATGGCTGGGTCATGTTGAGCGGATGCCACCAGAAAGATTTCCCTCGTAGAGCTCATGTGTGACTTTCCAGGTGGTACACGGCTGAAGGGACGACCCCGGCTATGCTAGTTAGAGGAAGTACAGAGGGATATGACCCCAGGTAGGTGTGAGAAGAAGGAGGAGCCATGCTCAGGGCAGGAAGGATTGGCGAGCAATTGTTGAGAATGCCCTGGTTCCAGAAGGACCGTAGCGCCGAATAAGTAAGAAAGGGCAAACAAGAGAATTTCGCAAGACTTGACAGTTTCGAAAATGAGTGGCAACACTGCCCAGGAGCGAGGAAGGCATCCCAACTAACCTTTCTCCAGTTAGTTGCCAGCAAGAATGAAAAGATTCTATCATTCAGTTGCGTACACTTGTAGGTCCTTCTCATTACCGTCATCATATCATTGAATTGATGAAATTTAGAATTTTAGACTTGAAATTGTGATTTGACCATCATATTGTCCTTTGTTTTGCTCTATGTGATCCCTGGAAACCATACTACGCAATTTCGGAAGATATGTTTCACTGTCGTACGATTCAGCATTGGAAATTGCACTTTTTTTGAGAATCATCCTTTTAATGATGTTCCGTTATAAACAAATTAAGTAGATTTTGTGCAGTGACATTGATCGTGACACTGATGTAATAAAACAACTTTTTAATAAATTTGAATCGCCGCGAAATATTTTATTCAAATAGAGATATTTAATTTAATCTAAATAGAGACATTTAATTTAAAAAGAGATGCGATTCTGCTCTACAGCGGTTTTACGTGACCTGATTCTGACGAGGAGAATACACACCTCTCGCGTTACAGTAGAAACTAAAATGAAAAAAAAATCGTCAAGTGAGCTCCCATTTCAAAGTAAAACTTTGCGGAACGATATATACATTTCAGAGGCGGCCAACCAACGCAAAAAGAGCCAGGAAAAAGATCGATGGAACTTTAATACTTGGCTTAGTAAACTAGGGCAAACCGCCGCCGCGGGGATGTGCCCGAAAAAGGCACAATAGGCTCTCATTCCCTGTTGAAAGTTTAGCCATTAATTTTCCCGGTGTGGACAATGAAAGATAGAGTGAGTCAAATTATATCCATCGATTCGAAATTAAAATTAAAATGTGTTCAATAAAATAAAAAATCGACGTATATGTACATACAAAATGTGAGATGAATTCAACCGTGTTATCGCACACCTCCGTTTCGTATTATTTCGTAATTAATTAAATGGGTCCTAAAACCACGTAAAAACCGTGGTAGATTTATGATTTTGGTTCAGTTTTATCTGTCTGTACGGTTAATACTTGATCCGCTCAAAACTCTAGTTAATTACAGGGCAATTGATTAAATTTCAATGGATAACATCCTCCACCAATCGACGAAAGCGTATACACATACGGGAACACTAATTTCGTCGTATAAACCTCTACATTGTCTCCAATACATTTTATGATCGTCGGATCAATGAAAGCACATAAGCTAACGGAAATTTCATTTTTCTCATAATGGAGAGGAGATGGGGAGGATTGAGCTGATATCATAAACTAATAATAAAAGGAACAGCCAAACTACCCGCAGTTAAATTATTTAATAGCATTTGTTTCGCAACAGTCAATAACGCAGAAGACATTCTGTAATTACGAATTCGACTACCGTTAAAAACCCATACAGCATTAAATGTTAGCAAACTCACAAATCCACTCACTGTATTACAAGGCAAACCGCATGATGAAATTATGGGGGATTTGCATAACTGGAAGGAAGCACAAGTGCGACTCATTTCATCTTCTAACCACAAAGAATTTTAATTGAGTAATTATGTGTGTTAACGACAATTAAACAAGGGACGTGAAATCCAATGAAACGAGCAGTTAGTGAAGTCAATAAGCATCCATTCGCAAACATTTTAGATTCTAATAACTGTAATAGATGTAATAACCATATGCGTAATAGCTAATTTAATTTATTGTTAAGCGACCAAAACTTATTGTGGTTGAGAAAATTAGAATTATCGGAGACATTCTCCCTGAAGCTGTTATTCATGTCATTGATAATTACTTCATATATGTATGAATGCATTTCACTTACCATTATGGTATTCAAAGTCAATAGAAACATGTGTTACTCACCTGTAACAAAACGGAAAGTTAATAGATATTGAGCTAAGTGATAAATTTTAGGAGAGTCTGGAGAGAATCTGGTGGAGCCGAACACCCATTTTGGTTTATTATTCAATAATAAACCATAGTAATCGCTCTGGAAAAAAAATTCTAACCCCCCCCCCCCCCCCCGGAAAATTTCATGGTTTACGTTTTAAAGGGTGTAGAATCCGAATCTGCAATAACCATTTTTCCGTCCGTACGCCGTACGCCGTACGCACGATTTCTCCGAAACGGCTGGAGCAAAAGATCTGAAATTTTCAGGAAAAATCCATCTTGGCCCGACGACGCCCCAATTCTTGAGCCAGCTCTCTCACTTCAATTTAAAGTGCCCTTTAAGGGCTGTCAAAGTTTTGTAAAATCCCTAAAAACCTCAAAACAAGTCGAATCGGCCTAAATAGTTACTGTTATTTGAAGAACATACCATGAGGAATCGAATGAGCCCTTCCCCACGTCCGTAGGTCAAACCATTCCCGATGTATGGCCCGATTTATGGTGTCAACATTTGCGTTTTTTAGTTTATTATTGTTTGTTTCTAACCTAGCGATGCCGCTAACGTCGAGTTCTAGTGAATGTGGTTACTGGAGTGATAGCCGATGTGGATACTTGTAGTTTATAGGCGATACACGGGTTGAAGCATGGATGAAACGCTATAATAATATAGGTAAATATTATTACTTTGGATTATTATTCAATATGATTACTGGGGTAAATGAGTATTCTTTCACTCGGGTTCATTATTCAATTGGCTTGCGTTCATGATTTGAATCTGTACTAAGCTTCGGAGTGTGCGTGTTTCACAGGTGATAGAGCGATTATTGAATTTCAGGAGAAACAGACCACGTAAATTGGTTCTCAACCAAAACACCTATTTGGATTGATCAGTTGATGATATTTGTGTGCCTCCTCTACATCAGTCTACCTTTGGCTACATCGTTTACATTTGGGTTTGGGGAAGTTTTAACGCAATACGAGCGCTAAAGGACTTCATAAATTATGGATGTTTTTATTGTGTGTGGGGTGGGGAATAAAACGGGGGGGGGGGGCCAAATTCTTTCACTGGGGTTTATTATTCAATTTTCTTGCGTTCATGATTTGAACTTCTACTAAGCTTTGGAGTGTACGTGTTTCATAGGATAGGGCGATTATTGAATTATTTTGGTTTATCATTGCTTTTGTGTTGATATCAGTAACCTAGTGACGAAGTGATGTAGTAATGTGGATAGTAGAGTGAACTCCTAAAATTAATTTGTAGCCAGTCTATTCGTTTAACTGATCTGTACTTTACTAGAAATCTGATAACCGATGCAAATTCTTTCACTGCTTTGTTTATTATTCAATTGGCTTCGTTCATTATTTGAAAGTGTCCGGTTTCGCAAGTGATAGAGCCGTTATTGAATTTCAGGAGACACACAAATATGATCAACTGATCAATCCAAATAGGTATTTTGGTCGAGAACAGATTTACGGGCTCCATGCATATCTCCTGAAATTCAATAATCGCCCTACCCTTGACTCCAAAGCTTTAGAATTACTATATCCAAAACTGTGGAATTTCAAAGCTTCACCTAAATTGATTGCGTTTTTGAAATAACTTTCTTCTTTTTGTGAAATTTTCAATATTAAATGAAGAATAAATTTTTCAAAAAGGTTTTCTGACGTGGGGCAAGTTTTCAGCTTGTAATGGTTGTCCGCGAATTTCCCGCTTGTGACCAAAACGGTTGTAGTACTTTTTGAGAAACAAGCTCCTCAATTAGTTCTCCACTAACTTTTAGGGTAAAATATGTTCGGATTAAACCGTTGGAAAGCAGACATTTCGAAACAAATGTTAGGCTTTCAGGCAAAAGTGAACATTTGGATTATAGAGAGATGTGAGGTATTGAAGAAAGTAGATTTCAAGTTCATTTTCCATCAATTTTCCCGTTCAAAAAGATCTATTTTTCAATCAGAGAGTGAATATGTATTTAACACTCCTCAATCGAAGTAGAAATTTCTTTCAATTAAGGGAGTTTTGAAGATTTTCGCGTGGTTCCGTTGAAGACAACGAAAACAATTCTAATAATTGACAAAACTCGACAACTAAACGAGATTTTAAGGATCAACTTCAATCAGAAATGGGTTTTAGAATCGGTACCTGGCCGGTATAAATAACAAAAGTGTTACACAAGGAATATGTCGAGGTAAAACGTTGACCCACGTGCCGACTAATCAATTATGTGTTTTATTCCCCCAAAACCACCAAATAAAGAGGCATTTCCGTCGCGGCAACCCACGATTCAGAAATCGGGAAATGACTATTTACGTAACGGGGTCAGACACCGTTGCCGGAGATACTCAAAGATATTCGTGTCAATATTTTGCTTCATTAGTTCACGGCGCACAAGGATGATAACATCACGACAAGTGTGTTTACAAGTAAAGAAATCGTAGATAGTAATGAGGAAACTGTGGGATAAGAGATGTAAGACAAAATAAGACCACTGGTATCTAAACATATGCAACGGCTAGCTTAAAACTCTAGACCAGGGGTCTCCAAACTACGGCCAGCGGATGGATTTGGTCCGGCCCGCAGCCGCTCAGCGGTTCTTTGCCAAAATGATCTTTGGGCTGCCGAATAACAAACATTCCTAATTATTTCATGTATTCGGAGACAGGTCTCGAGCTGCTGTTTTTTCATACCCTGGCGTTGCACTTCTACTATATTATAAGAGCCCAGAAACCGATATCCGCGTTTGGTGGCGGAGGAGACCGTGCGTGTTGAATGCTCCTGGTATGCTGCTTTGCATAGTCCAGCTGAGAATGCTGGTTCCCAGTTGAGCATCAACCTGGATGATGTGGATGCTTGACAAACTCAACCGGGTGGCTTGATCTCCAGAGTTCGCGATGCATGGTATGACGGTACGGTATTGATAGCACTGCAGTCGAACTCTCAGATCTACAGGCAGCTTGACTACCGGGTGAAACCTGGAGACCTTTTCATGGATTGTCAACAGTACCCACTGAGGATTTTGAGGATTAGAGGCTCCTTGATGATGCCTTATTGCTCACCATGACCAGTCGTCTTCCAGATGTGCAACGTGCAATTTGGGCGCCCCAAAGGATGACGTTCATTTTCTCGCGATTTGCCCTGTGCTCAGAGAATTCAGGAGACGACACTTAGGCCGAGGGAGTCTATGCCACGAGAAAATACTGCACTTGTTAAATGAGGGAGATTGGGCATCAATTGCAAGTCGTGGAAGTATGGCCTCTAAATACAGAAGGATGCTGATCGAGGAATTCAATTGGTGAAAAATAATTGTTTTATAGACTGCATTATATGCGGCATTGATTAGAAAAAAACGTTTAATGCATTAAACAGACAGGCTTATAGTCTATAGCAGTGACATGTATTTCCTACTTCCTCCCAATTAATTGATAAACATATTTTTCCATTCATGCATTCATTCCAAGACTAAATGTTGTCTGGAATGATGACAAACCACATTTTAAATTGTCGAACAATAAATTTCCTTTATATTAGACCTATTGCGACTGCCTGATTTCTCTGCAAAGGGCGGGAAACGTCAGTATATGAAACTTGGATTATAATTTATAGTAACTAGAACCTTCAAACCAAACAAAGACCACACTGGGGGTCACCTCCTACCAAGAAAGCACGATCATCGTACTCAAAAGTGTAGGTAAACCATCAGGTGCAAAGAGAAGGGGTGCTAGGGAGAATATGGATGGCTCCACGAAATGTTTTCATTTATTGAATAATATTCAATATATTATGTCCTATTTTATGACAGGAACAATATTCGGGTTTAAATTATTACCAATATATTACTTGATATTTTCTAGTGATTTCTAGCTAGATTAGATTGCCGGAAATTCGAGCACGTTCGCGAACTCAAGTCTTTCTTTTTCGTTGATTGAGTTTTTGGTGAAAAGCTTTTTTCCTGATCTTGATACCAAGACTATAATGTAAAATATATATAATAAATATTATAAGACTATCATATATTATGTTGTCTGAAATGATGAACCAAATTTTGAATTGTCGAACATGTATGGTTTATAATTTATTGTAGCCAGAACATTCAAACCAAACAAAGACCACACTGGGGGGCCACCTCCTACCTAGACAGCACGATCATCTTACTCAAAAGTGTAGGTAAACCATCACGCGCAAAGAGAAGGGGTGCTAGGGAGAATATGGATGGATCCACGAAGTGTTTTTATGGATATGACCCCTTCGAATTGGGTCACAACAATGGGCATGTGTATATCGAACGATGGAGCTCCTGGCAACACATCCCAGTGTTTACACTTTAATTATGATATCGTTGGAGATTTTTAAGATTATATGAAATGTATGTTTGGTAATTCAAAAAGGAGTTGAACGCGATGCATTTCTGGTAGTGAGTGTATCTAATTGGGTAATATTTAGGAGGTACATGGTTTAAAGAAAGACTTACTTTATCACCATGTTGGTAAATAATTGAGTTAAGTTGGGGATCTTGCGAGCTTTGGGCGACACAGAGATCGCAGAAATGGACGGCTCAGCCCGCAGCATTGAAGCTATCCATTCTATGAGATACACAAAAGGGAGAAAAAAAACCACACTGCACTGACCGACACCACCTCTTACGGACGAGGGCAGAAAACTACTGAAACCGAGCGACACGGCCAGACGGGGCTTACGACCAATAATAAGATATAAACCGCCCTCCCACTACAGCTGGGTGGAGGGAGAGCCTGCGCATGCGCGGAGTTGGAACAGTTCCAGGGCGCTCCATCTATTGAAGAGGGATGTGAACTACGGATCGACCTTTCAGATGACGGGGTACGATTAGAGATGAGGGCAGAGGAAAGGGTCAGCCACCAGCCACCCAAACCCATCGGCCAGCAGGAACAGCATGTTGTAGACAAGATAGCTACTTACAAGTCTGAGCTCCCAGCTGCAAAAGGCAACTGAATGATGTGACCTGATTTGAGGAGCTTACTTTCAAAAAGGCACATATCCAAATCTGGGAGAAAACGTTTTTTTCTCAATTTTCTATCTCTGAATATGAGTTGAATCAGATCCCCCTATCAATTCCGAACAAAACAGAACACATCCACGTCAATTCCGGGGCTAAAGTTATGCGTTTGCATCAAAAGGTAACAAATCCGTCCCCTACATTTTTTTCAGTGCCTTGCAATCGAAATGGCACATATCCTCCGAATTTCGTCAGGCGAAAAGTTGTGGGTTTTCAAAAAGGCACATATCCAAAAAGAAGCATTGCGCCTTCGTCTTGACATTGAATATTAACACGAGACTCGATAGATGGCAGGCATGACAAATGGAAATATGGAGTCAGGTAAAGTTTTCAATAAAACCTACAGAATGGAGAATGAATTCTTTTTCAAAAAGGCACAAATCCATGAGTTTTGATCAAAAGGGCACATTTCCAAAGTGAAAATGGATATACAGCCTCGTGTTTTGGAGAAAATTGATTCATATTCTGAGGCACCTTCATCTGTGCCTTCTCACACCGATGAGAAACTGCAGAAAAACATCTCCACTAATCTGCAAATAGTTTTTTTCACTTCCTGAACATTTTGTCGGAACGGATATGTGCCTGTTTGAAAGTAAGCTCCTCATTTGTACATGACGGTCACATCATGGTGGCTACGAATCAGTCGTTTCTAGACCCTCAAATTCATGTTCTTTGACAACGTCTGCACATAACACCCAGCCATTGTCAGTGTAGATGGTCCGGCCTTTTTTCATACTTTTTAGACTTGCCAAATTTGAGGTTTTTGGACAATCACAATGTGGACACTTGTGAGCCTTTTAAAACTCATTGCTCCACCCCAAACTTAGAAAATCGTAATTTTGAAACATAGAAACATTCTATACACCTCTCCCGCGCAGTTTGTTTTTTCGAATTGTTTTTGTTTGGAAGATGTGAAATTTTGAACCATAGCGTCAATCTCATTTTCTAGTGGCTGCTTTTCTTTTTAATGGCCCAAAAGGAGTACCTCTGGTCGCGGTATAGTCCAGGAACCCGGCTGAAAAAAGCCAATTGATCGACAGAAAAGTACCAATTATTGAATTTTATAGAACTCATTGCGGTTATATAGAAATCGCACGTCTGCCATTCTAAAGCCGTCGGATTAAAAGATGACGGCCAGTGAAACAGACCTCAAAGCTATGAAAATCCGACTTACAGGTAGGTAGATGAATATCATTTTGACCGACGATACTTTTATCCGTGAACAACTCAACCATGTGCGTCTGCCACTTCACAATGGTTGGGTGTTGTGTGCAGACGTAGTAAAAAACCATGAATTTGAGGGACTAGAAAC
The DNA here is from genome assembly GCA_031894815.1 of Creontiades dilutus. Lineage (NCBI taxonomy): Eukaryota > Metazoa > Arthropoda > Insecta > Hemiptera > Miridae > Creontiades > Creontiades dilutus. Next base: position 1,553,679 of record JAVIWC010000631.1, read on the forward strand.
GACTGATTCGTAGCCATCATGTGTGACCATCTACAAATGGAGTAATGGCACTCCTTTTTTGAAGTGGTACTCCCGAAGTCCTACTATCGTAAGTTACAGGTCGGCGGAAAGTCAGTAGGTACTCAAGTGCCAACTATCCTACCTATGGCCACATGAACATTGCCATAACCACATAAAGCCAAAACAACATTGTCGTTATCAAGTCTTATTCTTATCAAGGATAAGATTGCGACAAGTGCATTAATCGAACGTTCATTTTCTGAGATTAATAACTACTGGTCTCTTGAAAAATCCAAATCAGGCATTGAGACCTTGAAAGAATTAACACGAATTCACCAAAATTTTGAGAAAAATTGTTCAGAGATGTTTGATTTTTCTGAAAAATATAGAACAGCGCTCAAAACCATTCACGGCTCTGCAAATTCTTTCACTGGGGTTTATTATTCAATTGGCTTGCCTTCATGATTTTAATTTCTACTAAGCTTTTGAGTGTGCGTATTTCACAGGATAGAGCGATTAATGAATTTCAGGAGGCACACAAATATGATCAACTGATCAATCCAAATAGGTATTTTGGTTGAGAACAGATTTACGTGCTCTATGCATATCTCCTGAAATTCAATAATCGCTATATCACCTGTGAAACACACACACTCCAAAGCTTAGTAGAAATTCAAATCATGTACGCAAGCCAATTGAATAATAAACCCCAGTGAAAGAATTTGCAGCGTTTTTTGTCTTAAAATTATGGTTACCCGCAACACATAGCGACAATGAGTATCGCACCAAATTTTGTGATTCCTGAACGGGTCCATCGAATTTGGTGGAATTCATCATTACGTAGCAAGTTACGAGCGTATTTCTGCAAATTAGTTGAAACATTCCCGCTGTAGTGTTTTTCTTCATAAAAGATGTAAACATGTAATAAACAAAGGGAAAAATGTGGGGAAAACATTTTCTTTCAAACAACGATCTTCTATAGCTCTTATACCGAAAGAGAGTATTCATTTGCTATAGAGGTTACAGTTTTATGAACGTACCGGAGTGCTTGGTGTGACAGATTCTGAATTACTTTAATTTTTCTTGAATGTGAGTGATTATGCAAACAGATAACGGATCTCACTGATGCGAAGATGCAGAGAATGATAAGGGTATCAGAGTGTTATCTACATGCTGAAGTGATTCGTCATTCGAAGATAATTCGGAAGTACTTCCAAACAGAAGATATTTGCACTACACATTCAAGAGATACAGATAATTGTGACACGTGGGGTAGATAGTGATGATGAAGTTTATGGCCTAATGAACGATTTTCGTAAACGTGGAAGGAAAATGTTTTTCAATGCCTAATATGAGTCATGCAATAGGAAATAGACGATGTGGTCGGTCTTCTTAACCCTTCAGTTCCTATAATGCAAGAGAAGCCCGAATTGAATTGTAGACACTATTTTCCGAGTCGGTGCAACTTGTCTGAAACAAGCATGAACCTACATATTTCAAACATTTTAAATTAGTTCTCAAAAATTACAGTACCGCAGCCTGTACGGTGCATTAGGCAACGGATCAACAAAACATGATACTATTGTATACATAAAGATGAAACTATCAAAGTATATGCGTTTTTCAGGAAGTGGAATTCACCCCCCGGACCCCCTCCACAGTGAAGGGGAGAGGGCCCAGCGTGGCGGAGCGTCTCTCAGGGTAACCGGCATGCTCCCCTCCTCGGGGACTTGGAATATACGATTTTTTGACTTTGCGTATTGTTTTTATACTCCCTCATTGTGTTATTCACCTATTTATTTTTAACCTGCGTAGCAGGGCCTTTAAACTAGTATTGTATCAGAACATAGTATTGTATAACTTGGTGTAGAATAAAATCATCTGTATCCAAATTTTAGAATCATAAAAACATCGGGTCGAAGAATTTGGCGGATCTCTTAGGACGGCACAAAGGAATCAGTCACCCATTTCGAATAGTCATTGACCTTTTTATATACCCAAATCTTTTGGGTTTCCCTTCCATATTGTTTCGATCCGTGTTGATCAAACGACGAGAAAGCTAACTCAAAATTTGACCACAGCACAGATCATATACTAAACTGAAAAACATTTATTATGTCACCAAGATAAATTTAAAATACGTGACATTCTTCATCATAGGTCAAAAGATACACACGCATGATATTTCTAAAATGAAATACACATAAAAACAAGTAATTATCCATGAACCATGAATTGATCAAAAAACCAGTTCACCCTGAAGAGTGCACTCTACTTTTACGCAGTCCAAAGACGTAAATAATCTGATTCATTCAAACGTTTCAACTAACACCGGGGCAGAAATCATAAGAAAAACTGGAAATTGGAAGAAAAAATAGATTTACATTTTAATTGACCAACTGAACAATATTTCAGTTTCTGCGGTTTCTACAGTAACATCTGACAGCTCTATAACCTTTAAATGGTCATTATGTAATTTTTTGTAGGCTTAAAAGACCCTACATCTTCTCCGAGAAACAGCGATTTCCTTACCAAGTCAATGAAATAAACTACCACGTATTGAATACGAAACCAACGTATTTACAACTTTAAATTAGATCGTGTGATCGTTGACACCAAATCTGTCCCATGATTGAATTGGTGGAATTAATTTACACCACAGTTCAACCCCAAATGCTTCGATGGGAGCGAGCCAATCTAAGTTATGTGAACTGACCTTGCACCTTTCAAGAACTGAACGAAAAATGAATATATTCGATTTTTTTTTTAGCAAGGACAAAGCTCTCGTATATAAATGTGCGTTTGCGAAATGTGCGCGATACCATGTGTTTTAGAGATGTCTGATTACGAAATCGAAAATTGAGGGGTCAGAGAACAGACAGTTAATACATATTATCTGTACAGCTACCTGGTTGGGAAAGTCGAATAAGAACGAACACACGAACTTGAATAAGCAAGCTATTCCAGTATAATATTGCAACGTTGGTTGAAGATTGTGGCTTTGAGAACGCAGAAGTTTCAGGTGCTAAAACCCTAGCTAAAACGCTGCAAATTCTTTCACTGGGGTTTATTATTCAATGACTCATGATTTGAATTTCTACTAAGCTTTGGAGTGTGCGTGTTTCACAGGTGATAGAGCGATTATTGAATTTCAGGAGGCACACAAATATGATCAACTGATCAATCCAAATAGGTATTTTGGTTGAGAACAGATTTCCTGAAATTCAATAATCGCTCTATCACCTGTGAAACACGCACACTCCAAAGCTTAGTAGAAATTCAAATCATGAACGCAAGCCAATTGAATCATAAACCCCAGTGAAAGAATTCGCAGCGTTTTTTATGGTTATCAGAATGCTTCAACCCGTGTATCGGCTACAAAGCCTTTTAGGAGTTCACTCCAGTATCCACATTACTACATCACTACGTCACTAGGTTACTGATATCAACACAAAAACAACGAATAAACCAAAATAACGAGAATGTTGGCACCATAAATTGGGCCATAGATCGGGAATAGTTTGACCTACGGACCTGGGAAGGGGCTCATTCGATTCCTCGTGGAGTGTTCTTCAAAAAGAGTCCAAATTTAGGCCGCCTTGACTTTTTTGTGGTTTTTAGGGATTTTACAAAACTTTGACAACCCTTAAAGGGCATTTTAAATTAAGTGAGAGAGCTGGCTCAAGAATTGGGGCGTCGCCGGACCAACATGGATTTTGCCTGAAAATTTCAGATTTGTTGCTCCAACCGTTTGGGAGAAATCGTGCGGGCGGACGGAAATTTTTTATTGCAGATTCGGATTCTACACCCTTTGAAACGTAAACCATGAAATTTTGGGGGGGCTTAGATTTTTTTTTTTTTTTTTTTTTTCAAGAGCGATTACAATGGTTTATTATTGAATAATAAGCCAAAATTGACAAAAATGCGTGAGATGCTTAAAATTAGGTACATACCTCACTGCCATTCCAACACTTCAATAATTTACCAGGTAGTGTACATAGTTGCAACAACTTAATAAACAAAACAAATGAATTAATTCTAAAATGTATTTGACTACCACTGTAAAATCTAGATTGAAAGAACGATTATTCACAGGAATCTGAGTTGTGCGCGTCATCGATGCCGATTTGTGAATGGAATGGCGTACGTAACTGTGACAACTAGGGTTACGTTGGCTGAGCAAGAAAAAACATGCACCTGGTTTACCCCTCCCAGGAACGCACGTCTCCATGGTCACTATCTACAACGGATTCACTAGTGATAAAATCAGCTCCATGTATTTCAATTTTGTTTCAAAAAGTTTAAATTGTAACAATTGAGAAAGTCTACAAAGTGGTTTCGTACCTTAATAACCTAACTACCCACAGAATGTTCATCACCCAATGTGGGAAATCGTCATTTATTACGGACATGCCAACTAAAACCGGTAGAATTCCACGAATAGGTACTCATATTCTAGACCATAGATCACTCAATTGCAGCATTTCGTGGCAGAGTGTCCGATACTGGCTTACGCTAGATTGGAATGCTTTGGGTGCCTGTCACTATCACGACAGCAGTTTCTGCAGGCACTGATTGAACCGCGCTTTGCGAGTGCGTCCGAAACGCTTGGCGGTACAGACAATTTTCGGTTGCAGAATTTAATTATGTTTAGAAATGTTAAATATATCACTCTAACAAATTAATTGTATTAAGATTTAATTGTATTTTATGCTAAATTAGTACTCCTGGTGCCTCTGTTTCTCCTCTGACGTCCGTATTTACTGTGTATTCCAATCAGAAGCTGTGTTTCTAAATCTACGGAGCTTCTGTTGACGGATCTTGATGATACAAAGTTAATCGTGTTTTTTCGCTATTATATTATTATTGCTAAAGTATTAAGTTCATGTATGAGCTATGAAGAGTTATTAATAAAGAAGTTATTCATTCATTCAATCAATGCAATAAAGTGTAATAGTGATACGGGTACCGGTGAGCACAAGTATTGTCTTAAATACGTATGTACAAATAAGAGGTTTAGGCCATAAAATATACTAATTCTAAAACCTTGAAAATTTTTGGGAATTTAAGAGAACGTTACATTTCAGTTAGTCTATAAGTTAGAAAAAAGAACGGAAAGAACTCATTTTCAATATTGAGGGGAGGGGATGGTTTTGAAGTAGATAATGCCGATCGATAAAAGAAAAAAGTACAGATGTGGGAAGGTAGGCATTTTAGAGCGTTCTTCACAAACCTCGTCTATGTGAAAATCTGGATAGGTAAATTGTGGAAACTTGAAAAACACCAAGAACTTTACCTACAACTGATCATAAACAGAAAATACCAAAGGAATTGATAAGAGGAATCACGCTAATCACAACATCAACCATTAGCATTTCGTTTCCAGATTAGGAAGGGATTTCCTGATAAAAATTCACCTGTTATCTTAGAAATAAAATGAGGGGTAAGTTGTTCAGTTGACTGGAGATGTATACAATGATTACCCTAAAGCTTCAAGTAACAAGTTACTTACAAGAATCTCGCTCTGTGCATAATACATGAAGTCTGTCAAGGAAATCTGAGGCAAACATGTTCCAACATTTTCAAAATTTTGGTTCTCGAAACTAAACTACCGACCACCGTTTTTCCCAAGGACGCTATTTATGCCTCCGACCCTATCCAAAACGAGATGAGATGATACGGAAGCCAATAAAATATTTATATTTAGCTTTCAACCGATAGACAGCAACGAACGCTGAGCACGAACGCGACTGAATGGGTGAAACAATTGACAGGGTGGCCAACAAAACGGCAAAAAAAAGTGGAAATAACAAGGTGACAAAAGGTTGCTGGCTCGCACGAGTTTTAGGTAAAATAAAAAGCCTTTCATTTACAAATAGTTTAAAAAAATATATAAAAGCATTGTTGAAGAAAAAAGTATAGGTTCCAGAACAAGACACTATACCTCATGGAGTAGCAATAGCTACTATTATAGCTAATGTAGGTCCACAGAGGAGGGCAGGAACTTACCTGAACAACCGGTGGCGCACAGCTTCAAAGCGGCCTACCTACAAACCAACCCTCAACAGCCCAGCCAAACATAACAGGGTTCTCCTGGAGTGGGTGCAGGTAGAGGTGTGTTAACACAGGTCACCTGAGGGAGTAGACTCCCTGCTGGTCACTCAGTCCAGAGACGAGGTCAGTGGGAGAAGTTCACCAGTTCACTCCTTGGATGAATGCAACCTACAGTTAGCTTCGCAATTCAGTCAGGGTTTGGTAGATGGCAGACGTCTACTGTACTCCTTAAATGAGTACCTCTGAGTAAAACAATGATAGGTACCAAAACGAGGTCATTTTCCGAGTCCTCATGAATAAATTTTATTTGAATAGTAGCGTCTGCTGTAAAGGAATGGCGACCTGCCCAGGTTATTAGTTGCAACCTGCAGGTCTCGAACTTCACTTGCCACAAAAAGCTCCCGACCATCTGAGTAGTTTGAACGTTGCCCACAGGAAGCCATTCTGTCGCCAATGTCTTGTGATGAATTGCAGGTCTTCCTTCCGCAGGTCATTTGGGACAAGTTCACTTGAAAGAGAAGTTCTTTGAGACAAGGTCACTCACTCACTACCCACCTCTAGTGCAGGGGCATAAAGGAATATCTGGTAACGAGAAGGCTGACAACCTTGCAAGAAGAGCTCCCAAACCCCATTGGTAGGCCCTGAGCCGGCAGTGGGTATACCAACAACTGCCTTCAAAAGGACCATCAACACATGGGTCAACCAACAAACCACAAGTAGATGGCTCAATATTGAAGGACATGTCCACAGTAAACTCATGGTGGCGGAACCCAACACCAAAATTACTGAATGGCTACTTGGAAAAAACTGTAGGAAACTAAAAACAATGGTCGGCTTTATAACTGGCTTTGCACCCCTAACGCTAAAGTTCCACCTACACTGCATTGGGTTCGCACAAAGTTCAACATTATGCAGGTTATGTGAGGAGACTGACAAAACGGCATCCCACATAATATATGAGTGCACAGCACTCACCTCTTGCAGATTTGAACTCTTTGGGGCACAAACCCCAATGAGGCCTATTCAGAGTCAACAACTAATCAAGGGCCTGAATCTCCTTGATTAAATGCAAAAGTCCGAGGAAAGTTCAATAAACCAACAGGCCAGGGAGAGGAGAGGGAAGGCGCAACCCCAGGAATGGAGGGCCTCTTCCCCTTTCTGGTGGGCCCTCGTAAAGTAGCAGGAGACAGACGCCCCTAAGATGAGGGTTGGAGGTAACCTGGCCCCCAAGACCATCACTCGTCAGCCAGTGTACTTATGCCATACAAGAAGAACTGTTGTCTTAACTATACCCCCAGTGTGCAGTAATAGTCAGTTGTTGTGAAGTTGATTGCGAGTGATCTCTAGATAGACGGTATTGAGATTGGTAGAGTTCTTACCAATTTAGTAGCGATTGTTGAAGTGATTGGAACAGTCGTAGGATTGCACAAGTTAAAGCCCCCCAAAATAGAGACTCTGTATTCCCCCCAAGATTGTGATCGCAACCCCTCATCATCACAGTTTGATTCCTGTAATACGGTAAACCTTGTTTCTTTTATTAATATACCCCTGATGCTCTTGCTTTTGATATGTTCTTACCAGCCATTTTACCCCATCTGGGTTGCTAGATCCCTGGGATCTTGGGATTTGTAAACCGAATAATAATAGCTCTCACACCACTTCACAGTGCTCTTCAGTGACTTCAACAGTGAGATCAACTCTTGAAAATAATGCACATGTAATGATGGATTATGCTGGCAAGTGAACGAATCAGTAAAATTGCATCACATTCGGTGAAATAATTCCACTGAAATACCATGAATCATGCACAATTATAGATTCACTGGATCTTGATTACATTTTCCGGGAATTGAGGTATTAATGTAACTTCCTGACCAATTCTTGATGTTAGGTAAAACTCTCCAACAAGGAACAATTACCCCAAAAACAATGAGAAAGTGTGATGCCCAACTCAAACAACCAACTGATTCCAAAGATGAATGCTGACATTAAAAACCAGCCTTCATGCTTTGAAGCACATTCCTATGTGATATAGTTAAGAAAACCTACAGTGGTGCTAAAGCTTCGGGCATCTCTCAAGATTCCAAGCAATGACAGTTCTTTACGGATTCCTTACAGCCAGAATATAATTGATCGAGGGATTATATGAAGCCATAAATTAAGCTACACGGAGACATAGAGTCAAAACCTCAAATAGAGATATGGTACCTACAAGATCAAGTAGAAGTTCCAACAACAACTTCATTATCAGTGGCAGTTTTTGAATTCAGTGCTGAGTTCAAAATACTTTGCAAATTCGAAATTTTCGGTTTCTTCCAAAACTGAAGGAACACAAGCACAGGGAGGTCATCTTCGCATACGCGTTTCATCAGACTGCAGTGCTGAGAGTGGTTCAACATTTCCAGAACATACCAAGTTCTGCTGAGTACAACCTCAGGATTTCGTCCATACCCACCCACCATCAAGGTGGAATGAGCTACTCAAGAGTAAAGTTTTCATAAAAATCACGGAATATGACAAGTTTTTCAAATTCATAAATACCTACACACAGTAAAAAGATGCTATGCAGAGCAGTTTCCTTTCACATTTCAGGTAGCTGAATAAATAATAGCTCTGTTGTCTACCTTTAACTGTACAGATTTAGGGGAATTGAAACGAGAAACAAACACATAAATCGACTATGAGTAGATTTATTCATGAACTGAACTGGGATTTATACTTGCTGCCTACATGTAAACATCATATTTTTATTGGATGATGCATATGTAAAAGGTTACTAGCAACATCGATCAAAGAAAAGCGAATATAAATAAACATAAATTATTCGAGCAATATGAAGTTAATAAAATTTACGAAGCGGTAAGCAGATGAAAATTAATTTTATAAATTCCAAGGTATTCTATGGTGGTTTTTCTTATATACATATCTATCTTTTACTAGCAAAAATCGTATGGCAAATTAGATTAAACTTCCAAGGTCCTCATGAAATTAGAGATTAGGGCCATTGGGTTGTATTATTCTACATCTTTATCAATTTTTTTAGTTTTACCTGCTTCCTCAATTTCGGAAAGAAGCGAAGAAATCAGATTGTTGGCTCTATCGAATGTAATCATTGCTGAATAGAAATCTTCAGATATTTGGCGCGTTCGAGCCTCTACACCTTCAAATTCTGTGGACGCTTTTATGATTTGTTCCGAGTGTTTTCTAAGTTTTTCAGTCAAATTTGGGATGTCTTTGTAGGGCTCTGGAGAAAGACTCTCATTCATGGTGTTCAAGGTGTTCAACTGGTTTAGCATTAAGCGAATGTCCGGTTCCGATTCGAGGACTAGTTTCGCTTTCATTACAGTGTCAGCAATTGAATCTTCATAAACGGGATCGAGATATGTCCCCAGCTCGTGGATCCTATCGAAAACCGCAGTTATGGAGTCGTAGTTGGACACCACCAGCTGCTGAAGGGTGTTGTTAGAATTGATCAACGAGTCTGCAATAGGACCATCTTTGTCGGTGAGTTGAACGTTCCCAATGATTTTCTTCTCCAGCTCTTCAATTTGGGCTTCGAGGATGTCCAAGGGGTCGACCACAACACCCGGCATATCTGAAACAACGATTCGAAAATAATGAGATAGTACAGCCAGGAAGCAGATTAAAATCAATGGCCTCCCAGTGAAGTATTAGGTATGACAGCAACTACAGAACGCAGAAACTTATCTAGCAAAATACAGAGGCATTTTCTACAACACATTGTACTGGACCTACCATGGTCGTGACAGAAAGTGAAGTGCTAAGCAGAAGCAGATATGGTCAGTGATGAGAAAGAACATTATAATACATTTGATGGATTTGATTACAGTTGCGATCTTAAACAATTTGCTTGATTACAATTAGCAAAACGGTTGCGATTATTGTATAGGGGTTACCATTAATAATCAAGTAGTTTGGTTACATGACCAAATAAGTGTAGTTGTAAATGATGTACTATTGTTACATGTACTATATGTTCAGGGTGTGTTGGCATTAGTGGGTGTGCAACATCCGAGTAGGTACCTTTCAGTACTCAGTTTGAGTAAGAATAATATTAATTTCCTCTCAAACCTGAATGAGGCAGCTAATCCCCCTCGCTTAAACAGCTACCCAAGCAGTTGAATGGAGATTGAACACAAAGAACGTAATATGTGCTCTATGCAACCATTTCAGAACCCATTTTCAGTATAATTAAGTCGAATGTAGGGAAGCATGACACACCATTCAAACGACCTCATGTAAGTTAAAGCATCTTCGAACAACTGTTCATCCAGTGTATAAAACTAGGATCAATTAAGGATGCAAGGTGTTGATAACCTATCTATTGAGGAAAACTCTCCTTGAATGGCAGCTAAGCCCAAGAATGGGAATGGAATGAACATAAGCAGTGCATGGGATCACTACAACTGAGAACCCAGAATAGGTACAAGTACACCCAAAACAGACTGAGCTGCTGTGAGCAGGGGGCCATCAGGAACCTAAAAAACATGACTGAAAACCTTCAATATACCATTATTTCTGGTTACTCAGAGCAGCCAGGACCCATTACACTAAACTATTCATGCAGCCCCCAGATCTAAAATTTGACATCGAATGAACGTGAGAGGTGATGGAATGGTATAGTTGCTCCTTCCATTGAGCTGAATGCGGGTTAATGCTCCGCCACGCTCAAAGGATGACGCAGACAGTTGAAGGCGTCTGATTCGTCTCCCATGGCGACGGATTCAAGAATCGGGAAGGGCCAACTAACCATATCCATCACAAACATATCCGGTAGAAGTCGAGAATTTCCCGATAAGACCGTCACCTGATGTTCCTATCGATATAGGTCCACTTTCGATGTGTGTTCTGTCTAGTTTAGTGGTCTGGATGCTCGCTTCGCTAGCATCTCAAAAACAAAAAAATATCCTACATCACTCCTTTTAGTAAAGTATAGATCGGTTGGACAAATAGATCAGAATGTGTTTACACTTGTGTCTCTGCGTATTAAAAATACTTTTATCGATAAAATCGGTCGTGAAAATCATTCCATAATACATGACAGTGGTATCGATGTATTATCCCATGTACACATCGATCCTAGTACATGTCGATTCAGTCTGATATATTTCCTACTTCATATCCTTTATATTTCTGTTTACGTAAACAGTTAAGCGTTGGAGGCACGAACCATGAAAGTTCCGTCATTTCCCTAATGGACTGAAAGGTGTCACAAAGCCTCTACGATTGGCTTTTCTATATCACAAATGTAAATTGACACCGCTCATCTACGTATGAAGCAATATATCTGATAGAATACATCTAAATATTTCAAATTAAACAACACTTACCTGAAATGTTAGAGACAAAGGTTAGCGTCAACTACCTGTAGCAGTTTCTAATATATATCAACTAGCGAACGTACATGAATGTATTTCAACGCGAGCTGACTGAAATAAGCAATGTATGATTGGCTTCTCAACTAAGGATACACACAATGAAATGTGACAGGATCTTATCAGCGTTATCAAATATTAAGAGTGAAATTCCTCCAAGAATCAGCTTACATGGATGCTATAAAAATTGGACAGCGAAGATTAGTTTCTTCTTTCACGATTTAACCCAACAGAACGGGAACAACGAAGATGACCATATCTCAACACGAAAGGTGAAATACCAACAAGAAATGTGACAACAACAATCAAAGTTTTTATTTACACCATGAATTTACCTAACAATTTGTAAGATACTCCATGTCGAAGGTGGTTTTGAATAAGTATCATTGTGCAATAGTGATTTTAATATAGCTGTGTGAATTTCTGTTGAAGATCAACTGTTGATTTAAGATGGTAGAATTTAGTTAATGAGCATCAAATGCCAACAGAATCGTAGAAATCTGTCAGATTTGCGACCATGGCTAAAAGATTCAGTTATCTTCATATGAACCCATTTGACTTCCATAAACACTTGATCAACAACTACATATTAACGAAAAAAGGTGCTACACAGCTTCTCAAGAGAAATACGTGAGTTTGATTTCAAGTCCGTTGTATACTGAAGATCCAAGATTTAAGACTTCTACCGATCTTAGTATTCCAATAAAATGATTAAGGTAATACTATTCAAGTGATTCCCATTTTGTATGCTTTTAGGTCAAGAGATAAACGGGATGCAGACGTCATTAGAGAGAACCATAAATTTTTATGGGACGAGGACGAAGAGCCCCAGACATGGGAGGAGAGGCTCGCCAAGAAGTACTACGACAAACTCTTCAAGGAATTCTGTATCACTGATTTGAGTCGCTACAAGGAAAATATGGTTAAGTCATCCGCAGTTCTTAACTTAACATTCTGTATCGAAAACCTCTGATCTCTGGTTTAGATATTTTTGAAATAACTCAGAAATGATGTTGTTCATATAAAGTGCACGACTAACGGCCATCACCGCACGCCACAGATGTAGGTGTAGGTTAAAATGAGCTCGAAGCAGTGTCGTTGTTACTGAAAGGGCCCATAGACGACCAACTTGGTTGACAACCTGGATTTATTTATTTATTTACTAAACGGGCGGAGCCCAATTATAAATGAAAAAAAAAATTAAATTAAACTGGAGAGAGTGAGAAACCTCCGCACGAAACGACTGCAGGGTCCATTCCTGGAAAAAGTCTAGGGCAGGATTGCACTGGGTTAGGTGGTTAGCCAGCCTAGGAATGCGGTTTAGTGGTTGGTTTTGCAGGAAGTTTGTTGTGAAGAATTGAACTTGGATGATTACGGGAGTAGATGGCTGGTTCCGCACAGTCTATCCAACAATTTAACAAGCTGAAGAGGAATACCATGTTGGCGATACTGTGATGCGCTTCAAGGGTCAGCAAGCCACAACGATGAGCAACAGCCCGCAAACTAAACTCCTCGTAAGGAATCCGCAACTTCCACCCGATGTATGCCAGGAATCTCTTCTGAACCCTCTCCAGTTGCTCCCTGTAAACCTTGTAGAGTGGCGACCATAAAATTGAACAATATTCCATTATGGGTCCGACCAGTGTGGAATACAAGTTTACCAGAGCATGCTGGTGTGAATGTTGACCACCTGTGGGAAGGTTGATGGGCGGAGTTTCAGGTTGACAAGGTTAAAAAGACCAGACCACTTTTGATATTTGGAGGGCGGAGCTTCACGTTGGCAACCATGCTGCAGTGTCTGTGGACAGGTTGATGACAAGTTGACAACATCAGTTTTTCTTCGAGCTCTGAACGAAACGAACTGAATGCAATCCTTCAAAGCTTGGTTGATGGCGCTGCAAGTCTCCATTACTATTAATCCAAGACTTTGCAGCAATAAGGCAGTGGGAAACTTTAGGCCCTCAAAACTTTGACTACTAGCCAAAACCTGCAATGTTGCAGAAAGCCGTTAATTGGCAATGTTTACAGACCTCATAAAAGTGTCCTTCTTCTCAATGTAAGGTTGCTCTTTACCAAGCAATTCATCATAGGTTTTCTTCGTTCACTCTACAAATTGGTGTGAGAAAACTCGGTTCGTTGCTGGTAGCACTCTTTGGACCAGCTCTCTTTTTTCTTGGAGGATACTCCTGCAAATCGTCATAAAACAACTCGCACAAAACCACAAACGTCGCTAAATGGCTGCTCATTTTGATATACAGGGATTCAGCACCTAGGAAGTGACTGATGTTGACAACATGGTATACCGTCTATGGTAAACCGCAACATCGTGTTGACAACCCAGGTCGTCAACCAAGTTGATCGTCTATGGGTCGCTTAAGGGGAATTGCATTATTACTAAGGGGAACTTGAGTTGCAACACTCTAATGGGTTAAGCTATGAGGCCGATTCAATCAAACCTCTTCGACAATGTTTCTATTTTGTTGCTGTGGAACAGGAAACATTCTGCATGAATCCTTTAACAAGGATCATTGTAGGAATAGTTGGTAAACATCTTTGGCAGTGGCGGCTCCTCCCCTGAAACTCAGGGGGCGCCTGGAGATCACCTAGGGCTATCAAGAATGGGAAAAAGAGGTGCTTTTATCAGACAAATAAAATTTTCAAATTGCCTTTTTCTTGTCTTCTGACTCCATTTAAAACTATGAAAATATAACCGCATTAATCACAAATAATAAAAACTACTCCGAAACTCCTGAAGAAGGAGGAGTTAGGAGGTTTACCGTCCATCCCCCTGGTCATTCGTACTCTTGCCAATATGCTGTTTACACTAGATGCACAATGAGAACAGATCCCTTTGAGGAATTTTCAGTTTACTGCTTAGAATAGAAGATCCCTTGGCTTACAAAGTAGTGGCGAAACTTGCTTGGACATTCGACAACGTTTGTGAACAGGGTTTGCAGACTCTGTTCAGTGTCAGTGACAGTTTACAAAGCAACTGATGATCTTGCTGATGATTGTTTGAAAACTGTTAGCAAATAATGCTCGTTTGTTGTACACTGGCCACTCATAACTTGGAAAACTGATACACTGAGGGGTTACAAGGTACTGATAACAAAATGATAAGATTCGCCTGGGGCCTAAGCAGGGAGCAAAGGACTTAATGTGCTTCTGTCTTTATTTTTTCGAGCTCTCTGATTGCTTTATTCAATATTCTCTCCTCATGCAAAATTCAAAATGCCACGAAATTTCGCCTTGAATGCTACTATATTGGGTGACCTTGATGCTTGTGCTCTGATTGGTCCCTAACTGCATTCCAAAGCTCCGAATGTATATTTTATGTGTTGGTTCAAATGGGTGTACTGTGTTCCACTAGCTTCAATGGACAGACTTTTTAAAAATCTATTGGGTTTGTTAGTACACATATTCCTATCTGCAGCCACCCCTGATCTGTGAGGTAATTGAAAAAACACTCGGACCAAAAACAGATACTGTCCTCAGGAATCCTGAATCAAAGACCAACAACAAGATCCAACTTTAGTGCCCAGATTACCAATGATATAAAGAGCGAAATAGGAGGAGTTCTTTGAACCTACCTACTTGCACAAAGATAGACGTCACATGAATGGTTGGAAAAATTTGCATTTGGTTGGATTAGCCTCTACAGTTAGATTTTTCCAATGTTCTAGTTTTCTGTTTCGACCACAACGCTAGACTTCAATTTCATTCATTGCATTTCCAATTTCCTCAATACTAAGTTTCTTTGGATGACTTTGCTGCAGACCCTCCTTCAAATGTATACTCCGCTACTGTCACTCATTTCATATTTGTTTACACAGACATGCATTTTCAGTTCGCTATGAGGTGGCAAACCGAGCAGGAACTGGTTGTTGGTAAAGGTCAGTTCATATGTGGGAGCAAGCACTGTTCCAAGGCTGAGGGTCTCCGGACGTGGGAGGCGAATTTCGCATACAAGGAGCACGGAGAGAAGAAAAATGCCCTGGTGAAATTGAGTAAGTTCTTCGCCATTGTTGATATCTATAGGTTTGTTCCAATAACGAGAGCGTCGTCTAACAGCTGTCGAAAATGCCCAGCCTCTTATATTATTTTTCACTACTGTTAACTGCAGATAAACTATGGTTGGAACACTTGAGTTATCCAACATCTACCCAATATTAACAACTACTTAAGAAGTTTCAATCACCTAAGGTTTTCGTTTCCTAACAACAGCACGTGACCCCTGTCAACTGCTCCTTCTTGGTGGAACAGTTGCCGACGATGGCTTGACTTGTTGGAACAACAGATACCAAAACTGAACATATTTCGTTGAAAACTGTCAACATTCTGTGAATGGCAAATCTTGTAAGGACCTACCTGTTATTGTGTTTATGCACAAATGATCATGGACACTTTTTAAAATCCCGTAAAAAACAATCATCCTCCCTCAAACTCAGAATTCCAAGCCCAATGCTTGGTTTCATGCCTGTTTGTCCTTGCAATGTGATATACCGCTTAAAGAATCCAATTTCAGTGAAATTCTCGAGAATTATGCGGATTTGACCCTCTATGGTCCCTTTTAAATTTCAACTGTTCCGTATCCAAGATAAATGAAAACTCAACACTGGTAGACTGATAATGTAAATTAAGACTCGCAGCTCAGGTTCTCACAGAACTACAAAGGATTAAAGCGCTTATGATGACTCACCACTAACTTCCATGAAAGGAAGTACATTATCTCATATAACATCTCGCGTCACCTTCCTGCGTTACACTTCCACGTGACGTTTTTTTGACTAGTTAGCCCAAGCAAAAGCATGTTCCATGCTAAAAAAGTATAACATTCTATTCATGCAATAATGCGTTTTCTGGAGTAGGTGCACAAATTGCTTTTGGCCATAAATTAAAATTTACTGGAATGAGAATTGAAAATTGAATTGTCTTGGTTTATGATAAAATTTGATTCTATGCTTCAGGACTCTGTGAAAAGTGCTCCGCAAAATTGAACTACAGGCACAAGAAGAAGGAGATCAAGAGGCTAGGAAAGTATGAGGCGTCTCGCCCTTCTGCATCCATCAGTTCTTCTGAAAAATCGTCGACGTCAGCTACGAATGAATCATCTGACGACACTCCCGACGACAAAATCAACCAGGATTCTGACAAAGAAGAAATGGACATATGGCGAAAACCAGTGGACATCGAAGAACCTTCAAGGGAAGACGAATTCGAAAAATATCTCGAACACTTGCTGTTATAATATTTTTATTCCATTTTCGTATTTTTTTTACAGTCAAGTCTTCACTAAATAATATTATTTTGGTTTTCCTTCAGTGCGCAAAACAGGAATCCGATTTGCGTGTTACCAAAAAAGGAAGACCACATCAATTTCACTGACAATTAAAACAATTACGTCTAAAAATCCTTTACAACTTTGAGCGAAGGACAATACACTTTGCTTTATGTACATATACAAGTTACGTCATAAATAATAAAATTTCTATTACAAAAATCTTGTCAACCAGGCAGTTTCTGTTTTGTTTAGAAAATGAAAATTACTGTGAATGTCGGCAGGAGTGCTACGTATTATCCTAATTTCAAATTCGATTCTATACCCCTGCTCTTAGGGTTATATTTCTAATTAAATTCGATTATGTCCTATTTATTTCTATCACATTTCAATTTACCCCTTGACTCTATAATGTGTTATAATGTAGGTATGATTAATGAGAATAATTCCGATTTGCCTATAAAATGCGGAGACAAGGGAGGAAAGTTACATGAAAAGTTAGCAATTAAAAAAAAAGTGCGTATCAGATTCTATATTTATCAGTAGCAATTAAGTTTCGGTTTCGTTTTAGATTTCAGAAAGTATGTTCCAGTTTTTTAAAATCTAAAATGTAGGCTGAAACACTTCACTATCGACGTACGAAATGTAATTAGAAGAAGGTAGGTGTTGAATTATTCAAAGACGTAGGGTACGTTACAAATATTATATAAAAAATATACAAAAAGCCTCGCCAGGTTGTTAATAATATTTCAAGCACTGAATTTCAACGAATTAGTACCTGTAATTCGGGATGGGCTTGATTTATGATTATGCGTAATTTCTCCGAGAAGCGTTTCAAAATTTCATCTTTTACAACGTTATGCAGGTTGTGTGCTACTTGAACAAACACGAACGAATCATTATTGCCGTCAGAAGCTAAGCTCCTTCATATCTTCTGAAACCATTTTTGTTGTATCTCAATTAATATTTCTGGGAGAATATTCCACAATATTAAGGCGATTGACTTGATTTTAGGGAAACTTTTTGCGATAAGAAATTAAATTTGACGGCACAGTAGTTAATCACTAACAGACGAAAGCATTCCCACAATTCTTACAGACAGAATATCATCAGATAACGTTTTTTTAAAAATTTGGACACTGAGAACTCAACCATTATTTTGAAATGGTATCTCTCAATGTTGAAAAAACAGTGTTAATGTGCATGGGGAAAAACATCATGATTAAGATGTAACAAATTAAGGACGTGGGAGGTCCTTTACCGTTGCATTATTTTGTTGTTTGCCTGTTTATGAATTTATTTAATCTGAAACACCATATAAAGTATTACGATAAAGAGGAACCCACACTGAAATACAGGGCGAGGCAGTGAAAACATGATTTTAGTGGCTAAATATTGAAATCAAATCAAAATTGATAAGTTTCGCAGTATTCATCTCACTTCACTTTAACATTTGTATAGAGGCATTTCATTGATCAACACTCATTTCTGTACTCTTGTTTTTATCAATCATTGAAATCATGGACTGAACACACGAACTGGAAGTTGCAACGACTTGAAACAGATATTTTGTCAATAACTCAATGTTTTAAATTGTTGATGAAAAATGAATGTCGAAAATGTTGATCAATGATTGAGAAAAAGTCACTAAATTTTCGACTAACAGTCAGACGGATTTGTCAAAGTTTAGAGTCGTTCAAATTCTGACTAGGGCAATCAGCTCATTCCTCATTATCTCTAATAAATTGCTTCAATATTCCAAGCGTTTTCAAAAAATGATGAGTGAGGAATATGTTTTTCTTCAAACTCAAAAAAATAAAATATATTATAATCTTGTTATATACAAAGAGAGCATGTTATACATGCAAATTAAAACATCAACAAAAATAAGAGGGACATTTGCGATAAGTTTGGTAAAAACGTGTATAGACAGGAACGGCATGTTGCACGTAGTAATCTATGGAATAAAGAAGGGGCCATGCAGAAGGAGACGTGGTAAACGGTGTAACATTTAGTTATTTTCGGATTTTTCCTTCTCTTCGGCTGAATTTTTGTCACTTTCTTCGTCGCTGTAGTCTTCATCGTGATTGTGTGTCACTGAACGAGGCGTTACGGGGCGGACATGCGGGACCTGGCTGTTGCAACGGTCGAGGCTCTAAAGAAAGAAGAACCAAAACAAATCCAAGTTAGGACAAGAAAGGGTAGTATGGTGAAAGAAAACCTCATCCACATAGCTGCAACAAGGAATATTCGTGTGTCAATATACATATATTTAATGGTTTTAAACCCAAGTAGATTATATTCTGAGAATGTTTACACCAATTGTACTCCCTAGCAGGGGTGGCCAATGACAGGAGCACAGGCGAATCTGTACACCCTGCCCAAAATGAAAAAGATACCTGATGATAATAATATTAAAAGTATAATATTATCATACTGTTTTCTAACTTTTCCCTATGGATCATAATTGAAGAATAGCAGTTTCAAAATCACGCGCCAAACCAAGCCTCAGGATGGATGAGAGGATGGTGGAGTCGTGAATTTGGTGAGAGGGGTTCGCTGTCTGGGAGCTACAATCCAGCTCTGCGCCCAATGGGGTTCCACGCTGTTTGGTTTGATCTGGCTATAAAGAATGAACCAATGAGAGCCCCCGAAATAAAGCGCGTAAAATTTCTGAGTGCACAAATAATTGTCTCCACACCCGCTAAGAATGCTCGAGTGAGCGAGAATCACCAAAACACACTCTTATCCTATTATCACTTGATTGTCCCCAACCCTAGTGACTGAATTGCATTAGATGTAAATACGCGATGAATACATTAAGTGCTTTAAAACGTGAGTTTGTGAAATAGTTAGTTGAGCAATGAGTGATTATTCGCAATGCAGGGTGCCACTATTAACAGGACTGCAACAAAGCATAAATCGTTCCACAATTCGCAAGTTCAACCCTCATTGCAACGAAAAGGTAGATTGGCTCTGCAGATGTGTTCGACAATCATTTCGATTTTTATTTTTAAGTTACCTACTAATAAAGTTCTTTAAAAGGTAGGATTGAGGCATTTGTTTCACGATTTGAAGCCGAGAAAGCGGTCAAGATTGATCTTCTTAGCATATTGGTAGTTGAAATTTGTATTTGGGCAAGAAAAGCACATTTTTGTCTCACGTTCCCTTTGTGGGTGTCCCTTACGGCCTCGGTGCAACCCTGGGGTTTTAGGCCAGGAACTATAGTTTGTTTTATATTATTTTTTGAGGTTTTTAAGCATTGTAGTGAGACCATTAAGCATGGGAAGCATGACCTGAAGTTTTCCTTGGGACGGGGCTTTTCCAAAAAAAGACCAAATTAGGCCTATTTCTGATGACTAGATGAGGGACAGCTTCATGAAAACCCCTGAAAAAAATGTTATTTAGCTCATCAGCAAGGGCATTTTCAGTGTTAGCAGCCTCATCTTTGGGTCTGGAATCTCCCAATGTTTTCTCCAACAACAGTTATTAGAAAATGGTTGGTGTAAACCTACTGACCAACCTAAGTTGTGGTGTAACAATTCTCAAGATTGGACCAACTTGAACACTATTCAACATATTGAACACACACTGGAGGTAACCCTCATTGTAAAAATGGAAAGAAACAATGATGTGCTGACACGAAGGTATGGTATGCTTATGTTCATGTTGGAAAATGGTGGGAGAGTCATGGCTCCTAAGGAAAATGATTTGATTTTGTGCCAAAACTTATTTGCATTTTATGTGTAACTCGTAACTTGACCCATTTGTAGAATACGAAGTGCTAAAGTACAGATTCATTCATTCTGATGAATGAATAAAAAGAACTGAAGCTATGAGCTGTGCTACACTCCATGAGAATGCTGTCGATCTAAATGCAGATTCTCGTTTTAAGCTAATCAGGCAATCTGACGCGATATTTTAAATGCTGTTGTCAATTCAAAAAATGTGACAGCCTACAATGTGATCACATACTGCCTAATGAATGCAACTGCTCTTCGCTGAGATAACCATCTGATTTTGATTCTACATTTTCGTGAAAATCATACAGCGAATCATTGTTTCTTTCCACCTTGGTCGTAAACAAATTTTACGAAATATAACACCAACATTTTAATAGCAGTTCAAGTAAATCAAGAAACACCATCCAATAATTAGTTTAAGAGAAACATAAAAGAAAAGTTTATAATAGGTGCTGGTACGTAAATCCGAGCAGGTTATTACGATTTTACCCCTTAACAATAGATTTATGCATAATAAAGTGCAATAAAACAATAATAAAAGGTGCAAATTAAATTATTTCCAAGCTCAAGGCAGGAGGGATAAATACATGGGTTGGTAGAGATTATATTGTAGAAAGAATGCAGGACTCCTAAAAGATTGAAAGGATTTCAACTGTTATTGAATAGAAGAAAAAATATAAGGGCACACACAAACTTAATTTTTCTAAGGCCGTCCAGGAAAAGCCGTTTTTATTACTCATAAAACATGTTTCTACCGGATACTAATGGTAAAAAGTATTTATTAATTTAATTGATTTTCAAGATTAACCCGTTTAGGTATGTAAAATCGACTAGATCAAGGAAATTTCTCGGCTCGATTTTCTCCTACTCATGAAATTAAGACAAATGTGAAGAATCACTTTTCTTACAAATTCTAGTGAAATGATATTTTAAACGTTGCACAAATTCATTATCCTCAATTGCTAAATTGGTAGAACATGCAATTCAGTTTATTGAGTATATATTTTGAATAGTGAAAAATCGGGATTGGGGATTTAATTCAAGAACTTGAGTTGATCAAGATTTAGTTGGTTGATTTTTCTGGAGAAAATAGCAGATACTCAAGTACACGGCTATGTAAATGCAAAATTCTAGTAATTATAGGTAGAAGATGTGCAATAATTCATGGTTACTTGATGGTGCTGCAAACGGTCCCCAAATTCCACACAATCAGGCCAAATAGAACCATCACCTTTAGTCGAAAGAAAAGAAAACAGCGTGCGAAACACACAAAGTGAATAAAAAGGGATTTTACTCTGATCGGCTACGCAATAAGTCTAGTCGGAATCGCTAGAGTCAGTACTACAGCAAATGCTGTAGTGTCTGTCCCTATTTTTCGGCACACTGACCCTTTTCTCCTTCTCGTTGGGAGCCTCGTCATCCAAAACGGAGTACGTTCTCGATCTGGAGATCATCGGGCTGTCCATGACGAACCTCTGTTCGTGGGCCACTGTCGATTCGTGGGGCATCTGCAAAGCAAAAGGGATGATTGTGGTGAAGGAGCAGTTAAAACACTAAGTCAAAAAGTAAGTATTAGTCTCCAATCTCCAAAAGGAAGAATTTCATCAACAGCATTGATTGATTGTCTGATCGATTGAGTTTAATTGAAGTTAGTTTGATTGATGACCTAAAAGCAGCATATGAATGCCTGCCCAACAACAGGTATTGTTTCACGTGGCTTACCAACATGGCCGGCGCTCTAAACATGTAGCTGAACGGGTAGTAAATCAGATTCAAGAACGTAGCGGCGTAGAGATCAGCATAACGGACAACTTGCGATGAAAAGAATGTCTGCCTGGACCCAGATCTGAATAGGCTTCCCATCATACCGTAGGACAAATCCATTTTATGAGTGACCTCCCGGATGCTGGCTCTCAGCTTGGAGATGTCCGGTTTTTCCGTGGTGCTCGAATCAAGATTTCTGTAAAACGGGAAATCAATTATTTACACGTACAACTTGGAGTAGTTGATATAGAAATATGCAAACATTTCCTACCAATGGAAAAGTAAGTCAATCCAAAACGAACCAACGGAATTCAGTCATCAAAAATTTAAACAGGACTTCTTCTTTTAATCAACTCTAAGGGCGGGGGGTTTGGGCCACCAGCACGGAAGCCTGTTGGCTTATTGTACTTTCCTGAGAAATTTGCATTTAATCAAGAAGATTGAGCCCCTTGGTAAGGGGTTTGAGGCCCTTGATTAGTTGTTCGCTTTGAATGGACTTCATTGGGGTTTGTGCCTTGAAGAGTTCAAATCTGCGAGAGGCGAGTGCTGAGCACTCAAATATTATGTGGGATGCCGTTTCGTCAGTCTCGCCACATAATCTGCATATGACTGAACTTTGTGTACACCCCAATGCAGTGTAGGTGGAACCTTAGGGGTACAAAGCCGGTTATGGGGCCAACCGTTGTTTTTAGTTCCTTATGGTTTTCGCCAAGTAGCCATCAGTGATTTTGGTGATGGGTTCCGCCACCATGAGTTTACTGTGGACATGTCCTTCAATATTCAGCCATCTACTTGTGGTTTATTGGTTGAGCCACTTGTTGATGGTTTCTGAAGGCGGTTTTTGGTATACCGACTGCCAGCTCGGGTCCAACAAATGGGGTTTGGGAGCTCCTTCCTGCAAGCTGGTCAGTCTTCTCGTTACCACGAAAGACATACTTCTTGTGAAGAAATAAAGTCGAATTCCCAATCATCGATTCAGATGATCGGGAAAGACTGTTAGAATAGGAAAAATTGCATGGTAGTCGCACTCTATTGAGTTGATGGGAATTGTCATTATCTGTAAATATATCTCGCATATGTAAGACGATAAAAGATGATTTGGGGCATAAATCTGTTAGTCCGTCTGCCTTCAAAATAACAATATCATACTTGTATTTTTCTCCCAGCATCACGTCCAGAGTTTGAAGTTCCGTGAATAACTGACATTTGTCAGTCCATACATGAAGTTCTTGAACGAGCTCCGGCACGATGAGGAATGTTCTCCACCCCCGGATTTTCTTGGACTTCAAAATGTCACCGAATATGTGGTCACCGATGTATAAGACGTCTTTACCTTTGGCTCCGATGAGTTTGGTGAACACGTCGCAGGAACCTGGAATCAAAACATGAGTGTCCTCAGAATATTTTAAACAAAAATTATTATTATTATTTGTATTACCTACTTCACTCCACAATGAAATGTTAGAGATTGTATCAGTTTCCCACGAAAAACCATTAGTTCACAGTGACATGTGTGACTTCTGCATTTACTCAGGATACGAAAATGCTATCTTCAGTCTGCCATTGGTTGTCAATATCCTTTTACTAAACAAGCGTTCCATGAAAACAACTTCTTCATAAAAGGGGTTTTGTTTGTCTTTATTTCAACTAAAAGGGATGAAATGTGAGGATTTTGATATTCAGAATTCTTTGATATACTTTAAATGGAAGGGAACAGTTTTCTATAAACAAAACACAAGTTTCTTGTCAAGACTGAGTTATCATTTTTGAAAGAAATTGAGTCATGTACTTTGGATCAAGGGAGAATAGTAATTTGTATAACCGAGTGATCTAGATACAAAGAATCATAAAACGCAATAACTAGAAGCGATCTAACAACTCACACACTACACTCAAGCATATCTTCAAGTATACCAACCAAACAATTGTAATGATATAGAATACACTTCTTCAAACCATTGAGTTATTCAACAACAGAAGATAAATACTGATCTTTTACATTTTAAACAATTCTTACAGACACTTTGAGGAAATAACCATCTTGGAAGGATGGGAAACGACACCTCCTATGCCTTCCCCATAAGCAGCTGTCCCCAAAAGGAACGCCTCTGGCATATCAAAATACGGACGGCCGTATAGCTAACGGGGAATTCCTCCCACGTCCAGGACAGAGCGTGACGAACTGTCCTTCAGACCTTCTGAGGGCATACACCTAGATCTGCAGGACCCAGCTTATAAAAGCTGATAGCTTCGATGTATACTTGCACTCTGCCTCAGCAATATCATAGTTCTCAACAGTAATTCCTCATCCCCAGTAACATACATGAGGTTTATTACAAACAAAACCTTTGCAAACCCAATAAAATAATATAATATATAATTTTAATTGGCTTGCAAAGGTTTGCAAATATATTATATTTATTAGAAGTTGTACCTGATCTACCACAACCGTCAGCCCCAAAAGGAATGACAACACTATTGGGAGAAACTACATTGTTAGATCTGATTACGAACGAAATTACTATAGTTTTCACACATGAATTTTCCCATGTTTGCTTTTATAATAATCACCTTCCTGTAATTTGTATATTGAACCTTCAAGATAATATAAGAACAAGTACAAATACGGCTGTCAAAGCAATAAAACTTGAGTTGGGTTTGCAATTTTACCTCCTGAATACACTTGTTCTTTTAGCATCGGTCCAGTATGCGTCCCTACTCGCAGGGCTCCTGTTACAGTGTCGACTTGTCTCATTAGGGTTCCTTCCCCGAAGAACAAGGGTTTCCTCGCATCCACGACGATGATGTCAAAATAGGTCTTCCAATTCTTGTGAGGGTCTTCGGGCTGCGCAAAATAAAGTGAAATCAGGGCTTATAGATGTAAGCAAGGGAGGAAACAGTGGATCCTACCATATAAAACGACAGAAAATTCAAGTAGAAGAATTTTACAAATCGTGAGTGCAATGAACACCAGTAATGTAATAATAAGTCAGAAATGTGTTCCTACCTCGCAACCTCAGCGAGTATTCTAAGAATTTGTAGAAGTATCAACTAGTACTGGGGTTTGTAAAATGAGTCACTTGTACAGAAAAGGTAACCATGGTTAACGCTGGTGTTTAGACTACGAGCGAATTCCATGATACCCTTCTTATCAGTTTACTATTGATGGTGGTTAGCTATTTTCTGATTAATTCTATTAATCCAAAGGTGATTGTTTTCGCTTTATCAATATTGAATCTTTCCAATCGACCATTTTTGATATCGAGATCGGGCGACACATTTCTCCATAGCTAAATCAACTGGCAAAACACCAATTGTTACTCGACCACGGGTTGTTCGGGATGAACAGCATTGTTCAGTATTGGGCATATTTTCCATTTCTATGTACATACATTTACTATACATAGTTATACAACCGTTAGGTACTTAATGAGGGCTACATTAGCAATCAAAGCTTTACTACGCCACACAATGGGGCAAGGGCGGCAAAAATTCGATTTTCTGAAAGAGGAGATTTTGAAAGGCTGATTAATGATTATCACAGTATATTAGCCACAGAATCTGGTTACATTAAGGATTTGGGCTGAAGCTCAACTAAAACTCTCTGAATAGTGGTCCAAAGTCAAGAGATGGTAATTGTGAGTAAACGTGAGGTAATTAGGAGTGTTACGTCATATATGCGAGGTGAGAATAATTATTTTTCTTTATTTTTTGCTAATGTAGGATCCGAAACAATAAAACACAGTGGTCAAAACCAGAAAAACAATATTTGAGGGGCTACAGCAGTGCAAAATATGAATTAGTCGACAAGGCAAGGTAGGTAGACCTACAAAAGGATTAGCAACTACCAACCGTTGAACATGTAACATGGTGAGGTGATGGAATGGTATTGTTGCCCCTTCCATTGAGCTGAATGTAGTTGAATGCTCCGCCACGCTCAGAGGATGTCCCAAACGCTTGAAGGCGTCTGATTCATCTCCCAAGGTGACGGATTCAAAAATCGGGAAAGGCCAACTAACCATGTCCATCACAAACATCATTTTAAACATACCCTTGCACCATGGGGGAAGTCAAACAGGTAGGTCATGATTTGGTCGGTGAAATTGTAGTCACTGTTCGTGAGGAGGAACACTTTCGCTCCACTCTCCCTGATCCTGGTGAGGAACATTGGCAGCCGCTCATCTTTCTTGACATATTCGTCAAGATTCCTGATGGTCATCGCTTTGAGGTCTCCCTACAATACATTTAAGGATATTTAATGATTTCAGGAATTCGTAGCACTAAAAATTACATTTGTTAACCACAGTTCATTATCGTATTAACTGCGATTGAGCTAGCAATAAACGCTCACCTGAATGTGCACCCAATCTACTGCATTCCTTACGTCTTGGAAAATGGATTTAAATGATATGAAAATGTCTCCACACGTGACACCAGTTTTGCCCCTGAAACAAAGAACGGCAATAAACACTACATAAATACCAAATCCTATACTATTGTAAATAATATATGATTCGCAAGCGTGATATTTCTTTAATTTCCGTGAAAATGACAAGAATTGGTTATGTTCACATGTTTTGACGTATTCAGAGTAGGTATTTGCTTTAGGCTCCTCTACACCTTAAAGAGGCGTTGGCAAACAATCGCTCTGCATAATTAATTAATTAATCGCTTTTAAAATAATTTCTCATCCCAAGATCCCTAATCTGAAGTATGACAGCAGTGATTTGTGTCATTTTACTGATTGATGGATTTGTTCCTGTTTTGTTACAATCAATTTCAACAATTCAACAGTTTTTGCTTCTTAAAATGCTTTTCCATCAATGATTGTAAAACGGTGCTTACCAGGTGTATTGCGGAGAGTTACTAAAAAAGTCAACGAGGCAGGCTAACAAATAGGTTTCCGGCAGATTAAAAAGAGTGTTGAGCACGTAAACTCTAGACTCGTCGAGTTGGAGAAATTTGTTCGGGTACAGCTCGTAAACTTGCGAACTGAAATAGAAAAACAAGGTGGTTGGTTAGGAAGCTTAGGATAATGTGCAATAAACCAACGCGACAATTGGATTCAATTTGAGACGAGAAAAAGGTTCATTATTGGAAATAATGTTAAATAATATTAATTTTTTAGATCAATACATACAAACACACAACCACTAGATAATATGCAATTAAAACGGGTCACCAAAATGCGTGATAGTAACTGAAAATTCTGAAAATGAGTTAAAGCTGGGAATAGTGACATTAATTTGGCTGTTGCTGATTGTGATCCATTGTATAAACATGGTCCAAGTGAGAGGAGGTATCTTAGGTGACGGTTCGTGCAAAACTATGCAAGGGTTATTACTGCGCCAGTAATAGTCCTACCACTACAGAGGATCACGAATTGATCCAGAGTTAATCCAGGTGTTACTGCTGGTTCTGAGAATTAATCCTAGATTATCTTAATAACTCCCCTTAAAGCCATACAGGCTCATAGAACCATACAGGGCACTTGAAAGATTACTACTTACTGTTTAAGGAACTCAAATCCGTGGACACAAACCAGTATGTTTCCATAAGCGTCGACCTTCAGGAGATTGCCGTAAAGAGTATCGAACCATAAACCTCTGCAAAAACACAGAACAAAATTATACACTGGAAATCTTAACACCCACATTTTTAACGCACAACTAGATTAATTCTTGATTGAAATGTCAATGATACTTATCAAACGCAAATTTGAGTTAACCAATATAGATGTGTCATCAATAGTTTTTTGTACAGTTCAGTTCTGGCTGTCTATGGTCAATTCTTGTTCTGAACTAACAACTTTACTACATATTAGAGTCCTTGTTTGATGGAAGATTCAGGAATTGCGCAGATTAGCTCCTGGGTCAGCACGTACAATTAGTATGTGTCCCTTGAAATCTAAATAATTACACAGCCACCGACCAGACCATGTGTACATAATGTTTTTGGGGTCGCTGATTCTGAAACCACGGTTGGTTTCACCCTGCCACCTCAGGGTCATGGCCATTCTAAGGTCAAATCTACAAAAATAATCGCAGCCATGTTCTAACAGTGTACTTTTATGTTTTTTGGGGTCGCTGCATCGAAATCCAGGGTCAGCTTGACCCTACGACCTCAAGTCAAGGTCATGTCAAGATCATACAATCAATGTCGATGCATATCCGTGTTATCTTGTATGCATGCAACTGAATCTTAGAACTTGGTAAATTTAACTCCACCTAACAGTAAAGTGTCGAATAACGAATTTGTGCGGTAATACCACAGTTATTGCAAGAAAGAGTAAAGTATCATATTCTTTCTTTTCATACTTTTGTACTGTTCAATGAGCACTCAAAATCGTGTAATTTATTTTTTGTACTATACCTTGCACGTTATCTTTGTAGATTTGACCTTGGAATGACCTTGACCCTGAGGTCAGTCAAGGTCATATTCTATCAAGGTCAATATCATATTCTTTCTTTTCATACTTTTGTACTGTTCAATGAGCATTCAAAATCGTGTAATTTATTTTTTGTACTATACCTTGCACGTTATCTTTGTAGATTTGACCTTGGAATGACCTTGACCTTGGAATGACATTGACTAGCCATGTTCTAACAGTGTACTCATATGTTTTTGGGGTCGCTGACTCCAAACCCGGGGTCGGTTTGACCCTGGGTTCGGAGTCAGCGACCCCAAAAACATAAGAGTACACTGTTAGAACATGGCTATCTTCATTTTTGTAGATAAGACCTTGGAATGACCTTGATCCTGAGGTGGCAGGGTCAAACCGACCCCAAATTTGGATTTGGCGACCCCAAAAACTTTATGTACACATGGTCTGGTCAGTGGCTTTTAAATTTTTTGTTGTGGGGTTGTGTTATTGATAGAATTTATGAAAAACTGGGATTAAACCTTCTTTTCATTACAGTTCGAAATTGTTTGGAATGATTACAACAGTACACACATAGAGTCTTGTGTCAAATCAACTATTTCTCACGATTCAATGGCAAAAAGGGTTTTTTCTCTACATTTTCTGTTGATTGATTACTATTATTGGTTGATTAGTACTATCTAAATACTGGGCAAATTTATATTTCATGGTTGGTGGAGAAATTTCAATGATTGTTCGGGTTAAGTCCTAGACGGTCACCTATCCATTTATCCTAGGACTACTGTGTACGCAAACAATACAACTTACCGAACAGGGAATGAAGGGTCGTATTCAAACTCCAATATTTCGTGAGGATAACCCATGTCAACCATTCTCTGCTTGACCAAATCAAATCCCAGCCTCTCGTATTGCGGCGATTTGTATTCTACAAAGAACACACAAATCAACTTTTTAGGAATTAGGAGCGTAAATAAGCTAAGAACATTTACAAAAATTACTTCCAAAACAACTATAAACTTTCAGTTCAACGATGGTAACTCGATACGTTAGAAATAACTGGAAATTTACGAAAAGATGAAACAAATAAAACTACAATTTACAATTTAAAATAATTGTAACCGACAAACATAAGCAGGTACGTACCGGCAAGTGTGTAATCCATATCGAAGCCATAGAACTTGATGTGTTCCAAATGTAAACTTCTGTTCACGAAAATCCTGCAACAAAAGATTTAAGGTTGATTATGAGTGGCTCACGAGAATTTCTTGAATATGGAAAAGGTGGAAATGATTGAAAACACAACAGGTACGGGAGCTTTTGACATATTTGAATGAAAGATGGGGAATAAAGTAAATATTACGGATTCCATAGATAAAACAACGAGAAATATCTTTTATCGCTCTGTCACGGTATATGTTCAAGTAGGTACTAATGATAAACTGTTACCGAATCAATCGAGGTTGATATCACGTGATAACTTTCTCCAACGTGATTATTTTCACTCCAAATAACACGAGAATACTGTTCACAATCGTTAATTGAGGATAAACGTTTGATGGAACACTTGTAGGTGATGGAATGGTATAGTTGCCCCTTCCAATGAGCTGAATGCGGAAATAATGCCCGCCACGCTCAGAGGATGACCCAGACGCTTGAAAACGTTTGATTCATCCCCCAAGGTGACGGGTTCTAAAATAGGGAAGGGCAAACTAAACATATCCATTCACACTCCCAGGGCTCTGAAAAAAGGAATAACTCTCATTCATGGGGGAGCTTCACTATCATTAGGGCAGGGAAATGATAAATATCGAAGGGGTCAAAAATAAAGGCATTTTGCCTATGGGGACATGCGAGTATTTGGGGATGTCAGGACAGTTAATATCATAAGGGCCAATGGTCGTAACCACGCTCTGCTACCATGTGAGGTGATGGAATGATATAGTTGCCCCTTCTAATGAGCTGAATGCGGAAATAATGCTCCGCCATGCTCAGAGGATGACCGGCCCAGCCGCTTGAAAACGTCTGATTCATCTCTCAAGGGGACGGATTCTAAAATTGGGAAGGGCAAACTAACCATGTCCATCACACACTTGAGCCATACAACATCCAATCGCCAAAGATTCCCAAAGAATCGCCAAAGATTGGTAACAGCACGAGACAGAACCCCATAGTGCCGCCCATTACCATCCAACAGCAGTTCTCCAGTTCTCTCTTCTTGTGAAAACAGAAGTTACCCTTAGGTACTGCGCCAGTTAAAAAATGTTAAGATTCGGTTAACCAAACATATGGGGAAAAGGTGGCCCTTTTCGATTTCTCATTATCTACAAAAAATAGTAGGTAGAACATTTTAGTGGTTCAAATGCGAAATTTTCAGTTAGCTTCCTAAACCTTAAGAACGATTATGGTCCGATCTTGAGGACATTTTCATTGTGGACCAAGCCTAATTTTACTAAAAGAACAAATAAAGCGTCATTTGTGATTCTAAAAACCGCAAATGGTATGTTATTCTAGGATTCCTTCAGATATATGAGATCTTGTGTGAATTCCTTCTTTCAAAATATTTCCTCTCTCCAGTTAGTTTCCAGCAAGTATGAAGGGAGTCTATCATTTAGTGGCGTACATTTGTAGGTCTCATTACCACAACTCCATCAATTTTCAATATTGAAATGTATGCATGTTTTTAATTGATGTTTGGTTAACCTTAAAATGGCTTTTAAAAATAAACCACGGTGTTTGAGAAACCTGCAATTTCTTAAGAGGCCGGCTCAGCAACTCCACATTTCCACTACCGCCCATCAATCTTTCTCATTACCACCGAATTGATTAAATTTGAAATTTTGGGTTTGAAAATGTGATTTGAGCGCCATATTGTCCTTTGTTTTGCTCTTTGCGATCGCTGGAAGCCATACTATGCAATTTTTGAAGAAATTTGGAGATGTTTCACTGTCGCAAGATTTCATCATTGGAAATTGCGCTCTTCTCTAGAATCACAATCACGTCTTAGGTAGGAGTTTTCATGCGTTCAACACTCATAAAGACAGAACAATGTAACTACGATTGGCACCCAATTCTTGTTCCTTCAACGAATCTACCACAATTACCCACTACCAGCTCTTCTATCTGACCAGGTTTCAACACCTTTCTCTCCTCAGACTCCACGGAATACGACAGACCTTCTGGAAGTAGGTAACGATCGAGATAAAATGCAATCCCTACACGGTCCGCTCATTGAGAGCAAGAGCATTCGGCATTCGCTCGTCACGAATGGTGAACGTGATACGATGAATAAAAGCAAAAATTGTCGTTTTCTCCAACACTTTAGCTCGTGTTCAAACAAAGTAACATCAATTCCTTGTTTGGACAGGAGCTAAATGTATGGTCTCACTTGTACATAACGGTCTTTACTTCTTTAAAACTTACCACTTACTAAATCTCACGATTGTATTTTCATATTACCTCTGTATTTTCTTCAAAATATTGAGCATCTATTTAGTTTCACGGCGCATTATCCTATCTATTTGGGGTGGGAACTCCTTGCAATAGTCAGTAATTGACTTTACACAAATAAACTGGATTGATTGATCCTCTATTACTTCCACCGTTGTCAAACCTTATAGGTGACAACTGATTTCCTTAAACATAAGACGAAACGGTTTGATTTCGCTAACAAATTAGAATAGCTGGAAAGTAGTCTCAAAATTAATGTTCATGGATTTCAATGGTCACTGCGCACGAACAAATTTAAAATCCAGAACCTTCCCCGGGTTAAACTCGAGAGCGTTCAAATTCTGCATAATTAGTTTTATGCGACCATGTTGTAATAATTAAGGAAGATGATTACAAAATCACAATAATTAAAAATTTATATGTAAATAAACGCACCTAAGCATCATAAAAATAGCAAAACTTTATTCTCGGTTCCTGATTGTTTAATTTAATTATTGAGTAGAAAACTCAACCAAAAGAGTCATTAGGGGCGTTTCTAGACGGTCGTTGAAGTTGTGTTTATCTTGTTTCAGCTAGTTTGACGGAGTTCAACCTTCAGACGCCATTTTTGCTCTTTATTTGTAAAGGGAAGAGCTATTACACAAAATATAAGGTACGCTCTACAACAGAATGTACCAATTTCGGATTAGTACCAAGCAGTAACCCACTGAGAACAAGTATGCGTACAGACCTCAAAAAAAGTGTGATAAATAAGCTATGTTAGAGCAGTAGGTGGTGGAATCAGTCTCATACACCCACCCAGTATCATACACAAGGCATCTTAAACTCACGAGTTCATGGATTTCAATTTGCCTCCCTGGGCCAGGAATTTTCCGATGAGTCTGTCAACACCACTCACGAGAATTTGAAGCACTGAGGAAGGTATTTTGGTTTATTATTCAATAATAAACCATTGTAATCGCTCTTGAAAAAAAAAAAATTCTAACCACCCCTGAAAATTTCATGGTTTACTATTATTTCAGGGTGTAGAATCCGAATCTGCAATAAAAAATGTTCCGTCCGTACGCCGTACGCCATACGCACGATTTCTCCCAAACGGCTGAAGCACAAAAGCTGAAATTTTCAGGAAAAATCCATGTTGGTCCGACGACGCCCCAATTCTTGAGCCAGCTCTCTCACTTAATTTAAAGTGCCCTTTAAGGGTAGTCAAAGTTTTGTAAAATCCCTAAAAACCTCAAAAAAGTCAAGGCGGCCTAAATTTGTACTCTTTTTGAAGAACACTCCACGAGGAATCGAATGAGCCCCTCCCCAGGTCCGTAGGTCAAACCATTCCCGATCTATGGACCGATTTATGGTGCCAACATTCGCGTTATTTTGGGTCATCATTGTTTTTGTGTTGATATCAGTAACCTAGTGACGTAGTGATGTAGTGATGTAGTAATATGGATACTGGAGTGAACTCCTAAAAGGCTTTGTATCCGATACACGGGTTGAAGCATTCTGATATGCATGAAACGCTGCAAATTCGTTCACTGGGGTTTATTATTCAATTGGCTTGCGTTCATGATTTGAATTTCTACTAAGCTTTGGAGTGTCCGTGTTTCACAAGTGATAGAGCGATTATTGAATTGCAGGAGGCACACAAATATGATCAACTGATCAATCCAAATAGGTATTTTGGTTGAGAACAGATTTACGTGCTCTATGCATATCTCCTGAAATTCAATAATCGCTCTATCACTTGTGAAACACGGACACTCCAAAGCTTAGTAGAAATTCAAATCATGAACGCAAGCCAATTGAATAATAAACCCCAGTGAAAGAATTTGCAGCGTTTTTTTGGGTTATTTGGTGTTAACCAAGAATACCTTATGGTTTACTCGCTTCATGTCGTCGACTTAGCATTTAGGATAAGACGGTAAGGTCTACTTTATTTCACTTTACTGCACATTTTATCTTACTGTAATCCTGTAGGGACAATTTTTCAAGTATTTGGACTCGTTGAGTTCATATCCGTCGATAATTATGTCAAAAGAATGATTTTAACTGTATTTGACAGGGTGTGCGATACTGGGGACTTGATTACCTCCAATTCTCCAGTATCATACACAGCTGTATGTTGTACATACTTTGTCGTGCAAAGCTTCTACCAATAAACGGTACATAAAGTAAAATGTGCGTTTATATTCTGTTCCTGAGACTTACATTTCAATCAAAATGGATTTTTAAATGTCGACACCCATTTTTTCCCCTGTATGATTCTGGGGAATAACCTAATTCCGAAGTAAACTAATTATAATTCAAAGGAACCAAATTTTGACATTTTCTTGGTTTCTAAATTTTCTCAAAGAGTTGGTATAATGGCAACTTCATTAATAAGCTACCCCATGATTAGCGTTTACAGGGAACCTTGGCAAACAAGAGGTGGAGATATCAACCTCTTCAAAGCTCGTCAGACGACATCAGACCAAAATATTGAGCAAAAACTGGAAATTTTCCACTGATGTGTATGATACTAGTTCCGCCACCCTAATCAATCGAATACAATAGAGATCGAATGAGTAAATAAACCATTAAATTTCTGATTGTGCAACATTATGTACTCGTACATAACACATCAACACGGAGGGCGAACGATTCATTCGACAAAATCAATTCAATCGGTACCGCGAACAATCTCAAAAAATTCACTTACCGATTCTGTGGTTTTTTATAAGAATCTTTCTGCATTTTGATAAAAAACTTTGACGGGACAGGACACCTGAATGAATACACGTTACTTCTAAAACCCGATCTTCGTCTGAACACTTCATGAACGGTACAGCAGGATGAATACACGAAAATCAGAAATTATATCGAGAAATCGAGTGATTTAAACTTGCGTTGGAGATTATCAATTTATCTGAACCTAGCAATCGACACTTCGGAAACAATGGAGCGTAAAATAGTTTCGTAATAAACACTCAATCAATTATTGAGTGGTGTTCTTGTTTGTGGACACCTACATATTCAGTTATGTAAGTAGGTGGGTATTCGAGCAAGGTCTAGGTTAAAGCATGAGAGTTTTTGAATATTGTGGCAACTTCATTAATAAGCTACCCCATGATTAGCGTTTACAGGGAACCTTGGCAAACAAGAGGTGGGATAAAATTTGTTCTATATTTATGACGTGTAGGATAAAAACGGAGTAAGATGGAACGTTGTCTATATTACCACGAAAGTAAAGAGTTACACTGTTGAATCGATTTCGACGGTTAGGTCATCATCATTAACAAACATGAACATGTTTGTTCATGATGACAACAATTCTTTGGCGACTTAAGCACCGTTTACAATGCTCGAGCTACTTTTCAAAACATTGTAGGGAGTGAAGGAAAACCCTGTGACACTGAAATAATGGGTTGGTAAGGCGACTTGCTTTGATCCAAATTTTTTTCTGAAGCGGCTATCCATTTTAGGTGGTATATTCTTCCATAATGTAAGTGGATGTAGAGGCCCCAATAAATATTTTGCTGGGTATTGATGATGGATGTTGTGTACCTCTGGTTGGTGACAGCTGTAGGGAGTGAGAAATACGGACTTAAGGTCCTGTAGGCACAACTTTTACATATTTATCCATAAAATTCATCCACATATGAGAGAAATTTTAAAAATTTGCAAAACTGTATTCAGTTGATTTTGGGTGACCGAACTTTTGAAATTAGCCTACCCAGATGCCGCAAGGTAAAAATCACATACTGAGAAAATTTCGAGTTAATTTCAGCTTGGGTTACCTAATGACAACTATTATTATTTATTACTATACATCTTATTTTCTTTGGGTGAATTCTGACTTATTTTTAGGTAAATTCAATTCTGTATCTCAGGCTGTGTTCTTGATAATACAAGTATACCATTAATTTCCCCTGTCAAACAATTCACGATGTCATTATTGCCGTGCACTGTTGATTACCCAACGACTATTTGTGCCTGTTCTACATCGTCAACTGCAATTACATTCACTTTATGGGTAGAAGTTAACACGAAATGACATTGAACGTGTTGTATCGGTCACGTAATAATGAATATTATCGAAACAGCAAATGAGTCCTCTAGAGCAGATCACGTTATAAATGACATGGTAAACGCTCGTAGAAAGTGCAACATTAGTTAGAACTTCTAACACTTCTAACTTAGAAGCTAGAGTATGGAGGTAGGCGCCAACTTTTTCCTACCTATTCACCTTAACTACGTATTTCATTAGCGTGATCGTGCCTCTCCGATCAGGATGACGAACATAAGTGTCCTTGAACGCACCGAGTTTGCTACTCGACTCCCATCAAGAAAACAATTAGGTATTTCATCTACCTGTCATTATTTTATAAACTATCCGCAGGAAATAACGAGCTAATTACCCACCGATTACTTTTATAAGCGTGTTACATCAACTTTTATTAATTAATGGGATTTTTAAGTTGAACACCTTTTAATCCGATGTGAATCTGTACCTTTAAGATAACGAAATGATATCGTATCAAACGAATTAGGTAGGTATGGGACATCAACATCGATATTATTGAATAATAAACCAACAGTGAAACTTTTGATTCACGAATAAGGATATCGTTAAAACATCAACCATGCCGCCCAACTTCAGACAAGTAACAATTGGATACTGCAACCATTTAGAGGAGTCAAGGACAATTTATGATGGATATGGATAGTCCAGAATCCCGTTTTTTGAAACTGCTGAGTCCCAGCATAAACGTGTAGCTTCAGGGGTATTCTCTAGGTGCTGCTAGCATATCAACAACTAACTTCCCCCTTCCATCACATAGTAATAAATTTAAATACAGCAGTTGATTTCCATAGCATTTAACTTTTCATTTACTTTCCCCAACATCGAAACGGTCAGAAGAAAGTGACGATATCAACATCGATAAATTATTCTCGCTGCAAAATGCAAAACACGCAACGGAAATAGAACCATTGAAGCCTGGCGTCTAGACGGTGGTGCTCTGAAGACCGTGAAGGATGCTAGATTGCTTAATCAAATCCGTCAATTTGGGCATCTAGTTGATCGTAATTGAGGATGTCTCATCTAATTATAGCCGACCACGCACTGTAGCTCACCGCCGACGGGGTTCATTCAGTAGAATTAACAAGCTGGCCGGTTCAACTAGAGCAGTCGCAAGCCATTCACCATCAGCTGGCGAACAGACTTTTCTTTCATTGTTTCTTTGAAAGCAGTGAGGATTCCTCGCAAGTTGAGTAATAAACTAAATTTATAACCGGATTCCATCCAATGCCTCTACATTGAGTGCTGTCAGTCAAGAGAAATATTTTCATTCTGACCATACACTTCAACTTTTTAAACAAACAGCTCAACAAAGTTCCGTTTGAGTAACATTCTAGAGTTGGCAGACCATGTTCAGTCCAAAATTAATAGTAAAGTCACTCCTCCTAGTGTTAACCTATTATTGAGAATTATTCATCATGTCCAGGCATGTACACTAACCGAGGTAGTAGTTCTACCAATGTTGAATTTTGGTTTATTATTCAATAATAAACCATTGTAATCGCTCTTGAAAAAAAAAAAAAAAAAAAAAAAAAAAAAAAAAATCTAACCCCCTGAAAATTTCACGGTTTACGTTTCAAAGAGTGTAGAATCCGAATCTGCAATACAAATTTTCCGTCCGTCCGCCGTACGCACGATTTCACCCAAACGGCTGGAGCAAAAGATCTGAAATTTTCAGGAAAAATCCATGTTGGTCCGGCGACGCCCCAATTCTTGAGCCAGCTCTCTCACTTAATTAAAAGTACATAAGGGTTGTCAAAGTTTTGTAAACTCCCTAAAAACCTCAAAAAAAAAGTCAAGGCGGCCTAAATTTGTACCCTTTTTGAAGAACACTCCACGGAATCAAATGAGTCCCTTTCCAGGTCCGTAGGTCAAACCATTCCCGATCTATGGCCCGATTTATGGTGCCAACATTCGCGTTATTTTGGTTTATTATTGTTTTTGTGTTGATATCAGTAACCTAGTGACGTAGTGATGTAGTAATGTGGATACTGGAGTGAACTCCTAAAAGGCTGTGTAGCCTGTACACGGGTTGAAGCATTCTGATAACCATAAAAAACGCTGCAAATTCTTTCACTGGGGTTTATTATTCAATTGGCTTGCGTTCATGATTTGAATTTCTACTAAGCTTTGGAGTGTGCATGTTTCACAGGTGATAGAGCGATTATTGAATTTCAGGGGATATGCATAGAGCACGAAAATCTGTTCTCAACCAAAATACCTATTTGGATTGATCAGTTGATCATATTTGTGTGCCTCCTGAAATTCAATAATCGCTCTATCACCTGTGAAACACGCACACTCCAAATCTTAGTATAAATTCAAATCATGAACGCAAGCCAATTGTATAATAAACCCCAGTGAAAGAATTTGCAGCGTTTCTGTTTCAAACTGCAATGGAATAAACCTAAGATCAATGTAAAATGTAAAATTTACTGACGATGGACGTTGATTTTCATCATTTCCACCCTATTACGGTTATCATGTGCAATCTTCTTTATGGATGGGCTCTTCACTACACAATTATAGGTTTAATCAGACAGAGCAGGCCAAGCCCCTATATTGCAGGCAACTATTAGAGAGAAGATATACGGGAGATGACACACTCATTTGATCCGAACAGATTTCGTTGCCCTACTTTTGAGACGAACACGGAGAATTCGGGGCACGGAACACGTCATCGGGATCAATTCTTTGTCGTCGGCAGAATGAGCTCAAGAATCCACACGAGAGCGATTAAACAAATGCTTCAGGTTCACCATCAACCTGACTAAAGAGGAGATGTGCATGGAAAGAGCGGAGCGATTTTTAAATGCGCTTTTGTTGACATTTTAGCAATTTATCGTGTTCAAAAAGTACAGTCTATCAAATTCCTAACTTCTATTGAAATGATGGATTTTCGTAGATCATTTTGAGTTAACCCTTTGGAGTAGGAACATGTATTGGATACTCTAGAGTTGAATGAAGGGATTGTAACTTATCAAGGTTGTTATGTTTACGAATATAGATTTCGGATGGAATCCAGTATACATCATGTACAAGCATGTACAGCATGTAGTAAGTATGCAGTATGCAGTGTATAATTATTATGTGTTTATTATGCAGTGGAAAGACTCACTAGACGATACACCCTTAGACCATAACATCGTCGTCGGACAAACGGTAACATACGCGCACGCACATACGAGAATTTCTAAAAAATTCGATTTCTCGCAATTTTGTTTCAATTCAAGAGACACTTGGGTACGAATCTCGAGATGGTATTCAATGAATTTAGTTGGCATTTTTTGGAGTAGCCATTGTGCACGCGCCATCCTGAAACTAAGTAGTTGTAGTTGTGCAGTTGTTGCTAAGTAGTTGTTGCAGATTCGAGGGTGAAGTGGCAACATGACCTACTTGAAATAGGGCTGGATAACACGACCTATCTGAGATGGTATGAGTGGTTTGTGCATCACCCAACGATACCGAAAAGTCGAAATGCCCAAAATGTCAGCTAGGTCATGTTTTCCACCGACTCAGATAGGTTGTGTTGTCCCCTACCTGAAGCCCTATCTTAGATAGGTCATATTGCAACTTCACCCTGTGATGATACTCCGAGATTGATGAACTCATTATTTTAAAATAGTCACTGATTGTGCCGGTGAGCTCCTACTTTGTCCCCATAACCTAGATGGCAAATTCTGAAATTCGGAAAGAATGTGCGCAAGCGCGAAAATGGATTATAGCTCTAATATTAGCTCGTATACATAACATTTATTGATGATCTGTTTTGAGGAATATGAGAGAAAGAATGATGAATGAATATTTTTTCAGTGATCTGTACATCATTAGGACAAAAAACTATACAATTTATGTTTATATACGTCGTATATTCATGAAGCTGTCAGATTCAACGCATCACGGTAGAAAACCTGGGCGCAACAAGCTCGAGGCGCGATTTCGTGAAAGAACAATCTTAAGGGTATTACTAGGGGAATTAAATATTACATTTCTTCTTGTTTTATCCTACAAGATCATTAAAATTATTATTATAGAATTTAAGGTACAGTATAATCAATTTTGAGCAGTGAGTTCTTCAAACGCCTTTTGAAGTTAACAAAAGACGTGGATATACCGAATAGAAATATATTTGAATTAAATGAAAGCTTTGCAAGTGAAAGGACCTTTTCAAACTGTCCAATAAATTTACATCTTGACAGTTTCCTTTTAAATCGAGGCACTTTTTAAATTTTGATAGCCATCCATTGTAAAACACAATTTTTCACCAATAGAAATTCTACTGTCAGTGACTTATCCGTGGTGTTTGAATCCTCACCTACGGCTGAAAACGTTTACTGCTTGTCCCAGTTTGGGGACAGCTGTCCTATCTATAACCTTGATTTGCATACCACAATTTGAACAAGTGCCTCGATTAAAATGGAAACCGCCAAGAAGTGGATTGATCGGATCGTTTAAAAAACGCATCGATTTAAATTTCATCTTCGCTCGAAAGGAATCCGTAACAAGGTTCCGTCCTTGCATCCTACCGTCAACCTACACCCCAAATCTGTTTTACATACTAATCAAAATTTGTTTTTTCGAACTGCCGAGTGAAAGTAGTTGATAAAGCTGATTTATGGGGAACGGAATAATTTATACCGTGCAGGTGTGATGCCTGCTCTACCATATGGTTATGTGGCGAGTTGCGAGACCCTAAGCCCACGATTTCCTCTCCATTGAACCTTTCCGGACGTAGGTTCCTCCATCTGCCTGGCAGAAGATGAATTTGAAAATTATTTCCTCAACAGTAACATCCAATGGCGATGACAACTTTTTATAGATACGTGCATTCCAACAATT
Source organism: Creontiades dilutus (assembly GCA_031894815.1). NCBI lineage: Eukaryota > Metazoa > Arthropoda > Insecta > Hemiptera > Miridae > Creontiades > Creontiades dilutus. Next base: position 1,594,639 of record JAVIWC010000631.1, read on the forward strand.
AAATAAATACAATAAATTCAGAGTTTTAGTACGATTGGTTAACAGTGATCCAATGGTGGTCCCATTCGATTCATGATGGGACAATTCCATTTATTGTTTGTGATTATATCAGGAAAAAATAACGAAGAGAGCTTTCTAAAAAGGTACAATATGGAGGTGTCGGATGGAGGACAGTGGCAAAAAACCCCTGAAGGAAGGTAGACAAGAAAGGAGAACAACCACACCCCCGATACCACCGAGGAGCTTTCTTAAAAGGAGCAATTTAGAAGGTATCAGATGGTGGAAAGTGGTCAAAATACCCTGCTGAAGGAAGGCAGATGACATGGTAGAAGAACAACCTCATTTGCCGTTCGCTTAACTCTTCTTCCAAAACAGCGGGAATACGGTTCGAAAAGGAGTGTTTAAATCTATTTATATAAATTTGCATAGTTTTTTGATGATGAACACTTTTGAAACCAGATTTGAAACTAAATTTGACTAAATCTGTCTGCCGTTCGCTCAACCCTTCTTACCAAATCAGTTTAAATTGGGTTCAAAACTGATTGTTCAAATATATTTTTATAAACTTGCATCGTTCTTTAAAGAGAAAAACTCTTGAAACGAGATTGAAACCAGATTTGAAACTAAATTTGACTAAATCAGTCTGCCGTTCGCATAAATCTTCTTCCAAATCAGTGGAAATTTGGTACGAAAACGAGTGTTTAAATCGTTTTATATAAATTTACATAGTTTTGGTTTATTATTCAATAATAAACCATTGTAATCGCTCTTGAAAAAAAAATCTGCAAAAAAATCTGAAATTTTCAGGAAAAATCAATATTGGTCCGACAACGCTCCAATTCTTTAGCCAGCTCTCTCACTCAATTCAAAGTGCCCTTTAAGGGTTGTCAAAGTTTTGTAAAATCCCTAAAAACCTCAAAAGAAGTCAAGGCGGCCTAAATTTGGACTTTTTTTGAAGAACTTTCCATGAGGAATCGAATGATCCCCTCCCCAGGTCCGTAGCTCAAACCATTCCCGATGTATGGCCCGATTTATGGTGCCAACATTTGCATCCACATTCACTACATCACTAGGTTACTGCGATCAAAACAAAAACGACAACTTTTTTGTTTTTTTGTTTTGATCGCAGTAACCTAGTGATGTAGTGAATGAGGATACTGGACTGAACTCCTAAAAGGGTTTATAGCCGATACACGGTTTGAAGCATTCTGATATGCACGAAACGCAGCAAATTCTTTCACTGGGGTTTATTATTCAATTTTATTCATTTGGCTTGCGTTCATGATTTGAATTTCTACTAAGCTTTGGAGCTTAGAATGCAAGCCAAAATAATGAAATTGAATAATAAACCCCAGAATTTGCAGCATTTTTGAAGAGGAATAATTTTGCAACCAGAACTAAATTCGAAAACGCGAATTGTCTGTTTGTTCACCGTAATCTCACGTCTTGGTTAACAGAGACATAAATTTGCCTAGGCAAGGTTTTTGTTCAGATACCACGGTGGACTCTGCTTGAAAAACACGTTTGAAAAATAGGTTGTCCTTGAAGGTACAAATTGTTATAAATTGAACTAAAAATGTATTGAGTACTGCATAAAGGAAGTCAGTTTGTAGGCTAATAATACCGGATTTGAAAAAATCTATTTTCTATTGACCTCAAGCAAAACTATCGCTTCAATCAGCAAAACTTGCCAAAAAGAACAACTTTGAAGGTGAAGTACGGAAATAGCGTCCAAGTTCCACCTTATCGGCCGACTCGCATCTCCCATTTACATTGTTTCTCTTCCATTCGTGGATTCGTGCCTTTAACGGTTTCAACTTCGCTTTGCAGCCGTTTCGAAGCGTTTCGGAGTTATTTGAATTACATCGTTAGGTGGGTGATTCTTAAACTAAGGGCAATTTTCAGGTCCTGACATTTTAAAAATTTAAGTGTTTATTTTGCTAGGTTTTTGGATGTTTATCACTTAATTGGCCTTCCTGGATGTCTTTCTGATGCCCAGTCATTCAAGATATCCCATTATTCTCCGTGAAATTCAAATTTAATAGAAGTCATAACAATAACGTGGCGGTTTCGGTCACGACAATGACAATTTTGGTATGTTTTCACCTACATGACAATGAAAATTCGGACTTTCAACAGAGATTCTTCCAATACTACTGAACTTTTTGCAGGTTTTAAAAATGCAACGTGATTCGCCCTTTCAAGAGAATAAGTGGGTAGAAAGAACCATTTGAGATCTAACATAATGGGTGAGAAACTAGGGCCATTAAAATGACATTGAATAAACATATTTACCTCTTTTCAGATGTACTCGCTCGATCAGAAAACACACCACCTACCGACTCAAAGGTGTGCCCGCACTGCTACCACCAAAACAAGAACTTCCTCGAAAATCCCCGTTTCGTTCCCTCAGGAACACATTCTTTTTGGGCCATGACAATGACCCTAGACTAAAGTGACCTGAATAAAGAGCAGTGTTAGGACATTAAAAACTTGAAGCAGGGGTTGAAAAACCATTGATAGCTTCCAGGGACGTAACCAGCCCGACCCGGGGCAAGAAATAAATTTGGCGCCTCCTCATAGACCCGATATCTCATGACTCATACCATCTTAATATACCAATGAACCAAAATATAAATATAATTAATTGATTTATTCACAATGTATAAACTCTTTTAATAAAACGAGGAAGGTTTGGTGAGTAAGTGCTCAATGTAAAATACCATATAATTTTTATTAAATTTAACAAACTACTAGATGATAAATAAATTTTTGTACGAAATGGAAGCCCTAAACAAATTTTAAAGTGAAAATTGTGCTTTTTTTGCTGCAAATGTTTTAATGACACCATCAAAAGATAGTGCTGAAGCTATTTGTGCTCTATTGATATGATGGCCAACTTGCTTAGTCGTTGTTGTCCTGTCAAGTTCCTGATGTAGTTTTTTTATTATCCTCAGTTTTCTAAAACTTCTTTCATTCGATGCTACACACACGGGTATTGTAAGAAAAATTCTCAAAGCTATGGTTATATTGGGATAGGCGTCATGGAGGCCGTTTCGGCAAATATAAACCAAAAGTTCGAATGGAGTAGACTCGCCTCGTCAACTACCCTGCATACGGCCGCTCAAGGCTAGTTCTCGCCTCGCGAAGTATACGTTTTCTATATCCTTTGTCCTTTCTTGTAGGCCTATTGCATTCCTTATTTATATTATTTTTCCTTTTAGTAAATATTTTCAAATTAACTCCTAACGGCGCCCCTCTAACTTGGGCCCCCCCCCCCCCCCCCCCAGTTACGTCCCTGATAGCTTCTCTCCAGATGTAACTAAAGACGAGAGAATTTTCATGTAATTTTAAATCTCAGGTAGAATATTCGGAAAACCAACTCGAAATCGGGAACCTCATACAGTTGTAAGTCATGACAATGACAAATCAGGCTTTCCCAACCCCAAAAAACGTGGAAATTATGCTACCTTCCGAGGATTTTCTTTTGGTCAATGCAGTAGTCAATAAATGTGTGCAGATAAGAGGAAAAAGTTGAAAGCCAGACGATTTCGAACGGCACAGGTTGCATTACCTTCACAATATGGATTTGGATCCAAACGGAACAGATTTATCTTGAAATACCGCAGAAATGTAGTCCAGTGTAGTCTGAAAATGATTCCATCAACTGATATTCGTATATATTTTGGATGAGATGACGAACCAGAACTGTTGACCATAGATTTGAATTTTGTAAATAACACACCGAGAGATGTCACAAATCTTGGACCGAACCAAGATAGGAAAGAAGTCTTCTGTGGAGCCTACTATTATTCAATTGGAAACCACAATGAGATGATGGGTTCAACTCTTCAAGGGAATCCAGAGTCCAGCGTGGGAAAATATAGCGTCAGTAAATGCCCGACGTAACCAAGATGGTTGGGCAGATATTCAAGAACGAAGGCGTGGAGTCGTTATTTTTGGAAGAATTTCAAAGGAAATGCAAGATCACGTTGTCCTTCTAACTAATATTTTCGTTTCAAATGTAAGCCGATTAATTAATTTTAAAAATCTCTAAAAGAAGAAATAATGATGCAGCCCGAATAAAAAATATCTTAAAAAATGGAGGAAAAAAATGTTTAGCCGTTTCGTTAAAAGTGATGCGAGGTTTTTAAGGGCATTCTCGGCAAGGGAGATTTCTGCCAATTCGTAAAACGTGAGTTTAGGACAAAAAGCTTCGAGCGTGGGACTTCTTTTTTCGGGATTTTCGAAATTTGTGACAACTATTGATGTTTTGGAGTAGTTAAAATCAGTTGGAATATATAATCAATTGTATCCTTGAAAATGTCAAATAGCGAGCACAGTTTTGGTTTATTATTCAATAATAAACCATTGTAATCGCTCTTGAAACAAAAAAATTCTAACCCCCCCTCAAAATGTCATGGTTAACGTTTCAAAGGGTGTAGAATCCAAATCTGCAATAAAAATTTTTCCGTCCATCCGTACGATTTCTCCCAAACGGCTGGAGCAACAAATCTGAAATTTTCAGGAAAAATTCATGTTGGTCCGACAACGCCCCAATTCTTTAGCCAGCTCTCTGACTTAATTTAAAGTGCCCTCTAAGGGTTGTCAAAGTTCTGTAAAATCCCTAAAAACCTCAAAAAAAGTCAAGGCGGCCTAAATTTGGACCTTTTTTGAAGGACTTTCCATGAGGAATCGAATGAGCCCCTCCCCAGGTCCGTCGCTCAAACCATTCCCCCCGACGCGAGTGTGCGTGTTTCACAGGTGATCGAGCGATTATTGAATTTCAGGAGATATGCATAAAGCACTTAAATCGGGTCTCAACCAAAATACCTATTTGGATTGATCAGTTGATCATATTTTTGTGCCTCCTGAAATTCAATAATCGCTCTATCACCTATGAAACACGCACACTCCAAAGCTTCGTAGAAATTCAAATCATGAATCATTGGATAATAAACCCCAGTGAAAGAATTTGCAACGGTTTTTTTGTATTTGGATGGAATGCAAATTAACCTGCTTTATAGGTTGCGTGATAATTGTCTAGCGCACCTAACGGAGCCTCAGGATGAGTGAGAGGATGGTGGAGCCGTGAGTATGATGAGGGGTTCAGGGGTTGGCTGTCCGGGAGCAAACCCCGTCTGTGCCCCTGCACCCCTGTTCTGAAAGGGGAACACAGCGTTGATTGAATTCGTAGCCAAAGAATGCACCAATGAGAGGGCCCGAAAAAGCGAGCAAAATTTCAGAGAGCTCTCACAGGAGCACAAATAGTTGTCTACTCACCCGATAGAGTGCGCTAGAATCACCAAAACACACTCTTATCCTATTATCAGTAGATTGTCCCCAACCCTCATGACTGTGTTAGCTGAAACACGCGATGATTACAGTAAGTGTTATAGACCGAGGGTTCGCTAAATTGTCGGTGAGGGATTATTTGCGATGCAGGGGGCCCAATACCACTCTTGACAGGACTGCAACAAATCACAATGGCAAGCATAAATTGTTCCACGATTCGCAATGTCAACCCTCATTACTACGAAAAGGTTGATTGGCTCTACGGATGTGAAGTAAGTAATAAACTTTTCTGCTTCCCATGTCTTCATTGCTGCAATAATAGGAATGAAGCTTGGGTTAAAGATGGAAACAGATTAACTGTTGCAAAACACGGTTTTCTAAAGTTTGACAATCATTTCAAAATTTTCATTTTTTTTATAGGTATTTACATACCTACTAGTGAACTTTTTTTAAAGGTAAGATTGAGTCGTTCGTTTCACGATTTGAAGCCGAGAAAGTGGACAAGGTTGATCTCCTTTGCATATTGATAGTTGAAATTTGTGTTTGGGCTAGAAAAACTCATCTTCGGCACGATCCCTTCGTGGTTGTTCCTTACGGTCTTGGTGCACGCCTTGGTTTTCAGGTCAGGAGCCGCCAATGTCACATAGTTTTTCCGGAAAAATATCAAAATGTGAAAATAAACAGAATTTGGTCCCCAGTAAATACTTACCAATAACTATTTACTCGAGCCAAGCCAGACAAAAACGAACACGGTTTGATCAAAGGCTGACCAGTCCAGTGAGAGTCGAAAATGTCAAATTCAAAATTGAAAGCTCAAAAACGTCAATTTATTTAAATCACCAATAGTCAAGGGAACCAATCAAAATACACTGCCAAGGAGATTATACAGCAGCTGCCTCGTTACATTCTTCATCATTTGAGCTAAATTGAATCAAAATTGTGAAAGTTATACCTGTTTCAAGAATTTCACGTTAACGCATGCTCAGAGCGTACCGCTGATTATATTGAGATGAAATTCGTATGGGACCTCAAGAGGCCTTATGCGCATAGTCCCTCGAAATGTGAGCTAAATTTATTCAAAATTGTGGAAGTTATGGCTGTAACAAGGAAATGCGGACAGACAGACCCGGAACAGACGGACAGGCACGGAGCCTTGTGTTCAGTAGGCTATGAAACGCAAAATGCAAGTGGAAATTTTGAATTCGGACAATTTTTTGGTTCCCGAAAGTGAACACAAGGCTTCCGCTGCTTCGCAGACTCGGAAGCAAAAGTGTGGTTAAATAAGGATTATGTAAAAATGAGGTTTGAGCAGGAGAAAAAAGTTTTTTCATTGACATGTTGGGTTTAGCATGGACGCTCGTCATACACATTGGGGCATCAACACATCACCAAGGTAACAAATGAATTACTTAACAGCCGAAATGGCGGGTAGTTAAGAAAAGTTGCACAAAAGTTGCAGAAAAGAAAGCATCGTTTACAAATCCATTAGGATTCCGATGGCGGCCGATTTCGAAGGACCCGAAAGAGCGGCCGAACGGAGTTGGAATTTCAATGGAAACCGCTTAATCTAACCGACGCATCGATAAGAATCCATTTCTCCGAGAACGCAACGATAATTCTATTTTCCATCGTGCAGCTTTGTATTCGTGCGGGAGGTGGAACGCTTTCCGGCCCAAATTTCCCTACTTGCTTCATTAACTATAATGAACCTTGGTAACTGACCAAAACTATTCGACCGACTAATTCATCCCAACGGTGAAGATTGGTGTTTTCCTTTTCAACATGGATACAATCCAAACTACTGGACCAAATTTCATGACAATGAACCAATAAATCATATGTGCCCTCATCAACTCGAAACCTTGGAATCACTTTCCGTCAATTCTAAACGTTAAATCGAAAACTAGAATCTCAAAATGAGAATAGAATATAGAAGACTACAAATAGAATTTTTATGTTTGTCATCAAACGTTTTTGTTTTAAAGAATCGAATGTGAATGAGTGCGAATGATATCACGTATTGTTCAGCATGAATGCAGTAAAAATCCCAATATATAAAACTGATTTACTTAATTACCTTGGAATTTCATGCTAAAAATCTTAAAAAAAGATGATTGATTGCTGATGTGATTAGAAAGTTTTATGAGACTTTTGTTGGCAAGAGGTGAACTAGCGGATTGCAGTGTTTTACTTATTTTCAACAAAGTTCTATGATTAGGTGTCTACGTCTAAATTTAGTTGTACTTACTGCTTACCACAAGTTGCGGTCCACAACAGAATTTAAAAAGTGGACAATTATTAACGATGAAGTAGAAAAATGCATGTTTAACGTGAAAACGGTCCATCAAATTCGGAATCCAAAATCAATAATTATATAAATTTTATGATTTCAAAAAGAAGTCCTAATACTCATGAAAACATGTAGGTATCTTAATAAACATTTTAATATGTGATGTTATTTAATGTGGTTGTCACATCTTCTACATTCATCTTAATTAATAAAGCAGTGCAAGGCAGTATGTTCTGGTATTACGGACTAGCATAATGTTCTACGTGTTTTCGCAAACATACTTTTTCAGATTCCTGAATAGATCCTTCGACGCGAAACAATCCTCCACGAGACACATGACTGCGGGAACTGGCGAGGACGGAAAGGTCCGGCGAAACATCAACGCGGATGAGTCAGAAAAGGATAATATAAAGTGACTTATCACACGTTCGGAATCGTCTAAGGAGAGGGATGTAACGCTTTGTGAGTACAATATGTACAAAGCCATAATTCGAATGAGTCTATAGGCACAAAGAAAATAACTAATCAATCGTGACGGGGAAGAATCAGTGTGAACACTCATTACCCCCAAGTTACAAAGAGCTTAAAGGCCACTTTCACCATTTGAGTAACAGACTCAAATTAACGTAGCATTAAGTCCGAAGACATAAGAGAGATTTTTCTGTCACCAACACCTATCGTAGGTTAAAATAATCGACAAAACTTGGCGTTCCGATTACCAAAGCGGAATTACCCAAACCCCTTTGAACGTTAAAAGTTTAACGGATGATTAAATTTGCCCAGGCCTTCCAATTTCCTGATTTACTTTACATGAGCACTGTATTACTTGAGTGATTAGTTGGTTTTGAACATTTAATTAATTCATTTAATTCTAATTATTTAATTTTAATGGACAATATTGGGTTTCAACTATAACTCGAAAACCGAAAAATGCTGATGTTCACTGGGGTTTAATTTCTTGCGTTCATAATTTGAATTTCTAAAGCTTTGGAGTGCGTGTTTCACAAGTGATAGAGCGTATAGAATTTCAGGAGGCACACAAATATGATCATCTGATCAATCCAAATAGGTATCTTGGTTGAGAACAGATTTACGTGCTCTATGCATATCTCCTGAAATTCAATAATCGCTCTATCACTTGTGAAACACGCACACTCCAAAGCTTAGTGGAAATTCAAATTATGAACGCAAGCCAATTGAATAATAAACCCCAGTGAAAGAATTTGCAGCGTTGTTTTAATGTAAAAAGACTAGTATTGCGTTTCTATTTAAAACAAGCCAATTGAATAATAAACCCGAGTGAAAGACTACTTATTTACCACAGCAATAATATCAAATAATAATCCCCAGTAATAATATTTACCTATATATTATCAGCGTTTCATACATATCAGAACGCTTCAACCCGTGTATCGGCTATAAACTACAAGTATCCACATCGGCTATCACTCCAGTAACCACATTCATTATAAACTCGACGCACACAATAAACAAACAATAATAAACCAAAAAACGCAAATGTTGTCACCATAAATCGGGCTATACATCGAGAATGGTTTGACCTACGGACGTGGGGAAGGGCTCATTCGATTCCTCATGGTATGTTCTTCAAATAGGTAAATATTTAGGCCGATTCGACTTGTTTTGAGGTTTTTAGGGATTTTACAAAACTTTGACAGCCCTTAAAGGGCACTTTAAATTGAGTGAGAGAGCTGGCTCAAGAATTGGGGCGTCGTCGGACCAAGATGGATTTTTCCTGAAAATTTCAGATTTTTGCTCCAGCCGTTTCGGAGATATTGTGCGTACGGCGTACGGACGGACGGAAAATTTTTTATTGCAGATTCGGATTCTAACCCTTTGAAACGTAAACCATGAAATTTTCAGGGGGGTTAATTTTTTTTTCCAGAGCGATTTCAATGGTTTATTATTGAATAATAAACCAAAATGATTCAAATATGAACATAAAAACCCCTTGAAACGAGCATGTCGGAATTGTTATCCAGAGAGACGCATCATTTCCAATTTCTGGGTAGTGCTTTATGATATAAACTTTATACGACATTTCAAATTCGGTATAGAATCATGCAAGTAGAAAAGGAATCATGCACCACAATGTGCAATGGCGCGTCATACCCTTTTTCGTTAATGACTTTGACGTTAATTACTTTCAATGTTACTCATCGACAACACTGATGACCGTACAGGGGTTTTTATCGAAACACCTAGATGGGAATCCGGGTTGTCAAAGTTCTTTGACATCTCCAGCATAAACTAGCTACTACCCTGGTACCGAACCCTGTTTGAAAACTGGGTTTATAGATTTTTTATTGAGACGTATAGACTATATATTCAATAAATAGACTTTATTGAATAATAAACCCCAGTGAAAGAATTTGCAGCGATTTTTTAAGAGCGATTACAATGGAAAAATGTTCTATTTGAAAATTTTAAATTTCGTAAGACGGAGCATGCGTATCAGAATCGGGCTTCAACCCTTGATCGGCTACAAAGCCTTTTAGGAGTTCACTCCAGTACCCACATCACCACATCACTAGGTTACTGCAATGAAAACATAAACAATAATAAACCAAAAACGCAAATGTTGGCACCATAAATCGGGCCGTACTTCGGGAATGGTTTGAGCTACGAACCTGGGGAAGGGCTCATTCGATTCCTCATGGAAAGTTCTTCAAAATGAGTCAAAATTTAGGCCGCTTCGACTTTACAAAACTTCGAAAACCCTTAAAGGGAGAGAATTGAAGCGTCATCGAACCAATATTGACTTTTCCTGAAAATTTCAGATATTTTGCTCCAGCCGTTTGGGAGAAATCGTGCGTACGACGTACGGCGGTCGGACGGAAAAATGTTTATTGCAGATTCGGATTCTACACCCTTTGAAACGTAAACCATGAAATTTTCAGGGGGGTTTAAATTTTTTTTTTTTTTCAAGAGCGATTACAATGGTTTATTATTGAATAATGAACCAAAACCGCTGTTGTTGTCCAGGTAAAGTTTAAATGCCCTAGGGAGTCACGGTTTTGCTCAATGTTCACAAATATAGGAAACATTGACGAATATTACGAGTGTCCCCTACTTTCTATATTTCACAAAGAATTTATTCATTTATTTATTTACGGGCAAGCCCAATACATAATTAAAAACACAGTCTACATGTTGTATGTGATTGTATACTCGTGTGTGAGTATAGAAATTTAGAATGGAAGCAAGGACCTTTACTATTTTATGTGATTTGGTTTCTGGATACTTCATGAAGGTAATTTAATTTGGAAAGCTAAACCAACAAATCATGAACAAGATGAAGATCGATTAAAGTAAAGTAATATAAGTAAAGTAAAGTAAACAAGGAATATCACCCTGGATTTTCGTCCGACTACCCGGAGGTGTCGCGGACGTCGCCAACCGTCCTCTTGAAGATCGATTATAAAGATTCATTACAGAAAATAATCAACCAAAATCAGAAACCACGGCGAAGATAACTAAAATTATAAGATCCATTTATTAGGTTCGATACTACGAAATTGAATGGCATGCTTTAGGTAAGTGCGTTACTCCCAAATTCTAGAGATCAATAGTCAAACTTGACGCAAATGAAGAAAATGGTGTGAATGGAAATTTGGAATAAATTAAACATGAAAACAATCAGAACATCGAACAGAGGCCATCAAAATAGAACGGACAAATATAATACAAATGCGCATGTAGGAGGCTAACTGGGTCATTGATTCCGGCGCTCCGCCTAGATTAAAACCCGCACAACAAGAAACAAAACCTCAACTTAGCTAAGCCATTTTCTAGTAGCCGTTCTCTTCTTTATTATTTTTGGTTTAATATTTTTAATAGTACACGGTTAGAGGGGGGGGGGATGACAATTATTACAAAAAGGGTTTGTATATGTGTTTAGGTTTAGAAATTTCGAACAAGAAGTTTAGAATCAACTAGACCCTAGTGGAGACCACGAACAAAACAATACAGTTTACATCAATTCTAAGCATTTTCATGGGCCATACGGCAGATGGTCAATGAAGATTTAGAATGTACGCATTTTGGAATGTGAAGCGACGAAATTTGAGGGAGGGTTATTCCAAAACAAAAATGTTATTCAAAATAATAAACCAATGCAACAAATGAAAGTAATTGCCTCGTAAATTTGTTGGATTAGTAAACAAAAAACGCTGCAAATTCTTTCACTGGGGTTTATTATTCAATTGGCTTGCGTTCATGATTTGAATTTCTACTAAGCTTTGGAGTGTGCGTGTTTCACAGGTGATAGAGTGATTATTGAATTTCAGGAGGCACACAAATATGATCAACTGAACAATCCAAATAGGTATTTTGGTTGAGAACAGATTTACGTGCTCTATGCAACTGTTGGCACCATAAATCGGGCCGTACATCGGGAATGGTTTGAGCTACGGACCTGAGGAAGGGCTCATTCGATTCCTCATGGAAAGTTCTTCAAAAAGAGTCCAAATTTAGGCCGCTTCGACTTTTTTTGAGGTTTTTAGGGATTTTACAAAACTTTGACAACCCTTAAAGGGCACTTTAAATAAAGTGAGAGTGCTGGGTAAAGAATTGGGCGTTGTCGGACCAATATTGATTTTTCCTGAAAATTTCAGATATTTTGCTCCAGCCGTTTGGGAGAAATCGTGCGTACGGAGATTCGGATTCTACACCATTTGAAACGTAAACCATGAAATTTTCGGGGGGGGGTTAAATTTTTTTTTTCCAAGAGCGATTACAATGGGTTATTATTGAATAATAAACCAATAGGTTGTGTACGTTCCTAAAATCAAATGATAGACTGATCTACCGATATTCCGAAACAATTCTAATAAATTGTATCTTTAAAAAACCGCAATTTGGGCGACTATGTTCCCAAAATCTTGTCATCACATTTTCTTTTGTATATGACGTATTTTCTAATCAAATTTCAACTCAAGAGAAAAACACTGTTTTAAAAGAAGAGCAGAATACGATGTAGATGATTATCGTGACTTCATGACACCTGTCACGTTCAATTAACTCTGCAGTAAAGGAGTTATTGCGCTTAACAATATGATTTGAGGCATAACAAAATTGAAAAGAAAATTCCTTATGGAAAAGAAACGAACACTTGTCAAAGCTGTTTGAACACTAGTTCGACAGAATAGAAGGAAGTAATGTTAGATGTAATAGTTGTTTAGAAACTATACGAAACAGAAACCAAACGAAACAGCGGGGCTGTTAGGAAAATAATGTAAATCTACAGTAAGAGAACTAATTGTAGTCTCGCATTTATGCTAACTTACGGATCGAGATCATTCATTATTAAAGTATTAATGTGATTCAAGGCATAATTGAAGCAAAAAGTCCAAGTGGAAAAGAAATCAACTATAATTTTTTGTATCTTTTGAACTGTTCAAACAACACTGACAATTATTGCCTAGTTTGAACAGTAAGTAAACGTAAGAGAGTGATATTGGACGTAATCACTTTTCAGAGACTAAATGAAACAGAAGCCAATACTAAACGGACAGGCTGTTTGAAAAGTAATGTAAAAATGTGGTGATGGAAGTAATTGTAGTCTCGCATTTATGCTAATACACTGAACGTATTATTAAAGTTAAATGTTGGGGTCTTTCTCAGCTGATCGGAGCGACCTTGTGACCGTAACCCATCAGACACAAAGGGGCTCCCTTCGAATGTCAGAATCACTGGTTGAACGGGAAGGAAAATACGTGACGAAGTGCATAATAACCGTAGCTTCTAATGACAGCGAGGGGGGTTTAAGGAAATTGGCATTCTGAGATGTGGTGTTTGAAAATCAAGAGCTCTCAACTATTAGTGATTAGATAAACGGAAAATGATAAAGGTACATTTCCTTCAGCAACGATTGGTTATGAGTGGAATGTAATCCTCATACGTCAAAATTACATGAATATATAGCTTTTCCAAGTCGAATTGAGAATTTTCCAAACCAAATTGAGGTTTTTCCAAACCGATTTGAGAATTTTCCAAATCAATTTGAGAATTTTCCAATCTAAGAAACTTTCACTACTAAAAAGGAAGAGGGAGTTTTCCAAACCGAATTGACAATTTTTTAAGACAATCCAAGACTTTTATTTGAAAACAAAATTAGTGAAGCAATTAGTGAGGCCTCGATTTTTTCTGTTCTTAACAAGAGCGTAATTTTTATGAAGTATTCTTCGTTCATTTTGTCATTTTGATTTCAATGTTAATTTGTTCATAAAGTGCTATTCTTTCATTTTTCTTCACTAATTTTGTTTTCAATAAAAGTCTTGGATTGCCTTAAAAAACTGACAATTCAATTTGGAAAACTTCCTTTTCCTTTTTAGTAGTGAAAGTTTCTTAGATTGGAAAGTTCTCAAATTGGTTTGGAAAATTCTCAATTCGACTTGGAAAAGCTATAGAATGATTCTCATCCATCGAACACATAATAACGAATTAGTGGGTTTGGTAATGTATTAGAACGTAAAGTTGGAATTTGGTGATCCTTAACCGCGATTTACACCATTAACAATGTCAATATGTAACGTAATATAAGTGATTCATTATTTAACTTCACAACACTATTAGTTTGGTAGAGACACAAAGTTGAAACCGAGTGATGTTAGCATTGAATTAATTTCTATTATCCTTTGTCTAGAATGAAAACAAATAAATGTCACCTATTGTTTACTATGGGAACTGTCAATTCACGAATCGTAATGAGTACTTTTGTTTGTTGAAGTTTTGTCAAAGGTTATGTTCTGTGAATTTAAGTTTGAAAGTATGATTCATTTCAAAACTGAAGTTACACTGTTAAGTGCTATACATTGCCAATTTTACTTTGAAACGTCACTCACTCATTCGGAGCAGTTTCTCGAAGTGGTAGCAGCCGCGAACGGCCGTTTTGAAGGGCTTCCTTCATAATTTGGCGAACCACTGTCAAAAAGGGTTTTTTTTTTCACGTTAGAGCAACAACGTTCAAGATAACACTAAAGCGCACGACAAAGAGTTCGACAGATGTCCGTCGACGAAATATCTCAACGCGATGGAAGTCAACACTTCGGGGAGTGACGGGGGACTGAGCGGTTGTCAAGGGGGACCGGGGGAAGCTCCTGGCCGTAAAACCCCCCTCCAATTCCAACTATTCATCCCGTAAGCGGGACCTTCCTGGAACGTTGATACGCAACTGTGGCTCAGTCTGTGTACATTCTACAGGGGTAAGTTCCCATCACTCAGATATAGAAATGAGTGCATTCAGACTCCGAATCATGATAACAGTGCTACATCCCATTGACACCACAGACAGACCTTGGTGTATGGAAAGAGTTAATGGAAAAATGTGTTACTGTAAACCACGGAAGTGCGGTAAATGTTAGGATTTATCAAAAATCCTAACATTTCTCATTATTGTTGTTGGAAGCCCGGAATCATTATGACAATACGTTTTATAGCACTTATTGTATTCAATGCGTGTTTGCAGCTAACACAGTTCAGCCACAAGGGTTGGGGACAATCAACTGATACTAGGATAAGAGTGTGTTTGGTGATTCTAGCGCACTCTAGCGTGTGCGCAAACAACTATTTGTGCTCCTGTGTAACCTCTCTGAAATTGTACACGCTATTGGTTCATTCGTCGGACCTGGATCCAATCAACGCTATGTTCCCCTTCCATTCAGAGCACAAACGGGGTTTTGCTCCTGGACAGCGAACCCCTAACCCCTCTTACCAAACTCACAACTCCACCATCCTTTCACCCAACCTGAGGTTCGGTTTGGCGCCAAATCTTCTGCTCTTCAATGAGGTATGATAATATTAACTCACGAGAACACATTCATTTAAACATGGACAAGCCCAATTCACAATCAACAGAAAGAATTTTCATTCAGTCAATCGGAAAATCACAGAAATTAAGAAAATGCAACATACCTACTGGTGGATGGTTACAAAAACATGCAGCAGGAAGGTTTAAACTGGAAAAATAATTTCAATAAACTGAATTTAATGGGGGAAGAAAAAATTAAGGATTTGAGTGTCGATAGGGGACTATAAAAAAATAAAATTGTTGATTTGTAGAAGCAAAAGATTCAAATCACAAGTTACAGTCCGATTCGTATGCAATTTTCAAGGTTCGTGCTCGTTAGTTCTTGACGGCCTCTCAAGGTTTCATTAACTTCATTAACATTAGTATTGATAAGATTTTCAAGAACTGAGTGAGTTAGGTCGTTGAAAGGTAAGAACGTTTTATCGGACTGCTAAAGACTATGATAATGTAATAGAATGATTCTATCAATGAGAAATGTAGATTACTAATGATTGCGTCTCATTAGGCAATCAATTATACGTCCGTTTAATTAGTCGGGAAGCTCTCCAGAATCGACAGGGGAATTAGCGAAAACAATCGCTTTGAAAGTCCCCTGCATTGTCAACAAAAGTTATTTTCATCGTTTATTTTCCAAACCGTTTATGATTTTTCACGTGTAACCTTTCTGAGAGAGTTAAAACGACATCCGCTCCCCGTCATCTTTATCGTTTTTCAGTGAAAGGTCCGGAAAGCAATAAAATAACTGAAACCATTAAAAAAACAGCAATTTTCTAGAATTTCGTAGAAAGCCATAAATTCTAAAAATTTCTCATCAACTACCAGTTACCGATCCTTCATGATGGGATAAAAATATTGATACTTCGCTCGATCGTAAAACTCCGGGACTTTCAGGAAGTTCTCATAACGTAGTTGACATTTTTTACGAGGGCTACAAAACAATAGTGGGGCCTTCCACCTTTTATTGAAAGTCGTATGCCTTTTGTTGAAATAAACTGAAGCTAGATAGTTCAGGTTGCATTTAACGACATTCAACAGCTTTCAATGATTACGTCGATGAAGCATAAGCTGCATAACAGTGAGTAGAAACAATGAAATTCTGGTACACTATCCGTTTTTCGTCATAATTTGTTAAGACTGATAGTTTATGTCTGGTCTAACATTGGTCTAACAATCTAACCTTACAATTTTAGTCTTACGTACCAATAAAAGTCATTCGTTGATGTTATGAAGGGGATTTACATTACTGCATCCAATTTTATAGGATTGTATTAGGACGAATTGTCTTCAATTTCGTCAGATGAAACTTTTTTTGCATCTCCTTTATACATTTGTATTCTGCTTCTATATGTCAGGGAGTCTCGCAGTCCTTTCATTTCCAACCTTTCACAATTGAAGGGTAAGGAAGAATAATAACCTTTGTCCAGCTAGTCTAGTTTTAGTAAATGAAAAAATAGAGTTTGCATTTAGAGACCTCCCAACGAAATCATGTTTTATTAAAAGAGAAATCAACAAAAAATTTAACTAAAAAAATTAACCAACAAATTAAAGAGAGCAAAGAGAAGAGCGAAGAGAGCCATTTCAGAGTGGAGCGACGCTGCAAGAGTCAGTGCGGTTGAAATCCTACTCAACGATGACTGTTTCTGTGTGGAAAACCCGTCATTGAGAATCTGGTATTTACTTCGGGGGCGGAAAGTAGAAGGGATTCGCGCAATTAATCAACCGCGACACGTTCACGGGGAATTTCATCATTAAATGATCGTACAAATTTTGTAAGATGAACTCCGAGAAGATTCCAACAGGTTTTACGAGTATTTTCGGATGAATATGACGTCATTTTGGCTACTTGCTGGATAAAGTACAGCTCAAATTCCTGAAGAGGTGGTCAAATTGCATTTCAAACCCAATTTTGCTTGTTGAACCTACACATTCTTACAACAGCTTTGTACCGAAATTAATGTTTTATTAATACACAGGCATATTCAGTTTTTAGTTTTTACAAAAATTGCCCATGAATTGAATTTTTGAACTGAAAAAATTCAAAAATGTTTATCAACAATCTAGTTTTTTTTAAATATAATCTTATCATCTATCTCATTTAATAATTTAAGCTTAAATTTATGCTAAAAATATGCCTTAAGTTTCATTAAAATATGAAAAAATTGATAGAACCCAAAAAAAATTCGAAAAATCCAAAATCTTAGTTTGAATAGGAGATTATTATTCATAACAAGTAATTTTTGCAATAAAATTTGTAGTTAACAATTTCTCTGCAGACAAAATTCTCAAATTTCAACTCAATTTAACATAAAATTCGCTCATTCGAACACGCTGCATGACTGAAACCTCTTTAAAACGTTTTCAAGGATTTATGGAAATCTGGGGATCCAGCGAACTGCCCTCCGCGAAAGAAAAAGGGGACAAGAACGTTTGAGGACCAACCTCGCTGCGCTTTCTTGACTTTGTGAAATATTTCGCAACTGACAGCCGATCTGAGGGACATTCCACCTCTGTGAGTCACCTCCTCCGCGTTTGTTTACTTCTGAACACACTCCTCAATGACTCAGTCGAAAGAGCAATGAAACTACTAAACAGCGAACACATGTTTATTGTTTAGTAAACGTACACTCGTAATAATAAAACGTACATTATTGTATTATACGTTGAGTCATAGGAACGGAGCAAGAATATGACAATCACACCTAGAATCATTCACAATACTGACAGCGGAAACGATGTGAACTACAGTAGTGGTCCGCTTAACGTACATAATCCGTTCCTGAAGAATGTCCGTACTGCGGACCTAATAATCCCATGAGAAATAATGGAAATAGCGATTAATCCGTTCTCTCGTCCTCACACCCACCCCCATCCTTTCTGGTCTCCCACGGAGTATTCTCCCTTCTGGCTTATTGGTGAAGAGCTTGTGTGCAGCTCTGCTGGCAGGCATTCGTTGGACATGTCCAGCCCATCTGATCCTGGCTATTTTGGCCTCAATGACTATGTCAGGTTCCCCGTACAAATGGGCAATCTCGTGGTTTGTGCGAATACGCCAGGTTCCATCCTCACATACCGCGCCATATATTCTTCGTAATACTTTACGTTCCCATCGCCGGAGTTGATCCTCCTCCCTGCTGGTCATCGTCCATGTTTCGGAACCATAGAGAACAACTGGACGTACAACCGAACGGTATACCCTCACTTTAGTTGTTCTGCTTAGCCGTTTGCTTTTGAAGAACCCGCCCAACGCAAAGTAACATTTGTTCCCAGCTTTGATTCGTTCCGATCGATGTAGGTAGCACATGCAAAATAGTTCAAAATATGTTACAGCAGTGGACTTGATGTCCGTCTGCCGGAATGACCCGAGCCACCGATCAATTTAACTTATTTTATTGAATTTATTTTAGGGGGGGGGGGGGGGTGCACTAATTAAACTCTGTGACTAGGTATAAGCGGTATCGCCAAGAGTGGAATGCAAAATTCGCCACAGCCAACCTTTCCCTTTTAGGTTCAGTAGCTGAACTATTCGCCCCATGTTCAACACAGTGTCCCCCAGAAAGCACACCCTGAATTCCTGAAGCACAGGGCAGGTCCCGAAGAAGTGCAGGGCATCCCCATTCGCATCCAAATTGCACATTGAGCATACCCTTCTTAAGAAGGCCTTATTAGAAGAAATATAACGAGAAAATAAGGCAATAAACAAATAAATGAATGCATGAACTATGACTGCAGAAGCTGCAGCTACAGTAATGGTTGAGGTGACAGCTGAAATGATGGAGGTGCTAAATCGTCATAATAAAGCGATTTATGTACGGGCGAGAATGTTTTCGGCACAGGTAGGAAAAGATGGGTTCACTGGAACTGAGACAAAGGCATGTTGGCGTGGGTTTGAAGGTAGCCACTGCGCACGCGCAAAACGTACTCATTCCCCAAAAATTCTTGGCTTAAACCTGATAAGCAGTAAGGAGTAATACATCTTCTCACAATTTCTCCTTAAGTATGCTCCTGCATAGCTTGTGTACGGTATTATATTCGAAAATGGCAAATATAATCATATGTTGGACACAAGAGGCAATGAACCACACCCAATTTGATTGTCACAACAGAGATTGGTTCTAAAAATCAGCAAATTGAAGATCCAGATCAACGAACTGTGTAGTATTAAAAGTCCGTTGTTAGCATATTGAAAAGCCCGTAGATTCAGGTTATTACATTATATTCTAAAGAAAGACAGTTTAAATCAATTATGATAAAGATAAATGAATAAGGCTTTTAATTATGGATAAAAGGCTGGAGCCGGAGTCAAACTAACCTCCCGCCACAATGAGTACTGCAGGAGGTGAGAGAGCCAAGAAGGTCAGGACAACGGAGGCGATACGATCAATAGATGATGTTTGGCCGAGTTATATCGTTAATGACGTATTTCTCCCAAGCACGAAAAGGGTTATTTCTGCACTGATAGGCGTGATTCGCACGGCATTGATTGTCAAGGAAGATATACGTAGAAATTCACACTGGTTGTTGAGTTTATGTGGGTTATAGTCCAGACACTGGTTGGTGCAGTTTAGAAATACACACGCGTTTGTGCACTGGTAAAGGGACACAATGAGATTTCAAAGTGAAACGAGAAGGACGAACTGCCTGAGTTTATGATCAGCCATAATTAATTGGTAAGCACAGAATTTTCCAACTCTTCTTGTTATTGGTAAAACAAAAACGATGACGCCGTTTTGATTTAGGCATATTCGAATATATTGTTTTGTGATCTAGTGTTTTGTATTGTAAATTGTGGATTGGTCAAATGAAGGTATTCAACAATACTGCTTTTACCAACGTAATATACCGGAGGCCAACAGTTTTCAGCACACATAACATAGATTCCAACTAACCCATAGATTACTAAAAGGATTGATATAGGATATGTTTTCATTATTGAGACGCGAGTGTCCAGACCACCAAAATGGACAGAACACCAAACTCCGCATAAAGCTGACCGTTCAATTAGCCGGAACCGCGGAGTGACAAGCAGTTAATATGCAATGAATTTACATAATGAAAATATCAATGAACAGAGGCCCGGGTTTAGGTCAAAAGTTGCGCTATTCCTCAGTTCGGCAATAGGAGTCTACAAAAGGCGTCATCAGCTTTACAAAATTGTTACTTTATTCTCTTATAATGGTTCTTTTAAAGCAAAATACTAGCAAGAAACCCCACGCTTATAAATATAAAAAAATTGTGATTTTCAAACGGATTTCCAATTGGATTAGCGTTAATAAATCGACCCCATAAAACGGACTATCCATCTCTGATTGGCAGCTATGGCAAGTGACAAATA
Organism: Creontiades dilutus; assembly: GCA_031894815.1. NCBI lineage: Eukaryota > Metazoa > Arthropoda > Insecta > Hemiptera > Miridae > Creontiades > Creontiades dilutus. The sequence goes on from JAVIWC010000631.1 coordinate 1,615,387, forward strand.
AACCGGGTACATGTAGCAATTGTAATCCGCCCGCAAAACGCAGCGAGTTTCAGCCGTATAACTTGCAAGCCCACTTTTTCCTTGTTTGAGGGCCTCAATCTATTGATCGTCGCCCAGTGTTTTAGATCTACTACTTGGGGTAATGATATTCGGATCAACGCACAAATAAGGTGCACAGCGGGTACCATAAGTAACGGTATTTAGCTGGTAAAATGTAACAGGCTCAGATGGGTCATCTCTCCAAGCAATCTGCTGATAACATCTATCTTCGGTGGCAACTTCAATTTGGCGAAACATTTTCACGATATCGCAAGTGAAAACGTAGCGATACCTCCTGAAATTCAGCACTATACTGCCAATGTCTGATTGCAACTTTGGACCAACCAAAAGATGCTCATTCAAAGAGCCACCTATGGCATCAAAAACCACCCGTATTTTCCTTTCACTACCAGTGCTGCGGTATACCGGATGATGTGGAATAGCATATTTCGGTGGAACTGTGGCCACCGTCATATGCCCCAGATTCTCATACTCTTGCATAAAGTTTACATAATCCTGATGGAGCTTGGGATCCTTGGCAAATTTTGCTTCTAGAGAGTATAACCGGGTAACACAAATACATTTAGTACCTGAGGAAATACATCAAACCATCAGCGAGTTTTTTTGTTTTGTTCATTTCAGAGGAGCTGAACTTGTAACCTGATGTGCCGCGGTAAAGGTGTTTTATGTCGGGGAAGACGCCATCAAGATGATGGATGGTTTGAATGAGACGGAACAGATTGTGTATCATCCCAACTTTTGCGCAGGTTGTTTCTAAACCTCCCAAACTAGTTTGGATCCAAATGCAAGGGACAATTCTGTTAATGGCACCTTAAAACTGTCATCTAGCAAGTAACTTCACTCATCTACTAATTTTGTACTAAAACATTACATTTGATCTATTAATTTCAAACAGTACCAAGTTATGAACCGTACGTAAGTGATAAACATTGATATTCCATTCCGTTTCTCGAAACTGCTAAGCTTCAGGAAAGCATAAAGCTGTTAGCGTCAGGGGAACCCTCAGGGTGTTGTTGGCATATCACGTCAGCCCTTGGAAGGGACAAATAGTCCATTCCATCACATCCTTCTTGTATGTTAGCAGAGCGACGTAGCGAACTACTGACCTTCCACATCAATTTTGAATGTCCGGACACCCCTTTCCCTTGCACTTCCCACCCCCAAAGGTGAAATGGGCAATGGGTACTTGTTAAATTCAACCCTCTATCAATTACTATTTACCCCTACTCCACCCATTTCGAGCCTTCCCCCTACGTCAACCTGCTTTTTGAAAGCTCCGACAGTAGTATGGCAATGGATAGTTCCACCTTCCCATACTTGAAGAGTTGAAGGCTTATGGCCCCAGCCCAAGGAAGGGGCAATAGTCCATTTCATCACCTCCTTGTAATAACACAACACATTATGTAGGAGACCAGAGTAAACGTGAGTACGTCATAACTCAAAAGAGTCCAAGTTACAAGTTACGTAACTATGCGTAGGTTTCTTGCTAGCTGATTAGACGGGAATCTAGTGCGTGGAAAATTAATATTTGGTCGGTCAATATTTGGTTAACTCCAACTCCCGTTCATCGATTCTTTCCATTTTTGATTAGATCTTTCCCAGATGTTGTTTATTGTAAGCCATACCCAACAATATTTATTCACCAGCCGGTTTTTCTCAGTATAGTTTATTCTTTAACTAGCTAGAATGAGGGCAGACACCCTAAGGAAAATAGCGTTTAAATTTTCATTCATCACAAGTAGAAGAAGGGAGAAATTAAGTACAGAGCCGAATCAACTGATCATTGAACCCAGCATTCCCAAAGAGTCTCCTTTTCAAATTGCACAATAATAATCAAATAAAAATTATCTTCAGAGTTTATTCAATTGATGTATTGCTCTGCATGTATTGAAAATGTTCAATTTGCTCTGACTAATGGAATAATTCTGTATTTTTAATGTATTCCCTTTCAAAAGTTAGCATTGCATCTACCTATTATTAAACACAAATGTAATTGATGCTAAAAACGGAAAAAGATAGCTTTTTATTTATAGAAAAAAATGTTAATTAAATATTGTTTTGCGACAATGGCATGAAGCACTGGTAAATGATGTCTATCAGGTGAGTTTTAGGTCTGGCCGACGTTTAGGTCAGTTTTCTTTGTAAGTGTGGGTTTACAATTTTCTTTCAAATCCAGAAGAATGCGAGCTTGAGGAAACCCACTATTTTGAAATTCAATCACAAGAACATTTGCCACTGAAAAACTCCAAAAACTGATCCAAAGAGTGAAATTAACCTACTTGTGATTGAGAAGGCGTTTCTAGCAGGAGATTTCGACGGATAGCTTTTGCTTTTTGCGAATCCTGCGATAAGTCCATTCCTTTATTCGTTATTGTTACAGTATTACGCTACTGGCGCACAAAATTTCACCACCAATGTTGTGTATCTCATTGTTTCGTATGACGGTTACTGCCAACAAGTATCCAAGCAGCTACAATGATCGGGATGACAGATTCCTCTTTCTTTAGTTAGGCGTTGAGGTTTTCCTCAATTACGAGCTTGTTTACATGGGGAAACGTCGTTAGATAATCCCGAGCTTACGATCAAGGTTGAGGAGTTAGCTAAAGCCTGAATGTTGATCCGGAATTTGCGAAAACCCGCATCGAAATCGGCCAATCCGATTGGCCATGAATTGCGGCCTCTTTTTACGAGGGGCTAGCAATAAAAAAGGTTCGCTCATTCATATTTTGACGCCATGTGAACGGAGAAAGCCGAAACTTCGAGGGATCTCCAGTTGGGGTGTTGTGGCAACGCTGAATTTTTTCGTAGATCATGTTGTAACCTCGGCCCGCGTAACTATAACAACAACAAAACAATGTCGAAGATCACCGTGTCCAAAATTGAAGTGCAGGCTGTATTACAGCCGCTGTAATCCATTTTTTAACGTTAAAAGGCAAAACCGGTAATGAAATTCACCAAGAACTAACCAGTGTTTACGGAGAAAACGTTCTCAGTGTGCAGAAAGTTTACTAGTGGCGTACAAGTTTCATGAAATGTCGCGAAACAGTGCACGATTTCAAGAGAAGTGGGCGCCCAACAACTGCACGCTCCCGTGAGATTGTTGACGCCGTTTATGAGATCCTGGATGACCGTCGATGTTCAATTGCCGAAGTGAGGTTTTGAAAAAACTTGAGTCGGCGATAAAGCGAAAGAGACCTAACAAACTCTCAAAACGGATCCTCTTGATGCACGACAATGATCACCCTCATACAGCCCGGCGAACCCAGGAACTGCTGAAAAAACTCAAATGGGAAGTTTTTCCACACCCACCCTATTCCCCTGACCTCGCACCATCGGGCTATCACCTATTCCCAAAAATGAAGGGATTTCTGGGGGGGGGGGGGGGGACTTCTGGGATGACGCGGAATTGCAGGCTGACGTCAACGCCTACTCCGCAATTTGGGCACGCTCCACTTCGAGGAAGGTTTGAAAAAATTGGTACCACGGTTCGAAAAATGTTTAGATCGAAATGGTGACTGCGTAGAAAAATAGAAAAGTAATCGATGAATTTGAATGAAATATAATTGTGTTCTGCGGTAAACGGCTTTCAAGGGTCGAGGAGATTGTTGAACTTGGGGTGCTGCTTGATCAGCAGCTTTCCTTTTCACGCCACATTATTGGTGCAGCTGGTAGAGCAATGAGGGCCCTGGGCTTCGTTAAGCGGGATACTCGGGAGTTCAATGACATCCATTTCATCACTGTTCTGTATAAGGCACTGGTCCTGCCACTATTGGAATACGCCTCTCCCGTATGGCCGCCATCGCACACAGTCCACAAGCATACTCTGGAACGGGTCCAGCATGAAGATCGGTATACTGCTTTTAAGCTTGGGATCCCTCAGGAAGAAGTTGATTCCGCTGCCCTGATGGGCGTGTGTCACCTTCTGCCCTAGGAGAGCCGACGAGACCTGGTATTTTTGCACAAGCTGTTCAATGGTGCGCTGTGCCGCATTACTCGTTTAACCAACTGCCTAGTTCATCTACACCCTGAGATGGACTTTTTCAACAGTTCCATTAGATTTTGGAAATCTTTGATTATGTCTTCACCAACATCTTGATTTTTATTTGCAGTTACAATCTCACATCTTGTTTCAAATCCTTTCCATAGTTATATTAGTTTTATTACCAGTGACTGTAAACCTATTTCATATTCCTAATTTCCTTGTAATTGGCTTCAATTAAATGGATAAATAAATATTGTCCACGTACTTGAAATCATATTTCAATGCTAAATGGGTTTCTCCATTGTTTGAAAATTAAAAGATGTGACAATAGCTGAATTTTCCATTATTCGTACAGAATCATTGGTACTGATTCAAGGTTCAACCACTACACAAACGCTATTGATTTATTAATTCTTGGTAACTAGATGAATTAAAATATGCTGAAATTGATCGAAGCATTTGACGAAGAAACAGGAGACGTCATTTGCATAAACATTTTCGACCCATTGAATGATTTGAATTCATAACTAATGCCACCAAACCAATCAATACCTATAACAAAACTGCGACAATATAATTGAGTCAATCGTACAGAAACTTTTGATTCAAGATGTGCTCACAGGTAGAGCTTCCAATCCTCAAATGACCAATGACCAGGGTATAAATAAGCGTCAAAAAAGAGGATCGGCGGATGGGAAACTATTTAAAATGTTTTGCCAATTCGAGTAAAGGAGGTAATTTTGTACATTCGCTTAAAAATCAACTGAAATTGGACAGTTGCCACGGAATCTATCTTGGTTTTTGCCTTTAGGTTCTTCGCCGAAGGTAAACTAATTTATTCGAAGCGTAGAAAAAAAGGATGATTTGACACTTCTTTTCAAGAACTGCTAGTTTTCCTTTAAATCCGTTCCTACCCAACAGTTTGTTATTCTGTTTTGGCAAATAAAATATCTTTATTTAATAGCAGGAGCCATAATCGCCAGGATTGATTCGGTTGTGTAAACGATTTAATAACCTTTTGGCAAGATACACTGAACAATGCTACAAATTATTTATATAACAGCTATTTAATTATTAAATTCACCAGAGAAAATGTTTAAAATACTGCAAATGGAGCCAACGGCCATTCTGTGGGATGAATCATAAGATTATCAAGAGTCAACACGATTATACAACTTGAAGAAGACAATATTTTATAAATATAGAGACCATTCTGATCCTAAGCCATGCAATGTCTGTGAATTTCATCGAATTTTGATGTGGCATCGCATATTGTTCCGAGTCTACCAAGGTAGCGGAAGCATTGTTTTCACTTTCGGAATGTGAAAATTTTTTTGTCTCCAAAATCAAAAATTCCACTCGCATTTTGCGTTTTAGACCTTTCTGAACAATTTTGGTTCCGTGTCTCTCTGTGTGTCTGTCTGTCAGCAAATCCTTGTTACGGGCAAAACTACACGAAGTTATAGTCCGATTTTGATGAAATTTTCAGGGATTGTGCGGGTTGGGGTGTAGATGGTCCCCTATAGGTTTCATGACCCCCGGATCAATAGTAGCCTCTGGGCATGGGCAAACGTGAAATCCTTGTTACGCGCATAACTCCGGGAGTTCTTGACCAATTTTGATGAAATTTTCAAGGATTGTTTGGTTTGATGTGTAGATGGTCCCCTATGAGTTTCATGACCCCCGGATCAATAGTAGTCTCTGCGCATGCGCAAACGAAATCCTTGTTACGCGCTAACTCCGGGAGTTCTTGACCAATTTCGATGAAATTTTCTGGGATTGTTCGGTTTGATGTGCAGATGGTCCCCTATGTGTTTCATGACCCCCGGATCAATAGCAGCCTCTGCGCATGCGCAAACGTGAAATCCTTGTTACACGCATAACTCCGGGAGTTCTTGACCGATTTCGATGAAATTTTCAGTGATTGTTCGGTTTGATCCCCTATTAGTTTCATGACCCCCGGATGAATAGTAGCCTCTGTGCATCCGAAAACGTGAAATCCTTATTACACACATAACTCCGGGAGTTCATTTTCTCAAGTTATGCTCCTGCATAACAATAAATTTACCCTAATTCAATATTTAATTCGCCTAATTGAACGAAGTTCTTTAGTCAATAATCATTTTCAATGATCTATACAGTCATGTTATGGATACGAGGAAGCTATGTGCCACACCCACTTGGCAGACGTTTTTTGATGTGGCACCGCATATTTTTTTACAATATTAGTAGTATAGACTGACATACATAAAACAGCAAATGGAAAAGGAGGAGCAGATATTTCAATTTTGTCAGATATGATTTAATTTTGAAGTTCACTTATTTTTTTCAAATTTGTGAATGTGACATGATCATGAAATGTTCTGCTTCTTGTATTAAGAATCGCAAGCAATACAAAGTTAAGCATCATAATGAGACTCGGTACAGAAATCGGAGAGTTACAAAAATAAGTTTTCAATTGACTATCAACTTACGGAAATTGGTGGGAAGACTGTCTGAGATAAGAGAACACTCGACAGAAGTCTAGATTGGACACTCGGGAGTTTGCTTAAAGCAGCAAGCCATTGGAAATGTGTACCTACTTTAATTAGGGTCCAATGATAAATCCAAAGCTCGGAAGTTTTTTCCCACAGATATTAATGAGGGAATACCATTTGAATTGGAGAGTTGAAGCTGTCTTGGATATGAAGTTGGTTTTATTGGGATATTTATCGTTCCCTCATCAGAGGAAGCAGCTCAACTTTTCTCAGGGACGGATCATCTGGAAACGCTGACCAGGACAAATTAGCCGTGCCTTATCTTGATCGTGCAACGAGAACGCTGATGTAATTTTCTTTAATTGGAGCGTTCAAAATGTAAACTGTTATTGGAGTAAGATCGGAATTATTTTAAGCCGGATGACGATTTAAACTGGGTGATTGTGCTATGACTGTTTTTTTCCACTGCAACCAATCCTGGCTGAGTGTGGATAACCAAAATTACAAGTAAACATAGGCCATCTTCACAACAAACTATTGTTTCTGTCAACATTTCATTGTTCGATTCCTCCGCAATGAAGCAAGTACCAATACATCGCTTTTTGTATTTTCATGTCTTTGTATCCTAATTTTGACAACATCCATTACAGGGGCGGCTGATGATGAAGCGTAGCATCTGCACTCCCCAGCCAAAACGAAAAAGATACCTGATAATAATAATATTAAAAGTATAATGTTTCCCACTGTTTTCCAACTTTTCTAGGTGGAAAAGTTTCAAATTCACGCGCCAAACAGAGCCTCAGGTTGGGTGAGAGGATGGTGGAGCTGTGAGTTTGGTGAGGAGGTTAGGGGTTCGTTGTCTGGGACCAATAATGCGGCTCTGCGCGCGATGGGCGGAGCTTGAACGTGAAACAGCGTTTTTTTGATCTGTTGAATCAATCCGACTCCAAAGAATGAACCAATGAAAGCGCCCGAAATAAACAGTGCAAACTTTCTAAGTGCACAAATAGTTCACCGCTCACCCACTAAGAATGCAAGAGTGTGCTTGAATCACCAAAACACACTCTTATCCTACTATCAGTTGATTGTCCCCAGCCCTTGTGACAGAACTGTGCTACCTGTAAATACGCGACGTGAGTTTGCTAAATTATTGGTGGAGCAAAGAGTAATTATTCACGATGCACGGCCCCCAATGCCACTATTGACAGGACTGCAACAAACCTCATAGGCAAGCAGAAATCGTTCCACGATTTGCAAGTTCACCCCTTATTACTACGAAAAGCAGATTGGCTCTGCGTATGTGAGGTGAGTAATAAACTGCTTCCCTTGTCTTCTTTGCTGCAGTAATAGGAATGAACTTGGGTTAAAGATGGAATTTTGCTTCCACCTTCACGTTGATTCTTCCTGGGCAGATATGAATTTCAACTGTTGCAAAACAAGTTCCCTTTTATGGTTGTCCATTACGATTTCGGTGCACCCGTCAGGGCAGTTATTATCAGTAGCTGCCACTGATCTATTATAAAATGATGAAAAGTAACAGTGAGATAAAGGACAGGTCCTGGAGTTTGTAGAAGTCTTCAAGTGTTTTTTAAAGCTGAAAAAGGCTTTCACTTCAGTTACAAAGTTAGAACTTGCGTAGATGGATACAGAACACCAGTTATCGAGCAATACCAATCAATTGTTACGCTTTTTTTCGATCATGCAAATAATTGTTAAAGATTAGGAAATGTCATTGACAATTTATATGATAAGTACAATTCAAGTTACTCATAAATAGATAATAACATCCAAATAGTATTTTTCATGGAACCGTTATATATGAGATTTTCGTAGATGGCGAGGAGAGACACGAAATTGATTCACCCTGATGATATATTGTTAGCAGGCATTTAATTTACTGGCAGGAAATCTGCATATTTAGTGAACAGCAATCCCAATGCATGCTGGGAATGAAAAAACTAAAGAAACAACGACCAAAATCCGTGAATAAGAACTCCAAGGCTTGGAGGTGAACCATCGTGAATTGCAGAAGACATGAATATCCAGTAGGTTTCCACTAGGAAATGTAGCAGGTCATCTTCCCATACACATCGTTTGGGCTGCCATCGGAAGGGCCCACGAAAGGAATGCAAATGATTTCTTATACCGCTCCATCTTGACACCTCATCTTCGTGTGCGTTCAATGGATGATGTGCATAACCAATCGTCTTCAGGTATGGGATAGTCCACTCTCTCTATTGAATGCAGGGATCATTCTTCAGTTTGGAGCTTTGGAAAGAGCCCATAATTATAGTAAACTTTTCTAAATCGACTTAAATCATGACTTGTACATTCTATAATGTTCCTCAGTACAACTAATTTCTAGTTATATTAATGTTTGTCCCAAACCATTGGTTATCTATCAACTTGAGCCCGTGCATGGTTAAAATTGTATAATTTCGACGTTGCGACATGCTTAGTTCAATACTAAATTCCAAAGGATGCAGAAGTCCTTCGACCCAAATCTCATTATAACCTTTCCATTTACAAATCTGTTGGGTTTCAACAACATCGTAGTTATGTTAGGCACCATCCCCCTATTCATGCTGGTTTCATTGGACAATACCTGTGGTGAAGGTCTCTCTCGTCTATCCAGGAGGTTTCAAAGGAAGGGGTTATGAAACTCTCCAGATCACACTCGGAACGCTCGACTCGTTTGAGGGTCGGAGGCAAAGGCAAAAGGGGCGGCGCCAATGTGCCCGGCGTCGGCGAAACACTCACTCTCTTCATGACGGAATTTATGTCTGGAAAACAGTTGGTTCGTTCTTCATCCAAACCAGTGGTTTTGATTGCAAATATACATCAAAATAGCATGCAAAATAAATAGCAAGAAGGTAAGTCGAAATAAGTACATAGGTAAATAATGATGACACATTTTAGCTACAAATACGCTTCAGCCTTGACCTAACTTCCAGAAAACGGAATTCTCGCGGTTTTCAAATGGTTTCCACGTAGTTTTCTGTTGCTATTGAAAATCTAACATATTCTGCTTCCGCCCCACAAAAATAACTCGCCACTTATTGGAAAGCTCTCGACTAATCAAGTATCTTGCGGATCGAAACCTTTCTCTCTAATTGACTCTACATCTGAATTTTAGATTTGTTTAATCAATATTGTTGTAGTCTTGTTCCTACTCCTCCTTGTTGGAGGGAAGAAAGGGGCGTGGGGCTATAAAACTCATCAGGTGAGTGAGATTTTGAGGGTTTCCACGCTGAACAATTTCTAGGAGGAGACATTGCAAGGCTTGAGTTATAAGAATGTAGTTAAATGCAGATGCAATCCTATTCTAATGAGAGCTACTTTGAAAATAACAGCAGTTAACCGAAATCTATACTCAGATATACATGAAGTTTATGATCCTGAAATAGAAAAGCGTTCGAGGTATGAAACAACATCGTTTTATTAGGATTTGTTTCTAAATTTATACCTAATTCGTAAAAAACGATCGTACACGATGCACATTAGCAGCATACTACTCGGAATGTGAATTTTCCAGCAGTCGTTGAATTTTGTTTTGTCTATTATAGTGTTATAACGGTGTAAAGATCTGAAGCTGCCGGAATCAAAATAGTTCTTAGATTTTGGGATTATTTTCCGTAGGAGCTGCACAACGAGCTATTGAATTCTTCCTGTTACGGGCAAAAAACTTTTGACAACTCTGACTGAGTTCGAAATCGTGTCTTTACTACTAAGGCGAACTTTCCCATCGGTTGCAACACTCTAACGGATTGAGCTATTAGGGCGATTTAATAGAAAAAATCTTCGTCTATGGGTTATTTTGACAAGCAAAATGAGACAATGTTAATGTTCAACAAGTATTATCTCTTCTTGTTTCACAAATATGTCTATGAAAGTAAAGAAGATTTGTTATCATTTAAATGATTAACAGGAGTACAATCCAGTTCTTATCGACCGTAGTCCCCCCCCCCCCCCCCGCTCAATACTCCTTCAACTAACCTTCGGGTGAGCTCCTTCCGCCCTCTGTTATCCCGGCATCACCACTTTTCCGTCCGCCCGAGGGGGTCATTCGTGTACCTGCCTCCCCCCCCCCCCCCAGCCGTAGCTTTCATCTCTGTTTATTAGCTCCCCTCCTCTGAGCTAGAATCCCATATTTGTAGGTTGCATAGGCAATTTTTCAACTTCGGTACTTGAATGTGTAAAATTAATCATTTAAATGATCTGACTGTAGAATCATAGAGGTCTACTGTCCCGTTTTTTATTTGTGTAAAACGAAAATGCGCATCGGTTACAACCATTTCTATGCTTAAAAATGTAGATCACAATTATTAATTTCCAACCGAACAACAGTACATATGTAGAGCACATAAAGCCATTCGAATAAACCTTTGCATAAACCTTGCACAGTAATCAAGGCAAATAATGAATTTTAAAGGAGGGTTATTGCATCATTTGTGGGTAGGCCCCCAATTTCGTAATATTGATACTTAATCAGAAATTTACCGCTAACTTGTTACCATAAAGCATTCGAAAGGATTTGATTTGTGAATGAGCGAAGGACTAAAATTTCGAGTGAGATGAGCATATGGCGATTTGCATACTGGACAAACCTCGTTTACGAGCGAACTCAGACTTCTCGGTTTTATATATATACATTACGCACCAGCGTCGTTAAAATCATTAAATATTCCATTAAATCGGTGAAATATTTTGGAGTTGTACTTGAAGATGGAAAACTTTTTATTTTTAATACACTAGACAGAAAACTCAAGCATTGGCAATCTATTCTTCGATTAATAACACTCATAAGACGATTGCTTATTTCTCTATGTGCTTGGTTACAAACAGATCACATTCTTGAGAGTGTTATCTTTCAAGGACAAATAACAAATAGAATTATTTCTTGGTAGAATGCAAACGTATGTAAACGTGCCTTTTCAATGAATCAATTCCATGGGTTGCGAGATTGTGCAATCAAGAATGTGAAGACAACATCTCCAGTTTGTTTGAAATTTTACTCGTATTACGGAATCTACATTGCTCGAAAAGAAAAATTAACAACTAAGGTGATTAAGAAAGTTTTTTTCACAGATGATTACATAAATTCAAACGCTATTATCTAGATACCTACTAACCTTAATAAGAATCCTATATTATTTGGGAAATGTCATATCGAAATGACTGTAATACCTGAAAGGAATGATTGCATCATTGTGGATATAAAGTTCTTCAGTGGGTATTAGCACCAACTGTGAGTTATGCACATTCAAGAGCTGGAAGAAAATGCAGAAGATCAATGAAATGAATCGAGTTCTTGTTATCTAGAAAGGTATAAAGGTATAAGTACCAATTAAGGAGGACATTAATTGAACCCAGGGCCGGATTTAGCAAACTCCCTAGGCCCGAAAGTATTTGCCACCCCCTTCACCATTTCTTCCTCCTAGCACTCCTATCATACATTTTTTAATAATAAAAATTATACTACTTACACGTTCAAAAATAATTTATAAAGCCTTTCTTCTTGCTTTCTTTCGAGCAAATATAAATTGAACATCACTGCTAGGACCACCATATTCACCAAACTTAGCGGGTACCTTCCTTTTACGCCGACTGTCAGCCTAATACTTTTTTTTACATTTTTCTTTTGCTGATCGTTCCAGATCGTGAAAATTTGTCCTTAATCCCACCAGGAAGCCACACAAAGATTCATAATATGTTACAACTTTTCCAAGCTCCAAGTTTTCATACTGCAATTTTAAATGTATTTTGTTAAATCTTTCTAAGATTCCTGGCTTCATTTCTTGTTGAGGGCTTTTCGTCAATATCACTTGAAATCTCATCCAAACTTTTTTAAATGCTCTCTTTGCTTTCGTTGAAAGCTCGGCAGGCGTCGTGACGAGCACACTATCGAGCCTTGGACAGATTTTGCAGCAATTAGGAACAGTTCCTGTTCAAAATAGCCCATCTATGGGGTGGACTAAAAAAGTTATACAGGCATGATTCTGCTACACACGAACCTACAAGGTTTAAAGAATGCACAGCATAAGGCACATACTCCGCTAGAGGACTGACTTGTTTGATGCGTGCCAGAACGCCAGAGTAAATATCTGACATATTCGAGAGCAGATTTAGATTCTAGAGCAAATTTACATACCTCACAAACGGTAAACTCAAATATGAGACTTGGAGCGCGCCCCTGGGCCCGGGCCTAGTGGGCCTATGCGTAAATCCAGGCCTGATTGAACCAATCAAACTAGTCAATTTATCAAGTTTCCGATGTAATTAGCAAAGTACATGAAGGGTCCTGAACGCAGTAAACTGCAAAGCTATTTTACTGTAAAGCGAAAATTCGGAATACAGAACTTGAGTAAATCAATAATTACCTTGCCAGAAAAAGGACTTTTCAAACTTCCCATTCCACTTAACTATAGATAGTTTTAGATACTGGATAAGCTTGCAAAATATTTATGTTAATACTGTTGCAGTTCCTATACCTAAAAATTCATTTCGCAATCTAACTACCGAAGTTGAGGAAGCTTCGAATATGCTAGAAATCCACAAAATTGTTACCATCAAAAATCAACATTTTCAATTGCTTTTTCGTAAAAACTATTGTTTCTACGGTATATTGGCACAATATTTTCTAACACGTAATGTAATAATTTAAGAACAGGTTGAAGATGTGGGGAGTGAGGAGTAATACCGTGCATCGCGTAATGCCGCCGATGGCTGTTTCGGATGTTTGAATTGACACCAGAAACGTGGGAATGAGCGCCGATCCTAGAGAAACGTCCCCCCAACTTGGACCATACCTGCAAAGTTAGCCTTCTTGACGTGAGTGCAGTGAGTATTTTTCCGAATCGCTTGATGTTATTTCTTGTGCACCGGAAATAAGCAACAAAAGTCCCATTTTCAACCCCTTTTTAGATTAGTTTTCATGTATATACGCCGAATTTCATTATCTTTCTGAAGCACTAACCAAATTTAAGTTTTGTTTGTAAATGAAGTCAGCGTGAATGAATTACGAAAAACGTAAACATTGGGGTAATGCCGCCCATCGTATCGGGGGAATGCCGTGCATTTCTGAAACGCCTAAAAAAGTTGGAAAAGAACAACAAATAACCAACAAAGCGCCAAATTCAGCTTGATTTTGATCAACTCACTACTAGTAGCAGAGATGGGGTTCAGAAGAAAGGTGGAAATCATTAAAAAACGCTGCAAATTCTTTCACTAGGGTTTATTATTAAATTGGCTTGCGTTCATGATTTGAATTTCTACTAAGCTTTGGAGTGTGCGTGTTTCACAGGCGATAGAGTGATTATTGAATTTCAAGAGGCACACAAATATGATCAACTGATCAATCCAAATAGGTATTTTGGTTGAGAACAGATTTACGTGCCCTATGCATATCTCCTAAAATTCAATAATCGCTCTATCACCTGTGAAACACGCACACTCCAGAGCTTAGTAGAAATTGAAATCATGAGCGCAAGCCTATTGAAACATAAACCCCAGTGAAAGAATTTGCAGCGTTTTCCTGAAAATTTCAGATTTTCTGATTTATCTTCCGAAAATTATCAGAATGCTTCAACCCGTGTATCGGCTACAAAGCCTTTTAGGGGGTCACTCCAGTATCCACATTACTACATCACTACGTCACTAGGTTTCTCATATCAACACAAAAACAATAATAAACCAAAAAAACGCGAATGTTGGCACCATAAATCGGGCCATAGATCGGAAATGGTTTGACCTACGGACCTGGGGAGGGGCTCATTCGATTCCTCGTGGAGTGTTCTTCAAAAAGAGTACACATTTAGGCCGCCTTGACTTTTTTTGAGGTTTTTAGGGATTTTACAAAACTTTGACAACCCTTAAAGGGCACTTTAAATTAAGTGAGAGAGCTGGCTCAAGAATTGGGGCCTCGCCGGACCAACATGGATTTTTCCTGAAAATTTCAGCTTTTGTGCTTCAGCCGTTTGGGAGAAATCGTTAGTACGGCGTACGGACGGAAAATTTTTTATTGCAGATTCGGATTCTACACCCTTTGAAATGTAAACCATGAAATTTTCGGGGGGGGGGGGGTTATAATTTTTTTCCAGGCGATTACAATGGTTTATTATTGAATAATAAACCAAAATTGAAAGACCTCAAAAAAAGAAAGAGAAGCGCAAGAGAACCAGAAGTGAGAGCAGTGACAGTGATGACTGAGGAGATATCTCTGAGGGAGACCTTGTTGTAGACACAGACAAAGATGTTGAAGAATTCTTGACTTCGTCTTTTCTGGACAGCTTGTGCACAATTTGCCAAGAAGCCGATAATAATTCGCCAAAGTGGAATTGCGAGCACTGCAATCACAGCAGCCACTACGTGTGTTCCATGGGACGACCTGATCACGGACTTTCTGATGTATGCAAGGCTATTTTATAATTTTGTAAAGAATGAAAAGCTAAATATTAATGTGGGTTCAAAAAAGGTCTATATACAAGACTGTAGTTTACCTATTTGTAAGTCAATTGTTCATTTTAACTATAGTTTATTGACTGTTTTCATGGTTTTTATTGTTATAAATACATTTAACCTTCTAACTTTGGGAAAAATGGGTTGAATGACGGTTGAGAGGGGAACATAATTCAGTTCTCGGGGTTGGGCGTCATTATTAATGACTCATTACCCCACATTAAATGCCGCCCAAAGCACTTTATTAACATTCACGGCTGTTTTTCCTTTAAAAATCCTTTTATGTAAGGGAAATGCTCAGATAACGAAAATAGAATAAATTCTAGAGCCATTCGTGCAAGAAAATCATTTTTATGACGTTCTGTCCCTTAACCGTATGGTTCCAAAGTTAAGTGCACGGTATTACCCCTCGTTCCCCCAATATGTCCAACCGCTGTTGTCAGACGCACCACCAAGTAATGATCATAATTTTATTCATCGGATAAAACGAGAATCCTCCGTCACTGACGACGAAAATCCATTTAGTGATATATGTAACGTACATATGAGTGAGATAATTTTTGATGGACCACACAAAAGTTGTAGGTAACTCGGAGCAACTGCCGTGAATAATCCTAGACGTAAATCCTCTTCATTCTGACGTTATCTGGATACCTGTCCTTGGAATCAACCAGACTAGCGAGAAATCCCTCCTAATTTTGTGCCGGGTTTATTACAGAGCTATTCAAGGTATAAATATTCATCTCTAGTAAAATACGGGTTCAATCTAAAACCTGGCAAACATCAGTTCATTCATTTCAATATTAAAAGCATCCTCTATTTGAATCAAACACATAAATTAATTTTACGAAATTCGTCATGAAACTACAAATTCAAATGAGTGCATCCAAGTAGTTCTTAATCAATGAAAAAAATAATTTGTTTACGTCCTAAATTAGGACGTTTGTGACATAGGATCAAAAAACTTTGACAAATCTGTAATTTTCAAGTCGGAGACGAGTGCGGATGTCAAAATAGTGGGTATGAAATCCGAAATTTACGCGTAGAACATTTTATTCTGACTGAATGAACAACTTCATTCAACTTTACCTTGATTTGAACCTTCGGGTTGTTAGGAAGATAAATATAAACGTCTTCAGGTAGGAAAAAGTATAGGAACCTGATTGTTGAGGTGAACCCAAGGATATAAACGGTTATGCAGTTAACTGATGGAGGCTATATTTCAAATCAATGCGTACATGCTCAATGAACGAGTATGGAAATATATCATTCAATTCGTATTCGTCGATATAGTGAATCAATAAAATAAATAAAGGTGTTTTAGAATAAAATCTTAGGGCGCTACTGCCGAAGTTGAGGTTTCGCGGGTAGTCAACAATATCACCAAATATGCTGCTTTGCCACTACTTTTTTTTTCACATTTTAGAAATAAAATTTTTATTCAAGCACACTACTGATATGGGAACCTTATTGTTGAGACATTTGCTACTATTGCTGTTGGGAGCATTATATTGTTTAGTTATGAAGATGAAGTCACTTTGATAACTATGATATGAAGTCAGTCGAGTTAACAAGGGTGTAAGAGCAAGCTAAAAACGAAGGAGAGAACTGAGCCGGATTCTGTTTACCAAAAAAATGAGAAAATTTTGTTTGGAGGGGAAGTGAAGAAAATTTAGAGTGGGGAATCGTGGGGAGCAGAGAGAGGGGGATAGAAGAAACCAATCAGGGACGGGGTTACAACTACCCCGGGAAACTCCAGGGTGCTGGGGGGAGACTACAGGTGACTGACCGTTTGCCAGAAAAAGGGCTAGGGAAAAACCTACGGCACAGAGGAGCTCGGGGAATTTGGAGTCCATTACAGGCTTTAAATATGTTCACATACAAACGGGATTATCAAACAATGAGGTACCAAAAGCGGCAAGTATGGTCACCGTTACCTGCGGGCCTTGAATAGGAGTCAAGTGTGGTTTTCAAGAGGTAATGACCCTAACACCGAAAAACTCTTCATGATACAAAACACTGATAAATATGAAAAAAATCGTGTCACTAACTCTAACTTCCCACTGATTTTGAACCGACAGACATCGAAATTGGTTTTAAAAAAGCTGTAAAATGCAGTATGACAATGTTGATTTTTGAGTTCAAGCCATTTTTTGATTTCTTGATGGAATACAAAGCTTTGTATGGGCGGGTATCGAATAATGAATTGTTCACATTGATCAACCCTATCAATCAATAAATTCGTTTGCCGTTCTTGTAAAAAATGCGTATTCACAGTCCACAAGTTTACTCAAAACGGTTTTGAAAACCCCAGTTCCGACTACTTCCAATTACTGTGCCCACTTAACGATTCCATTTACCAGAGCCTAAAGGCTTTGAAAGCAAATTGGGGCGTCGATGATCAGAGGGTTAAAAAGTAGCAATGATTCTGTCTGCAGCGTATCGAAAGACGCTTTTAAACAATCCCTGACAATTTCATTACTTTCAAGAAGTTGATAGTCTAAATAAGTCCATAACTTGAAATTATTATTACTGCAAAGACAAAGAGCTAACTGACAGATATCGAAATTGTTTTTTAAAAAAGCTGTAAAAAGCAATTTGAAAATGTTGATTTTTGAGTTCAAGCCATTTTTTGATTTCTTGAAGCAATACAAAGCTGTATGGGTGGGTCTCGAATAGTGTCCATATTGATCAACCCTATCACCAATCAATAAATTCATTTGTTGTTCATGTAAAAAAATAGGTATTCACAGTCCACTATTTTACTGAAAACGCAAGTTCTGAATAATTCCAATTAGTATGAACACTTAACGACTCCATTTACCAGAGCCTAAAGGCTTCGAAAGTAAATTGAGACGTCGAATCATTAAATTGTCGCCTTGATCCTGTCTGCAGCTTAGCGAAACACGCTTTTCATTGCCGTAAGGAGCGCGGTACATTAGCAAGTAAGTTTAGACGGGAAGCTCCTAATTTTTTAATGAATTCGATTATAGAAAAGGACCATGAATATCGTTCGTAAGAGCTGGATACATTCGAATTCCAACTAAAAACCACCAGAAAATGCCCAAATACACCGCTCAGTGTTCAATAAAATATCTAAATGAACGCAAGAACTTTTAACTAATGACAAATACTAAATTTACGGAAGTAAAAACAATTATAACAACTGTCTGAACGTGTTATTAGCTAATGAATATTTGGCGTGTCTTTTGGAAGTTGTCGATTAAGTCAAAACTGATTTGATATTGATTCAATGGGATTAAGAGCTTACTTCGATATCCAGACAAGGCACATAAACCACTAACCGTAGAGTGATCCGCGAGGGGAGGGAACGGATATCGTCAGTTTTTATCGGTGGCGTAAGGCCAAAAAGCTATCAACCTCTAAATAATATTGGAACCAACAAGTGATGTAACGGAAAAACAAAAACAACGTTGTTAATATTCACCGGCGAAATTGTGGATTCGTCGGGTCGTTAAAATTGTTGACTTGTTTCAATGATGAAATAGTTCAGAGAATGTAAGAAGAAAGTTGGAATCAGTGCATAGAAATGCATGTCCCCCTAGAGAAGAAGAATTACAACGAATTTAGGTACGGTCGTTTGAATCTTGTCGAACCGTCAAGTTAGAAACTGCTCGAAGCCGAGGGCCTTAATTTTTTGGGTCGTAATTGAGTTTGGCATCTGATTTTCGTATATTTTTTCGATGAATTGATTGGCGACCTTCTTGAACATTCTCGATTAAGGATCCTTTCCCAAGGATTCAAGAATTCCTTTTAAGGATTCAGGTCTTTTCCCAACGTCGAAAGTGCTGAATTAAGAGCTCAATAATTTAATTAATAAAATACTATTATCTTACAACTTGCTACCAGGGGAAAGAGGCTGAAACGTTGTTCAGCGAGGAGGGCCCGAAAGGAGCACCATTTGACTCATCGGCAAAACATAATAAAATCCGATGGCAAACTAGCTTTTTTTAGAAAATAAATTTTAGGTGAAAACCATGAATTTCAACGTTTTGGTTTTTGGTTTATTATTCAATAATGAACCATTGTAATCGCTCTGGAAAAAAAATTCTAACCCCCCTGAAAATTTCATGGTTTACGTTTCAAAGGGTGTAGAATCCGAATCTGCAATAAAAAATTTTCCGTCCGTCCGCCGTAAGCCGTACGCACGATTTTTCCCTAACGGCTGGAGCAAAAGATCTGAAATTTTTAGGAAAAATCCATCTTGGTCCGGCGACGCCCCAATTCTTGAGCCAGCTCTCTCACTCAATTTAAAATGCCCTTTAAGGGCTGTCAAAGTTTTGTAAAATCCCTAAAAACCTCAAAACAAGTCGAATCGGCCTAAATATTTACCTATTTTAAGAACATACCTCCAGGAATCGAATGAGCCCCTCCCCAGGTCCGTAGGTCAAACCATTCTCGATGTATGGCCGATTTATGGTCACAACATTTGCGTTTTTTGGTTTATTATTGTTTGTTTGTGACCTAGTGATTCCAATAGCGTCGAGTTGTAGTGAATGTGGATGCTGGAGTGATAGCCGATGTGGATGCTTGTTGTTTATAGCCGATACACGGGTTGAAGCATTCTGATATGCATGAAACGCTGATAATATATAGGTAAATATTATTCAATATTATTACTGGGGTAAATAAGTATTCTTTCACTGGGGTTTATTATTCAATTGGATTGCGTTCGTGATTTGAATCTGCACTAAGCTTCGGAGTGTGAGTGTTTTACAGGTGATAGAGCGATTATTGAATTTCAGGAGATATGCATAGAGCACGTAGGTAAATCGGACCACACCTATTTGGATTGATCAGTTGATGATATTTGTTCCTCTACATCAACCTTTGGCTACATCGTTTGAATTTGGATTTGGGAGAAGTTTTAACGCAATACGTGCTAAAGGACTTGATAAATTATAGATGTTTTTTATTGAGGTTCCACAAAAAAACGCTGCAAACACTGGGGTTTATTATTCAATTGGCTTGCGTTCATAATTTGAATTTCTACTAAGCTTTGGATCAATCCAAAAAGATTATTGAATTTTGGTTGAGAACAGACGTAAACAAAATACCTATTTAGTTGATCATCTCCTGAAATTCAATAATCGCTCTATCACCTGTGAAACACGCACATCCAAAGCTTAGTAGAAATTCAAATCATGAACGCAAGCCCAATTGAATAATAAACCCCAGTGAAAGAATTTGCAGCGTTTTTTTTTTTTTTTTTTTTTTTTTCAATAGCGATTACAATGGTTTGTTATTGAATAATAATAATGATATTGAATGAATAATGCGAAAAAATAAATTTAAAAAAAAAACGCCAGTCCTCCGTACACCGTTACAGATGGGCCTTAGGTAGTCCTTAATGGCTTCAATCTTGATCAACCCTCAAGGGGAAATTAGGGAACTAAAATATTTAAAACATCAAAATATCGAGAACTTTTGAAATAACCCCAATAACCATTCAATTAATTGATTAATTAAACCCAACTTGGAACGAAAGCTGAACGGGAACATAAATATAGGTTAAGGATAGGAAGTCGTTACAAAAAGAGATTCGAAAGTCACACCACGCGGCACGAGGGTTTGCCGCGACAAACGTAACTAGCGCGATGCCGCGCTTTTACGTATGACAATTCCATCTATGGAATGTACTCAAACCTACTCTATGTGTTCTATAGAACAGCATAGTTTGATCGCTTATAGAACAGATCGCGTTGGTGGCCCGCTCGCTCGCGTTCGTTTTTCACATATGACCCTGACGCGTCTGCGGCTGGTGACTTCTTCATGTAGGTACATACATAGCGCCGCGCTGTGGGAGAGTTTTCTCTCAAAAGGCGCGGCGCGGCAGGAGCCCAGCGGCCCTGTACCTATACTATTGCCCATATAGGGCGACCCCTGACGCAGGGACGAAAACCCCTTCCTCCCCATCAGGTGGCAACACCGCCTACACTCGGCCTACTATCCCCCATTAGCACCAGTAAAGCCCCTTCCAATCTCCCCCTCTTAAAGCGGCCCACACACTATCCAACCGTCGGCCGACAATCGGAGGTGGGGGGTGCCGAAAGACGACCCCCTCTCCGCACTCGCACCTGAGTTGGGCGGTGTGTGGAAGGGACCCAACCGTCGGGCCCGTTGGATGACTAGAACCACCCGACATCAAGCGGTCGGGTTCCCCCACCTTCAGTCCCGATTGTCGGCCGACGGTTGGATAGTGTGTGGGCCGCTTAACGCAAGACGTTTTAGTTGTTTTTGTTGAAAAATGTAATTTTTTGTGAGATTCAAAATGTTCTCGTCGTTCTGAGGAAAACAAGTCTAAATTTCATATTAATCGGTTCAAGCCTTATCAAACAAGTGTGTGGCCATATTGCAAAAGTGTAATAAATTGCAAAAAACGCTGCAAATTTGATTAAACACGGGTTTATTATTCTTGTGTCGAACTTTATTACACTTAAACTCATGTTTCTTCGATCCAACCCTGTCAAATGGGATGGGGCTCGAAAAAGTACGGAAATAATGTCATTTTGCACCATTTTACCCCATGAAAATGGATTTCTTTGCTCTGGGTCAATCGCACAGGTGTGGGAATTTTTACTCACAATGATGACATCAAATAATCAATAGTAGGTAAATGACACATGAGTTTGACGAAAACCGCCATTGGGTATTTTAACCTACATAATAACATCTAGGTATGTTATGGTTTATTATTCAATAATAAACCATTGTAATCGCTCTGGAAAAAAAATTCTAACCCCCGCTGAAAATTTCATGGTTTTTCAAAGGGTGTAGAATCCGAATCTGCAATAAAATTTTTCCGTCCGTCCGCCGTACGCACGAATTTTCCCAAACGGCTGGAAAAAATCTGAAATTTTCAGGAAAAATCCATCTTGGTCTGACGACGCCCCAATTCTTGAGCACTTAATCTAAAACTCACTTTAATTTAAAGTGCCCTTTAAGGGCTGTCAAATTTTGTAAAATCCTTTTATGATTAAAAACCTCAAAACAAGTCGAATCGGCCTAAATATTTTAAATATTTTCCTATTTGAAGATGTAACATATATGGTTTCTTCGATCCCATGAGGAATCGAATGAAGCCCAATAGTAGGTAAATGACACATAAGTACCCACGTTACACGTAGGTCAAACCATTGAAATGTATGGTGACAAAATAATTATTTCATTTGCGGAATCTTTTTTTCCTTTATTATTGTTTGTTTTGATTTGAATTTTGAAGCCTAGTGATGCCGTTTTAGGTCGATTTGAATTTCCGAGATCTCTCACTAAATGTGGTTACTGGAGTGATATGCCTTTTGTCATGTATGTGTCACAACACGTTTTTTGGTACGATTATTGTTTGTATGTTTTTAGTGATGCCGATATCGACAATGTGGTTACTGGAGTGATAGCCGATGTGGATACTTGTAGTTTATAGCCGATACACGGGTTGAAGCATGTATTAACGCTGATAATAATATTATTATATATATTATATAGGTAAATATTATTACTGGGGATTATTATTCAATATTATTACTGGGGTAAATAAGAGTCTTTCACTCGGGTTTATTATTCAATTGGCTTGCGTTCATGATTTGAATCTGTACTAAGCTTCGGAGTGTGCGTGTTTCAATTAAAAAAACGCTGCAAATTCTTTCACTGGGGTTTATTATTCAATTGGCTTGCGTCCATTATTTGAATTTCTACTAAGCTTTGGAGTGTGCGCGTTTCACAGTATAGAGCGATTATTGAATTTCAGAAGGCACACAAATATGATCAACTGATCAATCCAAATAGGTATTTTGGTTGAGAACAGATTTACGTGCTCCATGCATATCTCCTGAAATTCAATAATCGCTCTATCCTGTGAAACACGCACACTCCAAAGCTTAGTAGAAATTCAAATCATGAACGCAAGCCAATTGAATAATAACCCCAGTGAAAGAATTTGCAGCGTTTTTTCATGTACATCACGATTCTGGTGATGGCATAATCGAATTACCTATTAGATCAAATTTGGATTGCATAAGACGCGTACCTAAGTACCGCACCGTAATTAGGGTATGATGCGAGCCATCAGGCCACTACCTGGAGGCTCAGATTTGGGCGGAGGTCTTCAGAAAACCACAGGGTCGCTCCTACGTGGGCAAGAGTATAGGCTATAACAAATACAAGAATTGATTGATTGAAAATATACTATTTCAACTTGAAATGCCGCAATGAGACAGACCATAAATAATCAAGAGTTTTTTCTTCTTCATAGTTCAATTATAAACCATCACAATTATCTGTATAAATCTGTTTCAAAAACGCTGCAAATCCTTTCACTGGGTTTTATTATTCAATTTGGCTTGCATTCATGATTTGAATATCTACTAAGCTTTGGAGTGTGCGTGTTTCACAGGTGATAGTGCGACTATTGAATTTCAGGAGGCACACGAATATGATCAACTGATCAATCCAAATAGGTATTTTGGTTGAGAACAGATTTACGTGCTCTATGCATATCTCCTGAAATTCAATAATCGCTCTATCACCTGTGAAACACGCACACTCCAAAGCTTAGTAGAAATTCAAATCATGAATCATTGAATAATAAACCCCAGGGAAAGAATTTGCAGTGTTTTTTTTTCAAGAGCGATTACAATGGAAAAATATTCTATTTGAAAATTTTAAATTTCGTAAGACGGAGCATGCATATCAGAATGCTTCAACCCTTGTATCGGCTATAAACCCTTTTAGGAGTTCACTCCAGTATCCACATTTACCACTACATCACTGAGTTACTGCAATAAAAAAAAAAAAAAATAAAAAAAACGATGTTGTTTTTCTTTTGATCGCAGTAACCTAGTGATGTAGTGAATGTGGATGTAAATGTTGGCAGCATACGATTATGCCATACATCGTGAATGGTTTGAGCTACAGACCTGGGGAGGGGCTCATTCGATTCCTCATGGAAAGTTCTTAAAAAAAAAGTCCAAATTTAGGGTCGCCTTGACTTTTTTTTGAGGGTTTTAGGGATTTTACAAAACTTTGACAACCCTTAAACGGCACTTTAAATTAAGTAAGAGAGCTGGCTAAAGAATTGAGGCGTTGTCGGACCAACATGGATTTTTCCTGAAAATTTCAGCTCCAGCCGTTTGGGAGAAATCGTGCGTACGGCGTACGGCCGGAAAAATTTTTATTGCAGATTTGGATTCTACACCCTTTGAAACGTAAAATGAAATGTTCAGGGGGGTTAAACATTTTTTTTTCAAGAGCGATTACAATGGTTTGTTATTGAATAATAAACCAAAACTTTCAAAATCGGTTGGTTCGCAAATCAAACTACCGTAAGCAATAAGACTGGAGAAGGGAGGAATATAGACAGCATAGAATAGGGAGACAGACAGCTTTCCAAAGAATCTTGAGCGCTACGTGCACTAAGGAAGTTACAGTTTCATAGCAATGTTATATAAATGTTATTTAAATGATTCAAGGTCCCAATCATGAACTGATTCCTCAACAGTTCATAACACAAGACAAGAGAACCGATTCGTCACGATAACAAACAACCCATTATAGTGTCATCTTGATGAATTATACATTTATGCTATAAATTAAACATTATTTGAGATGGTATTTTATTTACTATTATAGTGTTTCACTCTGCGAAATTATTTTACTCTTCAAATAGCTAACGTCGTTCTGATCAACACGTTTTTCTTGAGTGAAGCCGTATTAGTACGAATCTCCATATTTTCAAGGACGCCTTTCGAAAATAGGCGACAGGTAGAATTCTCTTAAAATAAACATAAGTATTGCATATTGAATGAAATTCAAAAGTAATATAGATCACATAACCTCATGAGCGAATTACCAAAACTTTATTTTTCAAGATATCGTCAAGAACTATTTTTAGAATATTTTTGTAAACGATATTCAGCGATAATGTCAAATGTTGGTATTTCATCCACGTTTTAAACGGTATTTTTGCTCGATGTCAGCACACTTCTTTCAATTAGTTCAAATTTTAAATTGTGAAGACATCTGTTTTTAGACGAAAGAACGGAATTTCAAATCTTGATTCCACGGCCAGATATTGTTTGAAGATTTAGATGGACTTAATCATTTCGAAAATAGAAGAACACGGTATCTATAAAACTGAACCAGCTGTATGCGTTGAGATTGCTAGAGGAAATTTGTAACCATGCGTGGTTTTCATACCTTTTTGGTCAATTATTCAATAATAAACCATTGTAATCGCTCTGGAAAAAAAATGCTAACCCCCCCTGAAAATTTCATGGTATACGTTTCAAAGGGTGTAGAATCCAAATCTGCAATAAAAATTTGTCCGTCCGTCCGCAGTACGCACGATTTCTCCCAAACGGCTGGAGCAAAAGATCTGAAATTTTCAGGAAAAATCCATCTTGGTCCGACGACGCCCCAATTCTTGAGCCAGCTCTTTCACTCAATTTAAAGTGCCCTTTAAGGGCTGTAAAAGTTTTGTAAAATCCCTAAAAACCTCAAAACAAGTCAAGGCGGCCTAAATGTGTACTTATTTTCAAGAACATACCACGAGGAATCGAATGAGCCAGTCCCCACGTCCGTAGGTCAAACCATTCCCGATGTATGGCCCGATTTATGGTGCCAACATTTGCGTTTTTTGGTTTATTATTGTTTGTTTGTAACCTAGTGATGTCCGGCCGATAGCGTCGAGTTGTAGTGAATGTGGATACTGATGATAGCCGATGTGGATACTAGAGTATCCACAAACTACAAGTCTTGTAGTTTATAGCCGATACACAGGTTGAAGCATTCTGATATGCATGAAACGCTGATAATATATAGGTAAATATTATTCAATATTATTACTGGGGTAAATAAGTATTCTTTCACCGGGGTTTATTATTTAGTTGGCTTGCGTTCATGATTTGAATCTGTACTAAGCTTCGGTGTGTGCGTGTTACACAGGTGATAGAGCGATTATTGAATTTCAGGAGATATGCATAAACCACGTAAAGTTCTCAACCAAAACACCTATTTGGATTGACAGTTGATGATAAATCTTTGGTACATCGTTTAAATTCGGATTTGGAGAAGTTTTTATGCAATACGAGTGCTAAAGGACTTGATAAATTATAGATGTTTTTGTTGTGGTGGTTATTGAGGTTGCATTCAATTGGCTTGCGTTCATGATTTGAATTTCCACCAAGCTTTGGAGTGTGCGTGTTTCACAGGTGGCACAGTGCTTATTGAATTTCAGGAGGCATGCAAATATGATCAACTGATCAATCCAAATAGGTATTTTGGTTGAGAACAGATTTACGAGCTCTAAGCATAGCTCCTGAAATTCAATAATCACTCTATCACCTGTGAAACACGCACACTCCAATGCTTAGTCGAAATTCAAATCATGAACGCAAGCCAATTGAATAATGAACCCCAGTGAAAGAATTTGCAGCGTTTTTTATTGGTAAGACAAGGCTAAAAAAGTTGAATTTTGTACGAAACTGATAGAAAATTGTATGCTCTTTCCGATGGAATCTTCAGATTTCCTTTTGCATGAAAATTAAGGGAGTTAAGTACGTTGTATTACGGTAAAGACGAAAAAATCTTGTAAGTGCAAAAAGAAGGATTTCTAGTTGGGTAAGAAAAAATCGTTAAAAGGCATTTTTTGTTGGGAATGACTTGTAGAATTGACTCCTTGAGTTTGACCCATAGTTAGTGAAGACACCCTGAATAAGGTCAATTATGCTGGTATATCATAGTTGTGCCCCGAGAGCTATCATTGTATGAGATCTCATCACAGATGGAAGTATTGAACCGTTTTCACAAGGATGAATCAGCCAGGGTGGCCCAACGTCATTGGAGTTAAAAACTGGATATCTTTTATCTGCAAAGAATTGTTGAAACGTTTCTTATCCTAAGGCTGACAAAAAAAAAAAAACAACTAGTTCAATTCACAGCTTCTAGAACGACATCAAATGTGAAATATGCCAATGCTCGAGTATATCGTAAATCCACATGGTGTTTTATTTCTGTTTCTTTACGTATCCGTTATACCAGTCCCCACCACCCGAGTTGTGATAGAATTCTACGTTTGTTTCCATACCAGAGTAGGCTATGTAGGTTCGGGCGCGATTAATGTCTTTTGCTTCCGTGTCTACTAAAGTAGCGGAAGCATTGTTTTCACTTTCGGAATGTGAAAATTTTTTTGTCTCCAAAATCAAAAATTCCACTCGAATTTTGCGTTTTAGACCTTTCTGAACGATTTTGATTCCGTGTCTGTCTGTGTGCCTGTCTGTCTGTCAGCAAATCCTTGTTACGGGCAAAACTACACGAAGTTATTGTCCGATTTTGATGAAATTTTCAGGGATTGTGCGGGTTGGGGTGTAGATGGTCCCCTATAGGTTTCATGACCCCCGGATCAATCGTAGCCTCTGCGAACGCGCAAACGTGAAATCCTTGTTACGCGCATAACTCCGGGAGTTCTTGACTAATTTCGATGAAATTTTCAGGGATTGTTTAGTTTGATGTGTAGATGGTCCCATATGAGTTTCATGACCCCCGGATCAATAGTAGCCTCTGCGCATGCGCGAACGTAAAATCCTTGTTACGCGCATAACTCCGGGAGTTCTTGACTAATTTCGATGAAATTTTCAGGGATTCTTCGGTTTGATGTGCCGATGGTCCCCTATGAGTTTCATGACCCCCGAATCAATAGCAGCCTCTGCGCATGCGCAAACGAAATCCTTGTTACGCGCATAACTCCGGGAGTTCTTGACCAATTTTGATGAAATTCTCAGGGATTGTTCGGTTTGTTGTGTAGATGGTCAGCTATGAGTTTCATGACCCCCGGATCAATAGTAGCCTCTGCGCATGCGCAAACGTGAAATCATTGCCACAAGCATAACACCGGGAGTTTTTGACCGATTTCGATGAAATTTTCAGGGATTGTTCGGACTTATTAGGTATATTTTATAGTTTGTTCAATAATTGAACATGCCTACCTTTATTTTCTCAAGTTATGCTCCTGCATAACAATAAATTTACCCTAATTCAACATTTACTTCACCTAATTGAACGAAGTTCTTTAGTCAATAATAATTTTCAATGATCTATACAGTCATGTTATGGATACGAGGAAGCTATGTGCCACACCCACTTGGCAGAGGTTTTGGATTTGTTAGGCATTGGAAAAATACGAATACTGACGTCTAGAGATGGTTAGGGATAGGTGGTGGCGGTTCAGGCAGCCGAGCCGAACTTTCCAGTGGGAAAAGTACCGTGGTTCATTCCATTAACGAGCTAGAATTGCCCAACTACTCATACGGCTGTGGTAGCTGTCTAAAGTATTTCCGTATTTTTTTTTTTTTTTCTAAAGAACGACCTTCGTCACCCTGGGCTAGCAAATGGGGGTTCGAGCATTCAAACACGCCATCTCCCAACTCCCCCACTCTATAAGTAGTACATGGCGTGATTTGGCTTTTGCCACCCAACCGCAGAATCCAATATTAGAAGCAGTAAGTACCTGTGAAAGCTCCATCCTACAAGAACAGTAGGTGTATACGAACGAGCGCTGTTGTTGACTGCTGGCAGTTCACTTGAAAAGTTTATTATTAAAGAAATTGAGAGAACAGTGTCATGGGAGGATAATACCACGGGAGTATTTCCGCGGCGGTTCTATTACCGTTAACCCTTCCATTTTTTGGCTTCAGGGGACTCATATGCAAGTCTAAGATATCTGTTTCAAATTCAAAGCCATCTATCTCGAATATTATTTCCGAAGTCTGTAAGGCCATAGTAGGTATCACCGGCCGATCGTTTCGTGCCAATAAGCTGTGTACACCGGACGCGGAACATGAATATCTTTGATGATTCATATGAACGTACACGAATGTTCGAAAACGTTTGCAAACAGGGTCCTTTCGAGTGTTCGCGAATAGTGGCCGTTAGATGTAAATAGATCATGCGTTAAGAACCAAACTAAGTTAGCTAAACATTGAAAAAAACCCAAAATTTAAATATGAATTGGAAAATGACGAATTCAATGATAAAAATGTAGTAAAGTTATCATCGAAGCTGAATTCGAATCCATGGTTGATTCCAAAACGAATGGCCGTAAATAGGTGTCAGAAATATTTGTGAATCATAGCTTAACATCATCTCAAGTATTTTCACTTCTTTTAATTGAAATTTTTTTCACGCAAAATGGGTGAACACCTGAAAAGTCGTCGCCCGTGAAAAGCTTTACTAGCGACTAAAAATGGCAGTAGTTTTTTTTTCCTCTGGCATTCAAACACCCTCTCAATTTCCCAACTCCCGAGTAAACAAAAAATAAGTGATAAAAATGGCGTGAGTCAATTTTCGTTATGACCATTCAACGGCAGAACCCAAATTGCCAAACTCCAGTATTGGATATGTATATCTAATTTCTATACGAAAAATGAACGTACTCTGTGCTTCAAACTTTTATAGAATAATTTTGTATGTTGACTGCTGGCATTTTCACTTGGAAATTTGGGATTATGCTCGTTCTTTGAGAGAACAGTTCATCCCGCGCGCGAAAGTACCGCCATAGTTCAGCACGCGGAATTTTTATTTAACCCTTCCATTTACCTCAAAAAAATAAAAGGCTTCATGGGGACTCATATGCTGGAATATTTCATAACTCATATCTGTTTCAAATTCAAGGATCTACACTTGAATATTATTTCCAGAAGTCATGGTCAGTGGTATCGCCGATCGTTAATCGAGCTACTGTAAGCTAAACACGTGGCGGACGCGGAAGTGAATATCTTTGATGATTCATATGAACGTACACGAATGTTCGAAAACGTTTGCAAACAGGGTCTTTCCGAGTGTTCGCGAATAGTGGCCGTTAGGTGTAAATGGATCATGCGTTAAGAACCGATCTGCGTTAGCTAAACACAGAACTAAACACCCAAAATTTATTCATGTGAATTATTTTTTATAGCACCTTACTCCCACACTCATTATGACGAATGGCATCAACGATAAAAATGTCAAGATCCGTAAAGTAGACTAGGGTATTACTATGTATATTTCGATGCTGAATTCGAATCCATGGCCCAACAAATCCCCTGACCCCCAAAATTTTGAGCTATGCGCAAAAAAACCCTTACCCGTAAATAGGTGTCAGAACCATATTTGTGAATCATGAGATTGGGATGAACTACTACATCATCTTAAGTGAATTTCTACACTTCTTTTAACTTCGTTGAAATTTGAGTTCTCACGCCAAGTCAAGTGGGGTATACCCCATACATGGATTTCTATGTTTTTGGGGTCCCTGAGATCGAATTTGAACTTCCAAGAGCCTGTAGGCACTCCTTAACCCCTCAATCACCCCCTCCCTCCTTAGGGGTTGAAATTTGAGTTCTCACGCCAAGTCGAGTGGGGTATGGATTTCTATGTTTTTGGGGTCCCTGAGATCGAATTTGAACTTCCAAGAACCTTTAGGCACTCCTTAACCCCTCAATGACCCCCTCCTCCTCCTGGGGGTTAAAATTTGAGTTCTCACGCCAAGTCGAGTGGGGTATGGATTTCTATGTTTTTGGGGTCCCTGAGATCGAATTTGAACTTCCAAGAGCCTGTAGGCACTCCTTAACCCCTCAATCACCCCGTCCTAGGGGTTGAAATTCGATTTTTCGCGACAAGTCGAATAAGGTAAGGATTTCTGCGTTCCCAGGTTCGCTGAAATTGAATTGGAATTGAATTTCGGATTTTATTCTCTTTTCTTTTGATATCTCTGTGATATTTGAAAGAATTAAAAGTCATTGGAGAAGACACCAACAAAGTTTGAAATCCTTTTCAAAAAGTCATACAGTCGTACCAACAACAGCCTGACATGTTGATACTGGAATAATATGAGGAAGTCAGCTGCAAAACTCTATCGTTCCATTTTTTAAGAAAATTGATGTAACAGTGGTTTCCGAAAATTGTTTCCCCACTCTTTTCAAATATGACATCAGGTTGGAACAAAACTCGATCGTTCCTAAGAAGACATGGCCTCGAAAACAACGGATTGTTCCAAAACTCATTCGTTCCACAGGTCAGCTGGCAGCAAAACTCTCATTTATCTGCGAAACTCGTTCGTTCTCGTACTAACCTATCCAGGCTGTAACCATCTCTTGTTTACTGAAGCCGAGCAGAAGCTTGATTGCACGAATGCCATATTTTCTTTACCACTTTTTTTCAATAATTGTATTTTGTGACGGATATGGTTAGTTGGCCCTTCCCGATTCAACTTGGGAGATGAACCAGACGCTTGTATCCTCTAAGCGTGGCGGGCATTACTGCATTTAGCTCAATGGAAGGGGCAACTGTACCATTTCATCACCTCACATTTTATTAAATCAGTTTTAATTAGTTTGTGTTATTCGTGTCTTCGTGAAACTGAATAATGGCTTCAGCAAGGAGAAATCTTGTGATAAAAAAAGAATGAAAAATTGAGCAATTGTAGCTGATTTTATGTTTTGCATTACTAAAGTACATGTTGTCAGTCTAATAATACCGACGTAATTTCAAAGTGAAATACTATAGTCATGATGTTGAGCTCATGATGTTGATGTCAATGTCTTTATGAGGATCATTGGTCTGTAACTTTCATTTTCAAAAACTTATGGAAATTTTAGCAGTGTAATGCATTCAAAAAACTTTATTGTGATGATGTTCCTAATATAAAATGTTATTTGACTAAAACACAAGCCATGATGCTCTATTATGGCATAAACGTCTACGTCGTTGAGTTACTGTTGTTCATTATTAGTGTTACTGTTCCCTAACCTGAACAATTATTATTACTTTTCCTGAACTGAACTTCATTTTCATGAAAATTGGATCACTCAGTTATAAAAATGATGTTCATTTAGGAAACCCAATTTACTTCATTTTTTAACTCCCCTCACTATACACATTACTCATAAAAGTGAAACGGAACTGCCCATTCCTAGATTGTGTGCAGCAAAACTAGGTCATTGCAATTTTTTTTTTCTTTTAACACAGTTTGTTCTTTAATTTCTCAATTTTACTTGAATTAATTTTATTCATTTCTCTCTTAATTCATCCAAGTTTCAGGAGTTTCGAAAAGCGAAAGGAATCGTTTTGATCTGATCAATTCTAGGGAACTACGGAGTTTCTTGCGATTTCTGGATATTGCATTTGAGTGTAACGAGCGAGTTTTGGAGGACAGCTCCTAATAAGATACAAGTTAATGCGTTTATGATATTCCAGAAACTGCTTTGAGAGCGAACTCTTGTCATCTTTAGCAGTCGAGTTTCCACAATTCTACATTCTTAAATAATATACGGCGAACTAGCTGTGATCGATCTGCATAGTAGACCCAGGAAGGAGCGTAACCGCTTCATCCCACTCCCCGCACAAGAATGAAGGGACTAATAATAAAATCCCTGCTCATAATTCAAGTAAATATGTTTGTATTGAACGTACCTAGTTAATCCAGAATAAACCCTCCGTAAATTAAAATGATTAAATTCATTCGAATTATGCGGATTAAATTCAAATGGATGCTAGACAAAATAATTAGTTGGAACTTGATAATTGAAACTAAACAAGTTGACAGATATCTTCTAATTTCTCTCTGAACATAAATACGACAGGGGAAATCAACAAGTCTTTCAAGTAGGGTGGGGAGTGTAGCTTATGTCAAATTACATTTCGGGATATGCCCTATCTAGGGTGACCAGAGATTTTGGATCAATACTTATACGGGTCGGAGATGAATATTTGTGTTTTTTGCGCATTTTGTGAATAGTTTACGTGATAAGCTTGTTCATCCCTCGATTCAGAAGATGAGTAATTTTATACTGATTTTCCTTGAAAACGACTGAATTTTCATTCGTGGGTGTTTTCCGTCGCTCGACTATGTCGTGATCCAAACAAGGATATATTGATACAGTTACTAAAAAAAGCTTCGGTTGCTTATGTAGGCTGTTTTTATAAATAGAACGAAACGCTGGATCTGTGACTTACCGGTGGGCGGCTTTCCTGTACCATTTCTTGCCCGATTGGTAGGCGCCAGGGTCGGCGTTGACACCGTCGTTGGTCGTCAACGCGCTGCTCTCGACGTGCAGCATGTCCAGGTGATCCTGACAATTGTACGATCCGCCCAACATAGCGATGAGTGTAAACAAAAAGACCAGGGTGCGCGAAACGGTCGATGAGATGCGGAAATGTGTCAAGTTAGATCGACTAACGCACGGCGGGCACAGACAAATGATTCGAAAACGATCTGGTTCGACGGGGCGAGAACCAGGTACGCGATGGAATCAAGACTAACGCGGTATGCGAAATAAAACCGTCAGGGACATACAACGAGAAGTTTTTGCTATTGTCCCGAGAACAAACAAATAAGTGGTGACGAGCAAAGAACAACACAGGTGATAAAGGCAGGTTGCCAACAAACCGCACTCATGCGCATTCCCACTTCCTGTTCGCGCAAAAGCTACAAAACATGACTCTTTGTTGAACTAGGAAAGACGATAGAACTTTCTTACTTCGACAAAACCCTTACTTCCGAAAGCAGAAAATATATTTAAGAAAAAACTGTACGATTAGTTACCGAGCTTCTAATTTTGCCAATGATTATTTTGTGAATTGACAACACCAAACTTGACAGTCTTCAACGCAACCACTAGTACCACCACCACTTCAGCTGGCGTTTGATTCGGTCACGTTAACGTCACTCTTATTATAACGTTGCCCTTTGGCTCATCAGTGAAATGTTTCAAATTATTTTCCGAATTTGTGAGTGATTCAGATTATTCAAGTTTGACAAGTTGATGGACAGGCAATCTAATGAAGGTCACATCATTGATAACTTGAATTGAGAGGGTTGACAGCTAATCAAGCTGTTTTGGTACGTACTGGTTTATATTTTGAAACAAAACTCGTAGGCAGTAAGTAGAGTTTCGCATATATATCAACTTTTTAGGGTCCCTCTTAAGCAAGGCTTCCCCAGTTTTGGAATGGCTATTAGAATTGATCTAGAGGTGGGGATAAAATTAACGAATGAGAAAAAAAATGCATAAAAATCCATTGTAGAACATTCCAAGACCGAATGAACACAGTAGAAATCGCAGTTAGCTTTGAAGTATTTAAATTTTTTACTTGCAAGTACTGGAATATCGGACGTGGTACTACTTTCTGATGCATTAAGTGTTTTCAAATTATTGAAACCCGCAATCCTTTGATCGGAGTCATACTTGAGGAATTGGTGAAATTGAAAAACGTAGGCATATCGGTTAACTTTGGATCAAAAGTCATTGTGGTATTGGATATGGCTGAAGTAAAGAATAGGTAACCCCTGCCTCTTATCAGGCTCATTTGAACATGTACCGATGTGTACTTTCATCGATCGATATAGGATAATATACCGTTACCAGCCATGCATTATAGAATGATTTTCACGACCGTTATCGCGATAAAAGTATTTTTAATACGCAGATACACAAGTGTTAACACATTCTGATCCATTTGTCTAACTGATCTATACTTTACTAGAAGGATTGATTTAGGATATTTTTTGTTTTTGAGATGCGAGCTAAGCGAGCATCCAGACGACCAACCTAGACAGAACACCCACCGAAAGCGTGGACCTATATCGACAGGAGACATCGGGTTTTTCAATAAGGCGACGGTCTTATCAGGAAGGGGTTGCCTATTCTAGACTTCTACCTTGGATATACGTAATGAAAAGGTGGACAGTTTAGCTAAAAGAGGGGATATTACTAGTGCACCTATAAACTGGAAGAATCTAAAGAGGATTTAATTTTCTATATCAAGCCATTTGACCGAAATAGATGGAAAAACTTGTACAAAAACTCAGAAAAAGGATCCTTTTATAAACATATCAACCTTCACCTCCCTTGGTGCCCTGGTTTAATTCAATCTGGTCTGCAGAAGTACTACTACCTGAGGAGGAGTATTGTGTAGTCTTCTGTTAACATAAGCAGATTTGGTTCAGTCAATGGAGACACGGAATTCTTTTGAAATTCAACTTGAAACCCAGGACAACGAAGTTCGTATCAGCGGACTTATTCAAAAGTCACTTGTCCAAAGAGAAGCACTGCCTTCATAAAATTTGATAGATCTCAACCAGTCACAATCTGCCTTCTCCCTCCTTGCATTCTAATTCTAACCAACATAATTGATAATAATCATAAATCAATTTGGAATCACTTCATATAGAAAACGGTACGCATTTCAGGTGTGTATCCTGCCCGAAATCAAGAGATAGAAATGGTTGTCTACTAGCTATGGAGGAAAGCATAGTTCTTTCAAGTGATTCAAATCTATCATCACCTGTCACTCCAGTGTTACTCGAAGAAGACGAAGATTTAGACATACCAAAGGTTAAACTCAGGGACGTTTTAGGTTTTAAGAACTCAAATAGCGATTTCTTAAAAACTAAGATAACCTCCTCGTCATCTAGTTCAACTGGAGTAAGCAGCAGAGAGCCTATAGCATCAACTTCTAAGTACATTCCTCCTAGTACAGTATCTGACATTCCATGGGATTCCTGTAAAAATACGGTTTCTAAGAGCACATCATGGAAATATGAATCTGTACCACCCTCAACTTCTGGAATAGCGACAAATGTTAAGTCTATCCCTAGTCCGATTGTTCATCAACTAACGGACAAAGTTGAGCTCTCAGACTCCTTGAGCGATTCAGAAAACGAGCTGATCTTGAACGACAGGCGCGATGGAACACCAAAGAAAAGTCCAACAGGCAGTTCTTGTCAAAAAGAGGGTGCTGAAAAAGATCCCATGTGGCTCAGTTTGTTGGACGAAGATACTGACCCTCCATCTTCAACAAGCTCCGCTACTCTACCTCCAGATCAAATCCTGGAAACACTGAATCCTACTGTAAATCCAACATTGCCGACAGCAGACATTGTACTGGTTTCTTCAGACAGTTCATCTACTTTGCCACCAGACGCAGTACAGTCTAACGAGTTCAAAGTTTGAGAAAAAACCGTCTTTTCATGAAATTTCGGATAGCGACGATGGAAGCTCGGACACAATACCAGCCGAACACTCTCCTAAATCGTACTTCTTCGAAGAATTCAAGCCTTATCGCTTGCATAATGTTAGTTCGTCTGATGAAGAGTCAGGCAATCCATCAGAACCGATTTCCTCGGTATTACCACCACTCAATTCTGACAAGGCAGAAGAACTTTTAGCAATGCAAAGTGAGCCCATTATGTCCAATTCTTTCACAATTTCTGAATTTGTATCACAGCTGGAGACCAACTCACAACCCATTATATCGACTGCATCTCAACCCTCGATGTCTCAAAAAGTAAGTAATAAATATTATTGCATTTAGTCATTGTTGACAATATTGTGCATAGTAGGATTGTAACTACGCTGAAGTATGATTATGGTTATGATCACAAGTTGATTATTCAAAATCACAATTACTGTTACTCATGTAATCATGTATTTTAATTGCGTGCTAAAATAACGTCTACCTACTTAATTTTCTTATAAAACCACAGATTGGCCAAGTAGTCTCCTTAAATTTTCCTAATTTCAATTAAATCAATACTAATGCCTTATAAGTTGGATGCATATTGTGTGTTTGAGAAATCTTGCCACACGCTTTGTAGTGTACACTCCATCATTTTTGAAGTGTGGTTCAAAAAGGTAACTATAACCAGAAATTGAAATAACTGCTTGAAAGAGGAATTGCATAATTATTTCAAAAAAATATTATGTACCATTTCAAAGTCGCGAAAGTATTAGTTTATTGAAACTTGTGCATGTTGGTCTCACAGAATGTAATATCGCTTCAATTGTTTACTATTATGTGTTTGTGTATCCGGTCTAATATTTTGTGATAGTTGATGTATAAATTTGGCTTTGATTCTGTAATTGTGGTTTTCAGCAGGGTAGATCGAAAAATGTGATCGACGTTTTTGAACGAAAACGTCTCAAAGAGCTAAAAATGAAAGAAAAAACAGAAAAAGCTGCTCAGGCTGAAAGAGTCCGTCGCATGAAACCTGGGGAGTGTATAAAGGTTTGTTGGTGTCTTGTTCGTTAAATTATGTAAGCTAATATTTTTCTTTAGTTTGTTCTGTGCATTACCCATTTGTCGAGAAAGGCGGAGCAGATACATCCCCATATGATCATTGTCCCTTCATAATGGAAGAAGGAACGGCCAAGAGTGGGATGGTATTTATAGCTCAGAAGGGTTAAGAACTGAGTGGGCAAGTTAATACGCGTCAGTTGAACAAGCTTTGTCACCTGTACACGAGCTACTTTTGTGGGAACCTATAGATTGCATGGTTCGGAATTCCCTACTTTCTTGATCGATCTGGTTTGAGATGCTTTATCAATCTATTGAATTGGTTAATTATTGGCATTATTTAACAATATGCATAGCGGAATGCCAAACCGCTGAGATGGCTGTGGTGAGTTGCTGGACCTTTGCCGTGCCTTAAACTGCAAAATAGGGGAACAGATCAAATATGGTCATGACTTGGTTGGAGACCAGGCAGCGAGGATAGCAAGCTTGGCATCTAACTCTGTAGGAATCGAACCAGTACTGGCGGAGGATGAAGACGGCACCCCAAGACTGTTGCCGACCTGAGAATCCACGGTTTGTGGGATGCAGAAAGAGTACCGTAGTTAACGCTGACGCCTCTTCGTACAGCTCTCAAACGTGGACACCAGTTTCTTAAAATGCTGCCAATGCAAAGCATAGAAAATATGACAGGGCAGCCGAGAATATGAGAGGCTCTTTTACGCCCTCAGTGATATCCTGCTAGGACTCCCTACACAAGAGTACGACTGCTTCTTAAAAAGAGTAGCAATTGTCCTTTCCGACAAGTGGTCGAAACCTCTGTCTCAAGTGACCCAGTGGGTGAGAGTGAAGATCCAGATGTCCCTAATACGGCGGTTTCACTGCAGATTCGAGGCTCAAAGAGGAAAGTCCGTTGCTTTGGGCTTGAAGATGGAGTCTTGATGCCACTCAACTAGAGACTAGAGATGTTCGATATTTCTGTACCAGTGACAAAGTCACCGAAATGGGTTTGTCACCGATATATCCGTGACAAGGAACTGGAAAAAGCAGTGACAGATACTTTGGTGACTGCGCTGGATTCCAACCCAAAGTGCTACTGTGCGCAGGCGCGGGATTGGAATAGGTACCGCAGTTTTGCTTCGTCTCCGCTAGGCGGCTCTGGCCTCAGTCACTTAATCTCATATCCGATATCTACTTACAGTCTCTGTCTGAAAACCAGACGGCAAAACGGTGACAGCGCCACATTTCATTCATTTCCACTCTCTGTCACCGATATGCCAGTCACCGATATTTCCTTGTCACTGGAACCGAAGTCACCGATATTTGTAAGTCACTGGATCGCACATCTCTGCTAGAGACATGGGCCTCAATCCACTTCCTTTCTTTCGGATAATAAAGATTACGGGAAACCCAAAATAAGCATATTAATTGGTAAATTTATGCGCTGGCTTTACTATTATTTGGATGGTGAGTAAACGGTCAATTATCCGCTGCCAGCCATGACTTGGCATGGTCACCATGGGTTTGCAAACCTGCACTTGGATGAGTGTGGCGTGGCTTAGTAATCTGGTTTTAGCAACAGTCATTCATTATCTAAACTAGCGAGGATCGGGCCAGCTATAATGGGAGGTTGGAGGCTGGTAGGGGAAGCTCTCCATGGAACAGGGGAATCGTTTCTCCATGGAACAGGGGAATCATTTTCCCAGGAATAGGGGAATATCTACCCCAACGTATTAGGGAATAACTACCCTGATAACTAACCTTCTAATGAGGGAGCAACACCCTCATGATATCACCAGGAGAGTAACTACTCCTCGTAGTAGAACTGAACTGGAGATTAGCACTGGAGAGTAACAGTTAATTTGGTTGGCTTCACACTAAATTCATGTTTGAGGTGTGTCAAAATTAGATTGTCTTACGACTTGAACTAGTTTAAATGAATAAGCCATATTTATCTAGAAATAAACTTCTCGTAATTTCATGGCATTTTACGACTCCATTCTACTAAACAAGTGGGCTCGTACACTGGTTAACAAGGCTTGCTAGTTCGCTAATCAGTTGTCAGTACTATAAATGCTTGTTTTGTAAGTATGTTACAGTTATATTGGATCAAAACATAATTTCTGAGTATCCATGGGCTCCGGCAGTTATTGAAATCCTTCAACGGTCCGGTGTGAAACACAGCGTTGAAGTGGGAAACGATCCGTGCTCTGTAAAGTGGACTCGAGAACAAGTAGGTGATTCCTATCTGTATTCTGGTATTCCCTGATATTCTGAACATTAAGTAAATGGGTACTATCGGTAACCTATTATCATTATACGTGATTGTTTTTATATCATGTTTAATATCATCAATTAATCATCAAATATGACAATTCTAGGCGAATACTGTGGTTCCTCAACAAGAGAAGCACGTTCTGTTTTTGTGGTCTACAGAAAAGCTACTTACCAGCATTCGATTTGCCACACTATCTGACACGTTTTCCGAATTCAAAAAGAAATACGAAAATAACAAGTTATATTTATGCGTTCATGGACTCCACGATTACTACAGGTACCTACATATCCAACTATTTGTATTGCTTCTAACTATTCAGATTTACAAAACTCGTCGTTATTCTTATGAATTGTGTCCCCATGTTTTACAGGAAGTTCCACCGAGCTAAACAAAGAGGAAATAAAATTGCAGAGCCCGTTCAGCGCAAACGAAAATCGAACTATGAGATATCACCGTAAGGGAAATTCGTACTGGTTTTGGATATTTATTAGTTTTAAATTGAATCGAACTTTTTACATTGATTGACTAATTTTTAAAGTTAAAGATGAAAAAATTGCTAATTTGTTCTTTTACGTATGAACCCTCTTAGATTTGTATTGGTATTTGTTTATTTATAAAATGTGTGGATTTTTTATTGTGGCATCAAATGAACTGGACAGACACGGTTACAAAAGACATGAAACAACAACCAAACAATACGCAGAGAAAGGAGAAAGAATAAGTAAGAGTGTGTAACAGGGGCGAGATAAAGACAAAGAAACTGATTTAAGTCTAAGAAGAACCTAGGAAACTAAGGATGTGGATTTTAGTTTGTTGTGAACTATTTCATACCACTCCCCTTCTCATGAACAAGGAAGTCGGGCTAGCACTATGGAATTGTCACGCAGTAACCTCTAGTGGTGGTAATAGTTTTATGCGTAGCAGAATGCTAACCATCAACATGTTGGCTCGAAAAAGTGATGGTAGATAAGAAGGGTAAACAGGGAAGGGGGTTAGGCATTCGAGTTTATACCAAAGTCAGTAACAAACATACTGTATATTTCTGATCAGTTCGTTCCAGGTTACTGGGCCTTTGGAAATCCCTATACTCCGCGTAGTTTTCGTTCACCAGGCCTAATTCCTTTGCTTGAGACTATTTGCCCAAGATAACACAGTCCTGATTGAGTAAAACGGCCCTTTGGAAACTTTAGTGTGAAGCCAGCGTTT
Source organism: Creontiades dilutus (assembly GCA_031894815.1). NCBI lineage: Eukaryota > Metazoa > Arthropoda > Insecta > Hemiptera > Miridae > Creontiades > Creontiades dilutus. The sequence continues at coordinate 1,655,909 of JAVIWC010000631.1, forward strand.
TCCAGAATAAGCAGTATCTGAGAGAGATCAGGTGCGAGTCAGTGAGTCTGGATGGAAAAGGACAAGGTCATCCAAGTAGGGCAACACATTTATACATTAGCTGCTTATTAAGCATCATGGCCAGACGTTGGAAGGTTGCTGGAGAACTTGCACCATCAGCAGATGGGAATGTCTCCCAGCAGGGTGGAGAGGAGGGACTCCTTGACACGTTTTTGTAAGGTTTGTTTCATGGCATTCGAGTTTATCTGAAATTTATTAACACATACTGTATATATCTGATCAGTTCGTTTCAGGTTGCTGTGCCATTGGAAATCCATATACTGCCCATAGATTTCGTTCATCAGGCCTAATTCCTTTGCTTGAGATTATATGCCCAAGATAAAACAGTCCTGATTGAGTGAAACGGCCCTTTGGAAGCTTTGGTGTGAGGCCAGCCTTTTCCAGAATAAGCAGGATCTGAGAGAGATTGGGATGGTCAGTAAGTCTGGATGGAAAAGGATAAAGTCATCCAAGTGGGCAATACATTTACACATTGCTGCTCATTAAGCATCATGGCCAGACGTTGGATGGTTGCTGGAGAAGTATGCACCATCAGCAGAAGGGAACGTCTCCCAGCTACGTGGTGGGTAGGGGGGAGAGGAGAGACTCCTTGACACGTTTTTGCATGGTTTATTTCTTGGCATTCGAGTTTATACTGAATTTGATTGCAGATATACCATATATATCTGATCAGTTCTTCTATACCCCTACAGTTGGGATATGCTGCTGATGACAAGATTTGGAAGGCCTGCTTCAGTTGTTTCTTAACAGAATTTGATGACAGTATCTTTGAATTTGAATCGTTTTGGGGGGATCTCTTGATGACTTGAAAAGGGTTGGCGTAGGATTGCTGGAGCTCTGACAGCATCAATCCGTAGGTAAACATGGAAGCAGATGTCTAGGTCAGGGTTCTTGAAAGGCTTGTGAGAGGTGTGCCAAGCAGGAAACTAGTTCGTAAAACATTATCCTTGTTCGTAAACATATGTTTTAGACAAAGAATATGATTATCCATGTGTCTTATGAGTTACAGTAAGATACTGTGTTGGAACCTATTGATAAAAAGTTTTCTTGTCTCCTTTAGCCATATCAATAATGTTGGTACTTATTATTTATTTGTCGTTTTAACTATTGGTATGTTCCTAGTAAGTGACAGGAGACTGTTTATAATGTGCCTACTCGCCAAAACAATATTCTTAATATGTATGTTCCAGTGATCAAGTGGAGATGGAATTGATTGCGTTGCAAATCAAATTCGGAATTTCGCATAAAATACTCAATTCTCCTCAAGACACAGCGTACTTTTTGCAAGTGATTACAAAATCAGTAGCCGAAATGCCGTTCAAGTGCGTCCTGAGTAAACAGTATTGTGCCAGATTTTCAATTTGCGGTATTCAAGCTCTAAAACGAATATTCATATTGTTGAAAATGATGAAATCCTTACATTTTCCACCTTATTGCAATTACATTAATTTTAATATCCCTCTTTGCAGGCTAGAGAAGGAAAAGGTAGAAATGGAACGATGCTGGTATGCGAAAGGAGATTCGAAAAATTGCGTGAGGATCGATAAAGATTTCAATGGATTAAGGCAGCTATGGTTACAACATCTTTCGCAGTTTAACCTTTCGTCCTTAGACATTGCCAAATCCATTGCTGAATTATACCCCACACCTCTTTCGCTTTATAATGTGAGTAAATAATTATAGATGTGGCACGCATGATATGTTCTGTATGTAGTACCGAAACAAATGAATTATTTTAGTGTGTTCAAGTTGTTACGTACTGTCTTAATATTGTCATGTACTTGAGGGCTGGTTTATCAATCGTATTTGTTAGTTGATTTTGGCCATTATCGATAATGACTGATTGGTGAGTGAGGTGGAATACACACTAGGAGAGGCTATCCTTTGGCTGTTTACTATCAGTGGGAGTACTGATTTGCCCAGTTCGATTCCGGCTGGCACCAATGATTAATGCCAAAATCCTATCAAGTGTTGTATACCTGTCCTGTCACATGAATCCAAATCGCTACCAACCCAGGGGCGTGAGGCAATGGGAAGCCAAGAGCGAAATCGTCAGACCTAGTTCTGATCCTTTCTAGAGGACGTCCGCGACACCTCCGGGTAGTCGGACGAAAATTCAAAGTGAAATTCCTTGTTTTACTTTACTTTTTACTTACTTTACAATGCACACTAGTGGCATAACTACTCTCAAACTACTATGAACTTGGAGGTTGATTTCAATTCTTCCGTAGCTCTTTCAATTCCAAACCAGGCTGCTCCTTACCATCATATTGTGGAAACTACCCCAACTACAACTAGATGCCATTTTATATTTGTCTGCTGTCAATAAACCCTGTCTTATTTAGATTTAGATCTCTCATCTCGCGCACTGCATGTTATTGAAAGCATATATCTACCTACCTGTATTTAGTTGATCAATACAGAGTGGAGTAGAAATAAAATGGTTGTGAGTGCATTTCAGACCAAGAGATAAGAGTAGTTACACTCTTGTCAATATGATGAGCCAACAACTAAACTTTACCAACAGGTGTTCATTATTATTCACTATTCATTCTACATCGGAGATAGTTAAGTAGCATACCTGAAACATTGTCAATAATGGTTGGTTTTGAATCACGTAACAATACTCATCTAGGTAGATATATTTGTTGGTTTTTTCCGTTTAAATCAAAGGCAGAAAGCCCTTTTCTAAATATTCCCACTATGTATAGTATCAAGGTTTTTCAAGGACTGTCCCTATATTCGTATTCAGTATCCATGGCTGGTGCTCTTCCAACATTCAATGGTTTCCACTGTATAATTACAAAGGACCTGAATTGATCAAAAGGTATCCCCACAGATATGGAGGATTTTATCTTGTTACTTGGCATCCCATTGATCCCTCCCACAACACTTTGAACAGATAATGCCTTCAATTGGAGATTGATAAACTGCAATTTTTTAGAGCGTCACTTATGTTGATTCTCAAATCGGTTGTTAGAGATTTGACAGGAGCTATGATTCATTTCCCCTGAATCTCTCATTGTTCTCATAAACAATTGTGCTTCCACTCGATTTACAGGGTGTTTCATAAAGGTCCATCATATTTCAATCAGGAATAGCTCAGCAACGGATGGTCGGTGGTCAATAAACCAGCTTTCGTTGCAAAGAGGGGACTGTCAAGTTTGTATCACTGCCGGTATAGGTCTGGTCACCAGAGTCTGGTAGATCTGGGAGGCGTAGGGCTGCCCTGTTAGTTACTGCAGTGATAGCGAACGCCTGCGTTGGAAACACACCTAAAGATGCTGCAAAACTGGCTATTCCCTCAACTACATGAAGACAGTGACTTTTTGGTTTTTCAACAAGATGTGGCATCGCCACATTGGCGTTCTGCAGTGAGACGATACCTCAACCAGCAGCTTCCCAAAAAGAGGTTCAGATTTTGCTCTTTCATCTTGGCCTCCTCGATCTTCTGAGCTCACTGTTTGCCACTTCTTGTGTGGATACGCGAAAGAACGAGTTTTAGTGTCATTCTGGTCGAGTTAAAATTGAATAACTACTGCCATTGGGAAGTGGCTCCAGATATGCTTCAGCAAGCATAGGAAGAATTATATTATAGGGTAGATGTGTGCCATGCAGCAGGGGGGGGGGGTTACATTGAACAGTTGTTAATTAAACTTGAAAATATTACTATTATTCCAACACATCATCCATTCTTGTATCTAAATTTAATCGAAAAATTCAGATTTTTGAAATGTGATGAACCTATATGAAACACCCTGTACTTTGAAAAATCATTTTTCGTGCCTAGATATATCAATCTTGAAAGCTACTTTTCTTTACTTTTGCTTTTAATTTGGGCATTATAGTGCAGGTACCAGGTTTCTAGGAAATGCATGTAAATCTGGTTCCATTCCACGGACCTACGAACAGATAAAAGAAATTAGCTTGTCCCAAGAGATGGTCTTCTAAATTGCAATGCTTAAAAGAATAAAACATTAATTAAAATGGCTTAAAGCATCAGTAATTTCCTAGTTGATATTGTTTCTGTTTTTTTTTTCTTTTTTTTTTTCATTAATTTAAAAATTAACTCATCTTCCTTTGTTTTAAAGCGGGCTTAGACAAATAAAAGTATTCTTTGTTCCAGGCGTATCGTCAATGTTCCAGTTTGAAGGAGAAAGAACGTATGCTTCAAGAAATTGTTGTAAGTGAGAATAGTTGTCATCTTAGTATTACTTAGAATTGAAAATTATCCAGCTCATTTTCTGAACTCGTTTGAAAATCTGAATTTAGAATTAAGTTCCAATTAATTGATTGTTCAAACAAAATAATTTCTCATTGGTACTCTCCACTTTTATGCGTGTTGAACTTTAATTGTTCACTGTAAGTTGTAATTGACTTTTGTAATTTGTACACGAATTGGAAGTATCTTCTTCTTTTTTTTTAAATAATGTTTTATGGTACTCCAGGTGAAAAGGGGACCAAGTGGTGGTGGTAGGAGACTTGGCCCTGAGCTAAGCAGAAAAATCAGCCTGATGTTTTGTCAAGATGATGATCTTCCTTTAGGCTGAAATCTTGAATGGTTCATGGTACTTCGCAGCAGCTACTAACAGCAGTGGCCCAATCTTGTACATACACTTGTCAATATTCACCTATTCTACTTGTACAGTTTTTCACAATTTGTTATACTATTAACAGATTTAAAATTACAATGTTGAAAGGAAGGGTTCCTAAATGTTTATCTAGTTTAAACCTATGAGAACCAAATCATCGATCAAACTTACCGTAAAAACTTGATACTTACTAACGAATTATTGTTGAATATTACCGTGTCTTACCATAAAAGGAAAACAATTCAGTTTTCTGGTGCAACTTGGCAGTAAACGAGGCTTCACTGTACTTAAGTCGGATGTTCTTTAGTGAAGCGATTATAAAGTAAGTAAGGAATGTAGAATGAAGTAAGAGGTATTAGTTAGCACTTAACACTCTCGATGCTGGTGTTATCTTAAGACAACACGCTGAGATACGCGCCGTGCTGGTGTTGTCTTAAGCTTCTTAAACATCACATCCTAAAAGCTTGAGTCCACTTCAGGAGCAAGCACACATTCCAGGAAGCGTTTTGGGATATGGCTTTTCAAGTGAGTTTTTCATTGTTGATAAGTGATAGATTCATGATAAAGATGCTTACAGAAGTTCATTCTAAGCTCAGCATTTGAAGTAATTGAGCGAAGCCCCTTACAGCCTACCTATCACTGTCACAAAAATTTCCGACATTGATAGTGTTAGCAAGAACGCGTCAGCCGACTTCAGGCCCAGCGTTGAGAGTGTTAAGGTGTCAATTCCTAGATGTGGCTTACAACTGCGGAGGAAATTAGTCATGAGATTTTAATAAAATCGTTTTTCTTGTTTTTATACACTATCTGTGAATCTGCCTTATTTTTTTAAATGAATAAAACTGTCTTACTCTCAGCAATTAATTCTTTTAAACGAAGCATCAGATTCTTGGGTTTCATGTTCATCATGAATTATCATTCGACAGCCACCACCTGGAGCGGCACCATCGATGATTACTCCTTCTACTCTTTGATTAGACTAATCTGCACTCTTTTTCCGTCCATGTTCAAATTATGGTTCATTGGTTGTTTTGTTGGTAGCAATGTTCGGCATTTGCTTTGGCAGCCATTTTCATTGAGTCGCAAAGCTTGATGACCGAGTTCATGTGCAGTGTTTTTCGGCACTTATTTATCTGAAGTTTTAGTATTTGTCCATAAAAAATGTCTCGTCGACGGATTGAATATATCGACCCTTACGTTACGAAGAAAAGATGGTAAGTTGCTCAGATTTTCCTTAGTTGTTCGTTCCTGGTCGCTATTGTTATTCCAACGAGGCATCCGTGTTGCCATTCGCCATTGCTCGACTGCTCAACTCTCGTTTTCTTTGAGGTTCAAGAAATTTGGATAATTTCTTTGACGAACTAGTTGGTTGACGGAATGAACTCTTTGGTACAAAAATCTAATTGCATTGCACCCATTTTCCTACCTTTCTTGCCTTGGGACTTGGTAGTTGCCCTTACATTCAGTCGGTGTAGTCAGATAATGAATCATGGACAGTCGGTTCATGATTATACCTATATACTGCTGTTATATACACTAGAACTAGTATATCTGATTATTGTTAAGCCGTTGCATCAAACACCTCAACGGATTAGCTACTTGGACTGAAAAAACTTCAGAAAGTTGGGTATGTTCGACTGAAACCACGAACTTAGTAGATGGCACATGAACAATATTGCGTACCACAGTTTAACGAAGTAAATAATATTTCATAATATTAAGTAATATCCATATCATGAATTGATTTAGTTAGCTTACGCTCGTAGTCGTGTGTGTTTTGGCGTATGGACCTACAAAATTACTTAGCATAGCGCGCTTCGTGCGTTTCCCACGTCTCATTTTTTGTTCGCCACATTTTCAGTGTCCAGCCAGGAACGAGCGTTCCTGTCACACAACCAGCTGTAACAGTTCCAGCAGATTCTAGTAACAAAGGGAACGGACGTAATCCATTCACTGGTTTACCTTTCACACCAAGGTAATGAACGATTCTGTACTTATGTATTAAATGGACCACGAAATAAAACTGATAATTGTCATATATTCACATTCAACGCTGCATTGTTCACTGATATTGTTATACCTAGTCCTAGAAATGGAAAAATGACAGTTTCCTAGGCTTTGTTCCGTATAGTGCTTTAGTGAATATCTACTGTCATGATAATGACCTTCCCGCTAACCTTTAAATTATGTCATTTCCAGGTACTATGAGTTTTATAGAAAAAGGATCCAGTTACCAGTTTTCGAATATAGAACCGAATTCATGACATTGCTAGCGAAACATCAGTGTATCGTGCTGGTCGGCGAGACGGGGTCCGGGAAAACCACGCAAATACCTCAATGGTGAGTTCAATAATTTATCGTGGGTTGTCATTCTAGTTTCTAGGGCAATACCGATTTGAAGATGTCTCCCACGAAAATGAAAATTTCTCCATACCACTTTTAATATTAAATTCATTAAGCTCCATAAGTCATCGACACGTTCAGCAAACGTAGTAGTTCATTATATTTAACCACAATCTAACCTTAACGCTGATATATTGCATCTATCTGTCTCTAAGGGAGTCAGAAATGGGTCATGGGACGAGACTACCACCGATTCTTACACATTAGAGAGTTCATAGGAGATTTGGACACCGTGGTATCCAGGGCGAGCACAGCTCTGGTTAGCAAAAATGGTAGCGTTACCACCAACTCAGATGAACTAGTGGTATCTCTGATCCGTATCTAAGAGGTCACGTACATTTTGCTTTCACGTCACTATAAGAAAACGAGCAGTCTTTTTGATGCTTTACAAAATCACTCGGATCACTCGTTCTTTCGTTTTTTTTTTTTTATCCAAAAATGCAGGGGGTGGAAGACTTTTTTGAATATTATGTTAACGGATTGATTTCAACTGAGGAGTTGCTGTTGATTTTTCGAACGCATTTGTAGCGGGAGAGTGTGAGGGAAGCACCTCGACGATTAAGCCTGCTCTATGGGAGATTTTCCCTGGATGACATGAGCGAGGATGATGTACTATTTTCGTTCCGATTTAATAGAGAACATGTACATTTACTCCAAAGGCTCCTTCAAACTCCCGCAGAAGTTACGACAGATAAGTAAGCTTGGAATCAAAATTGATGTGTTTGTAACTTCTTACTTAGCGACTTGGGAAGTACTTACTCCAGAAAAGGAATGTGCAGCAGGGATTCTGGGGTTGCATTTAGACAGTTTTTACAATAGCGAATTCCTAAATGAAGCTGTTAGGCTCTTTAAAAACCCGCACAGTTGGCGAGAGGCTCACTCAAAACAAGTTGTTAGTTCGCAGGTACTAAATATCGAAATCCTAGTGTTTTCATGAAATGATGTTGAATCAAAATGAAAATTCTGCTCTCTCTTGGCATGAAATTTCAATTTAGCAATTTCAGAAATCAAATTTTTAGGTAGAAACGTTGAAAATGTTGATGCGAAGCAGTTTACAACTAGGTTACCCCGATGGCGGGTTACTTTGCGATAAGGACGAAAGATACGTTCGTTTGGATCGCATCGGTGGTATCGTAACTTCCGTAAAGATACTACCGTCGTATTGCAATACGATCGATCGTATTGGCGGCGCATGGGCTGTCGCTCGTTCGTATCGCGTTACAGATTCGTATCGGTGTTGGCGGATCTCCTAGGAACTCTCTATTGTCTATTACCTCTTTCGGATTGTTACATTTTTCACCATGTTACGTATTTCACTATATCATACAGCATGCATTTGTTGTCAATTGGCGATAAAAACATGTACGTTTGTAATAGGTTTGCGTAAGCTGTGTCACAGAATAAATTGATTGAAGAATGTAAATGTTTCGTAGGTGCGTCGAATATTCATTATCATGTGGAAAGAAAGGTGTTGCTTGTACGCAGCCGAGAAGAGTGGCCGCTATGTCAGTCGCTCAAAGAGTTTCGGAAGAGATGGACGTTTCACTTGGACAAGAAGTTGGATACAGCATCAGGTTCGAAGACTGCTCTTCGGCAAAAACTGTCTTGAAGTAAGTCAATCAGTTCTGTAACATAAGAAACCCAGTATTTAGCATAATTCATGGTAGGTAGGTGCACATTGTCCCAAAACCACGAGGATTGAATCACTTATTCTATTTGAATACGTCTCGAATAGTGTTTCGGTAAAACATGGCATTCTTCGGTTAATTGCTGATATTGAAGGCATTGGACGTCAGCTTGGCTCCAGTTGCTATGTAAATTATTCTCCAATTGAGGAGGATGCATCGCAAAAATTACTAAACGCCATTTTTTTCGATTTCGAAATAATGGTTGGTTACGGGTTCAGGAGGCACACAAATATGATCAACTGATCAATCCAAATAGGTATTTTGGTTGAGGACAGATTTACGTGCTCTATGCATATGTCTGAAATTCAATAATCGCTCTATCTTGTGAAACTCGTCACTCCAAAGCTTAGTAGAAATTCTAATCATGAATCATTGAATAATAAACCCCAGTGTAAGAATTTGCAGCGTTTAGTATGGTTATCAGAATGCTTCAACCCTGTATCGGCTACGCAAAGCCAGGAGTTCACTCCAGTATCCACATTTACATCACTAGATCACAACGTCACTAGGTTACAGATATCAACACAAAAACAATAATAAACAAAAATAACGCGAATGTTGGCGCCATAAATCGGGCGATACATCGGAGAATGGTTTAAATCAACGGACCTGGGGAGGGGATTTCGATTCCTCATGGAGTGTTCTGTCAAAAAAGCCACGAGGATTGAATGACTTATTTTTTTGAATATGATTTTCAAAATTTGACAAAAATGGCATTTTTCGGTTAATTGCTGATATTTAAGGCATTGGACGTCAACTTGGCTCTGTAAGTTGCTATGTAAATTATTCTCCAATTGAGGAGGTTGCATCGCAAAAGTACTAAACGCCATTTTTTTTTTTCAATTTCCCACTAATGGTTGTTGATAGGTTGGGGTACTGTTTCTTTGCGAAAATGAAGTCGTTTCATCCCAAAATGTGCTCTATCCATTGAAAAATGAGCGATGAAAATCGAGTTTTCAACCAGAAAGTACTGAACAGTTGAGGTGTGTTCCAAGCAAAACGTCCTCTATCCATTTATTCATCATACAGTACTAGATCTAAGTCATATCCGACTTTCTTTACACTATTTTCATCCAAAAGGTACCCCATCCGCCTCACTAGGCGTCATCTTATCGATCCGGCGTTTTCAGCCGAAAGTACCCTACTCTATCCATTTGTATCAGTCAAAACGTACTTTATCCGTGGTTTACAAATTTAAAATTTGACGTGAATAAACGTTTTCCACCGACTATCTAACTGTTTTGCCACACAATAAAGTTTAAAAAAACGGTCAATTTAAAAAAAAAAAGTGTGAACCTATGTATGTGCTAAATTTAATGTGCTACAGATTTTTGCATTTCCTGCAAAATTCACTCAAGTTGATATAGTACTTTTGGCGATGTTTAGCGAGTCTCAATTGTTAATGTGATTAACTGTACTGTATAAAACTCTAGTTTGAAACATTTCTATGACGATTTTAATTAACAAAATTAAACAAATCCAAAAAAATGTATGATACAAATCATTTTTAAAAAAAAGTTTTGTCCCCTTTCAGCCTAATCGAATGGGATTTCAAGAGCCTCTGTACCTCAATCTTTCGCTGTTACAACGTTTTCCTTTGGTCGAATAAATTTGCTTTGATGCTAATGGAGCATTTCTAGAAAATGTCCCTACATATTCCTCCCTTGACTTCAAACCTATTATCCTATTTTTATTATTACAGCTGATGCTTTCGGTAGGTATTCACTTGAAAAACGATTTTTGAGTTTTTCCATTTCATGGTCCTTCGATGGAGAAAATAATTGAATATGTACATCCTTTGGTACGATAATTGCGAAAGCACCTCTTTTTATAAGTAGTCCAAATCGAAATATACAACAGGATTACATCTGAAGATGTATTGGTTTTTTAGGTACATGACGGATGGTATGTTACTCCGTGAAGGAATGTCAGACCCCATGTTGGAAAACTATCAGGTGATACTTCTCGACGAGGCTCACGAAAGAACGTTGGCTACCGACATTTTGATGGGCGTCCTTAAAGAAATCATCAAACAGAGAAATGACTTGAAATTGGTTATCATGTCTGCTACCCTAGACGCTGGAAAATTCCAGGTTTGTTTTCTTTTACATAACTTGACAATTTAATTACGTAAACCCCTTATGTAAGCGTCATTATTTGAATAATGCACATTGAATAATAATCCATTACGTGAAGAAGTCTTTCGTGGGTCAGAACTGGTCCACATCCTCCTTCTCTTCTGTTCATTCCTGCACATGGCCAGAGCAGTTGACGCAACACCCACGGATTGCTGCTTTGTGAAAAACGGAGCTATCTGAATGAAACGTTTGAAGCTTGAATGAAGAACAAGGGAAGATCAGCATCGAACTGGTTGGGGGTCGGGTGCTCTGTCACGATGAGGACAGGAGAGATTGGGACCAGGAACAGAAATGGGCAGTTGGGAACAACGGGTAGTGTAAAGTGGGACGTTAGTAGTTCGATAGCTCACTACGATAAGTACCTCTTGCATATACAATCATGCTGAGTCTCTCCAGGATGGAAGTATTGATTCGGGAGTTTCATTTTCATTGTTTTGTGGTGCAGCGGTCATGTACTGCAAGCTAAGATGAAGGGCGAGTTCAAGTCAAAGCTCCTCGTGACATAAGTTTTGTTCCGCTAAATCGGAAGTTTGGACCACAGTGCAGTGGGATAAACCTTGGGGTTGAATTAGACTCGTATTATAAGCGTCAATCATTCACAAAAGAAATTATTGAATAATGTTCGATTAGTATTGTAGTTGTCAATCAGTTTCAAAATAATTTAACGAAAAATAATCGAGCCTCTTGTCACCAATAATAGTACTGTATTTTTATTATTTCAGCAATATTTTGACAACGCTCCTCTCATGAACGTCCCTGGAAGAACCCATCCAGTAGAAATATTTTATACGCCTGAACCAGAAAGAGATTATTTGGAAGCGGCTATCCGAACTGTGATACAGATACACATGTGTGAAGAAATCGCCGGAGACGTGTTACTCTTCTTGACTGGACAAGAGGTGAAGTGGTATTTATTATTAAAGTAGTGTTCTAGGAATATTCCATACTAGAAGTGGAGGCTCCTGCCCTGAAACCCAAGGGGTGCATCGAGACTGTAACGGACAACCACAAAGGCAACATAAGACAAAAATGAGCTTTTCTCGTCCCAGCTTTTCTTGCTCCACAGACAATTTAGCAAACTCACGTTTTATAGCACGTTATGGGTTCATTGCGTGATTTCCGTTAAAATAGTTCAGTCACAAGGGTTGGGGACAATCAACTCATAATAAGATAAGAATTTGTTTTGGTGATTCTAGCAATCATAACTCAATGTTTAGGTGGGTGAGCAAACAACTGTTTGACACAGAGTGTTCCTCTATGTTGTGTTCTTTGAAGTTTTGCGCGCTTTATTGTGGGCCCTCTCGTTGGTTCATTCTTTGGACTCCAATCAACGCTGTGTTCCCCTTCCATTTGGAGCACAGGTGGGGTTTAGCTCCTGGACAGCGAACCCCTAACCCCTCTTACCAAACTCACAACTCCACCATCCTCAGCCTCTGTTTGGCACATGGGTTCGAAACTCTCTGGCACATCAAAGGAGATTCATGGGGAAAAGTTGTAAAACAGCATGATGATATCATACTTACAGTATTATTATTATCAGGTTTCTTTTTAATTTTGGCCATGGGGTGCAGATGCGCATTTACCCCTGTCAGCAGCTGCCCCTGCTTACTATTTTGGTTGACTCATTTCATTATTTTGTTGGTTAAAGTAGTTTGATGGAGATGATCTGAAACCATGTATTTTATTATCTCAAGAGTTATGATTTTGGCATCCCCTGAACCTTTTCTGTTCTTTTTGTATGTAGGAAATAGAAGAAGCTTGCAAAAGAATAAAACGTGAAATCGATAACTTGGGCCCAGAGGTGGGTGAATTGAAATGCATCCCCCTGTACTCAACGCTTCCTCCCAATCTTCAGCAGCGTATTTTCGAACCAGCGCCGCCTAACAAGTCCAATGGAGCAATCGGACGAAAAGTTGTCGTTTCCACGAATATCGCTGAAACCTCATTGACGATAGATGGAGTAGTCTTTGTCATAGATCCTGGATTCGCTAAGCAAAAGGTACCTATTGTAATTCCGAACTTCCAGGTTTGTAAGCAACGCGCAGCAGCTTATCGTTCAGTTAAATGTACTTTGAGGTTTGCAGTTGAAATCAATTTAGTTTACAATTCATTTGCGTAATAACATTTTCATGTCTTAGGTGTACAATCCCAGGATTCGAGTTGAATCCCTCCTCGTTTCTCCTATAAGTAAGGCATCTGCCCAGCAACGAGCTGGTCGTGCTGGACGTACAAGACCTGGAAAATGTTTCAGGTTAGAACCCGAATGTTATCAAATACTGTTTTATATTTGTAAAATCGTGTTTTTTGTATTGTTACTTAATTTAACTGGTTTGTTATTAATTTTCATCTGGTTTGCTTTAACATACTTCTTTTTCGTTGTTGCTTGATTGTATAATTGGTTTTTTTTAGATTATACACAGAGAAAGCCTACAAAAACGAAATGCAGGATAACACTTACCCCGAGATCTTGAGGTCCAATTTGGGCTCTGTGGTTCTTCAACTGAAGAAATTGGGCATAGACGATTTGGTACATTTCGATTTTATGGATCCTCCTGGTAAGTTAATTAAGAACGATGAATATGCATGCGAAATGTGTGGGGTCCCTGTAAATGTATGGATTATGCTATGTCGAAGGAGTATAACTCATAGTCGCACAGGTTTGATTAAATCGTCATCATCGATCAACTGGGTAGAGTGTTGCTACGTATGGCGAGGCTCACACCTGACGGATGTCGCGCCTTGCAGCGAGTCCGCATTTTATGAGAACCCAAAGAAATAAAGGTATCGACTTACATGTGACCAAGAGCTTTCAGGGACAGTCGTGTTAGATGCTCAGTGATCTGGATTGGATTTTCTCCCAGTGAGAGTTGATGGCCTCCCTCTCTCTGGCTCTCACAATACGCGTGTATTTTGGGTAGCACATAAAGAGAGTAAAGCGTTAGACATTTTATGTCGGGCTAGTGACCATTCTCGCCTTTAATGGTAGGAACGCATTTGCGTCCTCCCAAAAATGGTACCACGGGCAGGGGGAGCCCCAGGCTACCGGTGCATAGACCTAGGTCGAAGCACCACCTGCCTGCCCCCCAGTTGAGGTTGGATTCGCGGGGGCAGTGGTTTCAACACCCCTAGACAGGGACCCCTTCCATGTCTGAGGGGGAGGAAGTTTTGGCCCTGGGCTCGCTTGGGCCCGAGTGCACTCCTCCCGGCATGTGAGTTATGTGGCTTGTCCAATAACTCCGGAACCGACCTGGTAGTGGTAGTGCTCGCTATAAGGCACGTCTCTACCTGTAGATCACAAGCAGGCACTTGGGGTAACTCCCAAGGACTGACTGTTGAACAGTCCCTCTCTAGGGAGGCTCTTCCTCAGTTGCTTGCAACTGAGGGGGAGAACACAAAGCCAGCTTGGCTCAGTTCTCCTAAACACGACTTCCAATTTGGAAGGAGATATTGGATTCTGACCAAGAGCTTGGAGATCTTGCGGCGGAGAAAATCGCCTATAGCATGTTGGGAGAGCTCGGTGCCTGACCTAACTGACCTAGCGGGCCTACCAGAAGTGGGGAACAAATAGAAATGAACCTCTGTAGATGATTCAACTCCATTAATCATATGTTGACTGTTTTGTTGTGAGGTTTTCGTCTGTATCTTATGTTGATTCGTGATATATGTTCCATGTTGAACGTTTTTAGCTGAATAAAGCCAATTTTCAGAAGGTTATTAGTTATTTCATTGCAATTTATTCAGCTAAAAACGTTGAACTCGGTAAGATACAGATGAAAACCTCACAACAGAACACCTCAAAGTCAAGAGTTGAATCATCTCATTCACCCCTTCTTTTAATACAAGACGTAGTATGCAAGGCGAGATGGGCCTTGCAGACTACGTCTTGTATTAAGGATGAAGATCTCTGTGGGGTCTAGAAGAGCTGAGGTATTCAGATTCGTAGGGTTGCGAGGAGAGCTAACTGTAGGAGAATGTTCACTAACTTGCAGACCCTCTTCCAGATTTGCCACAGAAGGATTCAATGTATGTCCTACACCACTCGCCGACGGAGATGAGAGTTTTTTGGTTTCTCCAACCTGCGTTGGATTTTTTCTGTTTGTTATGGATACTGACAGTCTGATTGAAGACGTTCTTGGCTATCCCGCCCTATTGGATAAAAGTGACAATTTGTATAAGGGCAGAGTAGCGAAAGGATGGATCCTAAAACGGCTAGAGGTCGCATTCTGATCCAACAGGCCTTCAGCCTCTGCAGCACATACGAGATGCTGCTGATTTTTCCTCCATAGAAGGGTAGCGAGGTACATTGCGCAACAGGAACATCACAACTGCTTAGAAGCATTGAGAGCCCAGGAGAAGATAGTTGATGAAAAATGGAGGTAGGCAGAGTGGGAGCATCCGTCAGGTGTAAGCCCTGATTAAAGGAAATTCAGTAGTAAGGATATAAGTTCGAACTCTGTCAGAAGTTTCAATATTTTTGGGCTGTAAAATTGGGATCAAGATTGCATTCACGTCTCTTTCCATGGTTCCTAATTTCCAACTATTTTCATAAATCGATATCCACATCAGTTTTTACAGCCAATGCCCTTTATTGTTATCGTTTACAGCACCAGAAACGCTGATGAGAGCTTTGGAGCTCTTGAACTACCTGGCCGCACTAGACGACGACGGCAATCTCACCGACCTGGGAGCTGTCATGGCGGAATTCCCACTCGACCCGCAACTGGCCAAACTCCTCATCACCAGCTGCACCCTCAACTGCTCTAACGAGATCCTGTCTATCACGGCCATGCTCTCAGGTAAACCGGCATGGGAAGGACGCAAAATCGTAACTAAAACTTCATTACATTACATAATTTGTTATACTACCTTTGTTTTGTCGTACCTTACTTCTTTATCCTCTATAAACTTTGACGCACCTGGTGTATGATAATGCACTGCAATTTCGGTCGCTAACGTTGACTGATGTCAGCGAATCAGAATCTTGCTCGATCACGTTTGCTCCCTGTAGGGTGTCAAACATTTGCACTGTAATTGAAAACAGTCCTTGCGTTTACAAACTTAAGCAGTGAAATCGTTCACCTAATCAATGATCTTGGACAATTCCAAATCATCATAAAACATAATCATTTGGCAAAATATTTCTCTATTGTCATTCCTCAAAGTTTGTCCAAATGTTTATTAGTGTTTACTTGATTGTTGTTACCGTGACATATTGTGCCTTTTTCTGATTCTATACCTTCAGAGAGATTTCACTGTTTCGATGTAAGCCTCACATACTTACGTCTGAACTTGACTCTATTCTGTTTGAGTTTGCTTCCAAATTAGCAATGAATTTGAATCATTCTTCAAGTCGAGTTATGAACCATGAAAAACAAACCAGTGCCAATACATATTTCCAATCTAATTGTTATCATGGATTTTTCTCAAAACAACGTTAATGCAGTGAGGTGGTTCAAAATTTATCATATATTTACCAAGTACCATCACTCTACCACTACTGTTTTTTTCTTTATTCCCAGCATTTATCATCCTAATTCTAAAATTCTTATTGTATTAGATTAGAAAATTATTCGTTCGGGGTCAATCTATATAGGCATTCCCTTTCAAACTTGACAATCTATGGAGCTTATCGTCAAAGATGCCTCGAACTTCCTTCTGGAATGTGTCAATTCTTTCTTTCAATTTCTATGTACGCTTTACAATACTTGGTTCTGTGTTCCTCAATTCCCTCGAGTTGTAGTACTTGAGACACTTGTTTTTTACCTCCATCCTTCCAGAATGAGCAGAAATTGTTTATCAGATTATCAAGTGAAGGCGAATTTCCGAAATGGGTGCATAATTTACGTTCAGCACCCTATCACCTTTGATATTCATCCAAAAAATTACAAAAATGAAGGAAAAATTGAAAAGAACAGAACCTAATTAGTGGGATCTCTTGTATCCATAAAAAGGATCAGGATAAATGTATATATTTATTATTATGATAAATGTTGAAATGAATTTTTGGTAGTAATTAGTAGGTAGCAGCCAATTAGCTGCACGATTCAGTGTTAATTTGGAAGCAGATGATTCTCAATTGTCAATTTGGTGTTCATATTTCGCTCATACGTTGATATGAGCGGACCACGAGCAGGATTCTAAGTAGGAATAGGTTGCGTAGGTTGGTTGAATGTGGAAACTAAACCCGGCGGCACGGTGGTATATCCACCCGCCCTCTACCTTGTTTAGTCCCACAGTGCTTCGTCAGACCTAACGAGGCGAAAAAAGCTGCCGACGATGCTAAAATGAGGTTTGCCCATATTGATGGGGACCATCTCACGCTGCTCAACGTCTACCACGCTTTCAAACAGAGTGAGTATTATTTCATGTTTTGTTACAATTTCATTGATGCCTGTTGATTTTTATGATGCCTCGCTACGAACTATTTATATAACTCAATACTTTACTTCAATAACTTAATCAATAAATGTCACATTAGGGATTTTTCAACCAACCTGCTGCGAGCAGGTTCAGGGCATGGCAGTGTAGGGCACTTGCTGCTCGGGACCACTACGGTGTACACACGGAATTACACTGGGTTGGAAAATGAAATGAAAGTCCCAGAGCAACCTTACAGGAGGATAACCCTCGAACGTGAAACCTTCCTCATCTCGCATGGTTTCCTTTTCACATTTTTATCTCGGGAGTATTACTAATTAGTAATTACAGTATTAATACTGTATTTTCGGTTTCCTTTTTTCCCCGCTATAATAATATAAAATAATTAGCTCCTCGGCTGAAATATCTAGGACCTCTGAGTCTGACGAAGAACTTTCGATCGAGGATGAGGATGGAATATCACCAATGAATTCCAAGAACTCCATCACACTGAAATATAAGTACGAACTAACTGCAGCAACAACAAAAATGGATTAGGCACTTCTGTACAATCCTATTTCTGTTTTGATTGATTGATTGTTCATGTTTACTATTCGAGGAGGTCGAAAACATATCTTTTCATTGAGAACAATATTGTCACTGGGAACAGTATTTTTTGAGTCCTTATTATTGAGTAATGTAGGAGAGGTTTCCACCTTTTAACACACTGCCACTGCCAGGCTCCTAAGCTCTTAACTTCCTAATTAGCTAAATCTTGAATTCATGTAAAATAGTCTATTCCTTATAGGTTATTAAATTCATTCCATCCAGTTCTTACTCGTTATTATTATAAACGAACCCCCATCACAATATATTACATTTTGGAAATTGTAACATTGTTTTTGACTTTGTCGAGAAATACTCTATTAGCTTCTTGAATTTCTTTACAGATCAAGAAGATCCTCAGTGGTGTTATGACAATTTTGTCAACTACAGATCTCTCAAAAGCGGTGACAACGTGCGACAGCAGTTGTCGAGAATTATGGACCGATTCAGTTTGAAACGAACATCCACCGAGTTCACCTCCAAAGATTACTACATCAATATCAGGAAATCATTGGTCACTGGCTTCTTTATGCAGGTTCGTCTGATCGTGCTATTGAAGATAATAACCTTTATTATTATTTTTGTTGCTCGGGCCCCTAGGAGGGATCAGTATCTGCGTATCTGCACTGCTTGATTCCCTTCAAGGAGCAACCGAGTTTCAAGTGTCACAAAGATTCTGAATCCAAGAGCAAGTGGGAGACTACGCCTTCTTCCCCTTTGCTCAACCTGCACATTGAATCACCACCAAAACTGCGGTTTATTCTGCACTGCAATTTCCTGTTTTCTAACCTATACGTTCTGGAGCCAATTCCCCTGGAAGGCAAACCAAGTGATGCAAATCTCCTTTGGGTGGAGTGTCCCAAAGATTCTGATCCAAAGAGCGTGCCATCCTTCCCATCACAAAATCCACACACTGCACTTATGCAGACTCCAATCCTTACTGGTATTTCTTGAAGCACCATGCCCAGTCATCATTCCCTCTAAAGCTGGGTTCAAGCCATTTGCGCAAACTGGCTTGCACAAGCCAGTTTGTGCAGATTGAACTGAACAACTCAGTGGCGTCCACACATTCAGTTGTGCTTCAGGAAAAACTTGGGGCTCATTTAAAAACTTAGTAGTCGAGAGTCGTATGCTTGCGATTTAATATTGTGGTCGCTATATTCCTTTGACTTTACCTTTCACAAACAAGGGAACAACCTGTACTGATCGATAAACTCAATTAGAAATTGTTTTTCGTTAGACATCGAGTCAGCAAAACAGCTTTGAGTGAGCAAACAGTGAAACGATTGAGAAAGTGAGCTCTCCACAGATACTGGGTTGGGGGGGGGGGGGGGGGGGGGTGATTCAAACGAGGAGAAGAGAAAAAGGTGAGGGCGCCGGGAAATATGATAGACATTTGAGAATAGAACGACTGCGCCAGATTGTTGGTACAGCTTGAACCACTTCCACAGCTCAAACTTCTCTCATGCCAAGCTCCAAACTCAAGCCGATTTTCTGTCCGAGACAGACTTTGCTCAATCCAAATTTTCTGGCTTGCTCTAGCCAAATGGCTTGCACAAACTGCGACCACATGCACCGATATAACTGTACAAACTGGCTTCTGGAAACCGGTCTGTGCAAACGGCTCTAGCGAATCCTTTTCCTTTTAGAGACATTGATTGATAGAGGCAAGATGCGTTCATGATCAGTTTTTCGTATATGTATCCCAAGGTGTTTTCCCAATACTGTTTGTATTGCTTCCTTATCAATTCCTGCAACCAGTTTTCACTGAAAATCCCAATCCATCCCAATGAAGCTCCCATTGATGCTTCTTACCACCATAGTGCATTGTGTGTCTCTCTTGTGTGCACTACTACCCACTCCGTGATAACTTGTTCGTTTTCCCCATGTACTCGAGACCTTCATTGTATTCCATTACCATCTCACCCACGCTGGCTATCCTCCCTCTTATTCTTGATTATAAAGAGTTCTCCCTGGTACACTAGATGTGCTTGCCAAAGTGAAATGATACTTCTATGTATGGTCTCCCTCTAAATATCTGGAAGCTCCAATATCGCTATGGTAACCATTAGTAAATAAAAAATTATTGTAATTTTAGTTCATCTTTCTTCTTTCACTTGATATTTATTTATTCGTCTGAAGGGACACTTTTATGAGACTTGGCAAAATAATATATATATTTTGCCATGCCTATTGAAAGTTTTCCTATTATCATCCGTTGTATGTCTGTCATTCCTAGTCAGAGCTATTAATTATCTAATGGTAAAAATGTATTTTATTATAACAAAAAAATACCCTTCATTCAGTTTTTTTATGTCTTTGTTTGTATTTAAATACAAGATATAGGAGGAAAATAAACTGGGACATATGCCAGAAATTCGTACATAACAACGACAGGAATGGAAGTGCTACTCTTTCGTTTGCTGTGCTGCTGATTTTTGTGTTTCAGTCCCAGCATTCTAGCTATATTAATATTAGTTTCCGTTGTCAAGTGGAAACTTTTGTGTTGCCCTCCTTTGCAGTTTGGTATGCAGAATAGGCATTTTATACCGTTGGTCAAACATACTGATAAACAGAGTTACTCTCAATCCCACCATTGAGTAACTCTGATCTTCTATACCATTGTCACGTTAAAGGGTAGAGAGAGGAGCTTACTCTATTATTAAATATCTATTAAATGTCTAGGTATCTAATGTCTCTTTGCTTATTTTCCTAGGTCGCTCATTTGGAAAGAACCGGCCACTACCTAACGATAAAGGACAACCAGGTTGTGCAACTTCACCCGTCGACATGTCTCGATCACAAGCCTGAATGGGTCGTCTACAATGAGTTCGTGCTTACCACCAAAAACTACATTAGAACCGTCACGGACGTTAAGCGTAAGTCAAATATCAAATTTAATTGCCATTTTCACAACGCGCTGTTTAAGAATTGAGGAGCTTGTTTCCAAAAGGTACTAGATATGGAAAACCATTTCAAGCTGAAAACTTGCCCCATGCCAAAAATTTAAAGGAAAACATGTATTCTACATTTAATATGAAAAACTTTGCAAACAGAAGCAAGTTATTTCGTTTTAAGTGCCCTTTAAGGGTTTTCAATGTTTTGTAAAATCCCTAAAAACCTCAAAATAAGCCAAGGCGCACTAAATTTGTACTCTTTTTGAAGAACACTCCACAAGGAATTGAATGAGCCCCTCCGTTGGTCCATAGGTCAAACCATTCCCGATTTATGGTGCGGACATTCGCGTTATTTTGGTTTATTATTGTTTTTGTGTTGCATCAGTAACCTAGTGATGTAGTAATGTGGATACTGGAGTGAACTCCTAAAAGGCTTTGTAGCCAATATTTCACTGCGGTTTATTAATCAATTGACTTGCGTTCATGATTTGAATTTATACTAGGCTTTGGAGTGTGCATGTTTCACAGATGATAGAGCGATTATTGAATTTCAGGAGGCACACAAATATGATCAACTGATCAATCCAAATAGGTATTTTGGTTGAGAACAGATTTACATGATCTATGCATATCTCCTGAAATTCAATAATCGCTCTATCACCTGTGAAATACGCCCACTCCAAAGCTTGATAGAAATTCAATTCATGAACGCAAGCCAATTGAATAATAAACCCCAGTGAAAGAATTTGCAGCGTTTTCGTAGGTGACTCCCACAAATCTCCAAGGAGATCGTTGACAGTCCCAAGCTGTTGTAGTTGTAGGTAGCTAATGCTCTCTCCCTCCATTGCAATTTTTCTACAGAAAAACAGTTTTTCTTTCAATTCACACAAATTTTATGACACTGCGCACTTTATATTTCGAATTTAGCGAAAAACACGGCACCGTATACCAAGCTTTATAGAAACAGTGAGTTACAGTTTTTGAGTATGACAATGTTATGGAAGCCAGCTAGGAGGTTTCACCAGGTTGGCCAACATCTTTCTATTAAAACTGATTTGAACAAACTAAAAAAATACGGTTGAAATCATTGAAAACTCTGCAAAAATGGCTTGAAAGTTGATTAATCCAAGAAGATAATGGATATAGCTCAAAATATTGTAGTCGGTGTGATACTCTTTAACGGAATCAGTAGTTTTTGAACCCAAACAGATGTAAGTGCTCTTTTATGATAGATATATTGTAACTCTTGAAATATAACTGAATTTTCAACCCAATTTTTCTAGTGGATGAAATACTTTTAGCTCCAACCTGATTGCATTTGTATGGAGAACTTGGTCCCAAAACCCCTGGGGTTTTCAAACAAGCTCCTCAATTATGATTCAACTTATACTAAATGTTCTTGTTATTCGCCATCTTTAGCATGTTCTTTGTGACCCTTGATGACAAATGGTGTTGTTAACTATCTGTTTTCAAAAATTATCTTCTTTTTTTTTTTAAATAACGTTACATTTTTGTCCATAGCATTATTTAGTGTAACAACGTGATATAGATATAAATATAATAACAATATCGTGGGTAATGAATAAGTACTAGATATAGTTCATTAACTTTCCTAGTATTGAATAAATTAACGAGTACATAACACGCACTGTACGGAACTATTAGGACACCTCCTTTGCCTTTCAGAACAAATTATGAAAAGTGGTACTTAATGGGACAAGTTTTGAACGAGGGGTAGACGGAAGGGTTAAATTGGAACGTTTATTTGAAGCCTTCGGCGTAATCCGCATGATGTTTTCTCTTAAGTCGCCTGAGATGACGGGGTGGTGGTCGGTCCTGGGGGATAGTGCTGATGTGCCGGTTTGCTCGGATGAGGCCTTTAGATGAGTGGCGTTTACGCTGCAATTAAACTGTCCCTCACTGTCGGCATTTACAGATCTTTACGCAACGCCTCATTATGGTACATCCGTAATTATCTTTCTCTACTTCTTCATTAGCTGACAGGAGCTTTGGCTAGAAGGATAGTACCTAATGCTGAAATTGTAGTTCCAATCCCAGTCTGTAGACATAAAAATTTTTGAATTTCCTTATTGTTGGGAATATAAACAATTTCTCAAGTTATCACCCCCTTCCACAACTCCTTACCCACTTCTATGCAATAAATTTATTCAATTTGTATGAAGATATTGACAATGAATCCGTCCGGCAAGGGTAACAATGAACATTCTCTCAGGAAAATGAAGGGGCCTGTTCCCACATGGCCAGGACGTGAGTGCCAGTGCAAATAGAGCTGACACCGTGCTCGTACCGTGATCTAGCACATAGTTGAGGTCGATATTTTTTCATTTCCACGGCTGGTTCTTCAGTGGTTTTTCAACTTTCTTCCATCATAAATGACGAAAAACTGAGTTGGTGCGAAACTATCCTGTGTTGTACGATCTCTTGGTGAGGTGGCTTTTCTCCAGCGTGGGGTTTGTTTTTTTGAGATGAACTTCCAATTTGCTCAACAGTACGTTGAACGAATGTTCCGACATTCTGAAGTATTTGAACAATTTTGCTCCATCATCTGTCGATTCCTTGTAACATGTCGCGAATTCCCCTCCTGTCCCTCTCTTTTCCCATGCTTGACGGACCCACTTCCATTTCTTTTTCTGGGTTTCCTCGTGGTTTTCTCCATCCAAAATCAAGGCGATCACAAGTTTATCATCTGAAAACACCATGGCTACGCAACTTCACTGCCACGGCACGTTTGAAACACATACCACTGTGAATCACTTGCCAGTCACGGTGGTGTCACAGTACTGTCACGTCACGGGTGTGTGTGGGTCGACCTTTTCGGGTGATCTGACCTTTTTCGCCCCTCACTCCAACATCCCCTAGACTGTGAGCTTTTCACATACTAAATATTGTTCGTTTCATTATTCTATCGCGTTAAGCATTCTACGATGATAGTAGTGCTCAACATCTATCAAATAATTTATGTTCTTTAGAATATTAACATTGTAAGGTCATTCCCGTTTCTTGAAACTACTATCTAAGCATAAACCTGAAGGTTTTGTCGTCTGGGTGTTGCAAAGCTTATCCCCTTGAAATTTGTTAGAGGCAAGTAGTCCTTACCATCACTTCCTTGCTACAAAAAATAATACTAATCGTATTTGTTTTGATTTATCAACTTTCAGCGGAGTGGCTCTTGAAACTCGCCCCTCAGTACTACGATCTGCAAAACTTCCCTCAATGCGAAGCCAAACGACAACTAGAAGCTTTGCAAGCGCGACTAGAGTCGAGACAATATCAAGAAGGGTTTTAGGCTAAATAACCGTTTTCATGACAATTTAACATCCCTATAACTTGGCAATGTGTAAATTTATTTGTTGTTTTGGTATAAAACGCTTCAATTATGTGCACGACCTCCTTGTAATTCAATAACCACTTTTTAGCATTACACGCAGTTTTTAAATTAATTCGACTTGGTTTTAGTCGGTGAAATGTTTCCCCAACCCTTCTTATGTAGTTTTGACGTAATGTATTATGGCAGACAGATCTCATATAGTGTTTTCTTGGTTTCCTTCCTCGAGTTATTGATCATAATTGTGTACAAAAATGTTCTCGGTGAATTGTGGTTCATATTACTAGGTTTATACCATTCCAGCCCTCTCAAGAGTGTTTTGTGATGATTATTTGTAAGGCATAAAATTATTATTCTGATCTAAAAATAATAAATGATTATTAATTTGTAATAAATGTGTTCGTTATTTCCTAATGAATCAATCCTAGTGTACTTGATCTACTCACTAAAAGTGTTAGTATAATTCATAAAGCATTGACAAATGGTAACTTATTGAATCACGGCTTAGTTCTAAATGAGTCTTATATTAAGATCAACCACCAAACCAATGTCGTACTTATTGATTTTCAATCAAATTATGGTTTCTCTGAGTCGGACACGTCCTTCTTGAATCCTATTGCAGAGTTCAACGTGCTTTTCCCCCATCCGCACCTTTAAATCAAAATAAAAAAATACGTTTGTCAATTGTATAGTGAGGGTTTGCCCATGGAAAGTGGGGGGGAAGTAACTGTTTAGGCCGTACCATCGGCCAGGGTTCCATTCTAAAACTAATTTGTGACAAAAAATGAGGCGTTTAGAATCAAAAGCAAATCCATCTCTCTTGAAGAGGTCCACCCTGCCAGTCGAGCGGTGTGTGGAAAAAATGCATTCTTCTCTTTTGGAAATGAATTCTTAAGAAGCCATCAGGCAGGGCAGGTCAGTGGGAAAACATTGTAGGTTTGCATAACCGGCTCCATTGCCGCATCCTTCTTATGAATACAAGTCAATAATATCGTTCATGTACCTGTTCTTAGAGAAATAAAATCAGAAGTAACAGCTTGATATAAATACAATAAGCATCATAATTCCAAAGCTTTTGGATGACAAAAAAATCGTAAGTTTGACTCTTGTAAGGTACCTGTAGTTCGGTATTGTCAGCTCTGTTGACAAAAAGAAAATGGCCCAAGCTTCAAACGAACACCTCCCATCGTACCTTACAGGCCACTGGGGTTGGGAGAACGCCATGACTTCTTAAGACGTCAGCTGGCAGGTCGAGGCTCTCCCTTGACTTCTTAAGAATTCATGTGGTCTGAATGGGTTAAAATGTACCGCAAAAGATTGTTAGAGGGTCAAGCGAAGTTCGAGCAGGGTTCAGATCCATCCAGAAAGTTCTTATGAGCAGCTGATTGGCTGGACATCCACTGGGGAAGGCAGGGGTGTCATAGTGCCAGAACGCCGTTCCGGCACTGGTTTTGGACAAAAGTATTACTTGAAAAAATTTCGAAACAATTAAATTGTATATAAAATATATTTTTCGTTCAGACAAAACAATGTTGTGAAAAATTACTAAAAAGAATGTTGTGAATGATAATAAAAATGTTGGTTTTGTCAGTTTTGGACTAGGTGCACTGTTCTGCCACTGCAAAAATTGCCATGACACCACTGGGGGAAGGGGAATATTTTTTCCGGACAGGCACTTTAGAAGCAAACTGTAGCCATCAGATTTTTCAAATATTTTTCGTTCTGCATCTGCGCAGTTCACTACTGCGCATACAGAATGCCTTTGGGAACTGAAACAGCTGTGGGTGGAAGCGAGTTGTTAGCTCCTGCGTGGCCGATACAACTCCACTTGGAGGTGTGTAAACCCAGGTCACCTGAGGGAGTTGACGACCTGCAGGTCACTCCACAGTTTACTCTGTGGATGAATGCGACATCTGCAGTTCACTTTGTGAATGAACGGGACTTGCAGTTGGTCGTCTCCATTCTGAGACAGTCACCACCACTACCACAATCTTGTGGCATGGCTGTCAACCTGTATTATCTTCGTCATCTGTCAGAATTCGGTAAATGACAGTCATCTACTGTTCTCTTTTCCTACTCCCAAGTCATTTTTCGAGTCCTCATGCAGATTTTCATGTAAATACCTACTTATGAGTATAGTAGTGATGAGTATAGCATCGACCAGTGTAGTTTAGTAATGAGTAAATTTGATTGGTATTGACTCTGCAATGAGGGGAGTCCTTCCTAAGCTTTGGAGTGTGCGTGTTTCACAGGTGATAGAGCGATTATTGAATTTCAGGAGATATGCATAGAGCACGTAAATCTGTTCTCAACCAAAATACCTATTTGGATTGATCAGTTGATCATATTTGTGTGCCTCCTGAAATTCAATAATCGCTCTATCATCTGTGAAACACACACACTCCAAAGCTTAGTATAAAGTCAAATCATGAACGCAAACCAATTGAATAATAAACCCCAGTGAAAGAATTTGCAGCGTTTTTTTTTAAATCGAAATCAAAGTTCCATTGCCTGAGACGGGTTAAGTGGAATTAGGGACCGGATTCTCCTTGATTTTGAATCGGACTCTCGGCGATCCATTCACCAAGGTTCCATGAAGCATGTTTCAATCCCAATCTTCCGCCTTAACTTCTTTCTGGACCCAATGTTGCCACTTTCAAACGTTGTCAGCTGTTTTTGTTTATGATGACGTTCGCGAACGCCTAGTTTTAGCTTCTGAAAGATGAAAATCCGATGTTTGAACTTCGATTATTTTATGACCGATACGAGATGATAAATGTGCGTATATTACACACATGAATAATTACATTATGCGTATTTGTTGGGTGATCATGATTATTTTGGAATTCTATTGAAGTTGAAATTGTTAGAAGGAAATGGTTTTCTCATTTACTGTTAGGCACTTTCTCTATCCCCCGCAATATCTATATACGTACCTGTGTAATCGAATGGTGTGCACCGTTAGTGTTCTTTTACGGCGGTTCCCGATCCAGTTAAGCTTCAACTAGAAACTTGTCACTCGTCCAAGAATCAACATGAAACTCAACTTTCCATATCTATAGAATCTGGTTTGTGACATATTGTGGGCCATGAATTCCCCTTGTTTGGTGGCTTTGATAGTTGTTCTTTATACGTTTCAACGTACAAGTATGATAATATCATAAGCATGACTTAAACCTGTTGAAGAAAATGTACTATCCGATATTTGAGATACAATTTGTTAGACTAACAATCTGGACGTATATCCACATATTCTATGCATTTTAAAATTCGATTAGGAAGCAACTCTCCTCATCTTTTTTCAAGTAACAGCAATTGACTTATATCTAGAAAATGTTGAGAAATTGGTACCTATTGAAGGACATTTCAATGATTCAGGAAATAGCAACAACTGAGCACATAGTAATAACTGCAAAATTGTGGTGTATCTGGCCATTTAAATTCAAGCACATACAGGTTCTAATGAATGGTCAGAATAATGGTTTCAGAATAATCTAAGGAATGGTAGCTTGCAATTAGAATTTTTGTACCCTTCCATGTCGTCAAGTTTGTCTCCACCTCGTTTATTGTAATGTCATTTCTCTTTTTTTTAGGTACCTTGAAAAAATGGAAAGAACCAAGTGCACCGTAGCGAGTGCCTGGGTTGAAGATTGGTGTATGCGGAGCTTTGTCTGACTTCTTATACTTCGGTTTGGTGTTCTTCAAAGATTGTAATGGTTCAAATGGCGCTTCAGCACGAACCACCTGTGAACAATAGCCTTAACGATGTGACCCAGGCGGCTGAGAACGCCGGCGGCGAAAGGGTTGAAGTGAAGAGGGTTGAAGGCAACGCTACCGGCTTATTGGTGGATATTTCACCAGGTAATTTTTGTTATCTATTAACATTTATGTGTTATAAATGTCATCTACCTCAATGGCGGCCCTTGCCCTGAAACCTTGGGGTTGCACTTAGACCGTAAGAGACAACTACAAAGGGAACGTGAAACAAAAATGTGCTTTTCTCAGGCAAATTCAATTATCAACTACCAATGTGCAAAGCAAATGCAATGTGCAATATGCAAAACAAACACTCAACGATTCACACTCAATACGAGCACACTAGTAGTTGGTTGGACACTAGTAGCTGGGGAGAGGGAATATTTTTTAGACAGACGGACTGTACGCATCTGGTTGCATACGGAATGGCGTCGGGAACCAAAACAGCTGTTGAAGGAAGCGCGGGAAACCGCTTCCCCTCTACTGCTTTTTACTAGCTTCCCCTATCCGTATTTCCAAACGATCCGGATGGATCTGAACCCTGCTTCAATCCTACCTTTTAAAGAACTTTCTTCATATCTGCTCAGCAAGAATCATTGTGGAGTTGAAAGGCCTATTCCATGTTTAACACAAGCTTCATTCCTATTATTGCAGAAAATAAGACAAAGGGAGCAGAAAAATGTATTACTTACCTCACATCCTCAGAGCAAATCTATTTTTTTGTAGTAATGAAGGTAGAACTTGCAAATCGTGGAACGATTTCTGCTTGCCTTTGAGGTTTGTTGCAGTCCTGTCAAAAGTGGCACTGGGGGTTGTGCATTGTGAATAATCACTCCTGGCTCCACCAAAAATTTAGCGAATTCGCTTTTTATAGCACTTACTGTATTCGTCGGGAGTTTACAGATAATACAGTTCAGTCACAAGGGTTGGAGGACAATCAACTGATAATAGGATAAGAGTGTGTTTTTATTATTCTAGCGCACTCAAGTATTCTTTGCTAGTGAGCAAACAATTAAGGGTGTGCACAGGAATTTGGCACGCTTAATTTTGGACGCTCGCATTGGTTCATTCTTTGGAGCCAGATCGAATCAAACGCGTGGTATGCTGCCTTTCCCGCTCAAGCTCCGCCCATTGGCCGCCCCAGACAGCAAACCCCTAACCCCCTCCCCACCAAACTCAAGACTCCACAATCCTCTCGCCCATCCTGAGGCTCTTTTTGGTATACACAACAGTATACTTTTAATATATATTATATTAATATTAACAATAAATTAAGATGACCTTGGAAAATGCCAATTCAAAAGTGCTGGTTAGTGGTCGGATTGGCTAATCATTTCCTGTTGAGACTGGTGTTAGACAGGGAGACTCCCTTTCTGCTGTTCTCTTCAACCTCGCCCTTCATGCTGCTATAGAAAGAGCAGATAAAAAAGGCACCATCTTTTATAAATCCTCCCAGATCTGTGCGTATGCAGATGATGTGCTAATTGCTGTACAAAACCTTGGATCACTACGAGAAGCTTTCTTGATCGTTGAAACCAATTGCCGAGAAATGGGTTTATACATAAACGAAGGAAAAACGAAATATATGGAACTGGAGAGCGACTCCAGCAGAAGGCCAACCCAAAATATTACTTTTGGAGATTATAACTTTGAGGGTGTCAGTAATCACGAATGACAGTAGTTTAAAGACTGAATTGAACAAGAGACTGCTGTCTGGCAGCCGTGCATATTTTGCTTGCAACAGGTTGTTCAAATCGAAGTTATCAACTCGGACCTCGAAGTTGCTCCTCTATAAAACACTCATACGGCCAGTTATTTGTTATGGGTCTGAGGCTTGAACGCTCGCTGCAAACGACATAAACTCACTCTGCGTTTTCGAACGGACAATCATGAGGCGGATAATGGGGCCTGTTAATGAGCAGGGAGTCTGGAGGACCCGAATCCAGGATATTTTTATGCAGGAAGACATTGTTCGTTTTATAAAAGAAATAGGATAAGATGGATCGGGCATGTAGTGAGGCAGAATGATGAAGAAATAACGAAAAAGGTAATGCAAGCCAGAGTGTAGGTACTCGACGTCGAGGACGTCCCAAGATTAGATGGTTGGGGATATGAGGAGGCTCGGCGTTAGGGACTGGAGGAATGAAGCTTTGAACAGGACAGGTTGGATAGGGAAAGTTTTGGAGGCAGAAGTTCACATCGAACTGTAGAGCCACTTGAAAGAAAGAAAGAATTAAAAATAAATTAAAATATATATTATACTTTAAATATTACCATTATCAGGTATATTTTTCGTTTTTGGATGCTCCTGTGATCCTGTCAGCAGCTGCGCCTGCTCAACTCTAAATTTGAAGATCACGTTCAGTAATAAATGATTGTCTGCCAGTGACAATGTCATTTATGAGCCCGCATTATAGCTATTATATTATTTTCCATTTTCGGTTACAGGGAGTAGCAGTTCATCATCACCTGATCTTCCCTCATCTGTGGCTGAGTCCCCTGTAAATCTGAGTGGTCATTCTGTCGACCCAACTTTGGTGGAGAAACTCCTTCTCGATGAATCAGCAGACGTTTTCAGCAGCCTTCCATCTCCAATAATAGTTGACCCTCCTGAAGACCTTTCTAGGAGCACTCCGCCAATCGTTGCACTGTCTTCTACACCTTCTCAAGCTGAACATGACTGCCTCCAGCACCCTACACACTTGTCCTTCGTTGATCGTTTGGATGCTAGCAAGAATACCATCAACAGTTTGGAAGATGCAATCAAGAGGTAAGTTGTAAAGGATGACTACTATACTATCGTATCCTGTCCATTTAGAGATGTCGTATTATTTACAATAATAATCGTGTTACACATCAATTACATACAAATTCAACGTCCATTACATTTATGCTTATTATAGTTCTCCACCGTCAAAGCCTTCCTTTATTATGACACGGTGGTATAATTATTGGACCTCCTCTATTAGTGTTTTGGATGAACGAGTGCAGATGTCGTATTATTTACAATTTTAATTTATTCTTGTTACACATCAATTACCTACGGCTCATCTGGTTGTTAGATACAGGTTGGGGCGAAAAAAAAGTGCAACTTTGATCTGTTTTTAAATTCCAACTTAGAAAAATACTAGTACATCCCATTTTTTCACTCAAGTTTTAAAGATCGCATCAGCGAGATGGCCTTCAGCAGCGATGCACTGATGGAGGGGATTCCTGATGTTTTCAACCACCCTCTGGCGCACATCGACGAGAGTCGCTGCGATTTCCTCTCTAATTCGGGTCTTCAGTTCTTCCAAAGTGTGAGGATGGTGTTTAAAGACCTTTTCCTTGAGGTAGCCCACACAGGAAAGAATCGCGAATGCTCAAATGAGGTGATCTCGTGGGCCACCCGAGAGAGAGACGAGGCTGGAGGGGAACATCTGCTTAAGTTTCGTCATCGAAATAATCGCTTTGTGTGCCGTAGCCTCATCTTGCTGGAACCACATCTCCCCGAGATCTTGTTCTTCAGCCAACTGCTTTAATTCTGGTTCAAAAAACGTTTCCAGCTTGGAAACATAACGCTGAGCGTTGACAGTCGTATTTCGCCCTCCCTATCAACCCGAATTTTGGTACGGCACAGGATACAAAAACTTTCGGGTAGTGGAGAGTGGAGTGGAGTGGACTTACTCGTGAACCTCTCGTGGATTATTTTCAGCCCAATTGCAAAAATTTTGCTTGCTCACGGCTCCAGAGAGATGGAAGTAGGCTTCCTCACTATAGAAAGAAGTGGACCTTGGAGGGAATCAGTCTTTGGGTGAATCCTGGATGCTCTCCGCCCCAAACCGTGATAATGACTGATAATGGGGTAAGTGGCCGGACACAATTAGACCCCTCCCAGGTTCGTACCTCTACCACAAGAGATGTAGCCACACTTCAAAACTGTACTGTTTGTTTTGCCCTTCCCCATATCTCTATTTATGATTAAATTGTTGTTTATGGTCTTATATGCCGTTTTTGTTACTAAACTCACCTCGTTATAGGCTCGAGAGTCGGATATCTTCGGAGTCGGCGAAAATTGAAAACTTCGATCTCATGGAACAAACGATTGCTCAACAAGAAAAGGAACTCGAATTATGCCGACAGGAACATGAAATCGACCTCAGAACCATAAATTCATTGAAAAGTGAAATGGAAGGGAAGATATCTGCTGTAAGTATAGTCCAATATTGTCTTTACGATCCATTCTGAATTTTAATGATCCTCTACAGAGTTTTTTTTTCGTGATTTATTAATTGCAACTGAAAAATCAAATACATTTCATCTAGCAATTTTACATATCAATAAAGGTACACTCCAAGAGGGTAGGTTTACAGCAAAACCTAGCCCTTTATTATATAGCTCAATTAATTAGCACTGAGTTCGATTGCACTTCTATTCACGCAGCACAACTAAATCCAGTGGTTTGTTTCGCTTGAGACGTCGGATTTCACCTTCGTTGTCCAAAACGTAGAGCATCTCTGGGTTCTCGTGTTTGTGGAGACGATGTTCATGCTTCCTTGCGTATTTTGCAATAATTTCATAGACTGTCTCCATCCTCAAATCTCGATGAATATCATCGTTTCGCATGTACCAAGGGGCTCCAACTATACTTCTCAGTATTGTATTCTGAAAGGTTTGGATTTTCTTAATATTTGATTTCTTGGCACAGCCCCAGATCTTTATCCCATAGGTCCAAATAGGGCGAAGGATCTGCTTATAGATAAGCAGTTTGTTGTGAAGAGAGAGATGGGAATTCCTTCCCATTAGCCAATACATCCTTCTGTACTTGATTTTAAGTTCTTCTTTCTTCTTGTCTACGTGTTTATTCCAGTTTAATTAGGAGTCAAGTCTCAAACCCAAGTATTTAACTGCTTCGGTATGCGGTATTTTATTCGAATTGATCTCAACATCCAAGATTGGGACTTTTCGGTTAGTGAAGTTGATGTGGGCTGACTTTGATCCTCTACAGAGTGTTTCTATTTTAGCTGAAGAAGCAATGCGAGTCAACAAACAAGGAAAAGGAGGGAATGGTGATGCGTTACGCTAAAAACGAAAAGGAGTTGCTTGACCAGAAGAAAGCGAGAGAAAATCTCGAAAAAAAGATGAAAGAAGTTTCTAAGGAAAACGAGTCGTTGCAAGCTAAATTGAAAGCTCTAGGAGTGGAAAAATCCAAAGTTGTTCAATCCTTGGAAACAAAAGTGAGCACCATTACAATTGCAAACCTTTTTAAAATGTACCCAAAACCGCTTATTTTCATGTGATTTTTTTCCCCTGCAGAATACAGAAGTATCCAATGCCTACAAAGAAATTGATAAATTGAAAGATGAAATCAACTCTAGGGATATTAAAATTAAATGGACTCAGAGCAAACTGAAAAGTGAAATGGAAGATCATAAGGTAGGCAATGTTTGTAGGCATAGTTTGCTATTGTGTTTTTGATAGTCATTGTATTATATTTAATGTTCGATGCGTTACATGTTTAATTTAGGAATGCCCCGGGTTGATTGAGAAATTGAATCAGACGGTTAAATTGCTAGAAGAAGAATTGGACTCTTTGAAGAAGGAAAATCTCTCTTTGCAAAGACAGTTGGACGGCAGTGAAGTCAACAAAACGATTGGTAATTACCTACTTGAAAAATCGCTGCAAATTCTTTCACTGGGGTTTATTATTCAATTGGCTTGCGTTCATGATTTCTACTAAGCTTTGGAGTGTGCGTGTTTCACAGGTGAAAGAATACTTATTTACACCAGTAATAATATTGAATAATAAACCCCTGTAATAATATTGAATAATATTTACCTATATATTATCATCGTTTCATGCATATCAGAATGCTTCAACCCGTGTATCGGCTATAAACTACAAGTATCCACATCGGCTATCACTCCAGTATCCGCATTCACTACAACTCGACGCTATCGGCCGGACATCACTAGGTTACAAACAAACAATAATAAACTAAAAACCGACATAAATAAATACATCGGGAATGGTTTGACCTACGGACGTGGGGAAGGTCTCATTCGATTCCTCATGGTATGTTCTTCAAAATAAGCATACATTTAGGCCGCCTTGACTTGTTTTGAAGTTTTTAGGGATTTTACAAAACTTGAGGGCACTTTAAATTGAGTGAGAGAGCTGGCTCAAGAATTGGGGCGTCGACGGACCAAGATGGATTTTTCCTGAAAATTTCAGATTTTCTGCTCCAGCCGTTTGGGAGAAATTGTGCGTACGGCCTACGGTGGATTTTTTTATTGCAGATTCGGATTCTACACCCTTTGAAACGTAAACCATGAAATTTTCAGGGGGGTTAGAATTTTTTTTTCAAGAGCGATTACAATGGTTTATTATTGAATAATAAACATTTTTCTCAGTTTGTGGTTTGCGTAGATTAAATGAAAAGTAATCGTTTTTTTTTTTTTTTTTTTTTTTAGAATCTCAATTAAAGGAGCTGCAAGCTAAACTGATAATGGAGAAGCATGAAAGAGCAGAAGTGGAAACCAAGTACAAAGACCTTCAATCCAAACATACTATGTTGGTAGAAGAAAATGAAAACTTGTCTTCTCAAGTAAGTCTAGTTCGGGTATAGTTTTCATTTTGTTTCCTTTTTTTAAATAGCAAAATGTAGAAATTAACATTTCTTCTGATTCCACGGAAATCAGGTTTTGAGTTTAGAGCAAGAAAGACTTGTTGCAACCAAAAAAGTGAATTTATTCAAGGAAGAACGGAACCTGCTGTCGGATAAAGTTCAACATCTTCAGGAGCAACTAGAAGAAATGGATCATTTAAGGGAACAATTGGAAGAGTACGTTAACCTATAACCGTCGCATATTTTGTGGATATTGAAATGATTCGTTTAATTTTCTGATTGGTTTGATGCAGGGAAAGATCAAAGCTAGCCTTGACCAGTTCTGAAATGGAGAGGTTAAGAAAGAGTAACGAGGACTTGGTTGCCGATATGTCGTCTTGTAGAAACCGCGAAGCCGAAATGTTGGCCTTCACTCAGCAGTTGACTGTAAAGAATGTACAATTGCTATCCGAATTTTCCGCCGTCGAAGAAAAGGTACGTGCTCATTTAATAGAGAGTTCCTAGGAGATTCGGACACCGTGGTATCGTATCTAGTCGGTGGTGGTATCTAGGGCGAGCACAGCTCTGGTTAGCATAAATGGCGGCGTTACCACCAACTCAGCTGAACTAGTGGTATCTCTGATCCGTATCTAAGAGTCACGTACATTTTGCTTTCACGTCACTATAGAAAACGAGCAGTCTTCTTGATGTGTTACAAGATCACTCGGATCACTCGTTCTTTCGTTTTTTTTTTAAATGAAAAATGCTGGGGGTGGAAGACTTTTTTGAATATTAAGTTAACAGCCTTAAAAATGTACGAGCGGCCCCACGGAAATATGGGAAATAAAACCAATAGCACCAACTCGAAACTTTTTTCATGCGTATAATTTATTGCTCTAAAATGAACACTGTCAAAACATGTAAATAGACAATCACAGTCACATGACTCTCGACCCAAGTAGGTACGTACTTCTCAGTTATTCGATCTGGGCTGGTACTTATACGAAACGATTTGGACATACTTGGCTAGGGTAACCGTTTACCAACATCATATCTCGATTTCCACGCAAACTTTTCGTTAACAAGGCTACTTCGGGTTCCATCTTCGCTAGGATTTCTTCCAGTGTCTAGGTTCAAGTGGCCTGTGGGCCTTCTCTCGAGCGGGGCCGCTCGTACCATTTCTAATCTGTGACCAGGCGGGGCCGCTCGTACATGCCACATCCAAAACATTGCCTTCCCTCCCTACGGGGACGCTTGTACAAGTACCCGCCTGGGCTATATGGGAGATTTTCCCTGGACGACATGAGCGAGGATGACGTACTATTTTCGTTCCGATTTAATAGAGAACATGTACATTTACTCCAGAAGAACAGCGGATGTACCGGCTGGTGGATGCAAAGCGGTTAACAACTAGGTTACCCCGATGGCGGGTTACTTTGCGATAAGGACGAAAGATACGTTCGTTCGGATCGCATCGGTGGTATCGTAACTTCCGTAAAGATACCACCGTGGTATTGCAATACGACCGTTTGTATTGGCGGCGCATGCGCTGTCGCTCGTTCGTATTGCGTTACGGATTCGTATCGGTGTTGGCAGATCTCCTAGGAACTCTCTAATGACGGCACAAATGTAATGTGTGTTTTTCGGTGGTTTTATTAGTTTTAAATGTTCAGGCTTCCGTGCTCGAGAAAGAAGAAGAGATTTTAGAGCAAACTTCGGCGTCGTTAAGAGATGAGCTTGAACGGTTGAAAGCTGAATTGAAAGAAGAAAAAACTAAAAGGCACGAGGAAGCGAGACTGCTAGCCCGACAGGTAGCGGAAAAAACGACCAAATCACTGAATTTGGAAGCTTTGTTGACTGATACTCAGTCCGAATTGAACTTGCTTCGCCAGAAACACACTACTGCCCTCAAGGTAAGAGGAACATTGCTTCTAGGCAAACATGAAACATTCATCTGATTCAATATTTCTAAATTTATAGCGTGGTCAATGTGTATTTGGGTAGGTACGGCCTAGCTAGTTTATATTCCCTAAGGCTTCCCTACACAAACGGTCTAGTAACTTTAAAAAAAGATGATTTTCGCGTCTTAGTGTTTCTGATATGGATTAAGTCACTCGCAACAAAGTAGTGGAAACCCATTTCAGTAAAAACGGAGTAAGATAGTTATCTATAATTCCACGAAAATAATGAGTTACACATTAAATCGATTTCGATTAGGTCATCATCAGTAAAATAAAAATTAGAAATTGTTAAGAGTGATAGGTCTGGAAAATGTTTAACACTTTCAACGGGGATGATGTCGTGTGACATCATGACAATTTTCGTCACTGACGGTTGATGTCATTGGCTCTTCTAGCTGTTCCAAACTTTGAAAATCACGCCTGAGTACCTGGCTCCATCTAAAAACCTCGTGACGTGGTATTTCTCTTCATTAGTTTGCCGCTTTCACCTCGATGTGTTTATATTATTTTGTAAACGACTCCTCAATAACAGGCTTTATTTCGCACAATTTACCTATTTCCGCCCCCTCATTGTGGGTAATAACTCTTCACAACCGGACAACATGATTTTGGAGTAGTTTCAGAGCATTTATTGCAAGCAAATAGTCAGGAAGAACAAAATTGTTGAGTCGTTGCGGGTTTGCATAACTCGGACTTTTGTGGCTCACGGTTGATGTCATATGACATCATGCCTTGAAAATTGGCAGCTCACCAATACAATATTACATACATATTATATTCCCTAAAGATCCAAAAATAAAGAGCCATTGTCGAATTCCCGAAGTAGAGCACTCCCATCAAGGGCGTTGGGTCTGGTTTCTGATCTCAGGTTGAAAGTGTTAGAAGAGGTTATTCATCAAAATATTTCACCAATATTGGGTTCATTCTTGCAATAAATTTGGCTCCTCCCTCTCTATAATGTAACTGTTTGTGCCCCTTTCACTTTGTAATCCATGAGTGGCATTGGTTGGGCCTCCCCCGGCCCTTTCACTTCCCTGAGCCTATAAGATTTCATCTCCTTTCACTTGGGCCTATTTGAGATGTGCTTTCTGTGATGTACCTTCATTCCATGTTTGTTACTAATGATGACCTAACTGTTGAAATCGATTTAACTGTGTAACTCATTATTTTCGTGGAAATATAGACAACGTTTTATCTTACTCCGTTTTTATTAGTATTTCTGACATAATTACTCATAATTGTGGCTTCTGATCCTAGATTTTAATCGGTGGTGTTGAACAGAAGGGGCAAAAGCACTGTTTTAAGTCGAAGTACAGTATAACATACACGGCACTGGACTAAAAGACTTATTTTTCAGATTAAACTAATCAAAAGTTAACATTTCGTAATAAAATATTTCGATATCTCTATTGAAACTACTAACTTTTGTAAATTGTAATAAGGGAGTTACGTTAATAGATTTTATGTATCTTCACGGTGTAATTTGCATGTGGCATGGTACTGAAAAACGTTACTTGTGTAACGTTGGGTTCGGTTTTGGGTTTTAATGCTATGGTATGTATTATAATTCAGTGAAGAACTCTTCAATTTAATCTTTTTTGGACTGTTTAATTGTTTAATGATTCTCAATATAAAAATTCAATGATTCATAATTACATTTAATCATTCAAAATTGGAAGTTTGAAAGGAAACGTAACCTATAGGTTTTCCCTGCCAACTTCTCTATGATACAGCAAAACGTTAAACTTCATTGTTTGGCGTTTAATCAACTCTCTTCATCAAGAGGTGTAAACAGCTATAAACTTATGGATTTAGTCAGCCGATATTTCATTCTAGCTTACCTTTTTGTTGTTAATGTTGATTTGAATTCTTAAGGTGAACATAACCATTTTAGTTTTATCTATTTAGCATGCCTTGTACAAAATTGTTTGGGTGGTGGGATAGGAGCTGCAGAAAGAACTGCACCTCTACAGAAAGAGGGTAGATCAGTTGGAGAGTAATGGAGGTGGAAGCAGCGCTAGTGGGAGTGATTCGGTTTGCCAAGGCTCGAGAACAAGCTCTCTAAGCTCTTTGAACGATTCCAGTCAATCACCTTATCAGGTATTAACACATCGCATGCTTAAAGAATGGTATTACAGGGTTTCTGCCATGTATCCTTAATAATTTCATCCTTGCATAAATAGGGTAATAACATTGAGTTGGAAGGAATGGAGTAGCTATGGCGAAGATTGCGTGCCACGTATTGTATTGGTTTCGTGAAATTGGTATTGAAGGGATCTATCTTCTGTAGGTTACCTCTTGCTTCATTCTACTAATGAATGTTATTAATGTAGTAGAAAATCATTCAGTAAAATGACGTAAGAAAAGTTGTCATTTTGAAGATGACATGCTGTATCATACTTGATGTATACCCGCAAATGACCCTATACCTACTCCATTCCTTCGAAGATCCATTGAAAGAAGAGGTCTGTCTGGATACCGAGTTATTTACCAATAATAGCACTGTTAAAAGCTTAAATGATCGAGAACCAATCTGAGCTTTGTATGAAATTGGTTTTCTATACACCAATGACGTTTAGAAAGCTTATATGATCATGCCATTTACAATTGGTGAAAGTATGTCATGTCATGATAGCAACTACACCAGGTTTGCTTGTTGTCCTTGTGTATTGTAACAATTTTGGGCATGTAAATAATGTTTTTCTATAGTGCTAGGTAATTTTGCATTGCATGGGAGCTTTCATCAGTTCTGTTCATTTAGGGACAACAAATGTTTGTTCTGTTTTGAAATTATTGTAGATCCCATTTCTAGAACCTTTAGATCAATACTGTTTAGCAAAGCTTCGTCATAGGGAGCCTATTATAATTGACCTAGGGGGTGTGGGACGCAAGCATGAGAGACGAAAAGCTGAATACTGTATGTTGATTTGATGTATATTAGCACACTTATACGAAAGACCTGACCTGGGCTAAACCCTGGTTGTATGATCACGAGTGAACGGTACAAAATCACTCTAGCCACATGGTGAGAAGGTCGCCGTGAAATTTGAAAGCATGGGTATTCTCCAGATTAAAGTATCTTTCCCAACACTTACCCCCAAACTCTAGTTACATTATTGTTGGGAGTTCATGGAAAAAAGGTTAAATTGAATGTCACGGTTTCTCGTAGGTATTAGACGTTCCTGCACACACTCTGATAGAACGGATCGTCAAACTTCAAAACGACTGCGCCAAACAGACGGAAAGGGTCGAGTTTCTAGAGGAGCACACTGCACACCTTGTGAAGGAGCTTCAGAAGAAATCCAAGTTGCTTCAAAATTACATCATGAGGGAACAGACTGGAGCCCTCACTTCCAAAGTTATGGATCGAAATAAGGTAATCATATGTCAAAAATATAAATTAAGCAAAGGTGGAAAGTGCTATAGTAATGATTCTTCTGTATTTGTTATGCATACCCACTCAAAATGTATGCTTGTACAATGGGTTTCACTAACTAATTTGTTTTGTAAAGCATCAGCAGAGTCTTGTGGTTATCATGTTAATATTATTATTCTTGTTGATATCCACTCAATACAAACTGTCTAGCTCATACCTGTT
This sequence comes from Creontiades dilutus, assembly GCA_031894815.1. Taxonomy (NCBI): domain Eukaryota; kingdom Metazoa; phylum Arthropoda; class Insecta; order Hemiptera; family Miridae; genus Creontiades; species Creontiades dilutus. Next base: position 1,695,898 of record JAVIWC010000631.1, read on the forward strand.
TTTAAAAGAAAACAGCCAATACTGTATACTAACGTGATTACTCCATAGTGTGATGTCACACAAAGAGTAATGATTCTTAATGAAGATATATTCCAACTTCACTTTAACGTGAAGGCACTCCATGTAACATCTTTGGAAATTGTCTAAAATTGATCGCATAAAATGATTTTATCTTTTGTGTTTTGCAAGTCTGAACTTTTGGGATGGTCAAAACTTATAACACCGGTAAGAACATAACATTCTACCTTGACAGTATTTCTAATATTATTATTATTATTGTTCAGGGTCCCTGGGTGGTGTCTTAATGCCTCTCTGCTGCACCAAAAACGTGTTTTATTGTGCGAATCGCTTTCCCGATTCCAACCTGTAGGTTCTGGAACCGATCTCCATCCATCAGACTGAGGATTCCGTCTACAAGGCTCCCAAAGGTTTTGAACCATCTCACTGGGATTGCTGGGCATTCAAGTTTCAGTTTCATCTTCCTATCCACATAATCTGCTCACTGGATCACCTGCATAGGCTCAAATCCTGTTTGAAGGTTTCCTGAAGGACCCACGCCCAATCACTATTCTCCTAAGAGTATTATTTTCCTCCTGGAGAGGTCAAGGGTGGCCATACTTATGCGATGGAAGGGTGCATTCATTACCAGTTTTCCTTAATTATGTTCTGGGGTGTATTTCCAGTGCTGCCTGCACTCCTGCCTTATCCATTCCCACAAAGGGAATGTTGCTATTCCCAAAACTGGTTCTGGCCCAAGGAAATGAATTGATGCCCCAGCTCGTGCTAGCAGATCTGGCTCGTTCGTTACATTCCACTCATGCAGCCCAGATACCCACTCCAAGACAATCTTGTTATATTCTCCAGTAAATCCCAGCATTCCTTTACCAGTCTTGATCTTTTGAACAGTTGCTTGAGCTTCAAGGGCTACCTGGCTACCTGAGAGAACAAGTTTACTCCTACCTTTTATTCCTTGACTCAAATTGTTTGCCAGTTAGTCCCTTAAAAAGAAATCTGCCTTAAGCTGTGTACTAACCCAGAAGAAATGATGCCTCTAGATATGGCCACCGACCAAACATAACGGCCTCGGACCTTCCATCCATACTGAACCATATAGATGACTACATCCCCAGAATGATTGGGAGCTCTGGATCCTATCCATTCGTCCCTTCTAGTGATTCTTACCTTAAAACGCTTAAGAAAATCATAAACGGAACAGTTTGGTCTCTTCTCATGTAGAGCATGCCTACCCCAATATTCCGTAAGATAGTAGATACTAGTATGTCCTGTGGAGTCTGATGCCTATCCATTCGATTGAAAGGTTGCATAAAATTTTTCAGGCTGAGCTGTCCAAACATGGCGGGATCATGGCGTCGCTTTATAGTTCAAAACCATCCGAGTCCATGACTTTGGAGCTGTCAATGGATATCAACAGGAAACTGCAAGCGGTTCTTGAAGACACTTTACTAAAGAACATCACCCTCAAGGTACAGTGATACGAGTTTATTTTGGTTTATATCTTCCAATAACATATCTTTCTAATTGATCTGTAACCTGCACTTCCCCACTCTCAAGTTCATTTCTTTATGTTATTAGAACCAATCTGTTTGGTGTCTGACTGATGGTCACCCTGCGTTTTTCTCATTTTCACTATTTTTCCATTCCCCCCCCCCCCCCTGTCTCACGTATTTAGGTTTATTCTTGTATTGCCTACTACGACCCACCCCTCCCAAACAATCTCCCTCCAATGCACTTGATCCTCTGCCATTCTTCTCTAATTCTGCACTCCCATGGTTCCAACATCATCCTCCGTGTATCTCAGCCTGTGCATCAACATGGCAATCTCAAAATGAGTACCACAGGTTGGGGGGATCCCCAGTCTACTGACACACCAGCGCCATCTGCCGTCACAGTGGCACCAGCCTGCGCTCCTGTTGAGGTTGGATTCGTGTGGCAGTGGTTGAGCGTACCCCAGCCCATGGGATTTCCTCAGGACACTTAGGGCAAGAGACTGCATCATTGGGGACTTTTAACCCAGAATGTGTCGCAGCATGTGAGTTGCTGGAACTATCTACAAGATTTTACTTAACCTGCAGTCCTCGGTAATCAGGTACCTTGTTGGGCATTTCCTGGACAAGGTCTCCTGAATGGTAAGCCCAATCATTTCTCACTCCCACTCTCGACCTGAATAGCTTGCAGGCAGGGGGAGAAGCACGGTCCGTGAAGGATAGGCTCTCCTAAACAAATCAACCTTGTTTTTCAATTTTCAAGGACAAGAGACAATTTTCCAAAACTCGGTTTTCTTAGATTTTGGGGACATTGTTACAGCTTGATTTCATTCAAAAATTCCTCTTGAAATAGGCGTTTTCTCTTTAAACTTAGTATAATTGATACCATGCGCAAGTTTTCATTTAAAGTCAGTTTTTTTTAGAGAAAAAAACATTTATTGTTCATTATATGGGGTGGAATGTTGGAATAGTTGGGGTTGTGAAAAGTATGAATTGATATGCCAAAAGCTCGAATTGGTATGCTGAAAGTTGAAATTTGTAGCCAAAAGTTTAAATTGAGATGCCAAAAATATTAAAATTTATTTGTGCCAAAGGTTCAAATTACTTTACTAAAATTTTCAATTTGATAATATGCCAACAATTCAAATTGATTTTGCCAAACTAATCTGATTTTATTTTTTATCCTAAATGTTTGTGTGTGTGTGGGTGGGTCTGTGTGGGTGATTTCATTCATCTGGTAGCCAAATTGCTGCTCCGTCCTCCAGTCCAAGTCCTTGCACGTGTTTCCTCGGGCCCCTTAGCCTCATGGAAACTGCTCGATGAACCGAGAATTGAGTTTTCACTCGTGCCCACATCATCACCTGGGAGTAGGATTTCGACCACTTGTTGGCGAGGCGTAAGGAAACGTATTCTTTATGCAACGCGCCATCACATGAAACGACGAGTGGAGTGAAAGACCGTCTCAGGTCTTCAGCGACTCTGTCATATTTTGCGTGTTTGGCTTGGGCAGCATGCCGGGAGATGGTAGGCCAGTCCATGAAGGAGTAAGAGACTGCGTCAGCGTTTATAACGCGGGTATCGAAAAACGCAGGTCTCTCACAGTCCCACACGCCATGGACCTTCATGTCCGCTACCAAGCCGGGCCTGCCATCGGCACTGTCAAGTAAAACTGGTTCTGTGACCACGCCGTTCCATGCAAGGCTCGATTTAAAGACAGTTGTTTTTGTTACTGGAACTTCTATCACTTCCCCAAAAAACTGATCGACTTTTTTCAAACCCCTATCTGTTTACACAAAATTTACCCCGAATTATAAATCGTGTAATAATTTACCATTTCTACTTTTTATTTCAGGAAAATTTGGATACGCTCGGTGATGAAATCGCGAGATTGAGCCAGAAAAAGTCGTAATGCACATTTCGTGAGATTGCCAATTGCCTTAATAATCATATCTAAAAGAAAAATACTTCTTACTTGGACTGAAAACCGAACACTTCTTTCTCCAATCCGTTATAGATTCTTAGGCGAAGAAATTGTAGAATCTGGCGCGATAGAAAATGTAGTAACAGCATAAGAAAATGGACAGTCTGCATTAAGAGTACATACATTTTGGGATTCGTTCTCGAACACAGTTTCGGTTCAATATCTACTCAATTCCAAGTTAAAGAGCTTGTCATTAGCTTAATCGTTTCACAAGTTCAAATTGTGCGCTTACTGGCTAACGTTGATGCTATTCGAACATGATTATTTATAAGTGTGGTCATTAATAAATCATTCTTGCTAACAAAATTTAAGTTAGTTCACGGTTTGAATGAAGTACCATAAATAATAAGATACCAAATACCAGTGTTTGAGGTAAAGAAACAAAGAATTTCTATCGGAATAATTGTTGAATTGGTCACAATCCTCCAAACTCACTATTGTGTTGGTTACCCAATTACTGGCATTCCTTATGATTATATTGAAAACCGAATGTCTTCGGAAAAAATCTCAATAATATTGAAAGCTAAATGATATTTCTTTTAAAAGTATTATTAAATGAACCTGCATGCTTTATTTCTATTGTTTAAGTGGTATAAATTTAATTATCAAAAATGTACTTCTCAAAAGTTTATTTTATCGTTATTATGAAAAAATTATTTGACATTTTTATATACCTATATTTTTCAAGAAATGAATTTTATTATTTAGTATTTTTCCTCCTGTTTCAAATACGTATTTTAACCACATGTAGTTGATGTCGATAAATCATACGAAGATGCTGGCTTATTCGTTATTACTAAAATTCCTATTTATTATTCCAAAGCTGCTGAACTTTAAACTTCAGTTGATCTTAGTTTATGTCATATTAATATTGTTCCATTTTGTACCTTTTTTATAATTCAAGATTTGAGCTACTGTGTTTTTTTTTTCGTTCTTTTTTTACGTCTGCAACTATTTTTGATAAACCTGTATCACAAGATACCAAATCGTTGATACGAGAACTACCAACTGATATTGCAAAGAATAATAAGATTAAAAAAACGAAGAATAAGATCCATTATGGTATAGAATTATTCACCAGTTGTTTTTAAACTCTCTTTTTTATTGTTTTTTATTTTAATGATTTCAACTCTTAAATCGCTTGTAAAAGTTCCATTAAAAGTACACAATAAGTGCAATGTTTTGAGTCATCTTTCTCGTATAGTTTTAATTTCCAAGCTTTTCAAATCCCTCAATTGTGATAATTGTTGTAAAATATAATTAGTTGTGTAAATTATTTCATTACACGAAAGAAATGGTGGTTTTGATGCGTGTGAAAATGTGTATATCGTTTAATCGCCTCTGGACATTGATGACCAACTTTAATTTTACCTGCACTGTCAAAACCATTTACGTTGGTGCGGTTTCTAGAACGTGACTCTTTGAAATGGCATTCCTTGATAAAACGAACAATTCCTCCTGTACTTTGGCACATGTTAAAACATAATTATAATCTTACTACGTACTTATTATCTTCTTGTAATACTTCGTGTTGGTACTTATATTGTTAGATGGCAAATCTGAAAATTCACTTTGAACCATAAAAATGTGATATGGAATGTAGTGTTAGACGTTTCTTCAGAAGTTCTTATTTACGAGAAACCTTTAATTTTCAGTTTTCCATCGAACTGATTAAATATAATTTTTAATGTACCTGTGGCTTCCAATCTGGTGGATAATGTTTACAGAATTCATCTAGGCATCCCATTGTTAACTATGGGTGAGAAATGTACTATATAAAATAAAGTTATTCCTTATTACCTTCTGTGTTTGTTCTTTCATGTTCCCCCTCCAAGGCTGATAGTTGTGATGAATCCCAATTTTCTAAATCTTAGTGGGTGCAGTATTTTATTGGGAAGTGTGCTACATTTGCAAGTTGTAATTTATCTTTTAGAAATTGTTCATTTTATTCTGGGGTTCCTAATTTTCTGCAGATTTAACATAGATTTGATCAAAATTTCATTCATATGGGGGTATTATTCTAAGCCTTGTAGTTTAAAACAAATATGAATAAATTGACTTTGTATAGTTTTTGAGGATGATCTTCAGAGAAAGGTCAATGTTCATGAATCTTAAAAACCACAGCTCTACAACGAGTGTCAAACGGAAAACTTATAGCATGGAACATGCTTTAGCCTTGTATTAATGCTGGAAAATTTTTCGTGGGATGGATGACGCAAGATCCATCCATAATATAATATAATACCATCCATCTATATTATAATATAGTATATTTATTTACGTTTTAAGATAAGAACAATGAACTTCCTTCTATGGAAGTTAGTGGTGAGTCATCATGGGCGCTATAATCCTTACACATCGAAAAAGAAAAAGTTTTGTCATTCAATTTGTAAATACATAAAAATAAAGATAACATTTGTGACACAAAAAATTAAGACAACATCTGAAAAATTCTAGCCAGTAAATATAATTCTGGGAGGAAATTACTGACTTCAATGTGGCAGGGGAGGAGTTAAAAAAATCAAAATCCAGATTTGTAGACAAGAAGAGATTTGCGCTGCGGAGAATTCTGTGTAAGGGTTTATCTCGCAAGTAGTTAGTCGGTGAGAAAGAGACATGGAACAACAAAGGCGAGCGGGAGCCAAGCCAAGGAACATGGAGACCAATCCTGGAGAGGAGCGCCGGGCAGTCAATCCTGTTGTTTATTAACTTGAAAAGAAGGGTGAGATCGGCTGAAGCACCCCTGCCCTCAAGGGGTTGCAGGCGACACTGCTGGCAGATGAAATTATACTCGACATCGGCCAACGGAATACCCAGCTTGAACGCAATAAACCGGAGGAATTTATTTTGCACCCGTTCAAGCCTGTACTTATGCACAGCGTAAGAAGGAGACCAGACTGGCGATGCGTACTCCAGTCCCGGGAGGACCAAGGTCTTGTAGACCATCACAATAATCAGTCTAACAGTATTACTACGATAGATATATTTTAGTCAGTGATGAGGGGTTGCAATCACGATCACTGGGGGAAAATTAGAGTCACTGTTGCAGGGTCTGATTGCTCAAATACTGATGCGTATGACTACACTAGTGTTGTAGCAGCTTTCACAATACCAGTTCACATAGTTCTTATTCTATGTCTTGGTAAGAGTACTGCCGATCACTTCTCCAAATCACAGTCACGCAGGGGACTCAACTAGTAGCAATGTAAATAGAAAGAGGTCTTGATTTGCTGGTGGCAGAAAAACTAATGGCTGGAGAGACATGGACTGGGGGAAGCCAGCTAGCCTCTCTCCCCTACTGTGGGGGCTCCTGCCTCCCACTGCTCTACATGGCCAATCCAGGAGCTGGGACTGTCCCCTTCTCCCCTGTGTCACGGGCCCTGAGGGGTGGCCAATTTTAATCCCAGCTCGTTTTATAAAGTTCAATAGGTCTCATAAGTCCTGCTCTTTGAGAATTTGTCCCCATTCTTCTCTTTCCACTTCATAGAATGGACTCTATCCTCTTCAACTCCCCAATGATTACAATTTGGTGAATCTGCTACTTCCATCAAGTTTCAACTTTGGTTTATATTTCCACGGTTGGTTCTCAACCTGAAATTTGGACAATGTCCTGGCTGTTGAAGCAAAGTCCAGAAAACCATGGTTTGGGTTGGATATGAGGTTAAATCAGATTCTGCTGGTATCTATTATCCAAAGATATCTGGTTATAACTCACCTGCCAGTCCATCAACATCGTCTTGACAGTGAGGAGCCGTGTGTCCAGAAGGGGAACAGGCGTTGTGTCATCTTCAGTTAGTGTTGCTCCTACTTAGCCTCACAGTCAGCCATATCTTTTCCTATGACATTAGTGTGTCCTGGAATCCACTGAATGGTTATGATTTTATTGCGACACTCGAGGATGGTAGCTGCGATTTTGTACACCCGGTAGTCATTGGTTGCACCATGATGGGTTCTTTGGAGACCCTGGCATGCAGCTTCAGAAGAACTGCTTTGCTTCCATTCCCAGCAGGAATGCACTGTTCTGCATTGCATGTTTGGAAAACCCCCGATAATTTTTTTATTTTTAATGCAATAGCTTAGTTTACGGGGCATATACTTCAACACCAACTCCGTTTGCTTCTTTAGACTCTAAAGTTTAGAGGCATCTGTGACTGTTGTACTCAAAAAGGATTGGAACAAGGGCCAACCCATCAACCCTTTGCCTCTATAGAATCCGTTTTGATTAAGTCCACGATCCAAAGACTTGATCGAAATTCTATCTTCTTTTACAACTTTAAAATGTTTAATTGATGAAAACGGAAATCCTTCTTGGATTCTTCAACCTAATTCATCCTTCTATAAATAAGACTTCAATCATATCGTACACCTCACATAATTATCCTGAAATATTGCTGGTTTTATGAATGTTTTTTGTTTATTCCGTTGGCAGCATTGCGCTGAATTTCACGACCATCAAGCAGTACAGCTCCACTCCGTCAGTTATTTAGTTCGGATATTTTATGTAATTTTTTCATAAAAATCAAGTTTTACGGTGTTTAAATATGATCGTTACGCATTCATGATGTGTCCGATGTTCGAAACGGGTCCCCGCGGAGCCGCTGGCAGTGGTTTTCAGCCTTTCGAAACTGGTCATGTTTACCTGCTGTCCTAACGTATTTCGTCATGGAAAATCCTATAGCTCATCAAGTAAGCGTCTCTTTACTCAATCTGAAATGAAATTCACGTTTCATCGCATCGCATTATATTGTTTTTAAGTTTGGTCGGATAATAAAGTGCGAGATAACTCGTAAAATGTCCATTGGTGGATCTGATTAGCGTTTCAACTCAACAATGTCTCCCCCTCTATGCTTCCCGACTTTCACCATAGCCTCCCTTGGCGTTTTCTTATACTAGATACCTTCTAAGACATTTTTTTCTGTAATTTCATCAATCCCATCCGCTGATGTTGGTTTTATTTGAAGTTTAAACGAAGTTTTGACGATGTAAAACGATTGTTTACAGGCGGGCGAGCGAAAGGAAGGTGATGATGTCTCGAAGGGCATACGGCCCGCGACTAGGTGAGTCGATATCTTAGTAGTTTTGGTTTCTCTTTGGAATGCGACGGTTTTTATAGTTTATACTGTTTCAGTTTACATCAAGCGATCCGTCGCAAATAATTCTTTATTTCCCGTCTTAGTGAAATTATAATGGATATTCATTCTTGCGGCCTTACAGCTAGCGTCTTATGACTCATAAAACCACCCCTCTCCCACCCTTCAGACAACCATCTTGTTCTTTTGTATGACGTGTCCGGGGGTTATTGAAGTTTTAAAAACTTGTTTTTCAAAAACATACCTAAAACTTGAGTTTTCCTGATAATCATCATCGATTGATAATGTTCATAACAAATGTTTATGATATCCTGTAACTAATTAATCACTTAGTACCTACTCATTAAACAGGTAAATTCGTAAAAAAAAAACTAACTTCAATTTTATTTTAGTGCATACTCAACTGAAGTTTTTGGTTCATTTGTTTCGTTGATAACAATGCCTTTTAACATATTAATACTTATTTATCTATTTGTAGATATGGTTTTGATGATGAGAGTTTCTACAACTCCGTAGGTTCTCCTTCCTCCAGAAATGTAGTACTGCAATTCGAACGAACATTAATATTTCGTGGGGTTCCGAGTAAAATGACCAAGTAACATTTTTTTTTAAATGAGCTTTTTTTTGTCATTCCGGTACTAAGGAATGTTGTCCACTGTGTGTTGTTGCTAAGAACGTTATCTTCAAACTGATGTGTAAGAAATACTTGAAAATAAATTTTACCTGCCTGACCCAAAGAGTTTTATGTGACCAAATGGCATTTGAACTCAACCACAAAACACGAGATGGATTATAAATGTACTATCGCTGGTGTGATGTTGGTGAAAATCACCAATTACAATGGTAGGTAATGGAGAACCTTTTCTAACAGAAATAGGTGTATCATTGTTATTACATGTTTGGCAGCACGATAAATTAATCCTCAATTCCTCAATTACATGTAACTATACGACTTTAGAAGAATTGAATCGACCAAGTGAGTAGAGCTTGAAACTCCTGGCGGGTAAAATTGATCAAATAAGAGTTTTTCGAATAAACAGCTCTTATTTAATCTGAAGTGAATTTTGAAGCACGATATCATAGGAGGGCACTTGCTAACTACCTACAGGATAATGAAAAAAACATAGTCGGATGAGACATCACACAACCAGTGTTAGTAAGGAGAAAATAGTTGAAACTTCAGATCACTCCCCTGTTCAATTTTGCAAATGTTACTTAGTCACTTTTACCCGGAACCCCACGATTTATTTTACTTGTATTGTTTTTCTAAAAATTAAGTCAATATCGCGATGCTGAACGTTGAGGCTTCTTTAAGGATAGAGTTGGCTAGCCAATCGAGGCTCAACTTAAATTTTCAGCCGTACAGGTTGAGTGAGAAATTGATTCACAGCTCGACCAGATGCTAGATATGTCTAAGCAGTCGTTCGTCGTTCAACGTTTAATACGTGGGCTTTAGGAGAAATAACTATTGCATATTTAAAACTAGAGATGCGTCTTTTTTTAAACTAAAAGACATAAACACTATTTTAAACAGAATCGTTGGTTGGTCACAAGGGTACGAGTACTACTATCTTCTATTCTGAACAACTTTTGTCTGTGAGTTTGTCATCTGTCCGCAATTCCTAGTAACAAGATGACATTTTCAGAGAATATGCGGGTTAGCTGTAGATAGTCCGCTATGAATTTCGTCTTTAAAAAACAGCTTCATTCAGGGCAACCGCAAACGTGAAGTCCACAAGCACAATTTTGTTAGATTCCGGTGGTCCCGAATTCTGGGTTTTTATGGCGGTCGAGAACGGTTTGACGATCGAAGAACCATTCGAAAACGATCTTATTATTAGCTTGTGCATATGTAAACTTGCGATGCTTGTAAAAAATCCTTATTTCACCAGTTTTCATTTTATTTCGGCATGTTTAGAAAACGTGCGAGTTGAGAAGTAGACGATCCCGTATGCGTTTCATCTCTCGAAAATCAATACATCTCACTGCGCATATTCGAACGTAAAATCCATCACATCGGCTCACATCGGAAAGATTTGAACGATTAATCATCTCTTATACATTTACTTATAATTAAATTTAATTTATACTTGCTAATTAGCGCCGGAGACCTACACTTTAACTAATCCACTTGAACGGGTTGATATTTGTCAGAATATGTCCTAAAAGATCAATGCCCCTTAAATCCACGTAATAAGCTTAATTTTGCATCTTTTAAAATTATGAACCTTCTACGATTATTTAAAACATTTCATTATTCTCTATACATTCATGTTACGAAAACGAGATAGCTTTGTGCCACAAGTAACTTGGCAGAATAGTTTTTAGCATAACTACAAGTCAAAAGATGTCAATGCTATTTTTAGAATACGGATTCCCAAGTTCTCAAATGTCAATTATTTTCTAAAATTTAATTGTCCAGTTATGTCCATTATTTTTGGTAATCAACCAAAGTAATTGAGTCGTTATACAGAATCGTATTTGCCACGATGTCGTTCAACTTAATGGAATCTTGAGACATTGACATTTAGTTTGCGAAATCCAAATTTCAATCTGTCAATCGATTTTGGTGTTTGAAAAAGACAACCCGGTTGATGGCTATTTTTTTTTTAAATGCCGTTTATTAACAAAGAATAATTTGTGTGTTCCCCTGACCACTGAGACCACTGTGATCTATTGTGACACTTTCCCAGTTTCACTTCAGGATCTTTTTAATGGCATTGACAAAGTGAAGGAGGTTTTCAGGTGTTTCCTTGCAATGCAATATGTTAGGGCACCCTTTCCGAAATGCCGGAATCTTATTGATGCAACAGCAGGACAGTCGCAGAGTACGTGTTCAGCTGTTTCTGCTTCTTCGCAACAGAGCCGGCATTCTATTGTTAAGGTTACCCATTTTGTTAAGGTGGTACCTTAGAGGACAGTGGCCAGTGAGGAGTCCCACAAGTGTGTGAAAGTCCGTACGCCTCAGTGACAATAGGGAGTGTGCGCGTTTCTTTGCGATTGTAAAACACCGCTTGGCTTGTCTCTGCTTAGGAGTATCTTGCCAATATGTTGTTCGAGTCTTGTCCTCCTATTTCTGGACCTGTTGAGTTCTATAACTCTTGGTAACCCCTAGTTGCGGTTCAGGTCCAATTAGGCTGGACTATGATCCCTTTTTAGCAAGTCGATCAGCTTCTTCGTTGCCTTCTATTCCTTCATGACCTGGCACCCAAAGCACCGTTAATTTGTTGCCGAGGGCTGCAGCCTTGGGTGAGTTGAGGCAACTCCAGGTCAGCTCCGATGTTATTGAGAAGGCAAAGTCGATAAAATACAATAATTTGTGGCAGTCACTGATCTCCATCATTTGAAGTAATTGTCCGCAAATTAGGAGTTGCGTAAAAATCATTGCTAGGGAGTGAAACAAAATCAAAAAAATTTCTGCATCAAATATTCGTTGGAAGGGAACTTACCCGGAAGACACATGATTATTCCAATAAACGGGAGTAGCGCTGTGACCAAGACGCAAGGGTCGGGCCCTTCTTCCTCGCGAAGGGGAACGAGGAAGAGGGATGCGATCAGGTATAAAAACCCGGACACCGAGCCGGGACTTTACTTGGTCACTGACCTCTCTCCTAAGCTGAAAACTTAGCGTTATTACTGCTAAAACCCCCAAGTAACCCCCTGCGAGTAGGTTATAGTAGGTAGGGGAACGAGGTAATACCGTGCACTTAACTTTGGAACCATACAGTTAAGGGACAGAACGTCATAAAAATGTTTTTCTTGGACGAATGGCTCTAGAATTTATTCTATTTTCGATATCTGAGCATTTCCCTTACACAAAAGGATTTTTAAAGGAAAAACAGCCGTGAATGTTAATAAAGTGCTTTGGGTGGCATTACCCCACACTGTGTGGTAATGACGCCCAACCCCGAGAACTGAATTATGTTCCCGTCTCAACCGTCATTCAACCCATTTTTTCCAAAGTTAGAAGGTTAAATGTATTTATAACAATAAAAACCATGAAAACGTCTGCCAAGTGGGTGTGGCACATAGCTTCCTCGTATCCATAACATGACTGTATAGATCATTGAAAATTATTATTGACTAAAGAACTTCGTTCAATTAGGCGAAGTAAATTTTGAATTAGGGCAAACTTATTGTTATGCAGGAGCATAACTTGAGAAAATAAAGGTAGTTATGTTCAACTATTGAACAAACTATAAAATATACCTAATAATAAAAATTGACGTTGACGCTGAATGGATAGATGACTGAAGTGATAAATAATTATTATGACATTTCTAAAAATAAAATATAAGCATCGTTCAATGACGGATCAAATAATGTTGGGTTGACTGCAGCGTCGTTGCTAAGTACCCAACTGACGTCATCCCTCCGCACAGTGGCTGTATAATGTCCAGAAAAAACTTCAAGCTCGAGGCTAAAACTTCATTTTCTCTTTATTACTCACGAGGGCCATCTTTACATCAGTCCGAACAATCCCTGAGAATTTCATCGAAATCAGTCATGAACTCCCGGAGTTATGCGTGTAACAAGGATTTCACGTTTGCGCATGCGCAGAGGCTACTATTGATCCGGGGGTCATGAAACTCATAGGGGACCATCTACACATCAAACCGAACAATCCCTGAAAATTTCATCGAAATTGGTCAAGAACAATAACAAGGATTTCACGTTTGCGCATGCTGAAACTATGATTCATGGGTCATAAAATCACATCAAACCGCACAATCCCTGAAAATTTCATCAAAATCGGACTATAACTTCGTGTAGTTTTGCCCGTAACAAGGATTTGCTGACAGACAGACACGGAACCAAAATTGTTCAGAAAGGTCTAAAACGCAAAATGCGAGTGGAATTTTTGATTTTGGAGACAAAAAAATTTTCACATTCCGAAAGTGAAAACAATGCTTCCGCTACCTTGGTGGACTCGGAAGCAAAACAGTCAATAAACTATAGTTAAAATGAACGATGACTTTGAAATAGGTAAACTATAGGCTTGTATATAGAACTTTTTTGAACCCACACTAATATTTAGCTTTTCTTTCTTTACAAAATTATAAAATAGCCTTGCATACATCACATAGTCCGTGATCAGGTTGTCCCATGGAACACATGTAGTGGCTGCTGTGATTGCAGTGCTCGCAATTCCACTTTGGCGAATTATTATGGGCTTCTTGGCAAATTGTACACAAGCTGTCCACAAAAGACGAAGTCAAGAATTCTTCAACATCTTCGTCTGTGTCTACAACAAGGTCTCCCTCAGAGATATCTCCCCAGTCATCACTGTCACTGCTCTCACTTGTGGTTCTCTTGCGCTTCTCTTTCTTTTTTTGAGGTCTTTCAATTTTTTTCATGATTTCCACCTTTCTTTTTCTCCTTCTGAGCCCCATCTCTGCTACTAGTAGTGATTTGATTAAAATCCAGCTAAATTTGGCGCTTTGTTGGTTATTTGTTGTTCTTTTCCATCTTTTTTTGACGTTTCAGAAATGCACGACATTACCCCAATGTTTACGTTTTTCGTAATTCATTCACGGGTGTTCTTCGTTACTCCCCCCCATTTTCAAACGCTCGTCGCTTCATGAAATTCTAACAAAAATTTGATGTTGAGGTGATTTTTGGAAACTTCAGTTTGTCTAGTTTCATGTCTAGTGAACCTCAATTTACCAGAATTAGATAGTAATGGTGAATTATAATGTCAAATTCTTCGGTACTCCCCCCCACGGTGAAAACAGTATTTTCGACTACCAATATCGCGTCTCAATCTCTTAACTTTCGATCAAAGGATTTCATCGCTCTATAACTCATACCTGTACGTTCCCAAACACCCCTTCCTGTGAATTCCTTTTCGTTTTTTCCTAGTTCTCACCAGAATTGCGACTTCCACCCCTTCCACAAAATTCACAGAGAAAGGCTGATAAAATGTTGAGGATTTGTATGAAAATTATTTTCTTGTGTATGAAGGGTTTATTCGATTATTTATGTTAAAGTAGCATATGGCTTCATTACGATTGTAATTTTTTTTTCCCTACGCCGAAATGTCATGGCTTTTCCGCCAAAATACCTTTCGCAGCCCAATATAACAATGCGAATTTCGACCATTTGGTCTCGTCAAATTTAAAAGACCATTGCTTTCCGACAGCCGCTTCCCTGTGGGTCTCCTGCATTTTTCCGTTGATGGAGGCCTTTGTTATGCTTTTTGCTGCAAGGAAACTGACCGACACATTTGGCATGTCCATCTGGGAGCCTTCCTTGGCTAGGGCATCAGCCCTCTCATTTCCCCAGATTCCCACATGCGAAGGGATCCACTGCAGTGCCAGAGTAATCCCTCCATCAAGCAGCTGCTCTATGAGTTTTCGGCCCTCGAGAACATCTCGGGAGGCTGTCCAGCCATTAGTGCACAGGCTAACAATTGCAGCTTGGGAGTCGCACAATATTACACACTTTTGGCGGTTTACGGTAGCTAGCGTTTTGAGGGCAAGCAGGACTGCCCGGATCTCTCCGTCGAAACTGCTTGCAAGAACCCCAACTGGAGCAGCAATGGAACTTGCCGATGAATACACACCAGCACCTCCACTGCGCTTCGCTCCAGCAGCTGACCCATCAGTGTACACTCGCAACCAATCACTTTCAGGGAACCGGGTGTGTATTGTTTCAAGCGCTATTGACTTGAGCTCGATGGGGGGAGTGGTCAGTTTCGAAACCGTCGAAAAATGAATAGTATAATTAATTTTGTTGTTACTTGTCTCACATTTCATCCAAATAGCTGAATGAAAAGTTGCTTACCTGAAGAATTCACAAAGGTGGGAGTGAAGGTCGGTGATCCCGCCTCCATGTATCTTTAATCTATGGTAAATATCAACTAGTAAGCTTGTCTATCTCTAAACAACAATTCACAGGAACGTGGGTGTGAGGACGTCCAGGTATGAGATATAGAGCGATGAAATCGTTTGATTTCCCCCCCCCCCCCCCCCCACACACACACACTTCTGGTTACTAATCGCCGCCTGGTTACTAAATTATATGAATTATATGCATAGAAATAGTGCAGTGAATATAAATCTCAACGTGGAATCCTAACTAACTTTTAAACCTCGATATTCACATACGAATCATAAATTAACATGGAAACGAGAGTGGTGCTTCATTTCATACTATAGTTTATTGGTTTTATCTCCATTACAAAATAAACGTTTAAAGATCCCATTTTCATGACACTCGTACTTACACTTAGTTGGTTCGAGTTGAATAATACATAATTCACGTGCTTTTTAAACTTTTCTTACTTGAAATAATCTGACGTCGAGGACAGAACTGTTGAATAATAAATTGTGGTAAAGTGGCAGTTTTCGATTTGTGCTTTACACAAAGCAGACATTTTATGGAGGCTTACCCGGCAAGGCTAGAGAATGAACAGCGGGAGTGTTTTTTAAACTTACGGTACGATTATGTGAACTAGATTGGTTTATCAGTGCTCTTGAAGTGTGAGAGCATGAAATTTAATTGCAAAATTTTGGACCATACTTTAAAATTTAAAGATGAAAACTGATCAGTAACCCAATAATCTGTAAGTGATGGGTATGATTATATGCATCTTTTATATAATTGAATCTAACGTTGAATTATGATCTTAGGGCCTAAAAATATGATTTCCAATATAGTTCATGTCCTCCAATGCCGGATGTTTCGATGTCCCTGTTCAACAGCCACCTTGGACTTCTACGTACTTATACTTCGTTGGTTCGAGTCCCTGAATAATACATAATTCACGTTTTTAAGTAGCTTCAAAATGTAAATGAATTATTAAAGAATTTGAACACCAGTCGAAATTAATAAGTTGTAACTTAGGACCATACTTTGAAACATATCCAAAAAATTTATGGTTCCCGGCCTTTGACAATGAGGAAATGTTTTTTTTCCACGTCAGTAACCCAATGATCTTTAAGTTGGGATTGATATGCACTCTTTTATATAATTTGAATTTTTTATATAATTGGGAATCTAAGTTGATCATGATCTTAGGTTATTTGGAAACATATGATTTTCAATATGGTTCAGCAATTCTACAATTTTTATTTTTATTCGGTAGTATGATTTTCAGAGGTAGACTGATGTAGAGGAGGCACACAAATATGATCAACTGATCAATATAAACAGGTATTTTGGTTGAGAACCGATTCACGTGCTCTATGCATATATCCTGAAATTCAATAATCGCTCTATCTCCTGTGAAACACGCACACTCCAAAGCTTAGTAGAAATTCAAATCATGAATGCAAGCCAAATGAATGAAATTGAATAATAAACCCCAGTGAAAGAAGTCGCAGCGTTTTTTTTTTTCAAGAGCGATTACAATGGAAAAATATTCTATTTGAAAATTTTAAATTTCGTAAGACGGAGCATGCATATCAGAATGCTTCAACCCGTGTATCGGCTATAAACCCTTTTAGGATTTCACTCCAGTATCCACATTCACCACATCACTAGGTTACTGCGATAAATTAAAAAAAAAAAAAAAAAAAAATAATAATGATAAAAACCGCTGTTTTTGTTTTGATCTCAGTAACCTAGTGGTATAGATACAAATGTTGGCACCATACATCGGGAATGGTTTGAGCTACGAACCTGGGGAGGGGCTCATTCGATTCCTCATGGAAAGTTCTTCAAAAAAGTCCAAATTTAGGCCGCCTTGACTTTTTTTGAGGTTTTTAGGGATTTTACAAAACTTTGACAACCCTTAAAGGGCACTTTAAATTAAGTGAGAGAGCTGGCTCAAGAATTGGGGCGTTGTCGGACCAATATTGATTTTTCCTGAAAATTTCAGATATTTTGCTCCAGCCGTTTGAGAGAAATCGTGCGTACGGCGGACGGACGGAAATATTTTTATTGCAGATTTGGATTCTACACCCTTTGAAACGTAAACCATGCAATTTTCAGGAAGGTTAGAATTTTTTTTCAAGAGCGATTACAATGGTTTAATATTGAATAATAAACCAACAGAAACAGCAAAAAATAAGACATTTTTAAAAATTTGAATTTTGGGCTCCTCTTTTTTTAGGCGTTTAAAAGACACGACATTTAACACTGTTTTCAACGACATCCTCCTATTTGAACACTCAGGGCAGATTTTAGAGAAGTACTATCAAAAATACAAAACAATCTTGAAAGCGAAATAACTCGGAAACAAAGGGACCCGCAAAAATCTCTGTGAAACACTTAAGGTCGGAAATGAATAGTAGAATAAGTGAGAAAACGATCAGACACGACTCGGGTTACTCGTTGTAGAAACTATCAGTGCAAGTAACACTCATTTGCCCTAAAATCTGGCAAAAATTAGATGGGAAGAAGGTTTTTCTCCACGTTTTCACGTTTATAACGAATATCTGGGTACTAAACCCCATTGTTTCTAGTTAAGGCAGATCTAAAGGTCATAACGTCTATTTTCTTAAGGTTGATTTTTAATCAAGTTTTACTGGAAGTGCTCTAAAAACCGGATGTGGCCTTCAGCCATTTTCCCTGTATGGATTTTCCCGACATTTCCCACTGGATGCCGGTTGCTTATTACTAAACATCATGCATACAAGGTTTCCCCTTCCATTCTAGCCATTAGCAATGTGTAATTGGCCGTGTTTAAACCACGACCGCTTACAGCAAATACGTAAACAATTATTTGAATTGCAAATAGTACATTTTCCATACATTCAAGTCTCTTGTCCCGTACATTATCAAACTGTTTACCTATGATTAATATTTCAGCTATTGCGGGACCGATTTCACGCAGCAAGCTGCTCTGATAGGAGTAGGCACGATGGGAGACGTCAAGACTGAACTCACCACAGCTCATGCTCTGAAAGTCAGCGTAAGTACTTGTCAGTCTTGCAGCATTTGTATCACTTCTGTCGTTTGTGAAGGTAGGCACTTGGTACAAAATGTATTACGTGCATTGAATTTCAATGTTTACTACGTTTCAGATGACGCCAGAAGAGCTGAACTCCATATTCTGCCATGAAGTATTCGGTTCGCTGAAAGGAGGACATCAATGTACTGTTTGTGGTCGTGTGTTCCCCTACCGTTACCAGCTAATGGTCCACGCGCGGTACCACACACTACCCGTAAGCATTTTTCATGATTCTGTACGAGAAGTTCCAATTTATGTCTCACAAGCTTGATTCGGGAAATTATTGCAATGGAAATTATTTTGCCGTTTATTAAACTCTAGAATTTAATCCCTACGGAACCTTATTTATTTATATACGGGCAAGCCCAATTTACAATCAGCAATACATCCATACTAGAGGAAAATCACAAAAATAAGAATATACAATTTACTGGGGGAGGGTTACAAAAATATGCAGCAGGGGGCTTAAACTTGTAAAATAATGTCAACTGACTGAATTTAATAGGGGAAGAAGAAATTGAGGTTTTTAGTGTCGTTGGTGAGACTATGAAAACATGCAAAATGGGGATTTGTGGAAAGGAAAAGATTTGCATTGCAACTTAGCCGGTGATGGGAGCAATGTCAATCATAGTTTGTAGCTTAAAACGGTACACTGAACTGCACAGATGAACGTGGTGATGCACGGGTGATTGTAACATGTCGACGCTTAAAGTGTAACATGTCGTATCTCAAATGTCTCAACTTTTCAGGAGAGACAAAAAACGATTTTTCAGTCTTCATATTGATACGTATCTGAGAGTATTTAAAAAACTAAAATACTTGCTTTTAGTACAAATACTAATGAATAATTACCTGGTAACGGTGTCAAGCCGCTGTAAAACTGATTAGATACGACAAGTTGATTAGGACTTTTTGATACGATAAGTTCACAAAAAGCCCGATATACGCGCTAATATAGATTTTAGCCCAAAATCAACTGTTCTATTCGATTCCCCGCGTTTTTTTTTCATTCAAGTAATGTGCATAACTCAAAACAGCCAAAAACTGAGATACGACATGTTGCACTTTAAACGTCGATGTATCTTTGAGAGCAGCAGGGGGCAGTCCAAGGCGTTGTTCAGGAGCTTGTAGAGAACCACGAGGTCAGCGGAGTCTTCTCTCAAGGGTGACCAGGTTGTATTGCCGCAACAAAAAGTCGTAATTGGTGTCATCGGAAGGGTCCCTATCTTATGAGCAATAAAGCTGAAGAACCATCATAGAACCTCCATGGGCCGCATAGAGGAGACCAAACAGTAGAGGCATACTCGAGCAAGGGACGTACAAGGGCCTCTTGCAGCCACACGATGGCATCGGTGTGATCCCTAAACTGAGCGACAGGTATTGATGAAGCATATGAACTTGTGACTGAAACTACATTGGAAACGAAACCTTGTAGTGCGTAGGTTTCTCTTTCCTTGGTAAATTGACCGTGTGTAGGGCGAATAATGTGGATGATTAACAAGGCTCAATTTTGAAGTCTAGACCCTTCCAAAATCCATCCAAGTCCATATAATGCAATCAGTATATTTCAGCAATTCACAACTGAGGTAAGTTGCAAGTCTTGGTTTCTTACACAAACTGTTTGTATAAAGGAAAAAACGCCATTGGCACACAGAACGCTATCTGTCGCTGCTGGCAGCGATCTGACGATCTCCTTGGCGATTGGCGATACACAATACCCTGTGTGAGCGATCCAGTATTGTGGTAGGTTTCTGCACAAGTTCGCAGACGTGTTTTGTATATATTATTTGTGTAGAAAAGATGAGTAATTCTGACGAAGAGGAACTCTTGCTCCTTTTTGCATTAGTACAGAATACCAGCACAAGAAGACGATTTCGGGTGCACCCAATTAACCAAAAGAGAGAACTACTTGGTGAATTTGTCGTGAACTACAATCTCATGATGACAGATTTTTTGTATATTTTAGATTGTCGATGCAAAGTTTTGGAGATGTACATGAAGTACTGCGACTCAGGATTGAGCCAGATCACCAATGCCATTTCCCATATTGAAACTGAATTTCCAGATCGCAAGATGATTTTTGCATTTTCTTACTGTATCGCCCGTCGCTGCGATCTCGACTGGATCGGCGTGACAGATCGCGTTCTGTGTGACAGTATTGATGCAATATTGTATCATGCAACCATGTCGTCGGATCGTGGCGATCAGAGATCGGTGCCTGCAGCAACAGATCGCGTTCTTTGTGCCATTGGCTTTAGCCTGAAATTTCATTATTTCATCTATTAAAATGTTACTCTTCTGGGGTGGAATGGATTCGCGATCCTTGACATACTCCTTTTGAATGTTCAAAACCACTAAGTTTATTTATTTAACAACATGGGCGAGCCCAATACACCAAGAAGAACTACTTATATGAGTACAAAGTACAAAATAATAAAGTGAACTGTTACGAAGGTGATAATAAATTAAAAATTGCAATAGAAACTGTTAAACAGGCTTTGGGAGAAAATATTGTGACTACTAAGAAGGAAGGAAGAGAATAGAACTAAAAGAATCTAAAAAAGTCTACATATGAGGATTAGTTGATTAGGAAGTTAGATTCTCTGGGCAATTGGCACAGCGGGGGTTGTACAAATTATTTGTGGATGAAAAAGGAGCGGTGAAGACGATTTGTGTATGGGAGCATGCGCGAGGAACAGCAAGATTCACCTTGCTCAGGAGCGAAGGAGAGGCAACCTCTCCATGCATTAGTCTCCAGAAGAAAGATATATCCAAGAGGCGCCTTCGATCAAAACCACGTGCCCAGCATCCCACAGCCACGACCAAATGTATCATAATCACTGAGTCTGAGGGAATGTGAAGCTTATAGGCCATATATCTCAGAAACCTGCGGTGTACCCTTTCGATCTAATCAATGCGGCAACTATAGTAGGGACTCCTTACAACAGATGAATATTCTATTACTGGAAGGACAAGAGCTTTATATATGGCAACTATTGCTGGTTCATGGGTGAATTCGAAGCCCAATAGGCGCATAGCCCTGGATGTCACAGCCATAATACGGTCAGAGAAGGTAAGCTGGGTGTCGAGGATCACTCCCAAATCATGTGATGTAACAACCCACCCAAGTGTTGCTTCTCCAATCATGGAGGTATGATAAAAAAGATGAATTGGAATTTCTCTGTTTACTTATAGGAATCCTCTCAATTTCGTTTTGCAGGAAGAAAACGGAGCTGCCATAGTGGAAGGAGACGTAGTCGCTGCAGCCGCTGCTGTCGCCAAAGAATGGAACGGTCACGCTCTTGTGGAAACATTGCCTCAAGCGGCCATCGCAGGGACGACCACAGCAGTCGTGGCAAACGCCACAGCTCCTGCCCCGACGCCCGCAGCTACTACGGCAAACGGTACGCAAAAGAATCATATTTGCACTCAGTGCGGACGAGGGTTTTCCCGCAAGGAGCATCTCGCCAATCACATGAACAGACACACAGGTGTGTTTGAGTACCTATATCTATAGCCCATAACTGGTAATCCTTACGGTCATCCACGTTCATAATTAACCCAATCACTAATTGCTTTCCATCGAGATATACAATTCATTCTCACTGTTAATTCATTGGAGTTAATTTTTGTGGACTGTATTTTATCAGTTTACTGATCAAAGGCGACGTGGTCCTTGGGAGTTTTGAGAATCATTTATATTTTATCTTATAATGCTTGTTCTATTTATTAATTTCTGATTATATATTTACTCTGAATCTTATGTATTTTCATGATCTAGCTTGTACGTATCTAATAGAGTTTCTAGGATCGTATCAGATTGATTAATTAAGATTCTGCTATAAATAATTCATAACACTCACTCTTGTGGGCAGTAGCCGTGGTTCTGATTTTGTTTGATATAGTTGAGTTAATTTTTACTCTTGCATTGATGTAATCAATTTGATTATAGCGTTTGGCTGAACCGCCTCAAACGTAGTGGTTATTTTTCTTCTATAGGGAAATCTTAAGGAGTGTTGTATAAATGTATTCTTCGATGGCATCACCGTTCCTGCAATTTAAAGGGGTAGTGATTCCCGCATACAATCACGATTCATCACCGTTGCGTACGTTTCCTCTCCAGGTCAAAATCCGCACGAATGCCACTTGTGCCCGAAAAAGTTTTCACGTAAAGATCACTTAGACTCCCATCTGAGAGCGCACGAGGCGGACTTCAAGTGCCACGTCTGCATGAAAGTGTTCAGCCGCAAAGAACACCTCATAGCTCACGTTCAGTGGCACACAGGATCGTCTCCCCATAGGTGTCACCTCTGCCGCAAGACGTTCACAAGACGGGAACATTTGGTTGCTCACGTCCGTCAACACACTGGTAAGTGATGTTAGATCTACCGGTCTATCGATTAAATTTCCTCAGCACTGGATGCTCAAGTTGAAAGGAATAAAAATAATATTAAAATACGAAAATAAATTACAATAAGCCGCCTGGCCATGGGTTGGTGGTCTAGGTTGTGCAATATGTTTACGTTACATGGTTCACGTTTCAAAGGGTGTAGAATCCAAATCTGCAATAAAAATTTTCCTTACGTCCGCCGTACGCACGATTTCTCCCAAATGGCTGGAGCAAAAAATCTGAAATTTTCAGGAAAAATCAATATTGGTCCGACAACGCCCCAATTCTTTAGCCAGCACTCTCACTTAATTTAAAGTGCCCTTTAAGGGTTGTCAAAGTTTTGTAAAATCCCTAAAAACCTCAAAAAAAGTCAAGGCGGCCCAGATTTGGACCTTTTTTTTAAAGAACTTTCCATGAGGAATCGAATGAGCCCCTCCCCAGGTCCTTAGCTCAAACCATTCCCGATTTATGGTGCTAACATTTGCATCCACATTCACTACATCACTAGGTTACTGCGATCAAAACAAACACAGTTTTTTTTTTGTTTTGATTGCAGTAACCTAGTAATGTAGTGAATGTGGATACTGTAGTGAACTCCTCAAAGGGTTTATAGCCGTTTATATAATCACAATGTTCATTGACAATGTTTATGTATGTACATTTCTTGCCAACCTTGTAACGCTGGAAGGCTTTTACAAATAAATAATTTCATTCATTCATTTCGAATTAAAACAAGTAAATTTCCGTACTAATAGTTACTGTTGTTGGTTAAGAAGGCTTAAGGATACGCGTGTACATGTGAGAGCTTACACTGATTTTGGTTCCACATAATGGATTATAAATGGTAAGTTGAATATAAACGTAGTACAAAATTATTTATGATGATTCTTTTTTCATTTGTTGTCAATACAAAGTTATCATTCGACGCTTATTAGAAATTACTACCATGCGATGTACGAAGGGAAGAGGAGACTCAACTTATGAGTGTTGAGCCGTTTCTTCTTAACTATGAACAGTGTCGTGATATGGATTTTGGAAGAAGACGTTCGAAATCAGGGTTTCCATGAACATTAGTCTCTGTGATTGAGCGGAGTTCAACACCAGCTCTTCCTTACCTCGACTCTGACAGTCCTTCTGTCATTGGTCCATTATTCTTGATTATGCTGGCACTTGGGACTTTCTACAACACTTCTCGTAGTGAAGGATCAATATCTAGAAAACGTTTTAATGGAATGTATTCATTCTTCCATTAACGTTTGCGTCTCCTTTCCTCTTTTTGCATTGATTTTTTTTCATGTACGGGATAGTGGACGTGAAATTTCATGTCTGATTTTACATTTTGTCCTCATCATATCCTCATCTGCAGCACATCGGTCCAACTTTCGTAATTCCTTGCTTTGCTTTGATCATATAGCAGCGTTAGATTGGGTCAACATATTCTACACCTTTATGCTCCTGCGCGTTAGGCATCGTTCAAAGTCGTTTCGTCACCACCATCCCTGTATAAAGAACAGTACTTGAAATAATACTGTACTTTTTCCCTTGGTAGTAATTCTTGGTTTTCTTACCACACTCTCTCTTTTCGCAGGAGAGTCTCCCCATATTTGCCGATTCTGCGCTAAGTCCTTCACCAGGCGGGAGCATGTCATCAACCATGAACGGGGGCATACGGGTGAGATGTTGTTCAAAATTAAGTCAACCCGCATTCGCTATAAATGTTGAGGTTAAAGATGATTTGGGAATTTACTGTTCATCCAAAAAATCGACTTTGTGCTCATTGATACTCCACTCTGAACAAACTTCCCTTGTGACTCGGAACGTGTTAGCATGTGATGCCTAAAACAGCATGCATTTTTAATCCTGCCGTTAGTTAATCTGGCCTGGATTTTTGTTGCCGTGGTTTTCTAATTTGTCCATCATTAACACAAGTATACAAAAAATGGGCTAAGGCTTTCACACTGTATTTGTCTTGAAAGTGAATTTTGATGAGGTTCTTGTCATTCGTTGTCTCTGTCCAGTCATATAGGATGAATAACTTGAGTATTCACTGATGTGTGAAGGGTGTTGGCATTGAATTCTAGCTAAGGAACCCATGGCCACCCAGATTTCCGTACATCACAATGAGTTTGTAGTTGCCCCCAACTAAAATGAACTCAGTGTTACATGCATTATAATCTACCTTAGTTTGTCAAGGAGTAGACCTCTCTTAATCATCCACGAAGCTTATAAGCGCTAGATTCATTAAAATCTATCGATTTATGAAGTTGAGGTTTCCTCCTGACAAGGATCCGTTCTGTAGGGTTGTAAGCGATGTGGAAGATAGGGAAGATAACTATATAAGTTTCAACATACCAACTGGGACTGTCCTGCTGCTCTCTTCTTCAAAATATAGAAAAAAGTATGTGTGGGTAACTCTGAATTTCAAGAAGTAAATCTGTAAAAGTTCATATTATAGGCTTGTTCGATAACAGTCTAGGACGGTCCAGAGCTGTCCACTACGTTCCCTTTCGGGTATTCATTTAGTCTTATGCCGTGTCCTAAGTGAGCCGGAACTAAGCAATGGACTGGCACGGTGAGTAAGGCGGGTTCAGCGTTTATTGCGGGATGGACGATTTCTCGATCAAACCATGACAACTGAGTTGAGCATCCTATATGCAGACACTATCACAATTGGCGGATATGCTACTCTCAGCTTGCAATAAAATTGGTTTGATTTTTTCTTGCTACTCTCGCTACAAACGTGCGATTGTTTACGACTGTTGTCCAGAAATGTTGGAGTCGGAATCATTCATCGAGTGTTTGCGAGGTTGGTCAGATCGATATTGCAGCTACTTATCAATGAAATAACAATATGGCCGTCTGTGTGGGGTTGAAACAAATCCGAACTTTGAGAACAATCATGGATTCTCCAAGTGGTGAATTTCTTGAGACGGTTGCCTCTGCAAACGTCTATTGGAAATTTAATTGAGCTGAGCTGGACTACTGGAGGCCAATAAAAATTGTCTCTGTGTAATAAATTCAGAAAAAACACTCATTGTATTGATTGACAAGGTCTCCTTCACTCGGGCCAGCCCCTGTACGTAGAACACTAGTGGAGTTTACCGAGTTTTAAGCTCGTACACTCGCGTAAATTACCAGTAATGCTGAAGTCACTTGGCCCCTGCTCACGTAGGACGAGACCTTAGAACATGTATCCATCTGATAGTTCGCCCTTTGTTTGAGCATTCGTAACCATTCCAAAAAGTTGCAGGATTTTTTCTGAATTTGTATGCGCAGATGAGGATTAACTTATGCCATTGATTCAAGTTTTCCTGTCATTTTACTTATTTTATACCATTATCCCCAAAGCTAATAGGAACTCCATTAATTTGGATGAGGAGACAAAAGTTATTGAGGTTTTGGAGGAGGTTACAAATTCCGTAATTCCGTTTGGTTAAACACAGTTCCAAAGCTATTACATCCCTTCTCTTTTCAGGATGCGATTCTGTTCAGAACAAAAATTATATTCTGGTCACAACAGTCGGTTCAGCGTAGGAAGTTATGTGAAGGCAAGGAGATGGGGCAAATCAGCTGACTGCAGTCTGCCACCCTCTCTACACTCATTCAACACTTCCTCACCATCTGCAAGTCCCAGTCCTCCTTCTGGTATTCCTCCTTATGACAGGAGTGGGAAGCAGTTGGTGTATTGGAATAGGAGGTTGGGAATTGGTATCAGACTGCTACCATCTTGTTCTTCCCGCGTACCATCTCATGTAACCTCTTGAGCTGACCAGACTGTTGTACCTACTTTTGCAGGATGCTTTGAAACGAAATGGCTGCTAACGAAAGAAGATTGTGATAAGCTGTTGGTTGAACTCTTTTTGTATTTCAGAAAGAAAAATTGTAATGATGTTGTTATGTCTGCAGGTGAATCCCCTCACGTATGCCGGTTCTGCGCCAAATCGTTCACGAGGCGAGAGCACGTCATTAACCACGAGCGAGGGCACACCGGCGAGACGCCGTTCAAGTGTAATCTCTGTCCGAAAGCTTTTGCTCGACGCGATCACCTGGTCAACCACACGCGTCAACATACAGGTGAGACCCCGTGGAGGTGCGTGGAGTGTGGGAAGGCCTTCACAAGGAAGGAACACCTCACCAATCACGTCCGGACACACACAGGTACGGACCACCACGTGGCGCTCGTAACATAGCTCCCCCCATCTTGTTGAAACATGACGTTTCAAGCTTTTGTTGGAAAAACATGAATCTTGAACTTGGAAAATATTAATGATAGAGTGTAGAGGGGTTTTTCCTGCCAGAAGGTCCCTCCACGGGGACTTTTGTACATGGGCATTTCGGTTGGCATCTACTTGTAGGATGCAGTTTGCCCCCACCAAAAGAGGTGTGAAGTCCTACCTGTGGTACTTCTGGAAGGACCTCAGATCCTCAATATGTGATCTCCACTATATATTCAAGCGAAACTCTGATTTTTTTTAAACTGCCGAAATTGGAAGATCTCTTGCTGATATCAGGTATAGCGATAGTTATTGTTAGAGCTCATGGCACTTCATACCAATAAAATAAAAACAACAAAATTACTTCAAAAATTGAAAAGTTAGTTCAATTAGAAAATGCCAAGTGGGTGTGGCACATAGCTTCCTTGTATCCCATAACATGACTGTATAGATCATTGAAAATTATTATTGACTAAAGAACTTTGTTCAATTAGGCGAAGTACATATTGAATTAGGGTAAATTTATTGTTATGCAGGAGCATAACTTGAGAAAATAAAGGTAGGCATGACAAAGGTAGGCATGCATCGTTCAATGATGGTTCAATATGGTTCGATCCAAGCTCGAGGCTAAAACTTTATTTTCTCTTTATTACTCACGAGGACCATCTTTACATCAGTCAGAACAATCCCTGAAAATTTCATCGAAATCAGTCATGAACTCCCGGAGTTATGCGTGTAACAAGGATTTCATGTTTGCGCATGCGCAGAGGCTACTATTGATCCGGTGGTCATGAAACTCATAGGATACCATCTACACATCAAACCGAACAATCCCTGAAAATTTCATAGAAATCGGTCAAGAACTCCCGGAGTTATGCTTGTGGCAAGGATTTCGTTTGCACATGTGCAGAGGCTACTATTGATCCGGGGGTCATGAAACTTATAGCGGACCATCTACACATCAAACTGAACAATCCCTGAAAATTCCATCGAAATTGGTCAAGAACTCCTGGAGTTATGCCGAGTTATGGCCATGCGTAACAAGGATTGATCCGGTTTGAAAATCATAGGCATGTGCAGAAAACTGAAATCTACTCCCCGAGTTATGCTTTTTAAATTTAATTTGATCCGGGGTCATGAAACTCATAGGATACCATCTACACATCAAACCGAACAATCCCTGAAAATTCCATCGAAATTGGTCATGAACTCCCGGAGTTATGCTTGTGGCAAGGATTTCGTTTGCACATGTGCAGAGGCTACTATTGATCCGGGGGTCATGAAACTTATAGGGGACCATCTACACCCCTACCCGCACAATCCCTGAAAATTTCATCAAAATCGGACTATAACTTCGTGTAGTTTTGCCCGTAACAAGGATTTGCTGACAGACAGACAGACACGGAACCAAAATTGTTCAGAAAGGTCTAAAAGGCAAAATGGGAATGGAATTTTCGATTTTGGAGACAAAAAATTTTCACATTCTGAAAGTGAAAACAACGCTTCCGCTACCTTGGTAGACTCGGAAGCAAAAACTAGAAAAGTATAATTTTCTGAAGGAGGAATTAAAATAGACTGCCCTAACACAAACACGCGTACTGTGATCTACTCGCACTGACATCTTGACGTGAACTGGGTTAGAAGCCTTTTTTTTTCAAATCTCGCATGGATTCTGTAAACGACCGTTACAACGAATCGACGCGGCAAAACGATCCACACGCTCGAGTTTGAACGTGCTCCTGAGAAAAACCCCGATTTTTTTAGCCAAACGGATGCTAAACGAGCGAAATTCTGCCAAATTTTTAAAATTCAATAATTGGCAAAAATGGAAATTTTCGCGTTTTTCTTCATTTGCAAGAACTTGAAATGATCTCAGCTTTCGATTGGTGGGACCGAAAGTCCTGCCACGAGTACGTTAAAACCTCAAATGGCAGGAAAACTTGCTACCTTCCGCGAGTACTCAAAGTCTTGCTGTGAGGCCCTTGTACACTCTTATCATTAATGTCAACTACACACATCCTTATTTAACTTCAATTTCATTTTATATCTGGTCTGTTCTTTCCGTATTGGAGGAAAAACTCCATCATGATGGCATTGGAATATTCATCATAGAGCAACTCATCTGCTAATCATTTCTCTAGTTTTACTAAATTCAATATGCGAATTTGAAATCATCTCTGCTAACACCATCATTCGTCCATTCCAATTGAAAATCAATACTCCATCAACTAACTG
Source organism: Creontiades dilutus (assembly GCA_031894815.1). NCBI lineage: Eukaryota > Metazoa > Arthropoda > Insecta > Hemiptera > Miridae > Creontiades > Creontiades dilutus. The sequence goes on from JAVIWC010000631.1 coordinate 1,725,211, forward strand.
AAATATTGATAATTTTTCGTGACATCGTTATGTTTTAGGCTATATTTCTCATAAATCCCAACTTTTCTTTAACCTCAATAATCATACAGAATATCCAATTTATAGAAAATTAAATATTGTTGAATTTCTATAATCACAGTACTCCAATGAACGTTTTAGATCGGTGTAAGTCGTGCATTCCTTCTGGTGAGGGTCTTCCCTGGTTGCTCAAGATCTACAAATAAACCTCCATTATATATTGAAATTGTTGTTATCAAATGTTATCACTAATTAAAATTGCCACACTTCGTTCTGATCAAGTCAAAAGTCATTGTTAATTAATCTTAATCTCAACAATCTGAAATTGACTACACGAGCACATTTCATAACTTGAAAACTTTATATTTTCATTGGTAATGCTGATATTTTTTAGTTAATTTCCATTTCTGAAAGGGTTACTTCGTCATTAACTTTCAGAGGGAACCAATGACTTTTTATTGAGAATGAAGTGTGACATATATCATATACTTGGTTTTTTGTGCACATTTACCGATAGGTAATGCTTCAAATTTTGCCATCGAAATGAAACAGTTATGTATTTTATTAGATAATTCCCTCAGAAAACATAGTCGTGTTCTATTTGATATCAATGATTAAAACATGAAGTCATTAGGAGATATTTTGGCAAGTATTTCATGTATTACGCAGCGTGCCTATTACCAGGGTGGTATGATTAAAAAAAAACCTCCGCTCTCCATTTGTCCTGGAAAAAAAGACGATTACTGTCATTTGCTAAAATTGACGCCTCATCGAATATTTTTTACAATTTGTGATACCTTGCCAATTTTATTTATTTATTTTTTTTTTTGAAATTTTTAATTGAAAAGTAACTCAATGGAGAAGCTAAATTCCATGTTTTGAGGGGTGTTGAAATTTTTCGATCAGGGGAAACGCCTTGGAGTTGCCTCGAGTGCGGAAAGGCGTTCAGGAGGAAGGAGCATCTGACGATTCACACTCGGACTCACACAGGTACTGGGGGCTAATTTGTTTTTTTTTTTCCATGGTGTTTCGCATGAGACGAATCCATTGAGTTCAAATTAAGGTTTGCTGGTTCATTCAGTTTTCATTATTATTTCTTTAAAAAAAGTGGTTATTCAGGGTGTGGCAGAGCCGATTAACGGGTTTCGAAGTGCTATTAAAAGAAAAAACGTCTGCCAAGTGGGTGTGGCACATAGCTTCCTCACATAGATCATTGAAAATTATTATTGACCAATGAACTTCGTTCAATTAGGCGAAGTAAATATTGAATTAGGGTAAATTTATTGTTATGCAGGAGGATAACTGAGAAAATAAAGGTAGGCATGTTCAACTATTGAACGAACTATAAAATATGCCTAATGATAAAAATTGACATTGAAGCTGAATGGATAGATGACTGAAGTGATAAATAATTATTATGAAATTTCTAAAAATAAAATATAAGCATCGTTCAATGACGGATCAAATAATATTGGGTTGACTGCAGCGTCGTTGCAAAGTACCCAACTGCCGTCATCCCTCCGCACAGTGGCTGTATAATGTCCAGAAAAACTTCAAGCTAGAGGCTAAAACTTTATTTTCTCTTTATTACTCACGAGGACCATCTTTACATCAGTCCGAACAATCCCTGAAAATTTCATTGAAATCAGTCATGAACTCCCGGAGTTATGTGTGTAACAAGGATTTCACGTTTGCAGATGCGCAGAGGCTACTATTGATCCGGGGGTCATGAAACTCATAGGGGATCATCTACACATCATACCGAACAATCCCTGAAAATTTCATTGAAATTGGTCAAGAACTCCCGGAGTTATGCGCGTAACAAGGATTTTGTTTGCGCATGCGCAGAGGCTACTTTTGATCCGGGGGTCATGAAACTTATAGGGGACCATCTACACATCAAACCGAACTATCCCTGAAAATTTCATCGTAATTGGTCAAGAACTCCCGGGGTTATGCGCGTAACAACGATTTCACGTTTGCGCATGCGCAGAGGCTACTATTGATCCAGGGGTCATGAAACCTATAGGGGACCATCTACACCCCAACCCGCACAATACCTGAAAATTTCATCAAAATCGGACTATAACTTCTTGTAGTTTTGCCCGTAACAAGGATTTGCTGACAGACAGACAGACACACAGACAGACACGGAACCAAAATTGTTCAGAAAGGTCTAAAACGCAAAATGCGAGTGGAATTTTTGATTTTGGAGACAAAATATAGAGGTGCTTACTTTCAAACAGGCACATATCCATTCCGACAAAATGATCAGGAAGTGGAAAAAAAAAAAGATTTGCAGATTAGTGGAGATGTTTTTCTGCAGTTCTCATCGGAGTAATGTGTGAGAAGGCACAGATAAAGATGCCTCAGAATATGAATCCAATTTTTTCCAAAACACGAGGCTGTATATCCATTTTCACTTTGGAAATGTGCCCTTTTGATCAAAACTCAAGGATTTCTGCCTTTTTGGAAGAAAAAAAAAATCATTCTTCATTCTGTAGGTGTTATTGAAAACTTTACCTGGCTCCATATTTCCATTTGTCATGCCTGCCATCTATCGAGTCTCGTGTAAATATTCAACTTCAAGACGAAGGCGCAATGCTTCTTTTTGAAAATGTGCCTTTTTGAAAACCCACGACTTATCGCCTGACGGAGGATATGTGCCATTTCGATAGCAACGCACTGAAAAAAAAATGTAGGGGACGGATTTGTTACCTTTTGATGCTAACACATAACTTTAGCCCCGGAATGGACGTGGATGTGTTCTGTTTTGTTGGGAAACGATAGGGGGATCTAACTCATATTGAGAGATGGAAAATTGAGAAAAAAACGTTTTCTCCCAGATTTGGATATTATGTGCCTTTTTGAAAGTAAGCTCCTCAATTGTGGAAGTTTTTAACCGCTTTTTGGTATTTAGCGAGCGGTATGGATTTCTTCGGTTATTCGCTGTTTGAGTTGTGGCAGGGTATGTGGACGATGTTTAAAGACCTTATCTTTAAGGTAGTGTGAGACCAGCCGCCCTGGGAACATCTGTTTCAAAACAGCTAGTGAAATTCGAGCTGTGTGGTCTGTAACCCCATCCTGCAGGAACCAGATGTCACCCAAGCAGCCCAGTTGTTCTTCAGCAAGTTCTTCCAATTCAGGCTGTAGGATGGTTTCCTTAGCGTCTTGGTGTCTGCTTAACTGCTACTCAAACAGCTTGCACATTTTCGGGTGTTGCTACCGTTCTTGGATGTCCATTTCCTCGTCCTCTTCGTGTGCTTCCTGATACCTCAAGTTGGCGAGCCCGATCGTGTTAGCAGAGGGGACAGAAACATTGGCAGTAATGTTGAAATGGCGCCAAAATGCCCGCTGTGTCGCGATCACAGAACGGTTATTTTCGTAAAACTTACAAACGGCAAAGCCCCGATGCGTTCCAGTCCAAATCATGGTGGCAACTAAATACTACAGACCCTAAGTAACACAAAGAGCCCTTTCGCACCTACCTGCCCCTGCCAGGGCCGAGCAATGACCCTTCGAAACTCGTCAATTGGCTCTGCTGCCCCTGTAATTTCTGCTGAAAACGTTTACCTCTCTATTCCTCTTCAGAATGGCTGTATCAATTCCATAGCTCCCCGTATTTTTCAAAGATAATTCACCCATATAAGAAATAATCTCAAATCTGGCGAGTAAATCGCTGTTTTTTTTTCTCCATGAATCACTTGTTCAAATATCCCAAAAAATTGATGGAAAATGGAGAGAATTTAAACATGATTACACTTCAGAACTGCATATTAATCCTAATTCTTTGCTAATATCAATTTATTCTTCCCATATATGCTCAATCTAGATGGATTGTTCGACGATTCATTTGTTGTAGCTTTTTGCTGTTCGTTGCAAACATTCCTTTCAATTACTTATTTAATTTGTTCTCATTCGCTTCAATATTTGTGGTTTTATTTTCAATTCGTTCCAATTTTATCATGAATAGTACGAAAATTTGAAATGAGATGTACTCATATTGAACAACACAAAACTCGCCCCGTTTGTCGCCAGTATCGATGTTTGTTTGATACTTTTGTTTCTATGCTACCTAGGGGTTTGAATATTTCTTATGATAAGACGAGTAACTGAATGAAGGAGGCATGATAAGAGGGGTGTTGACATTTTTCAATCAGGGGAAACACCATGGAGTTGCAACGAGTGCGGAAAGGCTTTCAGAAGGAAGGAACATCTGACGATTCACACTCGGATACACACAGGTACGAACCACTTTCTGTTATGTTGTTAGATCTGTTATGTTGTTATATCTGAAATTTTATTTATTAACTTTTGTCTTGCTAGGATTGGCCACTGTTTATTTTTCGCCCAAAAGCTCAACTAGGATTTTTTGCTAAGCACGTACCAAGGATTTTGGTATCGGGCACAAGAATTTTTTTTTTCTTTCTGCTTGTCCTCTCTGCAACTGGGGCCTCTAAGATTCAGCCCTGCATTTTATTCTTCTGTATCCTATTCTGGCTAACCCCCGGTTAAAGATTTAACTGCCAGTGATCCCATCCCCCCTTTTGTTCAAAGAACGTTACATAGGTTGACCGCAATCATTACGGCATAATGTGGCCAATAGATTGTTTTATTATTTAAGAGAAGCGAGTGAAGTTAGAATGCTTATTGTAACTTCGTAACTTTTTTTCATTTTCTCATGTCTAGTCCAATGGATGTACATCTGAAAAGCAAACGAAACATTTATCCTTCTTTTTTCTGATGAAGTTTTTCTGATAAAGTCAAGTGGGCTGTCGTTTCCTATTAACTTTCGACTGGGATCTGTTTCAGATCCGTAGAAATTCACCCAAAGCAAATAATCCTAATTTATAAACCTAAAACTGATCTCCACAAACCTCACAATGACTCGAGCAATCAGGCATTCTAATACGCACCTTGAAACGTAAAATGACAAAATTTGAGGGCGTTATAAAACCCAAAGATAATAAACCCATTTTTGGGAGTTGCAGCACTTTTTTTCTCTATAAATTTGTTCAAGTGTGCAAGATTGATAAGTATCTAGATTACGTTTTTGTAGGAATTTTGTATCGATAGAATCAATAATTGCCATTGAAACATGTTATGTTAACTACTGCAAAATGTTGAAACTACTCTTCCTGTCTTTAACTAAAATTTGCGTCAGGATCTCTACGAATTTAATCTTTTTTTGCATCTCATTTTCTGCATCTGTGCTTAACCTCATTAAGCAACATTTATTTTTTATCATCTAGTGGTCAAACTTTCCGTAACACTGTTGCAAATTGTTGTTAGGAATGAATTGCTTCACTGCTGGATCACCAGTTTAAATCATTTACAGTGATGAAACTCCAAATTGGTATTTGACAAGTTTTTAGGAAATTTGAAGGGTTTAGCTCCTACAGGTTCCCTTATATGTTACTGAAGTTTTAATATTTGAGGGTAGGCATTGCCTAATATTGGCACTTTTAATTTATTGAACAGCCCATATCAAATTTTTGTTTAGTTTTTCAAAGTTTATATTGGTATTGTGTCATGGAAACATTTTAGTCTTTGTAAAGTGTTTACCAGTTCTTTGTAGCCCACAAATACCCGCTAGAGTTGGTAATGCTTATGCAACTAACTAATTTTGTATTTCTTGTTAATAAGCTTCAAGTTTGATGAGACATGCGTACAATTCTGGAAGTTCTCAGAAGTTTCGAGGGAATTTCTCCATGAAAATATATTTAGAGAAATCGTTCGTTCGAATAAAACTCTAGATAAATCATATTTTATATCTTGGGAATGCCTGTTAGGTATGTTTATCTGGGTTCAGCTTGTCGGATATTGGAAATATCAAATTATTGTAGTTGATTTTATTCACGCAATCATTACTTTTTATCAGGAGAGACCCCTTGGAGCTGTTCAGAATGTGGGAAAGCATTCAGAAGAAAAGAAAATCTTACAATACACGCCCGAATTCACACAGGTAATTTCATAAGTTATTTCATAACGTACCCAGTAATACCACTTACTGCTTGTTTGTGTGTTATTTCTCATAGTAATTCTTGAATGCCTTTGAAGTTTTACTGGCTGTGTTACATAACAAATTATGGAGATTAGATGTTGAAAAAATTCCGCTTTTTTTCTCTTCATAGCTAACTGCTTGGCCAGAATTTTCTATCAGTCTGATGTTGAACTTTAGCAGTTGAATATTGTTTATTGGAGAGTAGAAAAACAACCAACAACTTGTATTTGATGTAATTTTAATCTCAAAATACGAACCCAACTTTCTTTTACGAAGTTGCGCCCAAGGATTGGATTTTGACCGACATCACAGTAGATAAAATTTGAACTTAACTGATTCTGAAATTTCGAATAAATTTTCAAAAATTCGCTTTCAAGGCCTGGTCAAATTTGCAGTACACTTTATTCCTAATATGATTAGAATATAAGTAGTGGGCCCTCTCTAACATGATAGATCAGTTTGTAATGTGCGAAGAATGAGATCCTTCGATTTAACTCAATTTCAATTAATGTCACGCCCATCAGTGATTGAAGATCACTGGATTGTCCTAAAATATTCCCTCATTCGTCCCTTTTTTCTTAATTCTATTATAACAAGAATAGTTAATGCTCATGACGGCCATTATTGTTTCTCTTTTTTCAACTTTGGAAGAACATTAAAAGTCGTAGAAAACTGATATAGTGAAAACTATAAAGATGAAGAAAAAAATAGATTCAACGGTTTTGAAAGAGTCTAGATTTGCTAATTATAGGGTGTTTCATAAAGTACGCAGTTTTTTAATTGCGCGAGGTTTTTTGTTTGAAGATTGTCAGCACTGTTTCTATCATTTTGGTTACCTATTATCACTAGAGATTAGAATTCCATTTGTCGTTTTTCCATTTTGTAGCCATGGAGCGGTTCAGTATCGAGCAACGCATTCTCCCCGTTTTTGTAATGAGTTTTCACAAAAAGAATCGATACTGAACTGCTTCGTGGCTACAAAATGGAAAAACGTCAAATGGTGTTCTAATCGGAGTGATAATAGAGAACGAAAATGATTTTATTTTTAATAGAGGTTGGTGGAAAATCCATTACTGGACTGGCAGTGAGGGGGTATATCAAAAGATGTGTCCCCCTCACCCTTTGTGTCGGGGTCTCCATCGTGGCATACCGACTAGAAAACACCGTTCCTCTCGTCTTTTAGGACTGTCCCGGGACTGCTTTTTGGCAGTACTTCGGGACAGTCCCCTTTTTAACCTCGTGAGGGTTCCTCCTGGTCTTCACTACTTCTACCCTGGCTCATTCCCAGCTTCTGTTCACTTCCTTCTCTTTGAGCACCATAGTGATATACGTGCTGATTGTACTCCAGTTCTCCGCAGATTGTGTGATCTTTTCTATTACTGTTTCTGGGCTAAAATCACCTATTACTGCAACCAATTCCTGCCTTAGCTGCTGCCATTTGGGGCATATAAAGAATGTGTGCTCTACATCATTGTCCCCCATCTGGCAGTACACACACCTTGCCCCGGAAGTCTTCCCTATTTTCTTTAGGAAGGACCGATAATAACCGTGCCCCGTCAGGAACTGGGTTAAGTAGTAATTAACGTCGCCCTGTTTCCTCTCCGTCCATTTTTGCACTTCCCCAATCAGACGTGCTGTCCACCTTCCGCGGGTTTCAGCTGCCCATCTCTCCTGCCATTTTTGCAGGGTCTCTGCTCTCTCCTCTTTTTTTACTTCTCTGGCCGCATGTTCTTGCTTTCTGGCATGAACCTGCTTCCTCTCATCAGCCAAAAGGTCGATTGGAACAACACCCACAATAACCTGGGCTGCTGGTCCAGACACAGTCCGATAGACACTGCAGATGCGCGACGCACCCCTTCTTTGGACTGCCTCCATCCTAGAGGCGTACTTTTTATATCTCAGCGCCTCTGTCGAGATTTCCGCCCCATACAACATGATATGGGTCCGTCCGTTGTCCGCATGAGTAGCCTCACGAAAATGATAGAAACAGTGCTGACAATCTTCAAACAAAAAAATCTCTCGCAATTAGAAAACTGCATACTTTATGAAACACCCTCTACGTACACACAATTGTCAGGACTACCCGCATATTCCCTTTTCATCACCTATTCTACCCTGAAAATGTCATATGAAATATTGGAGTTACGGCTCAAGAATTCATTTACTGGGCTGGAGCCAGAGTTATTGCTAATCGCATTGGTTACGTTGTACTACAATCCAGCCACATGCCACTGTTCAAAGTTGTATTGAGTTGACGAAGCTTTGAAGGCGATATTGTGAACACTTTCCGCAGGGGATACCTTAAGTCAGTATTTGTTGTTTTGGCCTTCAATAACACTTTAAATGTAAAAAAATGCGATTATTTGAATATACGAATAACAAATGTTATCAAAGCCTAGTTAGGGCTAGAGGTCGTAAATGTTCTCCATCAATTTATGCTTTCTTGGGCTGTAAACATTGAAGAGGACGATGAATGTTTTGACTCTAGGCCATTCTTCAGTTCTCATCCTTAGTCATTCAAAGTAGGTACCAGTCGCGCATTTTTGCGCTTCTGTGCGTTAATAACCATTTTCAATTAGGGGAGACGCCATGGAGTTGCACCGAGTGTGGAAAGGCGTTCAGGAGAAAAGAAACCCTCATCATTCATACTCGGATTCACACAGGTACTTCCTACATTCTTAGACAATTTAAACTCGAGTTGTGGATGTTGTGTTGTCACTATATCGAATACATTGTATCCTCGATTTTCACTTTAGTGGAAATGACTAGGTACAGTTAGTAGTTAGCCCCTAATCAACAAAAATAGTTAGCCCCTAAATCCTAAGTCCTGTCGAACGTTCCATTAAACTAGTATATGTTGGATCTAGAAAGGGGAGAAGAGTCGAGGGTTGGTGATGGTAATGCTGCTTCGCGATTTTTGCATTCCCTGGCCCAGATGGCGTTGGTGTAAGGAATGGGCGTTTACCAGTTGATAAGGCTCTCAGCTCCTTGACAAGTTTTTCCCGTGTTTGTATTTCAGAGGTATAGGTTAGGTGGCGAGCTAACACTACAGACATGGCGATTTGTTCTGTTGAAAGTCCCTGCCATTTTGAAACGAGAGCAGTGGTATTTTTAGTGAAGAAATTTACGTAATTTTCGTCAATATGCTGTGAGTTGAGGAGGTTCAAAAGGACTGCTGTCGGTGTTTCGCTGACGTCATATTGCGCTAGGAAATGAGTTTTGAACTCATCCCAGGTTAGTTGTGGGTGGGTAACTTGAATGAACCAGGTAATGGCGGGTCCTCGAAGGGTTACTCAAGGCTAAAATAAGTTTGCCTCCATCTAACAGAAATTCTCGCATCAAAATATCTAAGGCCATACACCAAGGTTATGCGTTGTGGTCTTTATCATTGGGATTGAAAATGGGTAATTTTATATCAGAGTCTGACTTACGGTTCATGTAGTCTAGAATGTGCTCAAACATTTGGCCAAACAAGTCGGGTAGGGCATTTTGGTCTTGGTTGGTGTCATTTCGCATTTGGGGGCGATGTTCTATCCCACTTCTGATGTAGGAAACTCCTCGGGGGGGATCCAGGGTCAAGCCTTCTTCCTCTGACATCTTGATTAATTGGAGGATTTGGGAAAGGTAATCAGAACGGTATTAACGTAAAGGTTGTATTACATGAACGTACACTGCCGAAGCTCAACAATAACTGTACTCAAAACCAGGTAAAGCAACCTCTTAAGGGCGGAGAACCCTCTGGCGGCAGTCCTCGGACTCTTCTCCCCTCTCTAGATCCCACATATATATATTCTGAAAATATAACCTATTTTGTAAAACAAGGGATTGCGTATAGATCTCAGAAACTGGTTGATTTTCTGTAGATCATAGTTGAAATTCATGCTTGTTTGAAATTCATAAACGTAAAATCAATTAAATTTCAATGTTTGGTTGACTAGTTACTCAGTGATGTTCATTGAAAATACTGAAAAATCCTTCATGTTAAGGCTTTCTTAGAATGGGCAAGTACGCAAAATAAATTGTGATAAATGTTAGAAGAAATATCAATCAGGAATCAAATCCGACCATTTGAAAAGCATCATGCTCTTAGTTCAGTGGTACAGATAAGCGAATTTCTCCAGGATTTTCGCCTTCTTGTTTTTGATATTTTTGGAATTTATACTCATTAACGAATAGTAATTATTAGTTTCGAATGTCTGTCTAAATTGTGTGAGAATTCTAGTGAATTTAAACAAAATCGTTTTTGATTGGGAAAACAGTTCATTTAACCTCTTTAATATGAAGTAATTGGAGGGATCGGGTATCCAGAATTAATGTACATGGGTGATAATTGTAATAGATCCTGTGTAACTTATCCTTGGTTTGATATTAATACTTATATTTCTAGCAAAAATTAATTTTCACCTCAAATTTAACTTTGAAACTTACATGTTGAACTTTCTTCCTAATTCAACCTTGTAACTGTTTAGATTGTCATATGAGTCATAGAATCTCATATTTAAACTTGAGAAATGAAAATGCTTTCATTCCACACAATTCAAGTAACGTGGTTAGAATCAGGGATTAGTCTGACATTGACCTTTGAGTTCAGTCATGCACTGTAGTGATCCTTTAGGTTAGTTTCAACTTTTGAGGTTAGGTTGGAATGTATGTGCCTTATTCCGTAGTTGTAATTTATTGTAAGAGTCTTGATTTTTCCTTTATTACTTTAACTTAGTAGTTTTCATATATGAAAACCTTTTATTGATCAGGAGAGACCCCGTGGAGTTGCGGTGAATGCGGAAAGGCCTTCAGGAGAAAGGAGCACCTCACTATTCATGCTAGAATACACACAGGTACTTACTGCCTGCGTTTGTTTATGTAATTATGAGCTTGAATTTTCAAAATTCACTACGATTATTTTAAACTGTTACAATTCATAGTTGATAATCAACTGGTAATTGACTGGCCAGTGTTCATGCTAGAATAGTTCATAATAGAAACCAAATTAGTTCTGAAATGTTTTACGTTAATTTATATGTGCTGGTTAGTTTGCTCCTTCGTTCTGCCGTTAGTTTTCTTGATTCGACAATCATAGATGCAATTCTTGTTATTAGAATTCGTTACTGCGCCAAATTTTCAACCAACCAGAAGGATATTGACATTTTAAAACATGATGAAAAAATTCCAAGAAACTTTGATTTTCAATTACAATAATTGGCTTCATATTTTGGTCTTCTGGTTGATTTTACCTTTTAAAATATTTTTATATTGACGGGTTTAAATTTTTTCAATTAGGAGAGACGCCGTGGAGATGCGGTGAATGCGGAAAGGCATTCAGGAGGAAGGAGCATCTAACCATACATGGCAGAATTCATACAGGTATTATTTACCTTAGAGCTGACTCATTATCGTATTCTCTTAGTAGCATGTTTATATCTTGAATGTCAGCTGTATTGACATAGAAACCATATTGGTGCGCTACTTTCGTGGCATAAATTGTGATGATTGAGATAATAGATATATTATCGTTTTTGACTTCCTCCAGATAGCTCTCATAGTGACGTACCAACATTTTGTCGAATGCTTATTATCTAATAAAGTTAATGCAGACGACGAGGCACTAGTACATTGTGTCTATAAACCCTACTAAAGGCCTGAAGTACCGTTGCATGCATTATCAGATCTGGTCGTAGAAATGTTCAAGGGCTACTTGCATGTTTTCAAAACAATCAGAGTTCTTGTTGTTACCGACGCCATATAATTGGAAGTTCAGTGTGGAAAAAATCAATTTTCCTCTAAGAATGTTGATCAATTTTCCTTTGGTGAATGTTGATCAATTTTTCTTTGGTGAATGTTGGACGTTTGGGAAAAATAAAAAAATAAAATATGATATAGTTTCTGGGTTAAAGAGGAATTGCAATTAGACGCCTGCTCCCAATAATTATTATTAGAGGCATGTTCACAATACTTTACATTGACGATTTGATGATGTAGGGGAAAATGCAAGGAATCAATGCATTCAAATAATGAGGTAGTTTATTGCTCCATGATATGCTGGTTCCACCAACGTTCTAGGCAACCTCTCAAATCAATTGTCCACGAATTGGCTCTTTCGAAGGGACCACTATTGAGAGACACTCTTGTATCTTATGTCTAGCCTTCCTCACGATGACCCAAGCCAGAATAAAGGTAGACTTTATTCTTGAAAAGACAGATTAGTTGTTAGTATTCTATTGATTGAATGATGACAGGAGACTGTAGGAAAGAGAGAAATTGAAGGTCTCTAGCGCTTCTTCCTTATGTACCAAAGCATACCATCGTGGATTCCACATGACAGAGCAGGCTAGCTTATAATCCTCTGAATCCTCCTTGGAGACTGCTTTATAAACTGCTCAGGTCTTCAAAATTGAATCCAACAAGAATATCCTTTTCTTTCAGCTTCACGTGGCAGTTACATAATACTCTACAGTGGGTAGATTGTGACTGTAAACCCTCAAGAAACTATAGCATCTTGTCCACCTTTTATTTAAGATGTTGAAGACAATGGGTGGTTTGCATAAAGTTGGAGTAAATGCTCAAAGTAAAAGGTAGAAGTAAAAGCTTTTGCTCATGAGTAAAACCTCAGCAAAAGCTAAGGAACTAAGCTTTTACGCAGGGTCCACGACCAACCACACTACTCGTAGTTGCGTCGGTCATGAACACAGCCTGGCCACTGGATGTCAAAACTTGTGAACCGTTCTGCTCCGTCACAAGTGGCCTGGGCAGTAATAGCCGGAATTGGCATATTCATCTCCATGAACTGCAAGTTTTAAGATTTTTATATGGGTGCAGTCAACAGCACATGGAAATCTGTGTTCTAAGCCATACCTCTTTGCTCTCTTCTAAATTGCTGCTCGAGGTTACTCTGTTATTTTCTTTCCGACCATTTTCACTGTACGGAAATGGTACTTTGTTGTACCCCATGATCTTCTCCCATACAAAACTGAAAAAATTCTTTTTCTTTTTCGTTTTCTAAAAAAATTGCATTTTTTCATATGACTTGAATGCACTAACTAGAGTCTCGCCGCCATTCCCTAGAAAACGGTCTGCTAACCACTTCACATCACGTTTTCAAAACGATATAACGCTTTAAAATCCACATCATGACACCGTCTTCTTTCACGGTATTCTTTTTCACATAGCCATTCTGCACGATGTCTGGCGACCAACTAACGAAAAAAAGGGCTAGGCATGGTTAGCTATTTCTGCCCCCACCCTTGCTCCGATTGTTTTGAGCGTTTCCTTAAGCAAATTCTTTTTATGCATAGCAAATAAAAGAAATGCTCAGAATTCCCTGACCTTTACCTTTACCTTGAAGTAAAGGTAATTTATTTATATGCGTATCAATTGAAGTATTTCCTTTTTTTTAAATTAAAGCAAAAGCTTCAATTTATGCATACCAGCCATTGTCAATAACAGTATCATAGCACCATAGTTATAATTTATCATTGTAAACCTATCTAATAATCCTCACTAAGTTTGGGATTTTCTTCATGCCTCCATCATCGCATTGTGAACGGGTCACTTCTGTAATTTCGCCCCAATTTTGTAGCTTTTCGAAAAACTTTCTTTACCTCTCAGAAATGGTTTCTTTCTCTAAAATATCATGCAAGTTTCCCTCTTCAATGTAATTGAAATAGAACCACACTAAGTGATATTGATTTTTTGATGCAATAAACTTTAATTGACCATCTCTGTTTTTTATCAGGGGAGACTCCATGGAGTTGCAACGTATGTGGCAAGGCGTTCAAGAGGAAAGAAACCCTCACCATTCATGCTCGGATACACACAGGTACTTCCTCTACTATTGAATAGTTGTCTAAAAATCTTTCAAGAATATTCGCCGAATAGGAATTTTACTAATAATAAATATAACAGTATAATAATATGGAACATGAAGAAGTCAGTCTACCCTTTGGTAGCTGAAACAATAGATTCAACATTAGTAAAGCACATGAATAACATTAACAAGGATATACGCACATAGCGAGATATAACACTTGGGTATTCATAGTTTCAAAAATATGAGTGAGTTGAAGCAGCCAGATCAGGTCTGAATGCCACTTTCTCTCAAGGCGTCGCGAGGTTTGTGCAGGACGTAGGTCTTTCTTGAAACTGCAACGCCTGAGCATAAACCTGAAGCTTGCCTCTATTACTGAAGAACAGGAAGGGGCAAATTCATCCCCTCGTCGTTATAAATTTCATTGCCGAAGATGGATCCCGCATATCAGTGCAACAGTCACCAAGGTAAAAAGGAAAATTGGCCACGTAAAGTCTCTTCTCAGCTCACCCCATCTCCCTTTGGAAATAAAGCGCTTAGTCTACTTTATGCTTGTGAGACCTCTCTGGCAGTATGGGTGCGCAATCTGGAGTTTGGCATCTAAGACAAAGATCAGAAGAATCCAAACTGTTCAGAATGGTACCATATGGATTCCTATTACTACGGGGCCGTAGTAGTCTACAATCCGTGTGGCAAGTTGAGTGTACGAGGCCCGGAGTATAGCATTCATTGTTGGCAGATCTAGATCGTCGTAGAGACAGTCATTGCGGACAAACCACAGGCAGTCTGTCAGAATCCATATGGTACGATTCTGCACAGTTTGGATTCTTCTGATCTTTGTCTTAGATGCCGAACTCCAGATTGCGCACCCGTACTGCCAGAGAGGTCTCACAAGCAAAAGGTAGAGCAAATGCTTCATTTCCAAAGGGAGATGGGGTGAGCTGAAAAGAAACTTCATGTGGCCAATTTTCCTTTTTACCTTGGTGACTGTTTCACTGATATGCAGGATCCATCTTCGGCAATGAAATTTATAACAACGAGGGGATGAAATGAACTAATTGCCCCTTCCTGTTCTTCAGTAATAGAGGCAAGCTTCAGGTTTATGCTCAGGCGTTGCAGTTTCAAGAAACAGGAAAGGAGAACTGTCCATATCTACCACAAATTACTGGTTGTTCTGTAAAATCCGGTCTAGCATCTTTAAATGAACTTAAAATTTGTAAATTCTCAGACAAAGGTTTATTATTTGTGTATTCGATCTTCGCAGATCACTGGTCTGTAGATTTAACAGGTCCCAGATGCTCTTTTATTGATGTATAATCGTAAACGAAGCATTCATCAAAAGAACTTGATAGAAATAAAACACTTGACTTCTCTAGTAACATACTTCTCTAGGCAACACAAGTCATGAAAAACTTGATTTCTTGAAGAAGGTAACTTTGAAATTATATCTGCTTTAAATTAATCAGTCGATTGTCGCAGTTTGTGAGGGCATTTTTACGTGCTCCCATTCTCACTCATGGTTCCTTTTTCTGTGTGGTTTCATTCGATTCTTTGGAATTAAATTTGTCAATAACAGAAAAAGCTGGTGATTTCAAATTTAGCGAGTCTGGTGATATTTTTAATCTTTCAATGTTACTCTTTAGGGTTGATTGAGCGCGAAATCAAGGATTCAGTCCCAATTAAGATCAATTAGTGATTTTTTATCAAAGTTTTATGAACTTTTGGACCTTACGAGACGAATGGACTTTTTTTAGTAATTGTATCTTGAAATGAATACTCCCGATTTAAGAACTGGGGGGGTTCATTGATCGATTGCAGAGTTTTATGTTTTATTACTGAAAACTATAACCCTAAATTATTATAATTATTTAATTAATTATTCTATTATTTCAGGAGAGACGCCTTGGCGATGCGGAGAGTGTGGAAAAGCGTTCAGACGGAAGGAACATCTCACAAAACATAGTAGAACTCATACAGGTACAGATAGAGCCTCTGTCTCGACCAAGTCCATAGGCGTTCAAACCCAAACCTCCCCCATCCACGAACCTCTGATCCTCATACCCACGGATCCCCAGTCCGTTCTCATTTTTGATACCGATGTCAAACCATTCGGTACTAGTTTAATGGACAACGGGTTATGATTTCCTTCCAAGGGTATCCTGAAATTGCTCGTAGAGACGGGTTTGTTTGAAAGTTTCGAAAATTCGTTTGCAATTATCTGTAGGAAGGGGGAAATCGTTTTTATCTGATGAACTTCAAAGATCACGATCATAGTTGTCACGTGTAAAAGGTCCTTGGGCTGAGTGCAATTCTCTGTGGTTGTTGTAAAATGTATCGTGACCGCACCAATACATGTTAGGCTGTATTTACTCTGCACACGAAGCGATTGGTCTTGAATACGATAATGTCTTTATATTACTAGCGCTTGAGTGTTAGGTGTCCTTCTGAAGATGTCATTTCGTCGGAAGGAAATAAGAGATATCTGTGCAACATGCAGATCAGATTGTGCACTGCACATGTGTCCTACAGAACATTGTCATTGATGAAGATGGGCCACTGATTGTGAACTGAACTTCGTTGGAACTAGAGAACATTACATCTCTCCCAATTAGCTTCTGAAATGACAGATCAAATAGCTGTGCTTCAAGAAACGCTATAAATGTGCGAGAGGCCTCTGAAACCTATTTCATCAGCAATTGACATGTTGAGCTGACCATGTAGGTATTGTGATATCAATCACTACTATAATACGATAATTATAGTACCATTACTCTCGTAATTGAATAAAACAAAACTAATCAATTGTTCAATGTCTATTGTGAATAGTCAATTGATTAAAATGATAGATCGGAATAACGGAACATGAATGTAAACAATTGAGTGGGTGAAATTCACAGCAACTCGCTTCAAATCGCAATGGGGCTTGCAATCTAAGCAGATGACTTGCAGAGGGCTTGCAGGTTATTCAGATAACCTCTCTCAATCGCTCCCCTCCACTCGGAGTGTAAACACCTAGCTTAGCCACTCAACAACCTTACTCGCCGGCATTTTGTCTTTTAGCATGGAACATGCTTTAGCCTTGGACCACTAGCCGAACTATGTCACATGGACGTGAAACGTGGGATTGGTGATGC
This sequence comes from Creontiades dilutus, assembly GCA_031894815.1. NCBI lineage: Eukaryota > Metazoa > Arthropoda > Insecta > Hemiptera > Miridae > Creontiades > Creontiades dilutus. The sequence continues at coordinate 1,742,168 of JAVIWC010000631.1, forward strand.
TAGATTTATTATGTAAGATAACAAAATAATGTACTTCATTTTATGGAATTTAGTGGTGAGCCATCATAAGTGCTATAATCCTTTATAGCTCTGCGAGAACCTGAGCTGCGAACACTCGTTTAAATCTGTGTAATACAGATATATTTTATTCAGTAGACCACGGAGATCAATGATATTAGGGCACATCCGTCATATAGGTAAAACCGAAATAGCAGACACGAAAATAGCAAATTGAAACCAGCAGAATGATAAGAAATTAGGCGAAAGGAAAACCGCAAAAATAGCACGGCTAAAGCATGTTCCATGTTTTTTTGAATTTTATCTGCACGCTCTAAGCAGTGAGTATCTGGGGGTCCAGGGACCTTGCCCCCTGGCGAGGCTCCTAGCGCCGAGTTTTGCTCATCATCGTTTTCCATAGCATCAAATCGTTTCGTGTGCAGTGTAAATTCGGCCTTAATGGTGCATGAAGTGCCGTAAGAAGTACAAATAATCCCCTAGTTACCGAATTTACTATTGAATGATCAATCATCATTCTCATTTGGGAGAATATGCCAACTGATGAAATGGAGTTGGATTTCACATCCCAATATCTCAGTTTCTTTTCGCAACCCTTATACCATCATTAAGGTGCTTACCCGTGTGTATATTTTATTCGTTTATAAAAGTGAACATTTCTATTATTCAGAGAATTTTAAAGCCAACTGCGCTCCCCTACGAAGAGTGATTATCTTTGATTTTCTCCCCTACTCCTAGAGTACTCATGCTTTCTTACTCGCCACTCTTCCATTCATTGCGGCCTCAGGAATTCCGAATTTTTATTATTAACTGCCGCAGATTTTATTATTATTTGCTGTTGACATTTTCTAGATTGGCTACCTAATCTTGAAAATGTGGGCTCAAGTTTCTGTATTCCCTTTGAAAATCGGGAAAATTGCTAGTTTATTGGAGGGGGGGGGGGGGTGTCATTTCATTATTACCTCCCTTGTATATTGAATTAATGATTTTAATTTAGTTGAGGAAATTTCTAGAAGATTAAACTAACGCCAGCTCTGCGTATATCAACGCTTTGGTTTACCTGATAGGTACTCGTTAGCCATGACCTATCACAATTCGATAATGATTTGTGTTTTGTTATTTTCGTTTCTGGTTACGTATTAACTAATAACATATGTATTTTCTAACAACTTTAGTACCTACCTTTATAACGTGTTATCTAATTACAAATGAATTCCTAAGACTGATGCAAAAATCATCTAAAAATAAATTCGTGAGTTCGAAACTTTTGCGTTTTCTCAACCAAGGAGGATTTTACTCATGAGTTTTCCGATAGTTTTTTTTTATTATAATTTTAAAATGAGATATTAAGTTTACATGTTTACAGTTTACATATATAATATCCATAATGAAGACTCATGGAGCCCAACTTTCAACCAATCATCCTCATTCATCATCATCCACACTCACATTTTCCTTCTCTTTTCGCCCTACTCCCTCTTGATGTAACACTAACGTTTCAACAAAAAATATACATTTTTAATTCATCAACACCATTCTGCATGGGTTTATTGCTAAATAGTTTTGTCAAACAGTTTGAGCCCTTTTCCGTTTTGGGTATTGCATGGCACTTTGATTTTGAGTTATTTTTTATTTGTTACTTTTTTTTAAGATAATTTTATTATCAGATATCTTGTAGTTCCCTGCCAATTCCATAACCTGCATATGATGTCGTTTTGCAGTGCAGTGAATTTTCTGTAAAGGCTGTACCACATAGTGATGTTTTCTGTCGTAATAGCGTATTAAAATCCTCTCCTTGGCCATACGCAAGCTGACCTGAGATTGGCTGATATTTCTTCGACGATTTGCAGTTGGTTTAATATTTCTACAATCCAATTTGATTCTCTCACCACCCTCGTGGCGATAACGATCCCTTACAGCTAGTAATCAGCTAATAGCATACAGCTCTTAGGGGATAGTCACATAACAGATTCCAATACGAGATACCTGATTCAGTGATTGTTGTTTCATTACAATCATTCTACTTCATTCGCGTCCTGTATAACCTCTTTCGGAGTACTCTTTGCTTTCACCAAGTTCCTATAGTTAGGTCGCTATAATTGAGTCTAATTTAACAAAGATTGAAGTCAAACTAAACTCTATAAGCTGGAGCCTTAACGGATCTTTCCCACTCATCACAATTACATCGCTTATCATGAATCGTTTAGTAAACAGTAATGACTTTTTTCTCGCTAATGGAAAACTCGAGCTGTTTCTCAAGTGTTGCTTTCTTCGTAACTCTAAAATCGTAAAACATTGACATATGACTCTGATTTTCCCAAGTTTTGAATTATTGGCTGAAGAGGGTTAGATATAATTTGTTGGTTAACGAAAACAATGAGGATCACTCATTGCTCTGAAAAAGTTGCCTAGGCTATTTTTAAATAACAGTGGATTTTATCCATAGCCTGTTTACGCCTTCTTCTCTCTCTTAAGAACCGTGGTTTCCTGTTTTTGTCGTCGTGTGGTTCGTATCTTTTAGTCAAAACTTTGAAAAATCTTGGAAAGTGCTTATCAATTCTACCCTGCCAAGATTAACCACTGCATTTAATTTTTTTGTGGATTTCAACTTTCTGATTATATAAGTTTTATGCTTCAATTTGTCCGAAGAACCATGTGAGGTGATGGAATGGTATAGTTGCCCCTTCCAATGAGCTGGATGCATTGATAATGCTCCGCCTCGCTCAGAGAATGACTCAGACGCTTGCAGGCGTCCGATTCATCTTCCAAGGCGACAGATTCTTGAATCGGGAAGGGGCCGACCAACCATATCCATCACAACCATGGAAAAAGTAGTTTTTTGTTGCCCCATGTGATGTACAAGTGACGTTGTGGCTGCTTCTTCAGCCTTGAGCTGTAAACAAATTTTGTGCAATTAATTGTGGCACCTCGACATAACTCCCACGTAGATTCCTTATATCACCTTAGAAATGGTACACGTAGCTTGGCAAATTGTATTGCAGATTCGACTGTACTTAATCTGGTGATACTATTCATGATTAAAGTGTCTACAAAATTTCGATTTTGCTACTTAGTTACTACATGTAAGCCTGAGGGAAGGTATTTCGAATAGATTCGTTGTTATCTTACATTACTTACACAAATTAAGCTAAAGACAAAATTGGGGAGTCATGTGATCTTCATCCAACTAATCTGTTTGGTTCCAATTTCTGCCGGTAGAGAGGTTATATTGTTTAGTTCCGATATTTCCACTTGAATGAGTTGTCGTCGCTCATCACTCATTTTCATATGCCTTGTATTGGGTTGTTCGGAAAGTAATTTAGTTTTTTTTTTGGGGGGGGGGGGGGGAACATGAAAGACAGTTTTCGTATAATGAATAAATATTATATTAAATTATATATTGGCCATTCTGGTCCAACACCTTTTGCCATATTTCTGGCAGTAACATAATTCCCCTCTCGTAAAAGTTTTGGTACTTGCTGGCAAAAAACTGGTTCAGGTGGTTTTTGACATCTTCATTTGAGGTAAAGGTTTGGCCACCCAAAAAATTTTGCAGGGACCGGAACAAATAGTAGTTGGAAGGCGCCAGATCTGGGGAATATGGATGTTGCAGTACGTCCCGTTCAAGCTGTAAACGTTTTTGGCGAGTGACCAAACTTGTGTGAGGTCTCGCATTATCCTGATGGAACACAACACCCTTCGTGTTGATTAATTCGGGCCTCTTCTCTTTAAGTGAATCATCAATTTTCCATTGACAATAACTTCCGAATTAATCGTTGTATTGTCCGGCAAAAGCTCAAAAAACGTAATTAAGTCCTTTGACGGGAAAAAAACGAAATTACTTTCCGAACAACCCAATAGATACGGCGGTCTTGATGAGAAGGGTATAGTTGCTTTCTTTATTCTTAAAAATTCATCTGCGTTCCTTAAAAAAAAAAAAAAAACACCTAACTGCCTCTACATCCTGACTGTTAAGTTTCTCGCTTACCAATATAATATAACTAGTTTAATGGCCCTGCTACGCTGGTTAAAAAGAAATAGGTGAATAACACAATGAGGGAGTATAATAACAATATGCAAAGTCAAAAAAATATCCCAAATCCCCGAGGAGAGGACCACGTCACTTGCCCCTGCGGGGCCCCCTCCCCTTCACTGGCGGGGTCGGGGAGAGCAGGTTGCCCTGGGAGACGGGGGGGGGGGAGAGAATTCCACCCGCCCAGCGTTACCACCCCTTGAAAAGCGGATATACTCTGATAAGTTCGTCTTTATATAGTGTGATATAAAAAAAAGTGTTCAGTCGCGTCCCAAACTTAAACCTCATTGATTAAATACTATTTACCCCTCTTCATCCTAGTGGTTTTTGCAAACTACTTGAAACCTTGAATCGCTAAAAAAAAATTGTAGCTTTGATCCTGCGTGGTGATGTTGGTTACCTTATAATAAAGAATTTAATAAACACGTCAAACCTCGTTAAATTCGTATTTTTTTCATATATATTGTTTTATTTATGCTTTAAATAACAAACTTTAATGCAAGTGGAAAGAAGATTCTTCGAAGGCCCTCAATTTGTGGCATATTCGTGGTCAGCTAGAAATTAAGAGTATCCTTGTTTCGTTTTGGTCCACTCTATAAACTCATATCAGGAGGAACCGTTTAAAATTTTCTACAGAACATCTAGAGCGATTTAGGATCCATATAACTTTCAAAGTGAGAAAATAGATTTTGACGTTGGAATCGAATGTTGTACCTTCGAAACTTCTACTTGCTGACATTGCGATGGAATTGGTTAGTCGGATTCTGATTCTTGAATCTGCCGCCTCGGTGGACATACCAGATGCCTCCCAGCATCTGGGACATCCTCCGAGTGTTGCGGGCATTATTTGCATTAAGTTATTGGAAGGGGCGACTATACCATCGCCTACCCATGGTACAAAGTACAGTTCCAAACATCAATAAGTTGAGAGAGAATTCGGACTGGATAGAATGAATGCCGCCATTTGGTTAATTTTTGTTTTCTTTCTAAACATTTAAAAACTGGTGATTTGAACCAATGATTTGATTGTAAGGCAAAACAGTGGTATCGGTGAGTTTCATCAGCGAAACCTCTTTGCATAAACATCTTCCTGAATGCCACCTAGGAAATACTTCAAAGAAGTAACTATGGTCTCACGAGTGGGGTGTTAGCGGCATTTGTTAAAACTGCATCATAACTTAATTTCCCTTCCTTAATTTCCAGAAAAATTCTAAAGAAAAAATCAACTTGTGGTACAGCCTTAGAAATGATAATAAGTAGTTGCCGTGTAGATGAATCCTAGAATGGAGTGTAATTAGGCTATTATGTTCAAAGCCCATCCATTTTCTTTATTTTATTATTTTCTATAAAGAATACGGCTTATTAGATTTTTTTCGTGGGTTTGTAGCTAATGACTAATACCTTTTCTTTTATTGAGTGTTTGTTCCTTATAACGTGTGTAGGTACTTATTTTAACAATTCATTAATCTTTGTCATGCCTTGTAACACATTACTTGAATAAATTTTATTTCTTTTGCCGAGATTTTGTCCTTTTTTTTATTTGCTTTCCTGCTTCCTACACGTTCCTCGCTTACTAAACATTGTGAAACACAATTTTCTATTCTTTCTCTTTTGCATGAGGTTTGGCTGTTTGGAAATTCAATACCCTGATTTATTGGAAGTTTTCATCTGGTTTGGCTTGTCATGCATCACCATCACATTAATATATTTTCTTATCATTTCAAATTAGTAAGTTTGCTGTGTCGTTGTTGAAAAACAGGATGAGTGGTTTGGTTTGTTTTAATTTAGTAGATGAATTGGTTTGTACTTGATGATAACAAGTTCAAAATGTTATTCGAAAATCATTTTGGCTGCGTTATGTCAACTAATAAATCACTTGATTTGAAAGGTAAAATAGTGCGTTCTTTCTGATAGAATTCATCGGGGTGAGAGGACGTGTGTTTTGTAATGGCCCACAAAATATTGATAGAAATTGAGGAGGTTGTATCGCAAAAAGTACTATATCCACTTGAGTGAATTTTGCAGGAAACACAAAATCTGTAGCATATTAATTTTAGCTCATAGGTTCACACTTTTTTTCTAATTGGCCGTTTTTTTCTCCTCTATTATGTGGCAAAACAGTTAGATAGTCGGTGGAGAACGTGATTATTCGTTCATCAATAAGTGCCTCCTGCTGATCCCATGGAGCACTCCTAACATACTGGTTTACGCAGAGACTGGTGTGCTATCAATCAGTACCCTCGTACTAAGGGACGCCTTGAAATCTCTGGTAAAGACGCATGTCACTCGATGGTATGCATGAGGCGTCTGTTCGGTCTTTCCACACAACCAGCTTGCGATCCTGGGTAGAACTGGGTCAAACAGCTCAGGAGTGCCTTGGGTACTTTTGGGGTGATCCTGTCTAATGACGCTGAGCTAATGCCAGAAAGCAGCACTTTGAGGAGCCTCCTGACAACTCTGCCTTTTGTTTCTCGTAACATGGACCTGGAGCAGGCTACATCTTCAAGAGCCTGCCCAGACTATGAATCGGTCTTTCAGGAAACAGCACTTCAGCCTCAAAAGTACCTCTCCCAATTTATCCGATCACTGTTCTTTGTCCTCTGGCCCTGCTGTGAGTGTTTGCGAAACACGCCCCTAGGATCCTAGTTGCGGGTGTCAGGATGGATTTGCTATTGGCACCATGTCCAATATCCAACTGGGGTGTCACTGATTCTGCCCTGAACCTGGTCCTTCAGCTCCCCATGTTATGTGAGCCCCGCCTAAAGTTGTTCTACCATTGCTTGCTCCTACCCCTTTCATATGAAGGACAGTACATACGCCTGGTTACGAGTGACAAAAACGTGGCCAATGAAATGATGGCATTAATTTCAAGTTTCTAATTAGAAGACTGAAGTTAATTTATTTATTTATCTGGTCCAGACTCTTCAATTTTGAACACACTGCTAATGAAATTTGCTACAAAATATTAGAAATTGAGGAGGTTGCATCGCAAAAAGTACTATATCCACTTGACTGAATTTCGCAGGAAACACAAAATCTGTAGCATATTAATTTTAGCTCATAGGTTCAGACTTTTTTCCTAATTGGCCGTTTTTTTCTCCTCTATTATGTGGCAAAACAGTTTGTTACAGTCAAATTTTTAATTTGTAAACCATGGATAAAGTAAGTTTTGACTGATACAAATAGATAGAGTCCTTTTGGCTGAAACACACTTCAACTGCTTAGTACTTTTTGGTTGAAAACTCGATTTTCATCACCCATTTTTCAATGGATAAAGCACATCTTTAGATAAAACGACTTCATTTTTGTGGAGAAACATTCCCCAAACATTAACCAAGCATTAGTTGGAAATTGGAAAAAATGGCGTTTACCAGATGTTGTTTTTTTTCCGTGATTTATTAATTGCAACTGAAAAATCAAATACATTTCATCTAGCAACTTTACATATCAATATAGGTACACTCCAAGAGGGTAGGTTTATAGCAAAACATAGCCCTTTATTATATAGCTCAATTAAATAGCACTGAGTTCGATTGCACTTATATTCACGCAGAACAACTAAATCCAGTGGTTTGTTTCGCTTGAGACGTCGGCTTCGTTTGTGGAGCATCTCCGGGTTCTCGTGTTAGTGGAGGCGATGTTCATGGTTCCTTGCGTATTTTGCTATAATTTCATAGACTGTCTACATCCTCAAATCTCGATGAATATCATCGTTTCGCATGTACCAAGGGGCTCCAACTATACTTCTCAGTATTTTATTATGAAAGGTTTGGATTTTCTTAATATTTGATTTCTTGGCACAGCCCCAGATCTGTATCCCATAGGTCCAAATAGGGCGAAGGATCTGCTTATATATAAGCAGTTTGTTGTGAAGAGAGAGATGGGAATTCCTTCCCATTAGCCAATACATCCTTCTGTACTTGATTTTAAGTTCTTCTTTCTTCTTTTCTATGTTTTTATTCCAGTTTAATTTGGAGTCAAGTCTCAAACCCAAGTATTTAACTGCTTCAGAATGCGGTATTTTATCCGAATTGATCTCCCCAACCAGATGTGGCTATTAAATAACGAGACTGCTTACTAAAAATGGTTTAATTGAAAAAATTATGGTACAATCGAACTTTCCCTAACTTAGTGTTAAATATTTTCCAATAGTTTCAGTTCAGAACTTTTCCAACCGATTTATAGCTTACTTAATTTGATGGAAAAGGGGACTTCTGATTTGGATTAGGATTATTTGTTTATTGCATTGGAGAACCATGAATCACAAAGTAATTTTCGACTTTTCTTCAATGTAAGATTTTTCCACCTCTTAAATTTACCTGATAAAAGTTTGATCATTCATAGAGACAGATAACTTAAGTTCTGCCATTTTTGTCAGATTTAGTTCATTGGTTGTAATGTTGTCTTCGCCATTTTGTAGAATGACCTTCTTTTATGTAGGTATTCACCAGTCATCACACAAATTTTAATTGGGGGGAGTACCAGCAAGAGTCAAGTAATTCCGTGGGATAGTAAAATTCAATGAGTTACTTGTTGCAACTGAGAAATTTAACTTTTACAAATGCTATATTTTTAAATAAATATAAAATTAAATCCTTCGCCTGATCAGTTGAATATTATTCGAATATCGCTGCAAAAGATCTATCAAAAAACGTCAGGCTTATGCTCAGGTGCGGCAGATTAAAGAATCTGGAAAGGGGAATCATCCATATTTGTCACAGTTCTGGGGCCGGAGTATTTAAGGGGGGATCAGTAAGAGGGGATGGGTCGTCAGGACAGTCAGTAATGCGGGCTGAGTGGAGTTTAACCACACTCTTGCTGGTTACAATCACATGGAGCTATTGGAATGGTACGGCTCCTCCTTCCAAGGTTTGATGTAATTAACGCCCGCAACAGGCATCCCTGTGGCGGGAAGGCATCCAGTTTATGCTCATTTGTGGCAGATTTATGAATCAGGCAGTGGTACCATCCATATCCATCGCAATGTCAAGTTGGCAATGATGAACCCATCAATCTGTTTAAAGCTGTTCTTGCTCACTTTCTGATCTAAGCCTCAATTATTGAGAAATGGTGGCGATGGGTATTGTAGGGTGTCATACATTCGTCCTATTGGGTAAGTAGATGTTTCACCTGTTGATTCACAGAATCCTGCAGAATTTACATACTCGTATGTACACGTTCATCTGAATTAACGAAAACTAGTGAAATAAGGAAATATAATTGCTCACCCGTGAAGATTGACACAAGTACAATTCTTGCATTGTTCATACTAGTCACCCCATAAAATGGGCTACTGTCGCACATACTTCCCAATCAGGTTAGTCATCGGTTATTCCTTCAATGAAACGGTTCGTTTATCTAGCACTATCAAAAGAAAAAAATCGTCAGTTTTCAAAATTGAATGGAAGGAAACCTTTGGCAAATAGGTCCAGATTTCTGAGAGTAAATAAATCATTGCTTCCTTCCATTGTGGTGTGTATCCTCCTCTATTTGACCTGAGTTATGCCCTTAATGATACTAAATTTAACTATCTAAGGATGATGAAATTAAGATAAATTCAAATGTTAAAATAAGGTCCACAATGTGAGCCACTTTCAATGTTTTCATTGAATTCCAAGTTACATTAACATAGGTATATTAACCCCATCAATTTGATTTGACTGGAATGAGGTTTTTGTATGTGAAATGATACTGTGTGGTTAGAAATTTTAGATTGAAGTGTGGGATCTTGAATGGAGCTTGTTTGGTATGTGTTGCATTCTTGGGGGGTATGGGTGATACTGTTCAGGTGAGATTCAAGCTTAGCATGATATAGTGTTGCAGGAACAACTTCTTATTTTCAGGTGAACCTCGTCCCCACAAGAAGTCTTGGAAAAACCAACAGCCTCAGCAGCAGCAGCAACAACAACAACAACAACAGCAGCATCAAAATCAAAACTTGGGTGGAGTGTCAATTGGTTCAGGCATTCCACCGGCATTCCCGGGGACGCGACCGCCCCTTCAGAGGCCTCTGACGGTTTCAACGGGAACCAACACGTCTCCGCCGGCGCCGCCTTTGCCTCCACCCGCGCCACTCCACATCCCTCAGCATCACCAGAATTTGGATCTCTTTCCCGGAGTTGGGCCTCCGTCTCATAACCATCCTCCGCCCCCGACCCATCACTTATTCCCGCCTCCACCGCATGATCAGTATCGTTGGCTCAAAGGCCACTTGATGTAACAATCAGCCCCACCAGCAGCATCCTTGCTGGACACCTGCCTTCACCTCCTCAAACAACAGTAAGCCCATTTCTACCGCCAGTATTGCAGCTTTTGAAATCTAAGTAGGAGCTTGTTAACTTGATCAATATCGTATTAAAGAAATATAATTTCATCAGATTTTAAAAATAAAAGTATGATATCGTTGCAAACTCTTTCAAAGTTTAATCTTGTGTGTTAAACATTTGGAATTTAAAATTTCCATATTGTTGCACGGCTATTTTTTCTACTAGGAAGATTTCTTAAATAAGTTACATTCACCCGAACTAATTACACTGATCACTACTGACCCTAGCTTAGATTTTATGAGCATTAAACATTGGCTTGAGCTGCAGTAGGCCAAAAATGCAATATGTCATCTTCCACCTTCCATATGTGGTGATTTGGCTAAGCAATAAGTGGTGTTAATATAGTTAAGCTTGAGCATATTGTAATGAAATGCCCTTCACTTTAAGAGGTTGGGGCTGCATTATAAGGTTACTAGTGGGTATACATTTATCCACTTTTCGAAAATGTACATTCCTGAATAACAGGTTTTTTCTAGTGAAGAAACCACTCTAACAACGGAGCTCATTTTTATAAGGAGCTCGATCTTAACGAACCCTAAGAGGATGTTTTATTCTTTTCAAGGGTCCATTTGGGTAACTACATCATTCTTGTAGTACGAGGTGCAAAACATTACAAATTGCTGTAGCCTTACATGTACAGTTTCGGGAATATGAATTCAGGGAATCGAGAGTTCAGGCAATTCTCGAAATCAATTCTAAACCATTGATTCTCCCAACGCCCATAAAAGGCTGAAAATCTAGGTCTGATTGTCTTAACCTCTAATGAATCCAATATGTCGCTTCTAAAAATAACAGTCAACAGCGTGCTGTAGCTGTCAAGCCGGATTTAGAACGCCCAAGTTGAACTCAAGCAGACAAAGCCTTATTCCCCAAATTGTCACCCAACACTTGATCATTCTTCAGAATAGAAGTATGTTGAATGCTCAATGCCAATATCAGTTGCCTGGGGTACACGTCGGAATGTGCAGAAGGCGTAAAGTATTTTATAGACAAGGATTCGTGGTTCTGTCCTTCGAGTATAATCTTCTTTTTAAAAGCCAGTTTATATAAACTACCGTATTCAACAACATTCTTGCGAAACTCACGTTTTGTTCACATTTGAGTACGTACCAAGTACCTACTTTACAAGAAAAATAATAGTCGTACTCTGTAAAAGTGCCTGATTGTAGCTATTGTTGAAGCTTGAAACTGTTATTTACAAATGTCCCTGTTGTTTACGACACGCAGTGAAAATGGTGACGTCCATTTCCGTTGTTTAATTCATCTAAATGTTTCAACAATCATGTCTTTGAAGATCCTTGTTATTTTCACATTCATTAACTCCGTAAAAAATCAGAAATAAATCATATTGATCGGTTTTTGATTAAGATTACACCTCACATGGAATAACATTTGTTCCCCCTCATCGAAAAGTGGATAAAGTTGTACCCTACGAATTAGCCCAACAATGGCCTTTGTTTTTTTGTAAATGTATATTTTGAGGGTGATGCTATAGGTGAATAACGATTTCCAACGTTTTACTGTGAGAGTGATTTTACTAGTGGAATCCATTAAGTGATCGTAGAATCGTAACTTTATTAGTTCGAGTGGATTGAGGTTAAAAAATAATAATAATAAAAAATAAATAAAATAAAAAACGAAAAAAAAATTGAATAACCATTATCAGATACTAGATATTTACCCAAATGTATTGTATAGTTGCTATGTTTTATCGCTCCAAATTTTAGTCGGCGTAAAACCGAAAATTTATCAAGTTTCTGACCGTATCTAGATATTAAGACATAGATATTCTATAATATTTTCCAGTAATATAAATTTATTTTACTCGTACGAGATTTTAATTTGTATAGAAGGGGATCCAAACTGAGAGACAAGTTACGCTGAATAAGGAATTGTATGATGTACATTTAGTTGGGAAGAGAGTTTTAAATGCTTCTTAAATTCACTGTGAAAAGAGTGTGTCGTGTGTCAAAAAAAGGGAGTAAAATGAAAATCAGGAGTTTTGGTGATTTGAAATTATGACGAAGTATAATTTGTCAATCAATAAGTTATATTTGTCAGGTCCTAGCATAATTTTAAAAGACCCGATATAATTCACCTCTTGATCTAGTTTTTTTTAATGTCATTTGAGCAATCCAAGAAAGTATCAGGGGACATTACACGCATTGGTTAAATTTTTGTGCGGGTTATTAAGTTACATACTCTCATTTCACTAACTACAACCCAAAGAAGAGCGATTATATTTACAATGATTTTTAGAATTTCAAGTTCAACTGTAAACGTTCAGATAGGGTCTTGATTTGCCGTTGTTTACGTTACTTAATAAATCAAAGAAGTTGTAAGAAGATGAGATGCTTGGTTGAAGATTTTATTGGGTTTACGGTGGTTGCATATTGTTTCACTACCCACTGCTTTTCTAAGGGTTTTATATACTGTACATAATAATATGAGGAATTTACAGTGAGTTTGGGAGAAAATAGGTAGGTACATCTCGTATACCTGTCGAAAGTAAATTCTTATCTGTCGCAATTCTATTCGAGAAGGAGCAAGAAGCACCATAATGTTGGACCTTTGAGAATTCCTTAAAAACTACAAGGAACTATCGAATGGCACGCTACTACAAATTCCAATCTACCTGTTTTCCAATTTTCCAGGAGATCGAATAATGCAGAGAGAATTCGGGTTTTTGTTGATGGAGTGTTACGCAAATTTGTTTTACTATTCCGTCTATGCCGCTCAAAAGCTTGTCAGATGAGCTTCGAGACCAAAAAATTACTTCCAGGTAATTAAAAGCACAAAATGCCTCAATTTGGGAAGCTTCTACTACTTATGCCATGTAAAAATGTTCTCAAAAACGAGCTGGTACACGATCTTGTTGCACTAATCTCTGTCGGTGAAAGTTCTCCAGGTTTGAAGTTATTCAAGGGTGCTTGCGAATGTTTCTCTCTCAATTCGATGGATTTTCCGTCCTTGTTTCGGTCGGGGTGGCTAGAATGATCTTGACTGATTGACTTGGCAGTGGCATCAGCCATTTTCAGAAGGTTGCGAACACTTCACAGTTACTGCAATCTTTGGGAGCTCACTGATCAAATGAGAATATCAATATGAGCACCAGGAAGGGAAAGTTTCATCCCAAACTACCTTGTTGCATTAAAAAACTCATTATTGGTTAATCGGCAGTTAGGCCCTTGCCGGGAGTCTTCAATTTTATCTCGATGATGCTTGTGGATGGAGATCATCTTCTCTAACCATAGGCTAGAAGTACCTACCAGACTGACTTGACTTACTTGACTTATCTCCTTTAACTCCTAGAGGAGCATAGGGCATCCACAAGAGTTTTCTGCTTTGGACAGCAGTCCTCCCAGCATCTTGCCAAGTTTTGCCTATCCAGTTCAGCTCCTTCTCAGCCGATCTGCGCCATGTTGTCCTCGGCCTACCGCGCCTCCGCTCTCCCTGGGGGTTCCAGCGCAGGGCTGTTTTTTCGACCACACCACCTGGCTTTCTTAGGGTGTGGCCTATCCACTTCCACTTCCTCTTTCTTATTTCCAGATGGATCGGTAGTTGGCTGGTAGCTGTCCATAGGTCCTCGTTGGATATTCGTTTTGGCCACCAAATCCCCAGGATTCTTCGTAGGCATCAATTTATGAACGTTTGCAGGGAGCGAGTGAGGGTTTCCGTTACCTTCCTGGTTTCGCTACCATATAGCAGGACCGACTTGACGTTAGTATTGAAAAGTCTCAGCTTAGTATTCCTTGATAGGTTTCTGCTTTTCCATATGGAGTAGAGTTGGATAAAAGCTCCATTTGCTTTCTTTATACGATGCTTGTGGATGGAGATCATCTTCTCTAACCATAGGCTAGAAGTACCTACCAGACTACCCACCTCATTTACTCCTGCTGCAATGAAGTCATTCACGATGACATTAATGGCGGATGGTGAGAAGTCGTGTGATGTCAGCATCGAGTGACACTTGTATTTTTGGGTGGTAACTTCCAATTTTCTTTGCTGCTTTTTGATGCATTATTTGATTTGGTAAATTGATCTTGGTAAGCCCAGTGGTGGAGATGGCGTTGTTTTTTAAGCATGCAGTAGAACCCAAACATCAATGTGTGCCTCTGACTGAAAACATCAAGCTGATAAAGCATCTTCATTTATGGAGCCAAAACGGATTGTCGATGTTTGGCTATTCTAATGCAATGCAGTGCTCCTTGCTATGCTTGGCTCGTCCACGATGTGCCACTGCCATATTTTTGGACGCTTAATGGCACTGAAAAAGCTAAATGGTGCGTGAAGAAGGTAATTGCCAATTGCCCCCAACGTAATTTTTCATGAAAGATTCAGCAGAAACCAGGATCCGCACTTGCGTATCGTAGCAGCAGTGCATCTGCAACGTTGTCCATTGTGCAGATTGTGGATTAAGTCCAGCTTTCCTTCAAGGTGGCCTAATATTGCCCGATGCCCAGTGACCATGCTATGCCAACAAGCTGGGCCTCCACAGCAGTGTACAGGAGGTTTTCCAGATTGTTCACTATGTGGACGAAGATCAGTAGTGGTAGTGAAATGAGGTTTCCACCAAACAAGATTTAGTTTTTATTTCATTGTTACCATTCCCGGCAGTAGATTATGTAAACTTTTCTTCATAATTTACCAAGTTGAATATCAATTTTCTTTTTGTTTTTCACACTAATCCCTGTACCTCACAACTAGTCGTAATACAAACCAATGCTGTTCCTTCCATTAAAAAAACACTGTTGGTCAAAGCTTACAGAATTGCAATTTTTCGTTTAGTCCTTTTTTGGCAATATTGTTTTTCTTCATTTTTTAGAAAAATCAAAATGCAATTATTAGTATTTATGTTACTAGAGTTCCATAAGAGAATAATCAGTACCTAAGCGGCAATTGCCAGATTATAATATTATTTTTAAAATAATATATTTTATGAGGTTGTGTAATATTTAGTTATATCTGCTGAACACGGAGATCCTTGTTCTACGTTACAGCCCTTTATTTTGTGAAATTTTCATTGAAAGCTAACAGTACTGTTATCATTTATCCGAACATGGATATTTTGGGTTGTGTGGATAAGCAGAATGAATCAAGATGGGGGGTTTTTTTTTCACACAACAACAGGTTCTCTCCCTGAGTATGGTTTCATTTAGGTATATGCTACCATACTACTCAAGCTTGCCATAAAAATATCTACCATAAAGCTGGATCTCATTTTATTGCAATTTATGTCATCAGTGTATAACTCGTAGAGTTGAATAACACCTTGGTATGAAATATCTGCCATAAAAAAAACTGGCGCAGTCACACACTTTCCAAATGTATAGTATTTTCTAAACTCGCAGGAATCGGTCAGTTATATACCAGCCACGCTACAAGCTGGGACGTTATTTCTAGTCAAAATTTATTTCTATACAGAATGTTTTAATACTGTTGTTGTTGGATACTGTATCGAGAATGATTTTTTATTTTTCTCTGCTTGAAACTGTACAATAGTTGATAACTCTAAGTAACGCCTTCATATTTTATTTTACCACCCCAAACGCAACTCAACAAGCTGCAATGTTTTTTCATAGTGTAATATTTTTTTGAGACCTGCTTGGTTTTTTTTTTATTGTTAAAATTTTTTTTAATCTAGAAGAAAAAATTCTTTGTAGTCTCAAATCTAGTTAGTTGTAAGTGTAGGCATGCGGTTTTCCAATATGGAAACTTACTAAAATAATAACTATTTTAGTGTTTTAACCTCTGACGAGGTAACGTGTTTTTTCTAAGAGGAATGACTAAATGTGCTCCGTGCATTATTCTTCCATAATTTTATTTTAAAGTCGTCTTAAAAAAAATAATTCTACAAAATAAACATGAAATATTGAGTATGTATATAGATGTGTATAAATATTGAAGTTCAATAATGAAAAAAATGTAACGTTTTTACATTAAAATTGTGGTTTGACATGTTGTTTTGTTCGTAGGGAGTTCCTTGAATGTGGGCAACTAGGTTCACTCTTTATTTGTCACTTAGGTAAACGAGTGACTTTATTTTAATGAGAAAACCGATTTCTTATTTCTCAGAACACGAATTCAACGAAAATGGTTCAGGTTTTGGCTTCACTCAACTGAATTATTGAGGAATGAACTTGATATATTTAAAAATTAGTCAATTTACTTTTCAATTTATGACAATTTCGAAATTCGGAGAAGAAAAATTCATTCGCAAATTGAGAGCTGAGGTAACGAAATTTGTACCAAAATCTCAGAGTTTTTAAACTAATTTTTGGGTATAACTTTTAATCAAGCTCAATTGGTGAAAGGAGAACAGGGGAATTCACAAAACTAACTAGATATTTCAAAAAAATTTAGCAAAAGTGTTGATTTATCTTTGATTTAGGTAGATTTTAGGTCTGCAAGTTGGATAATGTAGGACACCTGGAGGAGCTTCTATCGTTTCCACTTCCAGAGCTCTTGATTTTCTCCTTACGTTCCCAGGATATGGTTTGGATGGGGATAACTCCGATTATTATTACATATGGTACTATCTCTGATACTGCTCAATGTGGAATACAATTCGATATGGTTGCTCTCCTCTGAGTCCCCTTCATCCTTTCTTTAGGGAAGCTTGTGATGAATATGAATAGTTTCCTGAAACTGCCAAGCCTGAGCATAAAATTGAATCTTTCTAGCTTCAGGGGTCTCCTCTGGAGTTGCAGGCTTATCGCCTCAGTCTTTGGAAAGGGCAACTAGTCCATTCCATCACCTCCTTGTTTTATGTTTAAAAAACCACTAACCCTTTAGTATTAGTACTAGTACTTTAGTACCCTTTAAGTACTCCATAAAAATTTTAATTCACTCATTTGCCCTGCCTTTTCCCTCTGCTCATCCTCCCTCATCACTCTTGATTTTGTAAGCCCTTGGATTGTGATGTGTATGTGTATATTGTTTCAAGAACCGGGAAAGGGGAACTATAATAATATTTCGAAACAGCTAAGATTGAATATAAACCTGAAGCTTTCTAGCTTCAAGGGGTCTCCTATGAGTGTTGCTGGCATATCAATCCATCCCTTGGAAGGGGCAACTATCCCATGGTATCACCATAAGTAAACTTATAACAAGCTTATTTAATACTCCTACATCTCCTCAAGTCTAACACGTTGCTTTGCATAGGTAGTCCAGAAAAGAAGACATCCTATTCACTGCATAGCTGCTTCAATATATATCGCTTGTCAAACAATTGCCGTGAGGTTATACGTAGCTAATTAATAGATTCGGAGGTCAAATCTATGGATTTATTGGGATATTGGAACGACCAACTTGTGAAAAATATTATCTTAAAAAATGCATAGGTACTAAGTGGTGTCATTCAATGGACTTGATGAGGTTTAAGAAGCCCATTCCGTACACCAAGTTGGAATCAGGGGTGGCTGCTGGCAGGAGCACAGGGGCATCTGCACCCCCTGGCCAAAATGAAAAAGATACCTGATAATAATAATATTACAAGTATAATATTATCATACTGTAAATTTTCCCCATGAATCCTCATTGAAGAGCAGAAGAGTTTCAAATCCTCGCACCAAACAGAGCCTCAGGATGGGTGAGAGGATGGTGGAGTCGTGAGTTTGGTGAGGGGGTTAGGGGTTTGCTATCTGGGAGCTTAACCCCATCTGTGCTCTAAATGGAAGGGGAACACAGCGTTGATTGATCTGGGTCCAAAGAACGAACCCATGAGAGGGCCCAAAATAAAGTGAGCAAAATTTCAGAGAGCTTACACAGGAGCAAACATAGCTGTCCGCTTGCCTGCTAGAATCACCAAAACACACTCTAATCCTATTGATAGTCCCCAACCCTTATGACTGAACTGTGTTAGCTTTAAATAAGCGATGAATGCACTAAGTGCTATAAAACGTGAGTTCGCTAAATTGTCGGTGGAGCAAAGAGTGATTATTCTCTATGCCACTATTGACAGGACTGCAACAAACCTCAAAGGCAAGCATAAATCGTTCCACGACTCTCAAGCTCAACCCCACCTCATTACTACGAAAAGGAAGATTGGCTCAGTGGCTGTGAGGTAAGTAAACTTTTCTGCTTCCCTTGTCTTCTTTGCTGCAGTCATTGGAATCAAGCTTGGGTTAAAGATGGAATTGGACTTTCACCTCCCCGATGATTCTTGCTGGGCAGATATGAATTCCAACTGTTGCAAAACACGGTTTTCTGAAGTTCGACAATCATTTCAACATTTCCTTTTTCTTTTAGGTATTTACTTGCCTACTGGTGAAGTTTCTTTAAAAGGTAGGATTGAGTCGTTTGTTTCACCATTTGAAGCCAAGAAACCAGATAAGATTAATCTCCTTTGCTTATAGGCAGTTGACAATCGAATTTGGCTGAGAAAAGCTCATTTTCGACTCACGTTCCCTTCGTGGTTGTCCGTTACGGTCTGGGTGCACGAGCCATCACTGGTTGGAATACAATTCTAGTATCGGGATGACAAATGTCAAAGATGGAATCTTTACGTGAAGAGGTTTATTAAATAGGTACAAAACATGATTTATTTACAAATGAGCGCGTTTGCGCGTTATAGGAATGGCATGGAAAGAGATTTTACTAGGCGAAGAAAAACAAATGAGGTCTCGATGTAAAATCTCGGGAACTTGGTTTGGTGGTTGTACCTTTGAAGCCGTAGTCATTACGTGAGATCAGTGGTGGTATCCGTGTCCAAGGGAAGCGATGATGGGGGCAGGGTGGGAAATCAAAGCTGGAGCAGCCACTGCTACTTTGGCGACCTGGAACATCAAAATTAACATTACATGTTGGTAATTGTGCAATAAAATAAGTTCAGAGAACTAAATAGGTTTCTGAATAACAGAAGTGGGTATTGAACTCAAAGCCTCTGAATATACAAGCGAATTCCTCTCTGCCCACAAGAACATATAGACAGCTAAGAAACTGTTTGAACAGGAAATGATTCCGAAACTTGTAACATGGGGAGATAATGGAATGGTATATTTGCCCCTCCGAGAGCTGATAGCTAATAATGCCCGCAATACTCAAAGATCATGCTATGATAATGCCCGCAGCAGTTTAGGTATACTAGTTGATTTCCATGAACTAAAACCATTAGTACCTAACTAACTTTCAAACTAAATTGGTTTGAATGGAGAAACCAACAATTAATTTAGCTGCAATGTTAGTTTCAGAATTCACACTAAAACAAACAGTTTTAGTTCTTTAGTTCCAACTAAGAAATTTAGCAGCACGTCCACATCACACAGCAGTAGTACCAAGTGGTAGCTATGATCACATTACGAGTGCGTTTTATGTTTTTACGACTGTACTGTATGGGGAAATAATATTTATCTAAGGAAAGATCTCTCTGCTTAGAAAACTATTAAGCCTATATTGAATAATTTGGATTTGGAGTTTCTAAAATAATTTTAGAAACCTGTTCTTTTTAGAAATTTTGTGTCCTTAATAATTATTGTTAGGATCACAATTGCTGAATGCTCTAATTTTCAAACGTACTACTACTTCAAGTGCTTTTGCCGCAGTGTTTGACACCAATTGAGGAGCTTGTTTCCAAAAGGTTCTAAAGACCTTTTTTTTTTCAAAATCGAGTTATTACTGCCTTCCCAGGGGTTTTTAATGGTCTTTCAATGGTTCAAACCGTAATTTTTTAGTTTTTTTCATATTAGTTTTAATATGAAGAATGTTGAGAACCATGGTGAAACCTCCGAGGTGGCTTCCATAACATTGTCACCATCAAAAACTGCTTCGAAAAAGATTAATAGGTATTTGGTGCCTTGTTTTTCTGCCGAAAAAGTGGGGGGATGGAGGAGGAGGGCGGTAGCTGCAGACAACAATTTGGGAATGTCTTTGCAACAGTTTGGGAATGTCTTTGCAACAGTTTGGAAATGTCTTTGCAACAGCTTTGGGAAGATTAGTAAACTCCTTGACAGGAGGAAAAGATTTGACTTCAAAACGTACTATATCCACTTTGCTTGGTTTCAAGAAGTACTAAACGAAAGGTTTGACTCCAAAAAGTACTGTATCCATAATGTTAAAATTTCATACCTCCGCCTAAATTGATTGAAGTATCAAAATAACTGCTTCTTTTTGCAAAATTTTAAAATTTTATATGTAGAATACATTTGAAAACAGTTTTTTGACATGGGGCAAGTTTTTAGCTTGAAACAAGGTTCTGAATTATGAATTTCAAGAAGAAGAATGATGGAAATTACCTGTGGGTGGGCGTTCTTCTCCCGGTGGACAACTGCGTTGAATCCGTTGTGGTCATCAGCTGTGTACTCGACGATCCTCTTGGAGCCATCAGGTTCTACGAGCGAGTAGCTACCTTTGACGACGTCCCCATCCCTGATTTCCGATTGGCTCTTAACGTCGCCAGTGTGACCGTCAGCAACGCCATACTCGAATTTGTAAGACGGGTGGGCATCAACGTAGTCGATCACTTGCTTAGGGGCCAGAGCCACTTTGGCGATAGGAGCAGCGTGGAGGATGGGAGCGGCGTGGATAGCAGGGGCGGCGTACGCTATGGGGGCTGCTTGAATCGTTTGGCTCGAATAAGCCAATCCATGATCACTGATGCCATCGAGGAGCCCGGCTGAAGTGACACCCAGCACCACTGCAAGAACTGCCAACTGAAAATTACAAACAAGGGGTAACGGATTTATTTAAACAATCACTGCACCACATACATCTACTTTGCAATTTCAGCAGTCTAAAACTTCATGGACCATAATTGAGAGGTTTCTGACAAGATATGTCGAAAATTTGAATGTGAGAAATTGTTGGATTTTTGCAATGTTGCCCTACTACTTTGAAAAGTGTCTTGTTTGGTTCTTGCTGATTTCTCAAAAGTAGCAGAGAATTGGGAGAATCATACTGTCATAAGCAGTGCCCAGTGTGGACTCATTTCGTTCTTGCGGAAATAGAGATGTATATTTTTTCGTTGCGAAATATGAACATGCTGATGCCTCCTGCCTGATGACTTCTTGCCGAAATGCACTTGTCATTAAATTTTGCTTATATCCAAGTACCGAATTTCCCTTTCATGCAGATTTTTCAAGTTTTGGATCTACTTTGTTCTTGCAGGAAAACCCTCAATTAAGCTGAAGCGCTTCTGAATTCTTTCTAATCTAGCCATGCGAAAAAGCCTTTAAATTGATGAGGTGATCTTTCTACACATTGAATTCGTTCTGCAAGCCATTAAAAAGAGTTGATTTTCTGACAAATTTCGTTGGTCCGACACATAAGGGCAGTTGTTTTTGAGACGCTTTACATTAAGGATGAGAGGACTAGTGTTGCAGATAAATTATTGGATTAGGACCCCTTAACAAATTCTTGAGACTAGTTAACAAGAGATAGCGAGCTGCTCAACGTTTTGTTTGTATAATGGCATTTGATTTTACGAGTAAAAGATCAATTAAATAAATAATGGATCAAACGGCTGGATACAACGATTTTGGTTTATTATTCAATAATAAACCATTTTAATCGCTCTTGAAAAAAAAATTCTAACTCCCCCTGAAAATTTTATGGTTTACGTTTCAAAGGGTGTAAATCCGAATCTGCAATAAACATTTTTCCATCCGATTCCGCCGTAAATAGCCGCACTTTCTGTCCAAACGGCTGAAGCAAAAAATCTGAAATTTTCAGGAAAAATCCATGTTGGCCCGACAACGCCCAATTCTTTAGCCAGCTCTCTCACTTAATTTAAAGTGCCCTTTAAGGGTTGTCAAAGTTTTGTAAAATCCCTAAAAACCTCAAAAAAAAGTCAAGGCGGCCTAAATTTGGACTCTTTTTGAAGAACACTCCACGAGGAATCGAATGAGCCCTTCCCCAGGTCCGTAGGTCAAACCATTCTCGATCTATGGTCCGATTTATGGTGCCAACATTCGCGTTATTTTGGTTTATTATTGTTTTTGTGTGGATATCAGTAATCTAGTGACGTAGTGATGTAGTTATGTGGATACCGGAGTGAACTCCTAAAAGGCTTTGTAGCCGATACATGGGTTGAAGCATTCTGATAACCAAAAAACGTGCAAATTCTTTCACTGGGGTTTATTATTCAATTGGCTTGCGTTCATGATTTGAATTTCTACTAAGATTGGAGTGTGCGTGTTTCACAAGTGATAGAGCGATTATTGAATTTCAGGAGATATTCATAGAGCACGTAAATCTGTTCTCAACCAAAATACCTATTTGGACTGATCAGTTGATCATATTTCTGTGCCTCCTGAAATTCAATAATCGCTCTATCCTGTGAAAACGCACACTCCAAAGCTTAAGAGAAATTCAAATCATGAACGCAAGCCAATTGAGTAATAAACCCGAGTGAAAGAATTTGCAGCGTTTTAAATGCTTGTTGGTAATTCAACGTCTAGGAATCACTTACCTTGGCTACCATGTCGAATATCGAGGGTTGGTGCACTTGGATTGAAAAACGAATGACTGATGCTGGACGGATGCAGAGGGTAACTTTTATATGTAGGTACCTACGTAGGTAGTACCAGGGGAGGTCTCTTCACAGCGGGAGAAGGGATGAGGAGGTCACGGGATCGAAAACTTACTTGCACCGGGGGACGCTCTGTTAGTTGCTACCGATAGGTGCTCCTATGTACCGATCCTTTCACTTTGGTTCGGATTAATTTGATACGCGGCTGATAAATAGGAGTGCATTCGATAGTTACTAGGTCAATTCGTTTTGGAAAACATCTCCGACGCTGGGAATTGTTTCCTTTCAAAACAAACGAAATTCTTTAAGGGGTATCTGGAACGATTTCTATTTACATACATGTTGTGTCTCGCAGCAAGTTCATCAAATGTCAAAAATTTATTCTAGAGCTCATTTCTACGTAGGAAAATCCGAAAATTCTTCTTCTTTAGGGGCTTCGTTTCCGAGTTATTCAACTTTTAAGAATTTGGTTTATTATTCAATAATAAACCATTGTAATCGCTCTTGAAAAAAAAAGTCTAACTCTACATGAAAATTTCATGGTTTACGTTTCAAAGGGTGTAGAATCCGAATCTGCAATAAAAATTTTCCGTCCGTCCGCCGTACGCACGATTTCTCCCAAACGGCTGCAGCAAAAAATCTGAAATTTTCAGGAAAAATCCACGTTCTCACTTAATTTAAAGTGCCCTTTAAGGGTTGTCAAAGTTTTGTGAAATTCCTAAGAATCTCAAAAAAAGTCAAGGCGGCCTAAATTTTGACTTTTTTTGAAGAACTTTCCATGAGGAATCGAATGAGCCCCTCTCCAGGTCCGTAGCTCAAACCATTCCCGAAGGATGGCCCGATTTATGGTGCCAACATTTGCATCCACATTCACTACATCGCTAGGTTACTGCGATCAAAACAAACACAAGAGTTTTTTTTCTGTTTGTTTTGATCGCAGTAACCTAGTGATGTAATGAATGTGGATACTAGAGTGAACTCCTACAAGGGTTTATAGCCGATACTCGGGTTGAAGCATTCTGATATGCATGCTCCGTCTTACGAAATTTAAAATTTTAAAATAGAATATTTTTCCATTGTAATCACTCTTGAAAAAAAACGCTGCCAATTCTTTCACTGGGGTTTATTATTCAATGATTCATGATTTGAATTTCTACTAAGCTTTATCGTGTGCGTGTTTAACAGGTGATAGAGCGATCATTGAATTTCAGGAGGCACACAAATATGATCAACTGATCAATCCAAATAGGTATTTGTTTTGAGAACCGATTTACGTGCTCTATGCATATCTCCTGAAATTCAACAATCGCTCTATCACCTGTGAAACACACACACTCCAAAGCTTAGTAGAAATTCAAATCATGAATCATTGAATAATAAACCCCAGTGAAAGAATTTGCAGCTTTTTTTCACTGATTCAAATAATGACTCTCTCGAGCTTAAAAAACTCAAAAAATAAGGGATCAATAAAAAACTAGAAATTACAATTAATGAGATACTATTCGCTCAGAAATCGAGTGGCTTGTGATTCAGCTTTTCCGAATAGGGGAAAAGACCTAAAAATCCCTCATTTATTAAGAGAGGAGCCCAAGGAACTAGTTTTAAATTTCGTAGCCCCATAGGAGATGAATTCAACAAGACTTAGAAAGCGATAGATTTGTGTGTAGATGAAATTTCGAGA
The DNA here is from genome assembly GCA_031894815.1 of Creontiades dilutus. NCBI lineage: Eukaryota > Metazoa > Arthropoda > Insecta > Hemiptera > Miridae > Creontiades > Creontiades dilutus. Next base: position 1,766,689 of record JAVIWC010000631.1, read on the forward strand.
ATTTATGAAAACTACCGTGAAATTGACGTTTTTGGCCCAAAATCGACTTGGTACTAAAAAATTAGTTTAGCATTGTATTTCACGCATCTTTCTTCACTTGAGGAATTATGTGATATATTCAAACGGTGTTGATCAAAAATTGATTTTTGAGAGTAGATCAAGTGAGTTTTGGTTGTTTTAGTGACTTCAGAACGGAAATACGAAATAAATCCTAAAAGTGAAATTATTGAAATGATAGAACTGACAAAACAAAACAGCTTACCTCCAAATTTGAACATTTAAAATGTTGGATCTCAAAACTAAATTTTATAAAACAGCTCATTAGCGTGAATCCTAATTCGGTTTTTATTACTGAAAATAATTCAGAAATTTTGTTTTCGGCCATTCATTTTTGTGTGTGCCAAGAAAACCCTCTTAAGAAAAAAAGAAAATTGGGTCTTTACTTGATGGGTTGACTGGAGTTTTTCGTCATTATTGACCCTAACCGCGTCCTCTCCGATATTAATGAATAGGTTTTCGTTTGTTAACTGTATCCTGACAGTTAGGTACCTCAATATTGTTCCGATTGATTCGTTTGAGTCAATTCATTTGAATCAGAGTTAACAACATTCTGAGGTTTGTATTGAGCAAGTTGAGTTCAGAAAATGTTACGATATTAACAGCACAATTCTTGCGTTACTTTATATAAGATGCGTGCAGAAACGAAGTTTGATGCTGCAAATCAAGGAAAAGGGTGTTAGCTGACACTTGCTTGATACAACCATAGGGAATCATTCAACCTACAGTCAAATGTAGTTGAGTAGACTTCAATCGTACTAATATTAAGAACGTATGGTGATTGTAAAGGCTCTTCATGAGAGAGGAAAGGACTCGGACAAAGTGAGCCAATTTTCAATTGCTTGTGATTCTCTCATTTCAAGAGACAAACCGTAGGTCTTCAGGTCAAAATGTACCGTTCTTTCTTACTTTACATCTTCCGTACGTATACAAATTTTGCTTCCGAGTCTACCAAGGTAGCGGAAGCATTGTTTTCACTTTCGGAATGTGAAAATTTTTTTGTCTCCAAAATCAAAAATTCCACTCACATTTTGCGTTTTAGACCTTTCTGAACAATTTTGGTTCCGTGTCTGTCTGTCAGCAAATCCTTGTTACGGGCAAAACTAACGAAGTTATAGTCCGATTTTGATGAAATTTTCAGGGATTGTGCGGGTTGGGGTGTAGATGGTCCTCTATAGGTTTCATGACCCCCGAATCAATGATAGCTCTTGTGAAATCCTTGTTACGCGCAAAACTCCGGGAGTTTTTGACCAATTTTGATGAAATTTTCAGGGATTGTTCGGTTTGATGTGTAGATGGTCCCCTATGAGTTTCATGACCCCCGGATCAATAGTAGCCTCTGCGCATGCGAAAACGTGAAATCCTTGTTACGCGCATAACTCCGGGAGTTCTTGACCAATTTCGATGAAATTTTCAGGGATTGTTCGGTTTGATGTGTAGATGGTCCCCTATGAGTTTCATGGCCCCCAGATCAATAGTAGCCTCTGCGCATGCGCAAGATATATACAGAAACTGTGCGGAGGGACGACGGCAGTTGGGTACTTTGCAACGACGCTGCAGTCAACCCAACATTATTTGATCCGTCATTGAACGATGCTTATATTTTATTTTTAGAAATGTCATAATAATTATTTATCACTTCAGTCATCTATCCATTCAGCGTCAATGTCAATTTTTATTATTAGGTATATTTTATAGTTTGTTCAATAGTTGAACATGGCTACCTTTATTTTCTCAAGTTATGCTCCTGCATAACAATAAATTTGCCCTAATTCAATATTTACTTCGTCTAATTGAACGAAGTTCTTTAGTCAATAATAATTTTCAATGATCTATACAGTCATGATATGGATACGAGGAAGCTATGTGCCACACCCACTTGGCAGACGTTTTTGTATGTCGCTACGATTCAGAAACTGGGTGTAGGAGAGGAGAAAAAATTGAAAATATTCAATTTTAGCCAACCTTTTGAGGCAACCGTTCTTGAGTGTCCGAAAATTACAGTCTCTACCCAAACAAAAACAAAAATCTACAGCTATGAACCTGTATTGGTAGTTACTTACCCCCTTGTTGAGCTCATATGAACTCTTAAAATTATTACGTAGCAGCTCACGTAACTGGAATTTCGTTTTTATGGCGTCTTAAATGTTGTCCCTAAGGATTTCGATTTAATTCATATAACTTAGAACCCTTAATGCAAATAAAACTCTGATTTAGAAACATTTAGCCTCTCGGCCTTCTCTCTATTCAATAACAATTGAAACCGATCGTAAATTGGACAGGGACGAGGAAAATAGCGTGAGGAACTGCGCCAAATATGGTAGGCACCTATTACTTGAACAAAGAATTAGAGTGTTCCACATTCTAAGTAAAAACGACATGAAAAACTGGTTCTTGACTACCCTTCACGCTGCACCAATTAGGAAGCCGGACCGTAAGAAATGCCTATTTTTATGGATTGCTTTTTCCACTAATGGTCTTAAGCAGTCAAGGTAAGTTAAAATCTTACCCCTGATCTTGTTTGAGTTACGTGTATTGAACAATATCGGAACTTGAATTCATGACTCTTCGATATTAACCTATCTCAGTGTTAAATAAATTTACTTACGAGGTAATCCGCAAGTCGATTCAAAGAACTTGGAAACTAGGTTCCTGTATCAAAAACGCTGCAAATTCTTTCACGGGGTTTATTATTCAATGATGCACGATTTGAATTTCCACTAAGCTTTGGAGTGTGCGTGTTTCACAGGTGATAGAGCGATTATTGAATTTCAGGAGGCACACAAATATGATCAACTGATCAATCCAAATAGGTATTTGGTTGAGAACCGATTAACGTGCTCTATGGATATCTCCTGAAATTCAATAATCGCTCTATCACCTGTGAAACACGCACACTCCAAAGCTTAGTAGAAATTCAAATTATGAATCATTGAATAATAAGCCCCAGTGAAAGAATTTGCAGCGGTTTTTTCAAAAGTGATTACAATGGAAAAATATTCTATTTGAAAATTTTAAATTTCGTAAGACGGAGCATGCATATCAGAATGCTTCAACCCGTGTATCGGCTATAAACCCTTTTAGGAGTTCACTCCAGTATCCACATTCACTACATCAGTAGGTTACTGCGAAAAATCAAAAAAAAAAAAAAAAAAAAAAAAAACCGCTCTTGTGTTTGTTTTGATCGCAGTAACCTAGTGATGTAGTGAATGTGGATGCAAATGTTGGCACCATACATCGGGAATGGTTTGAGCTACGGACCTGGGGAGGGGCTCATACGATTCCTCATGGAAAGTTCTTCAAAAAAGTCCAAATTTAGGCCGCCTTGACTTTTTTTGAGGTTTTCAGGGATTTTACAAAACTTTGACAACCCTTAAAGGGCACTTCAAATTAAGTGAGATGGCTGGCTAAAGAATTGGGGCGTTGTCGGACCAACGTGGATTTTTCCTGAAAATTTCAGATTTTTTGCTCCAGCCGTTTGGGAGAAAACGTGCGTACGGCGTACGGCGGACGGACGTAAAAATTTTTATTGCAGATTCGGATTCTACACCTTTTGAAACGTAAACCATGAAATTTTCAGGAGGAGGGGGGGGGGGTTAGAATTGTTTTGTCAAGAGCGATTACACTGGTTTATTATTGAATAATAAACCAAAATTAAATAAAACTACAACAAAACTGTGTATACATGTATATTTACTGCCATCCTTTTTCAAAATAAAATTGTTTATATTTTTCATACACACCATTTTTTAATACTTGGAAATGCCATAATTACGTAAATGTTTTTCAACTGAATTTCGCAACTTTACTCAAACGGCTTTTTATTCACCGTTAAATTCTCTATAGTCAGAATGTACCTATTTTGATCATTAAAAAGTAGAAATACTACCCAACTACGAATCTTAAGGATTACTACCTTTTCAAAAATCCTCAGAATTTTAATTTTTTTTTCTTAAAAACTGTCCATTTCCGAGATAGCATTATGTTCTTTAGATGTAACTTCTCAAGAAGTAAAGTACACAAATGTTGAAAAATGTGCTTGAATTTAATTGAAATGTGATCGTACCTTAATCGACAAAAATACAAAAAAATCCTAAATCTTTCCTTGAATAGCAGAAAGTTGTTTACTACAACTTATTTTGTCAATCAATTTAATTTAATAATCGTTTAACAAACGAAAGATTATAGACAACCTTGTGATTTCTTTGGACGCAAAGTGCTCAAAGTTCAAAACAATTAACCATAAATATTGTACAATAATCAATAAAATTCGAAAATACGATCATGCTGTATGAATGAAACTATTTGACAAACTGATTCGGATTAAACCATTCAACATTAGCGGTGGTCACTACATTGATCGCAGGTTTAAGACACTTGGTTCGAAAATACGCCGTAAATTCTTAATTAGGTGACAGACAAACCAAAAGGAGCTGGAACATGTATGCTGACTAAGTTGTCATGCTGCATATCTTGAGCATTATGGACTAAATTACGAAGTAGGTGGTTGATTAGTTGACGAATCAATTTTAGAGGCACAAACATGATTGGCACAAACATTAGATGCCACAAAACTCTCAAGATTGGAGTGTAGTTAGAGCTACATTTAGCGATGGGTAAGAGCTAGCATAAAATAAGGCAACTGCTAACTAAATTTTCGTGATGTATGTCTTGAGCTACGAAGTTGGCGCCTGGTTAGTCGATGACACAAACATTAGATGCCACAAAACTCTCAAGATTGGAGAGTAAAGAGCTAACAAAACAAGGCATGTGACATTGATAAACCACAGGTGACTGCTGATTGCATTGGCCAAATTTTTAATGATTAACATAATGTAGATTACTACTTTTTAACACTTCCTACTTATTTCTTTCCCCATTCGATTCCATTTCGCAGATATTTTATAATAAATTAAAATTTCTAGAAGAAAACACATCCTCTGTACACTTTAATTGAGAATTACTGACGAAAGGTTGATCCTTGATGTGACCAATAGGAACTATGACCACCAAGGGCGTGTCAGGCTCGACAAAAGCTGCAGCGCCGCACGACCCCGATCCGGAACAGCGTGAAAAATGGGAGCGATCTTCAGCATTCACTGGAGTCCTTATGTAATATCCTTGATAAAGCGCCCTTTCTTGTTCGAATTGCTTATGAAGAGTTCGGAGCATCAACCGACTCCGAGTGTCCAGTAAACTACATCATTAATCACGGTGAGGGTTGCACAATGGTTTAACAATGACATCCTTTTGTTCAACTGATTGGTCTTCTCTAAATCGAGTTTGAAGAATGAAACGCAAACTTGGCTATTTCAGTATGACAGCGAAAAACACAATTTTTGTGTGAATATTATGACAAAATGCAAGTAACAGAGTATGAATTCATGTCAAGTATTCACCGGAGTCCAAAACCAATATACTCGATGTATCGTGCTTTCCTGTGAACTCGGTACTATTGAGATGCTTTACATCTATACAAAACGATGATTTCGTTTGAAAAAATTCACGTTTTTCACATACAAACACCGATTTCTTTGTCAAGAATTGCTCTAAATAAAAAATTCAGTAGACCAATAGAGAGCTAATGAAATGTAGCTATTTTTACCGTAGAGCTCATCCATTCTCCAGTAGATGGTATGGCGGTAAGTCAACATTGAAAATTGTTAGAAAAGGTTGACAATAATATGTCATGCATGTCGTGACTTGGAGAGACAATTTTACGGAATGAAAATTGAAGATAATTTAATGCTCTTTTTAACTGTATAATTTAAAATGTATTTATTATGTAAATTAAGGGACTTATGTCCATTTCAGGGAAGTAAGCTCGAAAATGCGGACAACAACTTTAATTTACTCGTATAACAGGCAGAAAAGGAGTGGATTTAAAAATCACTGGGGTTTATTATTAAATTTCATTCATTCGGCTTGCATTCATGATTTGAATTTCTACTAAGCGTTGGAGCGTGCGTGTTTCACAGGTGATAGAGCGATTATTGAATTTCAGGAGGCACACAAATATGATCAACTGATCGATCCAAATAGGTATTTTGGTTGAGAACAGATTTACGTGCTCCATTCATATCTCCTGAAATTCAATAATCGCTCCATCCCGTGAAACACGCACACTCCAAAGCTTAGTAGAAATTCAAATCATGAACGCAAGCCAATTAATAATAAACTCCAGTGAAAGAATTTGCAGCGTTTCATGCATATTAGAATGCTTCAACCCGTGTATCGGCTACAAAGCCTCTTAAGAGTTCACTCCATTATCCACATTACTACATCACTATTTAAACTAAAATAACGCAAATGTTGGCACCATAAATCGATCCATACATCGGGAATGGTTTGAGCTACGGACCTGGGGAAGGGCTCATTCGATTCCTCATGGAAAGTTCTTCAAAAAAAGGCCACATTTAGGACGCCTTGACTTTTTTGAGGTTTTTAGGGATTTTAAAAAACTTTGACAACCCTTAAAGAGCACTTTAAATTAAGTGAGAGAGCTGGCTAAAGAATTGGGGCGTTGTCGGACCAACATGGATTTTCCCTGAAAATTTCAGATTTTTTGCTCTAGCCGTTTGGGAGAAATCGTGCGTGCGGCGTACGGCGGACGGACGGAAACATTTTTATTGCATATTTGGATTCCTTTTAAACGTAAACCATGAAATTTTCAGGGGGGTTAATTTTTTTTTCAAGAGCGATTACAATGGTTTATTATTGAATAATAAACCGAAATTGCTATTTGCTACTTGTTGCAAATTAGTTGCTGAATCGATCCCTGAAGTTTCGTCGTTCTTATACCAAACATACTATAAATGTTTCATCATTATATCTTTATAATATAACCTTTAATTGCAGCATTTGTTGTAATTATTTAAGAATAAGGTTGCTACAAACAACTACGATTCCTGTGTGTGTAATTCTTGGGAGAGCACCCAACGAGAGAAATAAGACATTTTATTAGTGTCCCATGAGACTCTATTAAAAATTAAATTGTTCGAAATGTCCTCGTTTTTGGCGTAGGAATACAGAGGCCTGTTCGTCGGACGGAATCTCGGAGCTGTTAATGATTTCCACGAATGTCGTCAGCACTCTCGAGAATCATTTGAATCAGGTGGGTTCTCGACTTAATCCTGGCTTCATGCACCTAGGCTTATAAATTTCCTCAAAGGTAAAAACCCTAGGGTGTGAAGTCAGGACTGCGGAGAGGCCATCTGACAGGTCCGTTTTGCCTTATCCCCTACGAAATCGATTAGATAAGGGAGTGCGATGGATGTCAATTTGGGATGACTCAATTCGCTAGCCAGCAGAATTAATTGTTATTACTTATTATGTTTTGTCGATATATGCATTATTTTTCAATTGAATTGGTGATGGAAGGCAGTACGAGGACAAAATCGCGTTACACCCTGTATAATATGTCATCATTATACCTCACAAAAATAACCTTCTTTTGCAGCGTTTGTTATTCTCATCAAAGAATTAGGTTCCTACAAATGACTACGATTCCTCAGCGTGTAATTCTTGCGAGAGCACCCAATGAGACCAATAAGACATTTTATTAGTACCGGTTCGGCGTTCCAAGATGAGCGTTTTCATCGGAGCAATTGAAGCAATCCAGCGCAAAACAGGTGTCCCATGCGACGAACTGGGCGACTTCGCTTTTTTTTTCTCTTCGGCGAATGGGAGAACGAGTAAACCGGGTTTCCAAGCCGTGTACTATCCTACTACGTCCATTCTAGTGAAGTCCCTCGGCCGACCGTTTGTTGCACTTATGAAAGACTTCTGACTTTCACCGGCTGTGGGGTCCCCGCGGAGTTGAGTCGGACGACGTTGCTTCACAGTAAGGGACCGCCCTTCTCTTCGCCTTTCTGGGCTTTTAATCGTATCAACTGGCTCGAGGACCCTCATACTTGGTCGGTACTAAACCCCGATCCGAACTGGACAACTTGACGAAGGTCGCCGGTTACTTTTAGCGTCTCCGTTGCTTACGTTCTCTTTCCGCGCACGCCCTTTCGCGGGAATTTCCGAAGTAAGGTCGGCGATCTTTATTTATCAGCGATAATGCAAGTGAGGCTGCCCTCTCGTGCTCCCTGTGAATCTAGAATAATGAATGTATCAGGGATTGCAGAGGAGGGATTGTTTGAAAGCACTGCAAAGTCTTATAAAACTTACCCATCTATCTTCTTCAACATTTACTCAGATTGCTGACGAAAGATCTCAATTGATTTATGTTGATTTTTTGATGCAAGAATGAGACGACTGTCCTCAATGATCTATAGACCTGTGATCGATGCAACAGGACTATCTAATAAAGAAATATTTACCCCAACTTAACCTTTTTGGTTTATTATTCAATAATAAACCATTGTAATCGCTCTTGAAAAAAAAAAAAAAATGCTAACCCCCCTGAAAATTTCATGGTTTACGTATCAAAGGGTGTAGAATTCGAATCTGCAATAAAAAAATTTTCCGTCCGTCCGCCGTACGCAAGATTTTTCCCAAACGGCTGGAGCAAAAAATCTGAAATTTTCAGGAAAAATCCATGTTGGTCCGGCGACGCCCCAATTCTTGAGCCAGCTCTCTCACTTAATTTAAAGTGCCCTTTAAGGGTTGTCAAAGTTTTGTAAAGTCCCTAAAAACCTCAAAAAAGTCAAGGCGGCCTAAATTTGTACTCTTTTTGAAGAACACTCCACGAGGAATCGAATGAGCCCCTCCCCAGGTCCGTAGGTCAAACCATTCCCGATCGATTTATGGTGCCAACATTCGCGTTATTTTGGTTTATTATTGTTTTTGTGTTGATATCAGTAACCTAGTGACGTAGTAATGTGGATACTGGAGTGAACTCCTAAAAGGCTTTGTAGCCGATACACGGGTTGAAGAATTCTGATAACCATTAAAAAAACGCTGCAAATTCTTTCACTGAGGTTTATTATTCAATTGGCTTGCGCTCATGATTTGAATTTATACTAAGCTTTGGAGTGTGCGTGTTTCACAAGTAATAGAGCGATTATTGAATTTCAGGAGGCTCACAAATATGATCAACTGATCAATCCAAGTAGGTATTTTGGTTGAGAACAGATTTATGTGCTCTATGCATATCTCCTGAAATTCAATAATCGCTCTATCACCTGTGAAACACGCACACTCCAAAGCTTAGTAGAAATTCAAATCATGAACGCAAGCCAATTGAATAATAACCCCAGTGAAAGAATTTGCAGCGTTTTTTTATGTTCAACTCAAAAGATGTTGGCTGGAGTAATTATCAAGTTTTTTTGTTTTTTTTTGCTTACGATTTCATCATCAATTCTGTTTCATCAGACTCATTAGTTTTGAAAAGTTGCACCCAACAGATAATAAAAATTAAAATAATTACAACCTACAAAAACTAAGTTTTAGATGTCCACTTTTTCAAAAATCCCACGTGTTGCAACTAGAGGTATTGGAGTCCGCAACTTTTGCAGCCAACCTAATGTAGATTGCTATATTTGTGACTGACTAAAGCTCTTTGCCCTGGAAGTAATTAACGAAAACATAATATAAAACGTGTAGACATAAAAGACGTATATTCATACTATTTGTACTCATGTTTGAACAAAATGAATGCATATTATTTACTTAGGTATGAAAAAAATGGCGACTCCTGCTCTAAATTCCAGGGGGTGAACCGATACCGTAAGGGACAACCACAAAGGGAACGTGAGACCAAAATGTGCTTCTCTCAGCCAAATTCAATTTTCAACTACCAAAATGCAAAGGAGATCAATCTTGTCCGCTTTCGTGGCTTCAAATCGTGAAACAAACGACTCAATCCTACCTTTTAAAGAACTTCACCAGTAGGTATGTAAATACCTAAAAGAAAAAGGAAATGTTGAAATGATTGTCGAACTTCAGAAAACCGTGTTTTGCAACAGTTGAAATTCATATCTACCCAGCAAGAATCATCATGGAGGTAAAAGCCCAATTCCATCTTTAACCCAAGCTTCATTCCTATTATTGCAGCAAAGAAGACAAAGGAAGCAGAGAAGTTTATTACTTACCTCAAATCCGCAGAGCCAATCAACCTTTTCGTAGTACTGAGGGTTGAGCTTACGAATCTTGGAACGATTTATGCTTGCCTTTGAGGTTCGTGCGGTCCTGTCAATACTGAGATTGGGCGACCTGCATCGCAAGTAATCACTCTTTGTTCCACCGACAAATTAGCGAACTCATTTTATAGCACTTAGCTGTATTCAAGTATTTACAACTAACACAGCACAAAGTATTACAGTGCGAAGATGCTACCTTTTTACGGACAATAATTTTTTTATTCAAAAGAAATCTATTCTTGGAGATGTAGTAGCATTGTCTGAGATGTAATTCGTCAAGCTCCTATCCTATTATCTTCAAAATGAGATGGGTACCAATTAAAAACTCGGTCGATCTCGGAGAATATTAATGACATTTGTCACTCCGTATTTAGGATTCTTGTCCCTAAGAAAAATTATCTGGCGTCTCTTAATGATAATAATATTGTAAACACCCTCGTGATCTCTTTACTTTTTGTAGGAAAACGCCAATATCTGCGTATTGGCTGATGAGTGCAACACTTGACACCCAGTGTATGGTCGTCCAAATAGTAGGTAACACAAGCATATAAATAAAAAAAAATAAATACGATCACAATATAAATTAAAAAGGTGATATTTATACCACCCACACATCATTCTAGGTCTTGTTCAATTTTGGTTTCGTTGGGCTTTTGGAGTCTTTCAATAAGGCTAGGGTTGTACCACCAAGGGGAATCATCATCATCAGCTTGGACACGTTTGAAGTTTTTGGCTACATGGATGATCTTATTATTTTTCCTATAAGATGCCTCGTCTCGCTGTAGTTGCTCTATCTCTGCCTTGCACTTAGTAGCGAGATCTACATCGTTGATGAATAGAGCTGCAGTAACACGTCGCCAAAGGAACCGGGACTCTTTCGAGTCTTGCTCACTAAGGACACGAACTATCTTTTTGTGTATTGGCGTCTCATTAACATCGATGAACACTGATTCTTTCGCTGGGCCCCTGTTTTCAGTCGAGGTTTTCTTGTATTTGAGGACTCCAGTCCACTCTCCTTCGATCACATCAGACGGCTGCTGACCGGATGTTGGGCTGAAAACCTTGCAAACCAATCGATTTGCATTTTTGGACCAGATTGATCTTGTGAGAAATTCAATATCAGCTCTGAATCCAGTTTGAGGACACGTTGCTGTTACCGATCCGCCTAGCTCTACATAAGGTACTGACAAAATACCTTTGGCATACGCTGATGGAAAGGTGAAAATGTATTGTTCGTTGTGTTCCAAAAGAGAAACAACTGCCCTACCAGCATTCACTACTCCAATAGATAATCCGTAAAATCTTGATTTCGTCCAAATATGAGCGTTGCATATAACCTTGTTGGCTATGTGTTCAGCATAAAATGCTGATATGGGAGGATGATGCGAGACTTGCTCAGCATAAAACGTTACACTGGTTTCATTTGCCCAAGGCACTGGACCACTACCGGCTGGTTTTGAGGGAGATGTTTTATCAAAATCATAGTGACATATAAACGTTTCACCTAAAATTGGATTGTAAGGTTTCTTCGCTATATCGTAATTTCTACCAGCGTGAAATGAGCTCATGTACCATTTGAGAGCAGCCAACATGCGATCGTGCGACGTTTTTCCAATAGGAATGGCAGCAAACAGTTGTGCATGAGCAAAATGATCCGCATACATTTCCAGGAGGGATCGTCGCTCTAGGATAAACGTGGGTAACGTGATTTTGGCCAGATCCATACCGATTTTGATTTGTGCGAGCATGTGACGAACAACATTGCACTCAAGCTGTAAATTACTCTCTTGAGGGTTGTTGTAGAAATAATCGTAGTCTATGGATCCATTGGGTTTGCGGTACTTATCAAATTGGGGGTCAGATGTCAACGATTTCTGTTCTTCAGGATCAATAGTGGGGATTGGCGAAGTTTCATCAGCTTTTGATGAGGACGGGTTCATAATGGCCAAGAGCCCTTACAGGGTGGCACTAGAGATGGAACAAGTGATTTTTAGAACTATCCATGACATGCAACTTGAAACAAAGATAATACAAATGTGCAATATTGGCACGATTTCTCACACCAACTTGATGAATCATACAAGTTTTCTCTGTCTAAAGATAGAACCAGACATGAAATTGTACATAGTGACACTAAAACTACATCGAAATTAACGCCAATATCTCCATAGTGCATAACTAACTCTCAATACCATGCCCCCATTGGTTATAACTCAACGTAGAATCAATAGTTGGACAACTTTCGAGGTTTGAGGTTCAATTTTTCCTGACTGAATGAATAAAGTTGATTTTGTAGACGCTTGCACAAGGGATTTCGATGTAGGGATCAATTCAAATATTAACAAAACTCGGTTCTGGGCCCCTTGACAGGGGGCAAGCCCCCTGGACCCCCAGATGCTTACTGCTTAAAGCCTGGGGCTGAAATTATAAAACCATGGAACATGCTTTAGCCATGCTATTTTGTTTTCCTTTCGCTAATTTCTTATCATTCTGCTGGATTCAATTTGCTACTTTCGTATCTGCTATTTTGGCTTTACCTGTGTAACGGATGTGCCCTAATATTACTGACCACCAGGGTCTACTGGCTGAAATATATCTATCGTAATAATGCTGTCATACTAATTATGTAAATGAGGACTCTCAGCTCAGGTTCTTGCAGAACTAGGCCATTCACTAGCGTTCCAAATGGCATGGGGTGTCATTCATCAGGCAAAATGGCGTGGGGCGAAAACGTCGGAAATTTACTACCCCATTCCTATCACGATACGCCATCGTTCCAATGGTGATCTAACCTCCAAAGTGAAAGTGTTGTTCCGCGTTTCTGGCGGGCCTGCTACATCCAGCTGAATGGCCTGGTACCAAGCCAAAATAGTTGTGCAAATGGGAAATACCACCACGATTCTGATGGAGCAGTTGGCCAGGTTGGTGGCCTGCCAAATGGCGTGGTGCGGTGGATTTTGGACTGGTAGGATATCCAACTCAGCCAACCACTCCATCGAAATCACGGTGGTATTTCCCATTCACACAACTACTTAGGCGTGGTACCACGCCATTTGGCTGGATGGAGTGCTAGTGAACGGCCAGCTTCAAGCTAGCCATTCACTAGTGCTCCAAATGGCATGGATGGAATGGCACGGGGCGAGAACGTCGGAAATATGCTACCCCATTCACTATCACACCACGCCATCGTTCTAACTGTGATCTAACCTCCAAAGTGAAAGTGTTGTTCTGCGTTTCTACAATCTGTTGTCATGGACGAAAATTCGCTTCTGTACTACGCAGCAATTTGCCTCTGCATCAAGAAGAAAAAACCGAAACGTGAATGGAGTGAAACAATGGCTGCTCAAGAGAGTCCAGTTTACTCATTTGAACTTATTGAACGAACTGGGGCTTGAACCTGCAGATTGGAGAAATTATTTGAGGATGGATGAGGAGTCGTACCTCCTCCTGCTTTGTTCAGTATCTCTCCTGATTGAAAAAAAATAAAAAAAAAAGATGCTCGCATGAGGAAATGTATCAACCCTCATGAAAGGCTCGTGGATACCCTCGGATTTTTAGCCAAGGGGATGGACAACGAAGCTTTTTGGCGCGCTGGCGAGGCCGTGAATGGTGGATCCCGTCAGACATGGCTGCAAGGATTTGCCACTCACTTGAGTATGGCAGGCCCGCCAAACGGCGTGGCACGGTGGATTTTGGACTGGTAGGATATCCAACCCAGCCGACCGCTCCATCGAAATCGCGGTGGTATTTCCCATTCACACAACTATTTTGGCGTGGTACCACGCCATTCGGCTGGATGGAGCGCTAGTGAACGGCCAGCTTTAAAGGATTATAGTGCTTATGATGACTTTACATTATGATAATCTTACATTATATCTCGCATCACTCTCCTGTGTTCCCCTTCCGTGTGACGTTTTCCAGCTAGTTAGTTCAAGGGTAAAGCGTGTTCCATGCTAAAACCCTATCTACATAACAAAACTCATACCCATAAAACCGAAAAAAAAGAGTATGTTAGGCATAGTGTAGAACACGTTGGATTAGTTTATTGTTTTATTGTTTAAACTTCACATTACAACATTGAAATCACAAATAAATGACTAGAATTAGTTTAAGATAAGTTTACACGAAGTTTAGGACCCCTAACCACTAAGATATGGTACTGCCCAGATAGTCGGTAAAATACCACTTTTTGGTAATTAAAGATCAAAATGAACCACAATTTTCAACAAACTGTGAACATAGTATTCAAGTTGAGAGGCAACAACCTCATTTCAGCGCACCAATACTCCTAAGCAAGTGAGAGCTTAAAGGAAAATTAAGTAAATCTGAATGAACAGGTAGGGAAAAGAGAAATCTTGACTGACACATTGCTCAGGTAAATGATACATATCTACATGTACAACTACATGAAAGGAATTTAGCTTTACGAAGACGTTATAATAGGTTTGTTTTGACAAGAGGTTCCGAACCAGTTTGGGATAGAACCAGAACCTACAGGGGGAGGGATAGAACCACCGAGAACTTTCGGTATTCGTTCTACTTGTCCGAACGCTTTCCGAACTAGTTTGGAACCAAAAACCTGAACATACCCTTCCCGCATGGTTCCGTCAGACATCGAGACCAAAAAAAGAGGCAACAGCAACAATAGATGATAATAGGAATAGATGATAACCGTTGTCAAAACAAACCTAATGTCAGTTAGTCACATCTGACAATGGAATACATACTGATGAGATCAGGATTTGATTTCGTTAATAACGACATCTTTGAACTAGTTTGGTAAAAAATGGAAGTGAGTTCCTTGAGCCTAGAACATTCTGCTACAATATTTGTATCAAGATGCCACCTCAAAGAAACGGAAAAAGAGCATTTACATTACTGTCAACACGTTGAGTTTTTTAGATTCCAGATTCTTCAGTTTAGCTCTAGAGTTCATGATTTTGGGAACTGATTCAGTGCATTCAGTCTACAAAAGATTCTACCAGCGAGGTAGAACTTTAATGCGTCATAACTAACCTGACTGCCAGAGTTCTGGGACTCCTGGCTTCAAACGGATCGCAGGATTGTAAATACAAAGAATGAAGGGTATGACGAAAACCTCACTGAAAAATACAATCTCGAGAAAATTGCGAACACCTCAGGTCTTGTATGTTAAAGCCTTCTAGTACTTTCAATCCAACACAATTGAATGCCTTGGAGAACAAGGGGGTAAGCAACAAAATTGGCACATTCAGATAATCACTCGCTTTTTTTGGTGGTTACCTTCTTGTTCTGAGTATGGCACGTATCGGCTGCATCCCTCCCAAGTTCACCATTCCCAGTGTTGCCTGTACGGTATTTAAAGGGGAAAAAATATTCCCACATTGACAGTTTTGTTTTCTGGTACAATAATCCGCACTTACCTCCGTTTCTTCGGAAATATCGCTTACCCCCTTGATCCATAGTGCACCCCATTAAATTTTTTGATAGTGTTTATTGAAAGATAAGGAATAAGTGACAAGACCGCAGTTCCAAAAATGAGGAGGCTCTGTTCAAGGAAAGAGAAATACTAATGCATCTGGCAAAGGTGATGAGAAGTGTTGTTGGTTTGGATAGAGATAACCGGGTTCACTAAACTAAATTCCCATGCAGGTGTGGGAAAGGGAGGGCCTAGTTGGGAATTGATTATGGAAGGGTAGATTCTAGCGTTCTGGCCATACAATTCATGGACTGAAAACGTATTAGATCATTTCTTTCAATTCGGTTTTCAATCTGAACTAGATCCTGTTCTACTCAAGGCCCTAGAAACAAACCCAATGTCTGTCATATTGCTGTTATTGTATTGTTGTTGAGTATTCACAGCCTTGAACAAACTAAATGAGGAAGAGAGTGTGTCTAAATACCGCTTGGCAGGAATATAGAAGAACTAATGTTGTTACCAGGTTCGTTCAAGGTTGAAAACCATACATTAAGCTTTGACTATTGAAGAGATTAGAGTTCACTTCACACAGTTGGTACCGCATGGTGCTGTCATACGATCCAAAGGTGACCAAAGATGCAACAAATGTGGCCAAATGGCTCCCAATATCTGCAGGACCGCACCAACATAACGCACTAGGAACCCTTAACACGGACCATATCTACCACTAAGGGGATAAGGAGTAACAGCAGGAAGGCTTCACTGATAAGAAATTATTCGCAAGGTTTTCTAACCTGTTTTTCTTCCTCCATCGTATCAAATAAAACTAATGAAAAAAGAAGAAAATAATTTGGAACAACAAGAAGGATATAACACAAAGTTGAAGGCCAAGATGAGAGTTAGCTGTAAGGTTAGGAGTGATAAGGGTGGTCACATGACACCGTGTGAAGCAAGAGCTACCTACTAAGAAAGTTGAGGAGTTTTGACGACAAGATTTTCATGGGAATGTCAAGAACAACCCAACCACATATTTGTCAATTGATTCTAGCAGACAAGTTCCTGGAATATCTTGTTCATAAGAGCAGGGAATTCAATAATGTAAAAAACAACGTGTTGCCAAACCTTTCCCGACTGTTATTTTTTTAAACAAATTATCTTGTAATGTTCTAAGTGTGTTGTAGTGTTGATTAGAAGGAGATTTTCAACGCTCTCTACACATTTTGGGCTGGGAATATGGACGTTAATTAACCTTATCACAAAAAAGCTTTCCTTTTGCCACTTCTAGGGGTGGAATTGTGGACTTTTGTTAGGAACACGTTCTAAAGCCATCCAGGTTCCCCTACATTTCCATTATTATCGGTTGGGAGGGAAGGTTACAGAGGTTCGATCTTATGAACTCAAAATAACCTATTTAAAGAATCCCTGCCTCAGCCTGAGGTGGACGTGTACTAACATGCTCAGCGGAGCTGATCCCAATTCGAGTATGTATTATCCTTATAGAGTACTATAAGGCATGACTCCAAGCCAACATGTATAAAGCGTTGAAAATCCACATTAAAACAAGCTCAATACATAATTTATAAAACATGTTAAATACACGAATTGGCTATATGATTTGCATGATTATTTTTCAGATTGGTACAGTTGCCTACTCTAGATTTATTACATATCTAATCATTACTACCAAGGTAGTACCTTACAACGGAATCAGGTATCACACCTACTGCTCGTTCAGTAAATGTAAGAACGATTCTAGTTGTATGCAAATGGAACAAGCTTCCCTATTTCAGGGTTAACATATGATATACCTATTTCGAATGAGTGTTGATGGAGTAGGTGATTTAGTAGAGCAGGATGTGGATGCACAGTGCACACTTCTCAACAAAATGTCATAAGTTCTCTCATTCCTTCAAATCAGAAATCTTGTTACCCTGGAATGTAAACGGAATTGTGAACTCCCATTATTTAGAGTGAAGTACGACATGATTTCATTGGTAGTAATAAATGTTACAGTCTCGTCTTCAACTTGAGCTAGAAACTTACCCATTCTTGCGCTATCATCAATAACGTGTTTTGCTTCAGTTTCGGCCCAATGAGGGGATTCATTTGAGCCATGTACGTACACAGCCAACTGAGAATCACAAAAACAGAAAAAAATTGCAAATCAACAAACAATGCCTCTACTTTTTGTAGGGAGGGGGGGGGGATACTAGGATTTGGTTTTTATGACATGCCTGTTAATTATTTTGTAATTCAAGTACAGTCCAACAGGTTGCATTGAAGTAGGTTAATTTGCTGTTAATGAAGAAATAGATTCTTCTTAGAAATGGGTTTTCATCAATTTGTTGCAGGTGATTTAGTTTGGACTGGCTATTCATCAAGTGATCAGTTTCTGTCCTATAAGGTTTGAACTGCCAAGCAGGCTCAGGCTAAAGCTACACTTGCGGTGATGTGCTCAACGCCAAACATTCGTCGGCCTCTTCCCAGAAGTGTAACCGCGAGATATTTTCCTGAGGCAGTGCCAATGTTAGTGCCAAGGTAGTGCTCTGGGATGCTCGCTCAAAAGGCGATTTTTCATCCCGAGCCAAAGGCGGCGAATATTCGCCAACTAGTGTATTGGTGCAGTGCATACACATACGGCCGAGTGTTTGGGCACTTGTTGAAGGCACTGAGCTCTCGTTAATTATTTTGGGACCCCGGAGTGTGAATCACAGGAAACAGTTTCGTTTGGTTCAAACTCCTAGTTATCCTTTGGTGGAAGTGACAGCAGTGGTTAGGTGCCTGTGCCAGTGTTTTTATTTCATTTTTTGGTTTGTGTTGGTCGTGACGGAGTGGATTAATGAAGAAGTGCTTGAGTTTTTGGATTTGTACGAGAAAAACAGGAAGATTTGATGTGCAACACACGCAGACACAGTGGCTGATGCACGGAAGAGAACTGAGTTAGCAATGAATTGGAGGTTTTCAGTATTGGAGTTGAGAAGAGAGATTCATTGGTGGTTTTGTTTAGACTTATTCAGAAGAAAGTACAGTAAAGTTTGAAGAGTGGAACTGGGGCTGACAGCGTTTTCAAACCAACTTTGCTCGAATATTTGTCGATGCTCGCGGTTGAAAGCCAACACCGAAAGTGTGTGAGGAGTGAGCGTCAAGATTCGGGAAACCCCGAGCAGAGGTAAATGTTCGGGCGAATATTCGGTGTTGGGCTCAACACCGCCGACTTAACGTTACTATGGGTGCGAGTTCTGACAAGTTCATGGAACAAGGGTGATTCCACGGCACACTTTTCCAAGAATTTTGATCGTCAGCACGCTTCTACCCAGCTTAGAAGATGGACGAAATTAATGACGTACTTATATCTTTTTGAAAATCCTTTGATAAAGTTATTACTTTGGAAAATTGGAGCATGTAAGCCGGTCATTCAGAAGTAGAGATGACAGAGAAGAATTTTATATGTTGTTTGAAGAATCATGGGAAGAAAAGTTTTTCGAGTGCTTCAGGAGGACACCAGAAACATTTGAATTCATCGGTCAAAAAGTTCCCTAATTTCAAAAACATGGCCTGGCTTAGTTCCAAACCAAAACAGCCAAACACTGGAACGAATTCGCATGCAAATATCCTTAATTGGAAAGTAGGGGCTGATTGTTCAAAAGAATCCGTCAGAAGTCGCACCCATAGTAACCGTAGCCAGATGAGTGAAGGAATGACCTGGAATAGGTAGCAGGTTAACTGCAAAGGCGCAAATCCATTTCTGTTAACAATTGTCATCACCAGGAATGGAAAATCGTAGGCTAATAGCTGCTCAGCTCTGTGCATATTTGGTGATTGGACAATCAGGTTATTGTTAGGCTTCCCACAGATGATCAACTTGGCTGACAACCTGGGTTGTCAATACGATGTTGAGGTTTACCATAGACGGTATACCAGGTTGTCAACATCAGTCACTTCCTAGGTGATGAATCCTTGTATATCAAAATGAGCAGCGATTTAGCGACGTTTGTGGTTCTGTACCAGTTGTTTTATGACGATTAGTGGGAGTAGAGATGGGAAAAATATATTGATCTAAGAAAAGATCGATCTCTTTGTTCTGATTAATCGATTTTTGAATCGATCTGATGGAGGTCGATTTTTGTAGAAGATCGATCTTTTCTCCTCAATCTCCGATTTCGAACTATACCGTTTTGTGCAAGACGACTGTTCTGGTGTGAGCTCCTGTTCACTGTGTCCGCTTTAACCTAACCAGCGGATATGCCGTATTGTCATTGATCACCTAATCTTATTAGTATTTTCATTACAACTTATCGAATTATTGGAAAATGTAAATTCGTGAATGGTAAGATTGGTCTTTTAGGAATTAAATGCCGTATCGATTAGGTTTCTTAGTGCCATATTAGAGGAGAAATATTAGTTGAAAGTCGGAGGCGCATTTTCCCTTGCCACTCCATACCTTTGTTCCTCCCTGCCTCAATTGCCTGTAAAGCTGGAGTCTCTTACTGTTAATGAAATAAGTAAGTATTATATTTTAGTAAGCTACTTATAGCCAACAATAGAAATGACGCTACTATCCGTAGGGGGAAATTCAGTTTAGATGAATCGATCTGAAAAAAGATTGATCTTTTACGTCTGATTAATCGATCTCCAGAGATCGATCTTTTTCTTCGATCTGCCCATCTCTATGTGGGAGTATCCTCCAAGGAGAAAGAGAATATGGTCCAAGGAGTGGTACCAGCATTGTACTGAGTTTTCTAACTCCAATATGTTGCGTGAACTTAAAATCAGCGCACCCGAAGATTTAAGTAACTTCTTGCGGATGGACAAGAAAATCTATGATGAATTGAGAACACCCAACGAAACAGAGCAAAAGAAGCGGAAAATAAAACTCGAAGCAAAATACGCCGTAAAAATGCGTCCAGAGCTCGAAGAACAACTGGTAAAGTCATCCTTGTTGTCAACTTGAAACTCCACCCATCAACCGCCCCACAGACAGTCAATATCCACTCCAACATGCAAGTTGACAACCCAGGTTGTCAACCAAGTTGGTCGTCTATGGACCTCTTAGTCCTTCTGGTACAAGGTAAATAAACAGATGTCAAATGTATCAACGGATGTTCCAACAAGAAGAGCAGTTCAACTGCGATTGGACAGGACCTTACCACTCCTAGGAGTACGGCAAGGTGCTGTCAGATTGAAAACCATTTTGAAACCTATTGATAACCTGTCCATAAAAGTGTTTCCTACAAAACGTTGTCGGCAAGCCATTTCATAGTGCCGTTACAATGTCAACAAATTGTGAATTAAAAGGCTAGGCATGGATTTCAATGCAACTGGAAGGCAATCTGTAAGAATAAATTGAAGTATAGTAATTTATTAAGGTAGTTTTAGGTCTTATTATTTTCCATATGATTCATGGAATGGGATTCCATATGATCATGATTCTATATTTAATTTGTATAGTAATGAATCAATAAACCACAAAGTATATATCTGCTAGTATGAAGAACAGAATACAACTTACAATAAATAACACGTTGAGGCTGTCAACACAAGAGATAGCTGGATCAATCTGAAAATATCGAACCACGTTAGCCATAAAATGAAACCATACCAAGTTGGAAAATCAATACGGAAAGTCTGACGTTATCTCACCCTTTGTTCTCCCCTTTCGGTAGGAATATCGGCAAACCGATTCCAACTCCGCCCCAAAGCATCGTGAAAAAGGCGAAGGGAAGAAACGCGAACCCCATAATGTTATTTTTCCGAAAGGTGAGAAAAATAAGAATTTGTAGTGAGAGGTAACTTGAACGATCAATCCGTCAAAAACTAATCAGCTATACTGTTATCATCCTGTTATCAAACTTCTTCTTTCTCCTCTTGTTATCAAATCGCACTAGACATCGAATATTGTTAACGAAGGGTTTTTGAGGTGATAGTTGTGACAACTTTAATTTTATACTAGTGAGAGAACTCTTGCTTTATACAAGTGGTGGGGAAAATAATTTATGAGCCTGACTGCTTTAAACTTTCAATTTTCTGGTATGAACTATAATAATTATTATTGGTGCTATGTATAACATCTTGATGTTTACACCATGACTTCAATTCTTCTGAATTTATTTTTATCTTTTTTAGTGTAAATGCAGAAATGTTTCTGTGTTAAATTTATTTTAAAGCCTCCATAACATCATATTATTTTTGAAGTAAAGTGCAACACTGGTGACGGCAACACCCACTTATACTCGCTTCCTTATCATCGAGGCATTGCTCAGCCCATCCCACTTTGACTTTAGTTCATGTTGAACTTACCTGGTTACAAATTCATTTTCAGATAAGTCTAGCTCCGAATTTTCATTGATCATGGGAATAGCAGTTATACCTTGTGCGTTAATGACCGGGTTTTGGGCTGTCGTTGGAATAATAGTACCCATTTTCATACCGAAAGGCCCAAATAGAGGGTAAGTCATAAGTCTCAACTGGTCTTATCGTCATACTAAGTACCTTCCGTATTGAATATCACATTTATGTTGCATTCGTTTATTGATAAACGATAAAGCTTTTGATTGTGAGCACGTATTACGATATTAAATTAATGAATTGTAACCACCTGATGTGAAACATATCTAATTTCATTTCAGGATAGTTCAGTTGTCCCTGGTTCTGACTGCTGTAACATGCTGGTTATTGTGAGTAATCTGAATTAATTTCTTCTCTTCCTTTCAAAAAGTATTCAACTGCTTCCTGTTCCAGATTTACTATAAGATTTACCATAAGTTTGGTAGCTGGACAAATAGAAACCTGTGGTTATGACATGCCATAATGACAAGGTCAACACCAAAAGTTCTAATACTGTTTTTACGGTTTTAAAGTTTTACATCGTATGAATTCATCTTGTGCTAATTAATCATATGTGTCTGTCATAAGATTACGATGTAGTTTCAATCATTTAATAGAAAAAAAACCTTTTATTGAACCACATTGATGATTTGCCTTAGTTACCTTGGTTTGGCCTTGTATGGAACAGAATAAAATACTATTCGTACTGTTGTTGGATTCCTAATTTCAAGCTACTCAGAGTGTCCCCATTATAACTAAATTCGTCTTGTAACTAGATAAAAGATTTTGAGCCGACATTATAGATTCAAGTGCCTATTGCCCACCCGATAACTAGGATTCTTTTTCCCATTGTATTATAGTGTATCTATGAACAGTCTAGTTTGAGAAAGTTCATCAAGATTGATTGATACCTACCTGACTTCAACAATAATTCTTCATTTCAGCTGGCTGTGTACTTATATGTCACAAATGAATCCTCTGATTGGACCTAAGTTAAAGAAGGATGTGATCCTGAACATTGCTAGAGAATGGGTAAGAAGGGTAGATACATTATTTTAACCGTTTTGTTGTAGATTGTTGTATAACTTCATTTCGAAGCAGAACTAAGCTAATCTCAAATATTTATGATTCGATGAAATGTCTTTCTTACGATATTTATAACAATTTTTGTTCCAAATGCATGCCACTATATCTCCCTCTTTTATTTGACATTGCGACAGACGTAAAAGTGTTGCTATGTATGCAACTGCTTACTTGGTACGAGTGGGCAGTCCCCCAAAACTGTACAAAATTCTTAATTTTATTTCAACATGTGATTTTCGAAATCAGCTCCATTCAAAATTTCAAGTAACCATAACTTCTGCATTGGTAGGTATGTGAATCATGCTTTTAAATCAATCACAGCTGGAAAAATTGTACTATGAAATAGGAAATTTCTTTTAAATTGGTTTCTTACCTTGGAATTGAGTCGTTAACTTCTAGCAGAAGATGGAAATTTTGTAGAATGATTGATCAAATATTTATAACTTATAAATCGTGAAGTTTAATGGGAAACACGTTGCGCTGGTCAAGGCTTTTGGAACCTATCCATGGTTGGATATCTACAGAACCGCTTTTGAAGATTGCAGGCTTGACCTATCTATTTTTGAGCCATCATTGTAGCAGTTGTTGGCTTGGAAGGTATCAACGTGGCCCTGTTGATCGATGCTCACAGTTTGAAGGTGGCCTTAAGGTTCAAGAATGACTTCCTCTACGTCAGGATATTTGAAGGTGCTGGAACATGAACTTGTATCGCGTATACATAATCTATTGAAAAGGTGGAGTGAGGTCACTAAAGTAGAAGTAAAAAATGCATGCGGGTGACTCAGTATGGTGGAGTGGTGGGACAGTTTGAGGTAGTTGAGTATTGATTACGGTGGTTGGGGAAGGTTAGTAACGCTTCCCCTCATGTTAACACTTGACCAGGTATCAGTACACAGGATGGTCAAGACTTAATGGAACACCACACATTTCCATCATTTGGAGGGTTAGAAAAAAAACCCTTCCATTTAGGGCACAGGCGGAGTTTCAATCCCAAACAGTGAACCCCTAACCCCCCCTCACCAAACTCTCTACTCCACCATCCTCTCAACCATCCTGAGGCTCTGTTTGGCGTGTGGATTTGAAACTCTTCTGCTCTTCAATGAGGATTCAAGTGGAAAAGTTGGAAAACAGTATGATAATATGCATATCATTATTGTCAGGTATCTTTTCCATTTTGGCCAGGGGGTGCAGATGCGCCTGTGCTCCTGTCAGCAGTCCTGGTCAGTACCATTGCCACTTCCCTGTCTGTTGCCTCTTGACAAATGTTGACTTGATGTGATATCGCCCAGATATTTTGAGTGCCCAACTTATGACTCCTGGAGTCCAGCACAACACTTCCTGTATAGTTGCATTTGGTCGTGTAATCACAACGGTTTTATATATGAATAAAACGAATAAATTTAGCATGGAATGAGAACTTGAAGTCGAAAGGATTGTTGTTCTTATTACCGTTGTCCTGAAGACTCATTTTGATCCACACACAGAACGTTAGAAGAATGAGAATATTAGTCATCATATGCCATTGTATAGAGAATTAGCTTTTCAGTCCTCCTGTTTAGTTGTTTTCCTAGCTGTCATACCTGATCAGGCTCGTCGATTCTGACGAAAACAGGTCAGGGGAATGACTAGGTAGTGGACCTGGGCTTTCCTGAGGCAAGGTAAGATTATGTAGTAGGGGGTCCACATGAGCTTTCACCTGCGTGAATATTAGATACCGAGTATAGTAGCAGTTAATGATACATAAACGTCGAAAAACTTTAAACTTGAACAAAATGGTTCCATGATATCTTGTATCATTAATAAATTTGCAGGGCCACCCCATCCCAGACCTGAATTCAGAGAACGCCACTGAACACTAACGGTGTCTTCATCATCAAGAACCATTTTACAGACAATGCAGTCAAAAAAGACTCTTCGCCCATTCCAAGCTGCCTTCTCATTAGAAAATACGATATTGAAAGACAATAATTTAAAAGCTCAATGAAATGAACAACTGTTATAGTAATCAATTCTCAGTGATATCGAATAAGAGACCAATAAAATCTTTCAATCCACTGTAAGCCCTATGTGGCGTCACCGGGGATTACTGTTATCTACTATTGTAAACCGATTTGTTATCTCGACATTCGTTTCAGTTTACTTAGTTTTATTTAGATGTGTAATGGAATATTGTTATTTTAGTTAATTGGTATGGGGAGCGCGTAATTTTTAAAAGTATTGTAAATGTATCCTATTAGAGATCTGTACTTTAACAAAAATTATTCTTTCAAAATAAACTTGCATTAAAAATGTATCCGTTTGCCTGGTTTCTAACAACTGTCACAAGACAATAATGTATTTAACCCAGAGATTTTCCTCATAAAAGAAGGATTTAATGTATTTTGCAGCAATTGAAAATTAACCATTTGATGACCTAGAGTTGTATCGAAGTAGTCGTGTAGCATAAAGTCATGTGCAAATTCGAGCATTTGTATATAAAATTTAATGGATATTCCATTGAATAAAATGGATTTTCTAAAATTTTGCCTAAGGATGTCCTAAAGATCCAGGAACTGTGGAAGAATCTCAATTATGAAAAATTTCGAAAACATTTCTAAAATTTTGAAAGCTGTTGCAATAGCTTAATTTTCTTGAAATAATTGGCTAATGTTATCTTTTATCAAGAAGCAAGCAAGTTTTATCTTCTTGAGGCGAGAAAAAAACAGGGAATTGTGTCAAAATTGTCACTGGAATTCAAATACCAGCTGAGACCTGGTCATCAAGAGAAGTGTGCTCAACTCAGCATAACAGTTGTGTTGATGGTTAGTTGGTCCTTCCTGATTCTTGAATCCGCTGCCTTGGAAGATGAATCTGACGCCTTCAAGCGTCATCTTCTGTGCATGGCAAGCATTACCACATTCAGCTCACTGGAAGGGGCAACTATTTCATTCCATCACCTCACAGGTTTCCCCCTCAAAATCAAATTTCGGGGAAATGGCAGGGAGGTAATTTATACAGTGCAAGATAGAGATGGGCAATCTAACTCATCTTGATCGCTCATCCAAATGATCAGCTCTTTGATATAACTCACCGTTCATCCCCTCCCCCCTTCGTTAAGTAAGACGTCATTTTCCGATCAAATAAAAAGGATCCCAAGAAACAATCGTTTCTTAGGGAGTGAAAGAAAGTGATCGAGAATAGAGAGATCGATAGCTCGTTCGATCGGGAAATAGCTCTCGATATCTCGAACACGTTTCCCTGTTCTGAACGTTCCCAGGGATACTGCTCACAGTTCATTTGGATCAGTTCGTTGAGCAGTGTCTGATCCGATCCCTCCCACTTTCCAACACTACGAGCCGCCGGTGATCAACCGAACGATCCCGATCCCACTCGGTTCATCAAGAGGGGAAAGAGCTACCGCCCTCACTCGCTCATTTTCAAGAGCTAGTTCTTTTTACTAACTCATGAGCGGATCGCCCATCACTACTTCAAAGGGGCCTACATAACCTCCTATGAGTTGGGTTGTAGTACAAGGCCAAGACCTGTAATAGTTTGATGAAGTTACACAGAACCTACAGGGACACTGCAAGGTCTGTTTAATCCAGCCATACTTTTAAAGCATATTGGCGGAAAAAAGGAAATACAATGACATATTGTACAATGAACTGAATGAACAGCTGCTTAGGTGTAGTAATGGATATAGCAGGAGAATTTACATTTCAGGCTCTTCAACTTTGTTTCTGGTTCTGCGTCAAGGTTGTCGGGTGATTTGACAAATTTTACCCAAGAGGGATTGTGAAAAGAGTTAGTAGGCAGTATTTCACCGTACTACCATCCAGTGAGACCAGGAAGACTTCAGAAAGTAACTTTCTTTAGACAACTGTTGTCGAAACTCAAGTGAGTGATGATTATAATTTGGGATTGAACGAAAGAAACAGCTGAGCACAAACTCACGTCTCAACTACTACGGGGAAATTTGCCTTTAGTTTTAAGGGAAGCTAGCTTCAACAATCTCTCGGGCTGACATCGATTTAATTTAACCTCTTCAACTGTGAGTTATACTCCTTGAGCATCACTATTGTACTGCTATATCGCTGGTTATTCTCTGAATTAAACCCAATGTCTTCGCTTCCTAAAAGAAAACTTCATAACTCATCTTTACCTATGGGCAAACGCACATTTTTTTATAGGCTCAGTTAAGCGATATGGTACCAAATTAATGAATTGTTTAGGGTACAACTAAATTAATTGGTAGAAACATGATCACAATTCACAAGAGTTTATTTTTGCTGAAACCATTAACAAGGAAATAATCCACCATCCTTCATAAAATTAACTCATTAACATTTATACAAAAATTAGTGGCAGTGAGATGAAGTGTCCCTCTAGAAAGTTAACAAGAGCTGTTGACATTAAGATAAATATTTGGAAGGCGTTGGCCATTAAGCAAGACAAATCAATTAATTGGACCAACGCACTTAGTCCTTGTAGAAAACTGTGGTTGCAGATTGTCAATTTTTCTGCTGTTAAGGCATATCACTCATTATATTGCTTTCGTTGAAACTATTATCCATGCAACACTAAGATAACGGATGGAGTTGGAATACGTTGGCCATTGAGCAGCACAAATCAATTAATTGGACGAATTCACTCGCTCCCTCTTGAAGCCTGAAGTTGCAGATCGCCAACTTTTCAGCTATCAAGGATTTGGCCATATCACTTGTTACATTGCTTTTGTTGAAGTAGTCATGCAGCTGCTCCAGTATTTGAGAGGCGGAGTAAGCTTCTAACATGACTTTTTCGACGCACATCTCGATTTCTTTATAATTATTGCTTTTGCAGGATTCGACTATTTCATCGATGTATTCGTCGGGAATTATTCCTGTCACCTCGAGAACATCTTGTTTGGTGATGGGATCACCAGCCTTGAGCCTGGCGCAAGACTGGAATGTGGTGATAGCACGTCGCAAATCACCAACAGCCGTGTCCACAATGACTTTCAATGCTTCAGGCTCACACTGGACGTTCTCTTCTTTGCAGATCATTTCCAGTCTAGTGCGAACCATGCCTTCGCCTAGGGGCTTGAACCTGAATTTCGTGCAACGCGAAGTCAGTGGCGGGATGATGCAGCTGACGTAGTTGCAAATGAGGCAGAACCTAGTGGTTTTCGTTTCTTTCTCGATAGTTCTACGAAGCGCTGCTTGAGCAGCGTGTGTCATCGAGTCTGCTTCGTCGAGTATGATGATCTTGAAAGGTGGGCATGGCTTGCCATCAGGACGAACGTTGCTGGCTGTCAACTGAGCGAAGTGTTTGACCTTGTCACGTATCACCTGGATACCTCGATCGTCTGAAGCATTGAGCTCCAAGATCCTCTCACGGAACATGTCACCAAACAGTTGACGTGCAGCAGCAATGATCGTGCTGGTTTTACCAGTGCCTGAGAACAAACAAGTATGCCACATTCACAACGCGTAGAAAGATGAACAAAATATCAATACAGAAGGGCAAGTATATAGTTGTTATATTACAAAGGTTTATTATTTCTAATTTAAATTTACCCTCTGAGTGATCACTGGTCCATATATAGTAATTGAATGAAATCTTCTACTTCCTGGCCGATTGGAAAAGGTTCGTGGTTTAACTAATGGATCTAATTCGTCATAGCAATGAAAGTTATCAATGCTATCAGACGTTTTGGTTTCTGATATTTTTGTAAGTATTATCGCGATTGGTACAGATTAGTATTGATTGTTAATTAGTCACTCAACATTTTCATATTGAGCGTGAAATTGACACAACTAAAAAATCAATCATGATTCATGGACCAATTTTGGTTGTTAGACTTGGTCAGGTCTTGCATGCCTTAGTAGGAGCTTTAGTACAGGCAGACTATTATTTTAATATTTAACTACTTTAAAACAGTACATTACCAAATATTGAAGACGATTGTTTTGTGGTTGAATTTTTCTGCCATGAGCTCGTATCAGACAAGCTACTAATAAGGGTATAGCCACATCTGCACATCCAACCAATTAACCAAAAATATAAATAAATCCCTACATTGGGAATACAGTTCGGAGGAGGCAAATGACCAATCAGAAGGGCACCCTGTTCACAAATGAGGAGCTTACTTTCAAACAGGCACATATCCATTCCGACAAAATGTTCAGGAAGTGAAAAAAACGATTTGCAGATTATTGGAGATGTTTTTCTGTAGCTTCTAATCGATGTGTGAGAAGGCACAGATAAAGATGCCTCAGAATATGAATCAATTTTTTCCAAAACACGAGGCTGTATATCCATTTTCACTTTGGAAATGTGCCCTTTTGATCAAAACTCATGGATTTGTGCCTTTTTAAAAAAGAAAGAATTCATTCTCCATTCTGCAGGTTTCATTCTCCATTCTGCAGGTTTCATTGAAAACTTTACCTGCCTCCATATTTCCATTTGTCATGCCTGCCATCTATCGAGTCTTGTGTAAATATTCAACGTCAAGACGAAGGCGTACTGCTTCTTTTTGGATATGTGCCTCAGGTTCCTTTCTACTCGTAAGACGATAACCTTCACATCTACTTGTTTCATTCTTAATACTCATCTCTATGAATGTACTTATCATAACAAGCAAACCGAAAAACTAAAAAAATAACCGCCACAAATCATGAGAAAACTTGATTGTTTCCTGGCTTTACGCTGTCTTTGAAATAACATCTAGATATTACCTCAAAGGCAACAAGGCACCGTCTTCTAAAGCCAATCGCCTTGTTTTTCACCTTGATTATGCACAGACAACTATCATTGTACCTTTATTTCAATGACTATTTCTGCACGAATACCAACTCATTGATAATGTGAATTTTGTTAATAAAAAATATGTATTGATACTTACCGGGAGGTCCATAGAATAGGAGATGTGGCAAATCCGCGCCAGCCAAACATTGTTTCAAGACAGACACAATTTCTTTCTGTTCGACAACATCGTCGACAGTGCGAGGTCTGTACTTTTCTACCCAAGGAGTTGGCTTCTTAGGAGCCTTCTCTTTCCCAGAAGAAACAGGTTGTGATTTGGCTCCGTCCTCCTTTGAAATTTTCCCAGTCTTCAAAAAAGCTTGCATACTAAACAATATAAATCAAACCCACCATGATTAGGCAAACTGTAAATAACATTAGCTTCAATTGGATGTAAATAGGATTAACTGCATACGTTACAATGTTATTTTTAAACAATCAATCATTGATATCAACCATATGGTAAGTAATTGCAACCAAAATATTTTGAATAATTTGTTCTTGGTTATGGAAGAAAAATAAGCAATTCATTGGGAGTTCCGTTTTCAAAAAAGAAATGTAGCCATCAAATCTGATCTAACCACAGGATTGTCTCAGCTGAAAGCTGACATTAGTTTTCAGCAGGAGGTAAGCTCTATCCCTAACAATGAAAGAGATTTTACTTTCCAAGTAAAAACTAGTCGATTACCAGATATTTCCATACTTAATGAGCATGTAATATATGATTCGCCGACTATCCTTCTTTACTCACTAGCTGCCAACCTACATTACTTACATATATATCCTATTTACAGAGTAATCTATATCATCACCTAGTATCAATCCAAGTGTGCACAGCTTCCAGAATTGAATAGTTATACATGCTTTGCAAACCTCGAGGAACGAATAGATGAATCTAGACATAGTGGCAAAGCCTGTGGTCATCTCTGAATTTGGCGATGACCAGATGATTTAATAAAGTTAAATAATTGATTAATCCTAATGTTAGATATACAGTTTCCTCTTTATAAAAAAGAAATGTTTATGTTGGCGAAATTACCGCTTGTGTGGAAGTGCTGTCATTCTGTGTATCTCATACGACCCCCCCCCCCCCTCCTCCTCCTCCTCTTACTCCCTCCAAAACATCAACCAATCAAATCGCTTTGAGGCTCGTGCTCAGACACACAACTTCAAGCGAGTCCGGCAACCCTCAGGAGCTCTTCAGACTTCTCAGTGGCGTCCGTGGAATTTTGGTTCAAAGTGACAACAGGGTTACCGTAGCAAGCGATTTTCAACCTTAAGGCAGGGTTCGTCACTGGCGATGACCTAGCAAAAATGTCACGCCTCGCCACTGCTAGATATTCCTATCACTGATCAAAATCTTTAGGACTACTTGTATGTTCAACATTACTAGTATTGTTGTGTTGGGACAAAAACATGCGTGAAGTAGCACTAACAGTGACTTTGTGCGACTTGCTTTAACAGCCTCTAACTGGATATGATCGTTATGATGATGAGTTAGGTTCACTAGTTAGCCACATTGAACAGCTTCGTGACCAGAGGAGAACGATCACCATCCAGTGGATATCCTCCCATGTAGGCATCTGGGGAATTGAACAGCAGGCTCCCAGATGCTAAAACCTGACGCCCCCACCTGTTGCAGAGTTGCAAAAAGCGAGGGTGCTATATTAGTATGCGCCCCACAGTCACGTTTCACTATTAGTACGCGCCCCACACTAGCAATGTGCCCCCGTACTTGCAATTTGTTTCGTACATAACCGCGAAGTTGTGTTTCATCTTAGACAACTGTCGCAAGACAACCAGCTTATCGCTAGAACAAAGTCAAATGTTCCATTGTGATCAACCTATCCCATCTTGTCCTTCAATCGACCGAAACTTCTGAAACGAACTAGGTACCTACCTACACGGCAATGCTCTGTGTTTATGTTTGTTCTTGCCCATCCAATATGTGTCTTGGTCCAATATGTGTCGTGAAGGTTGTTCCTCAATCGTCCACAAATGATAGGCACTTGCGACCACCCTATTCAAATTGACGAATCCCGGTTTGCTGGTAAGCGTAATCGGGTTAGACTGCTGCAGACCTGTTCGTCGCATTCCTGAAGGACGTGAAAGAAGTATACCGACCCTGAACTGGGATAGAGCCTCGACAAAGCACCTTTCAATGAGGATTTCTTGTACCTTCCACAAAGCTTCCTATGTACGAGTACCTTTTACTTGACAAGTATATTCTGCGTAGCACTGTGCGGCGCATACTACCATAGAAACCAAGGGTTGTGGGGCGCCGAAGGGATGTGGTGCGCATACTAATAGAGCACCAAAGCGAGATAGGGACATTTGAGGAGAATATGTGAGAGAGTGTGCACTCCCAGGTAGCCGAAGGGAAGCAGTGGGCTTCACTGCTAGAACCTAGGAACCGCGTTCCTCTACATCTCCCCCGTCATGAGTCAGTTGCAGCGTTTACAGCGATAACTGGGCATGACTATCTGAATGCCCACCTACACAGAATCGGAGAGGCGGAAAGCATTGGCTCAGTCTCTGCAACCGTGGGATTCCTATGACAATACTCCATCTACTTGACTGCCCTCAACGAGACTTTCGTCCCGACGAAACCGATAGGTCGAAGACGAATCACGGACAAAAAATCCTCGCGTTTAGCCCACCCCGGACAGAACATCGCCGTGTGAAACATGAGAGAAATATCCTATCGTTTAGTTTGCTGGTATGGATGCTCGCATCTTAAAAACTAAAAGATATCCTATATCAATCCTTTTAGTAAACTATAGATCAGTTGGAAAAATAGATGCGCTACCTATATAGTTTGCTGGTCTGGATGCTCGCTACGCTCACATCTCAGAAACAAAAAATATTCTACATCAATCCTTTTAGTAAAGTATAGATCAGTTGGAAAGATAGATGCGTTACCTATTGTGTGATTCAGCCCCAGTTTTCCGAAGTTGAGGATTTTTTGTCCGATTACCGTCGAAGACAGCAAAATTATAGAGGCCGGCAAGAAGTTTAATGGCATAAAAGCCTAATAGCGGCGTAGGAACAAACTAATTACACACCAATAAGGTTTGTCGAATATTATACTCAAGTATAACAAGCTTAGCTATTGAACAGCTCATACTAACGTTGGTCGGTACGGTCACGTAGATCAAATCACAAGATGATAGCGATGAATCTTCAAATTTCTCAACATGAGCACTGGTGATATTGCTTAAATATTTGCTATGATATTTAAAATCTCAAGATCAATAGAATATTATCAAGAAAACATAAACAAAAAACCAAGAAAACATAAACAAAAAACCAAGAACAAAAAGGAAAATAACTAATGTACCGAAGAAGGCGGCAAATTGGTCTTATCAGTTGTTATCGCCAAATGTGGTGCCTTGAACATATGGATCTTCTTTCCAGGCCCATGTTTCACCATTTATGTGTAAATATCTTGAAGCTTTTGTTATTGTTTAGAAACATGACTGCGCAAGGTTGTACCAAAACTGTTTTCCCATCTCTATACGTCCCTCATAATGTTTTCCCAAATCAAAAAAGAAAATCACTTTGAACGCTTCTGAAACCTACACGTCTAACCCAGGA